>ML681992.1:33495268-33520406 GCA_007922195.1 Podocnemis expansa
CCCTGCCAACACCAGCCCCAGAGCTGCCCCACACATACCTACCTACCTACCTATCCCCCCATCATCACACCCCCAGTCCCCACAGACCCGTCCTCACACACCCAGCCACCCCACACATGCCAACATCTGCCCCACAGCTGCCCCCCACACACCCACCTACCCTCCCATCCGCTCTAACCTCACTCACCCGGGCCCCATAGACCGGACCTCACACACTCAGCCACCCCTGCGTGTGCCAACACCTGCCCCAGAGCCACCCCACACATTCCTACCTCCCCTCCCATCCACGCCAACATCACACACCCAGCCCACCCTACACATCAATACATGCCCCAACTCACCCCACACATACCTACCTACCTCCCCTCCCATCCACTCTAACATCACACAGCCAGTCCCCATAGACCGGCCCTCACACATCGAGCCACCCCTACACATGCCAACACCAGCCCCAGAGCTGCCCCAGACCTACCTACCTACCTATCCTCCTATCAGCTCCAACGTCACACACCCAGTCCCCATAGACCCACCCTCATACACCCAGCCCACCCAACACGTGTCAACACCTGCCCCAGAGCCAGCCCACACATATCCACCTACCTACCCTCCCATCCACTCTAGCCTCACACACCCAGCCCCCATAGACCCACCCTTACACCCCCACCCTTGCACACCCAGCCCACCTGTATGCATCAATATCTGCCCCAGACCCACCCCACACATACCTACCTACCCTCCGAAGAGCTGTAACCTCACACACCTGCCCCCCCATAGACCTGCCCTTGCATCCCCGCATGCACAGGCCCAGCCCTACACATGGCAACACCTGCCCCAAACCACCCCACACATACCTACCTACCTACCTTCCCTCCCATCCACTGACTTCACAGATACAGCCTGCCCCTACACATCAATACCTGCCCCAAACCACCCCACACATACCTACCTACCTACCCTCCCATCCGCTCTAACCTCACAGACCCAGCCCCCCACAGACCTACCCAGCTCCTCATTCAGCCACCCCCCCAGACCTAGCCCACTTAGTTGCCCACCCACCTTCAGACCACACCGAACTATCCGCCACCTACCCATTATTCACTCCACCCTCACACACGCCAAGACCCCCACAGACCCACCCCTGCACTTAACTTCCCCATGCCCATCAGCCAAATCCCTTCTCCTCATGCAACCTGACATATAACTACTCAGTGCCCCACTGCCACACTGTCCCTTAATCCCTGGCCAACACATTTCCCTAATACATCCCCATATAACAAACCCCTCAAAAACCCATTCCCTTCACTCCAGCTCCATATTTACTCAATATGCCCACCCACTACATTCCTTTCCTCTAAGCCCCACCCACTTACATGTCCAATATCTCTTTCACTCATTTTCAATCCCCATACATAGCCAATGCCTCCACTCAACAGAAATCCACTTCTCTCACAGCCTGACATACCTAAATTGCTATTCCTCATGCAAACCACAACTCCCTCACCCTTCTGTGCCATCTTGCTCTACCACTACACAACAGAGATACCCAGCGTCTCCACCCAAGCATCCTCCCAGACATATACCCAATTCTTATCCCCCTTGTATATCCACTTTTCCATACCTCCTCCACACACATACAATACTACCCTACTTCCATATCCTCTTCCTCATGCAAGGGCATACCACTCATAACAACTGAACCTTCCTTCCATACTCCCCTCACATACATGTAAGTAACATCTGAGAGCTGATTTAATAGTAATAGCCTTTTCAGAGAAAATGACAGCCAAGGACTCAAGTAGCACTGGGACATTTTGTCCATGTTCCCTTTTCTCTGGCCAAGTCCTCTATGCCAGCAGTAAGGTGGTGACAGAAGCCACTATAAACTTTGTGAAAATCCCTCTTGTTATTCTTTGTTTGGCCAGAATCCACCAACCATGTGGAATAAAGCAGCTGCACTGCAGAATCTAGCTCTCTTGAGTTTAAAATTTTCCTTCCATTTAAATGCTATCCATTTCCTTGGCTAAATACAATGTACCCAGCCTCATATAAGCCAGTGACCTTTAGGGTCTCTTTTTAAAGCTGTCACAATAATAAGCAGAGAACATGTTCGTTTTATTGTAAATGTTAAATAAGTTTTAGTGTTTATGTGCAGGATTGACATAAACAGGATTGATCTGATACAACATGGGCATAGTCATGGATGCTTTCCAGCACCAGCCCAGCAATATGCTTCAAACTTGTGCTTCAGGGACTAGTGGAGGGGTGGGCAAATGAGACACCATGGGTCACATACAGCCCATCTGAGCCTTTCATCAGGCCCTCTAGCTGGGCCTGGCTGGATTGTGACTGTTAACCCACATCCCTCCATTTGAAATGTCTTAGGGATCTTCAAATGAAAAAAAAAAAGGTTAAAAAAAAACTTCTCTAACAAGCAAGGAGTCCTGTGGCACTTAAAGACTAACAAATTTATTTATTGCATGAGCTTTTGTGGGACTTAGTCCTAGGTTTGGTGGTACTTTTGATGTGGGCACCAGCCTACTAGGATCTGGGCTGTGACCACCAGTTTAGATATCAAGCATCACTTAAAAGTCATCAGACCATGGGCAGATTACCCCCCAGGCCTGCACTAGGAGGGGTGGGGCTGCCCTGGGCCTGAAAGTGGGTTTTGTGCTCCTGCCCTTCCTCTGGGCCAGCTGATCCCATCCCTGGGAGCAGGGTGGGCCAGCTCCCGTTCACTCCACCCAGAGGGCAGGGCTGGCTGGAGCATGGTCTGGCCTCTGCTCCCAAACGGCCTTCCAGGGCCCATAGTCCTTTAGGGGCTGCACCTGGGTCCATCCTGTGGGGAAGACTGGTGGGAGCTGGGCCAGGGCAGGAGCACCCTCTGACTGGAGGGGGGCCCTAGGTGTGGGGGGCAAGAGCCCCCTAGGTTGGAGGGGGGCTGTAGGTGGGGGCTGGGTCACCAGGCAGAGCAGGGGGCACCAGTGGGCTGAGTTCCAGAGCCTGAAGGCCCCTTATTCCACCCCTGCATCAGATGGTTAAAAAAGTTGTTGTTTTTTAAACATAAGAATGGCATTTATATAGGAATCAGTATCTTCAGTTACTATACTGGTATAATGTAATCTTATGATGCTTGTCTTGTTTATGAGGTAAGTAGTCAGTAAGCATATTTTGAATTGAATAAATTCCAAGGCCTAATTACGTATTAGCTCAGAATGTGGTTACTACAAATGTTAATTGCTACTACAGTTATTACACTAAAATATTTAATAACATATTCACATTTTCTGTGCAAGAAGAGAAAAACATAAAAAAGAAATGTGTTATGAAACTGTTAAATAGTAAATTGTTTGTAAAACATTAAGAACCTTTTGGGTCTTCCTTTTCCCCATCATGTTCACTTATTTGTCCTTTGAGGGGAGAGACTAGATTCTCCCAATGTTAAAAAACAATCAGAGCACATTTTTTTAAATGTATTTATATGACACTTACTCTGGTGCAGGATCTTAGCTGACTTATAGGGAAGGAAACATGGGTTCGAAGGGGTGAAGGATGGAAAAAGACAGGTTTTAAATATTTGCTCTCTCCACAGTTTCTCATTCCCCTTCTTCTTTGGTTTCTTGTATACTTTTGAGGGTTTTTTTTTTCCTTTTGCTGAAAGGAGTGAAAAGCTAAGGTGACTGGCAAACAGCTGTCAACTTTTGCATACAAAAGTCAGTCGGTACAGAATTATGGAGAAAAGGAAAAATAAATGTACAGTAATCATGCCCTGGCTACATTTTGGCTAATAAGGGCCGTCAGTCAATTGAAGTACGGGGATTCTCATACCCACATCTAGAGGGAAGGGAACATCATCCAAGGAAAAAAATTATGTACAAAGTTATGAATCAATGGTACATAATTCCTGCACTCTGATCAGTTGAAATCTTTCTAAATTGCAATATCACAGTATCAATAAAATATATATGATGATATAATATCTTGTTATCTAATATGAAAATAAGTATAGTCAAATCTTTAAAACTGAAAACCTTACAAGTATAAAACTAAAGTGAAATGACCCCTTGGATACACAGTTGTCTTACTTATAGAGGTTATGCCTTCTGCTGAAGTATCCAGGCACTGGCCTTTATCTGAGCTAGGGTGTTACGTAAGAGGACAGTTTGTATATTCTGTTGCAATTCTTATATTCTTTTTAGCCTTCAGTAGCTATCAGCTTTAGCTGGATTCAGGCTGATGTCACACCTTTAGGGTAATGAACCGGAGGTGAATAGTTTGGTAGCTACAGTAATCTATAAAGGTATGAATCTAAATGGCTGATGCTCAGGATTCCCAGTTGGAAAGCAAAAGCATTTTCCTTTTCTTTCTTGACGAGGAGAATTTGGAAGACATGCGCTCAGTCAGACTGCTCTAACTAGTCCCTAAGAAAAGTAAAGGCCAGTTTTACATATACTATTCCTTTTTACGCTGCTGAAGTACAAGACTACACACTGGATTGTGGGAAAAATTTACTGAGTGTGATTCTGAAGAACAAGGATTATGATAATGATGATACAGAAAGTGAGTGATTTCGCTGTCTGTGGGGATACCATAGTGCAACTGGGAGCAATATTTGGGCCCAAAATACCTGTACTTTAGGGCAAACTGGACCACATAATGGATGTGCTGAGGAGGTCTAAAGATAACATTTTAATAACAAGAGAGGATCCATACAGCTGCAAAATGTGTATTTAATGGTGAATAGCTGATATGATTAAACTTAATTCTGAAAGGGAAAAAAGGCACGATTTTACTCAATAAAAGCACATTTAAAATGCTATTTGTTTTTCCATTAGAGAACACATTTAAGCAAGGTAGTGTCCCTATAATGACCTTTTAGATTTAATCCCTTTACTCTTCTTTAGAGTTTACAGAGTTTGTTCAGAGAATTCAAAGGAGCAAACCTTCATTATTATTTCAACATGGATAGCATGGCTGGTAAAACCTAAGGCTGAGAATAACAAGGAATATTCAAAAAAGAGTCTTTCTGCTATTTAGTTCTATTCTAGAGAGACTGAAACATAGTGACCCATACTTTAAATTAGATTTTATGTTTATAGCTCTCCCTTTGTTTCTAATAATATGCTGTGACTGCATTTAAAAGAGAATTCTACGTATCATTCTTTCCAGCATTTTCAAGTTACTCATTTGGGTCAAATTCTATGCTTGGATGTCTGTGTGGGATACCCATTAACTTTTCAGTGGCAATTGTATGCATGAATACAGAGGCAGAAATTATCCCAAAGCCCCAAATTACCAGCCCTAAGGTGCAAGGTGACTCAGGGGAGGGGTATTAACTTGTTCAAACAAAGCAGTGACAGACTTTCAGGAGCAGCAAACACCCACAGAAACATACTTGTGTATAATCTTCAAGTGAGGGGCAGATAGAATGATAGCAGCATCCCCCACAGTATAATTTATTTTATGATTTAGTAAAACTATTTTGGTATAGCAGGAGCCAGTTTGCTGTGATTTCCAATGGGATTTGCATCTCTCACTTTTATTTGTGGCTTTGAAAATCTCCTCCTTATTCTTCCATCAAACATCGCTGTCCACTTGTACTGTCAGGGGAACTTTCCTACTCTTGTGCCCCTGTGTCATGGCTGTCCAAATCCGATTGGGCAATACAGTCATTGCTTCCTGCCAGCTTTTTAGGAGACACTAGCAGTCTGGCAAGGAGTATGCATGGGCAGGACCAGTGGATGAGTCAGAGCTCTCACTCCATCTCAGGTATATCATCAGTCAGCAGAGCTGGTCAGGTGCAGGACATGTTGCACCCTCTCCAAGGACGGGAGATCTGTGCTACTGTTTATACATGCTGGGAAGAACCCTGGCTCCGTGAGCACCATGCTCAGCTGCTATTTTCCAGTGCAGTGCACAAATTTTGCCCACAGTCCTTTTGCAATTATTATTATTAGACTATTTTGCAAAGAACTAAATAGCATGCTTATTCTTTGTTCATCTTCTTTATGCCATGGCCACTCACAAACCATTAGAGCAAATGGCTTCATCATCCTTATTGAGTAGCAATACAGTTAATAAAGGCCTGATGTCAATTCAGGGCTGAATTAAGGCAGGGGCTGCAGTCCTGGGCCCTGGGCTGAGAGCCCCGCCCCCACAAAATCTGGCCCCCACTGGCTTCAGTGGTTAGGCCTTAATGAGTTACAATTTTGTCTCCAATTTATCATGATTTGAAGTTTAATTCACTTTAGGAGCTCTGTTTTTGTTAGTAATTTTAAAAAATGCCACTTAATTTATGTCCCCAGTTGAGTTTTCTACATGCCAAAAATTGCCCATTTCACTTATATGGGAAGTTTCTTTTTGATTTTTTTTGAAAATGACATCATCATCCAAAGTATCCTGAATATACTAAACTGTATGTTTGGTGACTTCCAAACTAGAATCAGAAACGATTTCTTCAAGGGCTCATTCTGCAGCATGGCAGGCATTCTGGCCCAGTTCACAAAGCTCTTAAGCAGATGCCTACATGAAACTACTCAAGTGCTGGAAATCAAGCATGTGATTAAGTGTCTTGTTGAATTGGGCCAGACAGCTCTGACCGACGTCAGATTAAGCCGGTCTTCCATTCATCCTTTCTGAAAAGCCCATAAAGCAACTGGACACACCCCTGATTTCAAGAGGGACCCTCCTCACTGTGCTCATGCATTGTACCATGTGTCAGATGATGCAATCATCTGTTAATGGAGATAAAAGTTTTGATATATGGATGGCAGAGTACAAATTTTGCATTTGGATTTCTGGTGCTTACTTGATATCATCTTGGCTATTTTGCTAAATAATCTATTAGTACAAAAATAACGTCATCCTGCTCTGAGATACTTGACTTTTACCATGATACCTACAAGAAATGAGACTTTTAATTTTGCCCACAAAAAAATGTTTTGCTGCACCATGCAGTACTACTGTACAGCCTTTGCTGGAGTAGAGTATAATTTTATTGCTGTAACCATCCATCTTCCTCTCCAACCCAGATTCTACTGTTTTTTTGTTATGCTCCTCATCATACCGTGCCTGAAATTAGATTGCAGGGACTTCAGGGTAGGTAATCACATCATCTTGTCTTTACTACAATGTGCCTAGCACATTCGTGGGCATTATAACATAATACATAACAAGAGCAGTAAGAGGGGAAAGTTTAAATGCACTAACCAGCACTGAAAGTGTGACTATTTTGTATAAAAGAATACTGGGTATGCATCTGTAATTGACTTGTTTACAGCAAGCTGATTAAAGAAAGTCATATTGAGCTGCAATGCAGCAGTTTCCTCACAGGATAAGGCCAGAGGTCCCAGATATCATGCACATGCTCAGAAGTACAGTAAAATATTTGATGCCAAACTTAGTTTCATATGTTCAGATAAAAAGCACATAGACCTACCTACTAAATTGCATGACATCCCAATACCCACGTTTTACTAATTAGCCTGACCTTGGCAGCTGATAAGGAAGTTGAGTCTATTAATTGTTTATTATAGGTCATCATGGTACACTATAGAAACATAATAACATTGCTTTGAGAAGGTAAAATATAATTTAGTTAAGAACACAACAAATTACAGAAGAACAAAGTGGGAAAAGAATAAAAAAGTGAGTTGGGGTGAATGATAGCATCAGGAAAGCACTCCTCAGATGTAATTTTTTCAGAGACAAGATCATATAGGTTGTTTCATATGTCTCTTGATAACAGACACACACATGCATGTAAGTGATATCTGTGTGAGAAATCACAGAACCAATGTGAAAGATTACAATTATCATGCATTCCTAACCACTTTGTCTGCATTCTACCCACATTTATCTCAAGCTTAACTGAGATCTCATTCCTGTATTTGTGTACCTATCTGGTGATTTTCACCTTGGTGCCAGTTCTGACACTGAGTCTGACTCTGTTAGTGCTTTCAGAGTATATGCATCTAAAAATTCAAGTGATGAGGGATTAAATAATTGAACAGCTCTTAAATGAATATATTTCCCCACCGAGGCCATCAAAGATAATGTGCTGAGACTTAAACCTTGCACCTGGAACTCTTCTCTCAGGTGACATATCAGTAAAGCATAGCCTATCATGTGACGACAATGAGTTAAATTGTTCCAGTGGAGGAGTTGGTTAACAAGTGCTGTAGACCAACCTATGGTGCACCCCACTATCACTATCTGGACCATAACCGGGCTGTTACTTCTTTCCACTGATTGTAGTGAAATAGCCCCATATGCAAGAATTTTAAAAAATATATCCTGGAAGAGGCTTATTTGAATAGTAATTGTGGGGAAAAAATGAGATCCAAACAAGGGAGAAGACACTGGAAGAGGAATGAACAAATGGAAAGAGGAAGAACAGGTGAGGGAAAGGATCAGTCTACAAAACAGAAAAGAATACAGGAAAATTAAAATGCATTTCAAAACTATATTAAAGGGCATGAGGAAGTCGAGAATTACAAAAGAGAAGTGATAATTGTAGAGTGCCGAGTATAGTTAAATAGAAGAGAAATTACAAGGAATTTGAGGGACAGAATTAGAAATCATACAAGAAAGTCTAGTGAAAGCAAAAGCTGTCATTTCAGCCAGATGACTGTTGGGACCTAGCAGTAAATCTTGTTACAGCTGCCCTTAAAGGATTTTCAGATCACCATACAAGACAGCATAGTTTAAAAAATGCTGAAAGTTGTGATAGCATGAAATAAAATGGAAAAAACTGTAGAAGTTTTATGGCAGCTGCCACTTTTACCACTATGAAGTGGTTTTGAAACTTGTCATGCTTGCAGTTGCCTGATTTCCTCAAGCTGTAGCACTAGTTGATGACTTGCTGCAAAAGGTGGTTTAAAGAGAGAAATGCTGACATACACTAGCAAAAACCAAATGTCTTCCTAATAAGGTGCTACAATTGTGGATGGAATTGGAAGATAGGAGGCTGTGATGCATTTAGTATCTTATAAAAAAAAACAGTTGTAGCTTTCTAATAGAGATATTGTGGAGACTTGGAGGTCTGGTTTTTGAGTGAATAGACAGGTCATTAATGTAGGATGAATTAAAGTGCAATCTGTAAAGTGCCAGAATGTTATAAAGCAATATTTTGAATTATGCTCTGGTTAGTATAGCTGGAGAACTAATGAGACAGGCTGCTGGACTATAGTTTTTCCTCCAGTGTTGTCAGTGCTTCAGGGTTTGTCTATATAAGAGCTGTATTCACCAAAGTATAACCTAGAAATTGAGTTAGAGAGAAGCCACTAAGAAATCAATGCCTTTCACTGAAATCATCATCCATCCCATATTTCATAATCCTGAAGAAGTTGAACAGAGCAAAGAGGAAAATAGCTGTAAAGAAGTGTGGATTTCTACGTAATTCACAAAGCATTGAAATGTGAAATTCAAGGTGAGATTGTGGATGCTGGCGTAGGGTTTGACAGCTGGCAGGAATTTGAGACTGGGTACTTGTGTATCCAGGAAGCAGTGGGAGACAACTGGGATGATGAAGGTATTTGAAATCATGCACTTGCCGGTGGGAATTATGTAACAGGAAAATTCTGAATCTGTTTGAGACAATGGGAACCTCAACTAAGTGGAAAACTGAGGGGCTATGTCTAGACTTACAAAATTAATTAAAAATAGTTAATTTGAAATAACTATTTTGATTTAAATCAAAGTTATTATTCCAATTAGCACTACTTCAAAGTTATTATTTTGAATTAGGAGTCCAGCGAAGACTCTGTAATTTGAAATAAGGTGGACTTTATTAATTCGAGCTAGAGAGTCTGCAGTAGACTCTCTAATTCAAAATAAGGGAAGGCGAGGTAAAGATAGGTAAGTTAGTTTAAATTAAGCCTTTTCTTCAGCTTGGAATGGCTTAATTTGAACTAATAACTTCAAAGTAAGAGATACTTTGAAGCAAAAGGAGGTTTTATTATTTCAAATTAGCAGTTCCTTATTTTGAATTAAGGAACCACTTAATTCGATATAATAAAATGCATCCTTGACCAGGGAATAAGTTATTTTGAATTAAGCTTTCTTAATTTGAAATAATTCCTAAGTGTAGACATAGCCAGAGAGATTTCAGGGTGAGGACTGTGACCTGAGGAGGTACTCGGTGACTACTGACAAAGGGTTCGCTGTCATGTAACAGGAACTGCTATAAAGCCTGACAAACTCCCTATGCCTAATAGACTGCTATCAAGTCAATCAGCTATAAAGAATGTTGTGTAAACTATCAAATGAAAACTTAGAGCACACTGGTCATTAATATCGTGTCATGATGCACGTATGGCTGGTGTATAAAATGTTGCATATGTGCGCTGGACTTATGTCCTTAAAATATGCTTTGGAGTCAGAACTGATACACAGGTTTGTCTTGACAAGGGATATTGGTTTGCCTAGATCTTGAATGTGAATTAAGCAAAGTAAGTGAAATACAATGGGAAATACATTTGCAGCTGAGGTACACAACAGTTACCGGGAAGATGAAACACTATGGTGTCAGTTCATTGGAGTACATCCCCTAGTCTGATTCTCCGGGGTCTCCCTGATGCTTGAAACACAGACAGTGAACTGTGGGGAATTTAAGGAGAAGCCAAACAGAATTATATTCTCCATCACTGAGGGAACAAAGAGGTTGGCACTGTGCACTCATGAGCAGTCCCAAGGCTTTTGGTTGATGACACTGGTAGGTGAGACAGACTGCATTAGACAAAGACTGAAGCTGGCTAAAGTTATATGTAGTCTCTTAGAAAAGTGATGCTTTTATTTTATTTCTGTTTCTATTATACTTGCTTAGCATCATTTGAATCTCTGATCTTGGTTAATAAAGAGATTCTGGTTTTACTATAAACTCATCCTACTGCATTGTGTAGAAGTGTGACTCCTCAGCTGACCAAGAGGTCAGGGTATGCTTTCCCTTTGGAGGCAGCAGGTGTGATAATTTCTGTGAGTGCCCAGTGACAGGGACTGCTTACTGCTGTGCTATGCGCTATTCAGCGCATTCGGGAACCAGGGCTATCTCAAGAGCTCCCTGCAAGACAAAGAGAGCTGGTGGAGTCCTAGGGAACTTGTTTGGCTGGCTGGGAAGCTGGGGTCACAGGGAGCTGTCACTCTGCTCAGCACCAACAAATCTCGCTTTTATGAAGGCAGAGGATAAGCAAGTCCTCAGCGCCACTCTTCCTCTGGCTCTAACTACAGGAATAATATCTCTGTTAGTCTTGGGAGAAAAGCATTCTGGTCCCAGTTTCAGTTCTTGACAGCAGCTCCTGGCCCTGGCTTCCAACTGTGCCTTTCAATCCCAGTTCCATGCCAGGGGGGTGAACAGGTTCAATTATGGGTGGAAGGAGGCATAACAGAGTTTGGAAAACACTGATTGAAGCAATGTTAGTTGACTAAATCCTAATTTGGTCAAATCACTAATGGTGTTTTCACAAAACAATTTACAATAGCTGGAGATACTGTAATTTAAAAAATAGCTACGTCAAAAAAGAAAAAGGAGTACATTTCTCCATGGACTTTCACAATTTTTTTATTATGATTGGGATAGGCCTTAATTACAAGCTAAATAAGCTTCATTTGAGCTGTTCCAGTCTTTTATGTAAATTGTATAATGTTAAACACAATTTATTGATATACATTTAATTGGCAACTGAGAACAGCTCTTATGGACTATTCGATGCAATAGCAACTGTCAGAAAGTAGTAGGCATGTCATAGGCCCATCAATGAAAATATCACAAGAACCAAGAGTCTTGTGTATTGGTTGAGAATTTCCACCATACACTGTATTATTTCAGCACCTATAACTACCATGTTGTTGCATGATTAAACTGGGGGGGCTGGGACCCAGGACTCTGGATTATGTCCCTACCACTGACTGTGACCTCGTTCATTTTACCATCTATAAAATGGTAAATAGAATAATAATACATGCAAGATACAGTCCTTGTCTTCACTAACATAAACATATAGTAACAGGAGTGTATATAATACTTATGAAAAAAATTAAACAGACCATTCCGTTACATGCATTTCCACTGGGAGAAAATGAGACATTGGTGAATGCACTACTGGAAACGTACCTACATATGTGCCTACATAATAGTGCTGGGAGTATTGGTACTGATAAAGGACTCTGAGATCCTCAGAGAAAAGGTACTATAGAAATACATCTAATATATACTCTGCATAAAATATAAATAGTGTAACTATCAAGGGGTGGAATGCACAGTCCATTGAGCCTTAATTTATGATTTTTAACTATATGCAGACCAGTGGTTCCTAACTCGTGGCCCAAGGGAAAAACGCGGCCTGGGGGGGTTTTCCAAGTGGCCTGTAGTTCCCCTCTGTGGTTGCAGAGGAGAGATGCTGCTCCGGACCCATGCGGTATATGTTTTCATGGGGCTAAAAGACCTTAGTATAGGTCTTTGCTGCAGCTAAGATTTTGGAAGATCAGTGCGCCTCTCCAGCTCCGGCAGAGAACACAGTGCTCTGCCTAGGTCCCTAGGTGCTGAGTTCCCTGCTGGAGTCGGAAGCAGGAAAGCACTGATTTTCCATTCTGCCCTTCCCCCCCCCCCGCCCCAAGCTGCAGAAAGGAGCTATGGCCTAGGAACCCAGGCTGGTCACACAGGACTATAGGATGTGTGCAGTTTTCCTGCTGCAGCCAGGGAGATGGGAGATCAGTGAGGAGGCTGCTTTCTCCCTGAACACTTTCCATCTGGCTGCAGTGGGGTGGAGACTGGTGGCCTTTAGGGATGTAAAATTTATATTTGTGACCCTTGAGCCACAAGGGTTGGGAACCACTGATGTAGATTGTATTATTTAGATAGTGGTACATATATCCATATTAGCTAGCTAGCCAGATAGATAACTTAAGAACAGCCTGAAGGACAGGAGTATTTATTCCAGAGACTAGCTACTCAGACTCATGACATATATGAGTAATCTGTAAAATGCATAATAGGTGCCATTCTATGTTCCCTCTAAGCTGTGCATGTGTGCACATGCACACAGGTTGTGAAACCCACTCACACAACAAAATAAAGCATGCGCAAAAAAGTTCAACAGTGCTGATATTTTTATGCTACTTTAAGAAGGTGATTTCAAGTAGCATGTTTCAAAAAAGGTTTTGTAATTTATAAAATCATTTCCATCACCATATCAAAATAAAATTTAGACATTATTTGCATCATACACACTTACTTCATTGCACTGACAAATTTGACCACACTCACTGGAGTGCACACAAATCTGGACACTGGTTCCAAAAATTTGCACAAAAGAAATTTTTTGCACACACGGCCTATGAAAAATTAGAGGGAACATTGGTGCCATTACAGCTTATTGGGCCAAGGCTTATAAAGAGACCTAATCACGTGCCAGTTGTTGACCTGAGAAACTGTAATAATTCATTAAAAGCTATTGGGTTAGCATGGCTACCATCCATGACATCTCAAAGCTCTGCTCTTCTCTCCACAAGCACATATAATTACAATTAAAGTGAAAGGCAGTTACACATAAGCATCAATGGGGAAACAGAGTTTTTAGTGTATTTGTGGGAGCTAATGTTCTAACATGAAAGCATGTGAAAAATATTTTACTATGGTTCTTTTCTGTCACACACAACTTGAAAATGGTCAAATATAGCCCTAAAAGTTTGTCTTTATGTTCATCTTGTAACTCTAGTCTTAATACAATGCAGATTTTTCTTCTGAGGGTTATAAGCCAGTGAAAATGATGGCTTTTATTAGAATGGGGAAGCTGACACAAAGTGGGGGGGGACAAGCATTTGCTCTTGCTGAATGAAAAAAGGAATGAGTTACACAAAAATAACATAAGAAATCAAAATTCTAATAAAAGCAAAATGCAGGAACACTGCTTATACAACTATGGAGCCTTCCATATGTCATTATGGCACAAATTGAACCTAGAAAATAGTCTAATAATATTATGAAGTAAAAAGATCTCTTTATTTAATGTAATCAGCTTGAAATTTTTAATCCAGTGAAGTAAATCGGCTCCAACACAAACAGTCTGCACATAGTTTTTGTGTGCAAACAAACGATTAATGCAAAGAGAGAGAGAGAGTGTGAAAAAGCGAAAGTGAGCAAAAACATCATTTATTAATAGTTTATTTTGTAGTGAAAAAATTACTCAGGACTCAATTTGTATAAAATTGGCAGACTATGAGAGTATGACCAGCGGAGTGATAGTAAAATTGTTCATGTAAGAGTATATTATTTGGAATATGTTTTTAGCACATGCCATTTCAAAACCTAACTGGTTCTCTCAAAAGCATGGTGAATTTCTACACATCATTTATCAGCCCACAATGTAAGTGCAGTCCTCTGTTAAATGTCTTGAGCAGACTGCCAGCTCTGCTAATCCAACAACACTTCGTTACTGTTATTCCTTCATAGTACAGTAGTTCCAGAAGACCTCAGTCAACATCTGGACCCACTGAGCGAGCTGCTGTACAGAAATCCAAGAGACAATTCTTCCCAAGAGAATTTCCAATCTAAATAAGCAAAATGGGCCAGGGGCAAGAGAAGATACAGAGAGATGAAGTGACTTGCCCAGCGCTACAGGGCAAGCCAGGTATCCTGAGTGTGCTTTCCACTGAACCATGAGGCCAGGTGTGGCCAGGTTAGCTAAAACTGTGGGTCAGACACTAGTTTTGGGGCACCTCCATGGGCCATATGGAAGACACCATTTTGCAGAGCACACCCCACAAAAGACTCCATTTTGCAGCATGTGCTGCCCCACTTTCACTCCAGTGAGCTCCCATGCACCTTGAGTGCCATGGCACACTGACAGGAGTAGGCACTGACCCATCACAGCTGGAATGTAACTGGACCAACAGCAATAGCTGCAGGACACTGCCCTAATGATGGGTTATAGACTTGGGATTACTCCTGGAGCTTTGGGGGGAATATTTTGGTTTGGGATTGGTGTTGGGGAAATAATAGGCAACCCTGCCAGGCACCATGGGGAACAGGGACACAGGAGGCCCAAAGGGCTTCACACAGCTGAAAATTATATGGAGTTTGAATGAAATCATCTTGCATTTCAGATCTAGTCCTTGTCCTCCAGCTGAGTCATCCTAGGTCCAGGAAGAAGAACCTTTGCGGTAAGCATGATGTGTAAAGACAAGATTTAAAGCAAAAATCTGGAAATCAGCCTCAACCTATAAACTTGTATAGATGTAGGACCAGCCTAGTCTACCAAAGGGGTTATCTCTCTCCCGATGCCATGCTGCCACAGCTGTGGTCAGCAGGGGCACTCAAACAGGATCTCCCTCGCTTAAGAAGAGAGGGTGGCTGATGGGGTATTCTGTGTGAAATTCAAGAGTATAGAACTTGCTCATTCCCACTATCCAAAATAGTTTAAGCTAGGTGACCTGTAAAAAAGAGATGTTTGACAGTATTTTTGGTGAAAATGTGCTCACCAGAGTGATGAAAGGAGTGGAAAGTAGTTTTTGTATGTTGCTGGCAGACTGAGTTCATGTTGAGATGATCATTTTAATTCTGCTGAGATTCAATTGTACTGTTAATGTTGTGTGAGGGCACTTAGAGCCTTGGGTAGGAGAATCTGAGGAAAGCACAACTTCTTATTCTTATTTATAACTCAGGAGACAGAAGAAAAACAACTGATACAAAATGAGAAAACTGGACCTCAAACAGAGTCTGAGGGAAGGAAGGAAGGAATCTTGGAGGGAATAAGTATTGTGTATTTTGGAGCCTTACCTAATTGCCTAGGTTGCCACAGCAACCCAGATCACTTGTTGCCATAGCAATAGAATTAGACTATTAAGGGATAGCTCAGCCAGTCCAGGCTATTTTTTTAGGTTAGTTCAATAAGGAGACATTTTTCATGGGTTTGTGCTCTCTGTCTTTCATGCTGATTTCTTCCTGAATACTAACAGTTTCAAGGATTCAGTGTAGCAAAGTGGTGATGAGGGCAGGATTGACGTGCGCTACACTCGTAACAAAAGAAAAGTAGAAGTCAATGCAAGAAAAAAGCTTTTAGCTGTTTGGAGGGGGCTGGGTTGTTGGCTGAGCTGTTTACATGGATCGTCCAGACTGAAACTAAAACAGTCTCTGCTTTGTTCTGGCTGGAGTGAATCACACAGACTAGGAAACAAGCCAAACCAAACCAAACCAAAAATAAAAAAAAGAACAGTGCAAAAAAGGGAGACTCGCCAGCACTTTTGTATGAATGATCCAAACACACATGAATACAAGACACTAAAAGACAAGAAAAAGAAAGGAAAAAATGGGGGGGGGGAGGCAAAATGGCTACCTTTAGAGGGCCCCTGGGACTTTTTGATGATGCTCTGGAGCAATGGCACACATGTACCATGCATTTTCAGCTTTTTGTTGTAAGCAAATGAAATTACAGAAGCAAAGATGGTGCCAATCCTCCTAAGCAGTGTAGGAGCTAAAACCTACACTGTACTGAAGGTACATTTCTCTCCAAAACCACTGCTAATTGCAGAAAGATATGTTTCATGAAAGGAATTAAGAAGAAAGTGAAACTGTTGTGTAATTTGTAGAAACTGTGAAGAAGCTTGCTGAGCACTTGCAGTTTAATGAGATGTTAAATGATGCCCTGTGTGATAAGTTGGTTTGTGGTCTACATGGTGAAGTAATACAGAAGTGCCTATTGACAGAGGCCCAGCTCACCTTGCAGAACACCACTGATATTGTGGTCTCTATGGAACTGTCCACAAGAGAGGTGCAACAAATCAGTGCCTTGACCAGAGTGCATAAGGTATCACAAGAACCTACTCACAAGCTAGTGAGGAGCCAGAAATGCTATCACTGTGGAAAGCCAAGTCACCATGCATCAGAACATGCTTGTGTAAAGACACAGTGTGTTGACAATGGGGCAAAAAGGGATACACTGAAAATGGCTGCAAACAAAAGAAGAAAAAATCAAACAAAACAAGCAAACTGGAGAAAAAGAAGCCTGCAGTCTGGAGGACCAAAAAGGAAAATCTGCATGCAGTAAAACAGACTCAGAATGATCAAAGTGACACCCAGTCAGAAGAAAAAGTGCCTCTCCATGTCTCATCAAGGGTACTTGGCTCACATGAATAACGAATATCCCCACTGTTGGAAGGTCAACCTGTATGTATGAAACAGGACACTGCAGCAGTTTCATTGGTCTCAGACACAGTGTATAAGGACATGCTAAAGCATCTTCTCCTTAAGCTAATGAAAATGTTCTGAAGATATACACTGGAGAAGCTGTACAAATCTTGGGCACTACTATTGGTAAAGTGGAGCTCAATGGACAGACTGCTAAACTGCCACTGTTTTGTGGTGGAAGACAATTACCCAGCCTTAATGGAAAGATCATGGCCTAGGAAAATCCAGCTGAAATGGGCAGAAGTGCACAAGATGACTAAAGAATAAATAGATCTGGCAGCTGTACTAAAGAAACATGCTGCTATTTTCAGAGAGGTCATTGAGAAGCACAAACTTCGGTCCAAACAAGTACTGTGAAATTTCTGAATTCCAAAAATGATTCCTGGTGCTTCATGTTCAATTTGGGCATAGTCAGTTTCTGATTTGCTTAAGGTGTGTGAGACAAAAGCAACAAGTCTCTTCTCTCCCAAAGCATAACATGTGAGACAACCACTCCCACTCCATACAGGAGGGCAACGCAGACAAGTGTAGAGGTAAGGTTGGATCAAAATGCATCAGAACATTTGAATTTAGCAATGTGCATTTAGCATTGTTAAATGGAACATCACAAGCTCAGTCCACTTCCAGACCTTGTTCTGGCCAAGGAGCTCATGTAGTGATCTTAGTAATGGTGCTAACTATGGAAAAAAGACCATTATTGCTTTCTGCACACACATATGAGATCAAATATCAAAAATCCACTCTGCACTACAATGCAGATAGTCTTTCATGGCTGCCTTACCAGTTAATTATCAAGATCTTGACCAGAAGGAAATTTTCTACTTTAAACAGAACACACCATCACTTCTTCTCAAGTAAAGAAGGCAACATGCATTAACCCAGTTCTGTCCCAGTTATGGATCTAGTGATGCATGGAACATCTCTACAAGACAGTCAGGTCTCATCTGACCATCTTTCCTACGTGTTCAGGAGGATGGAGTTATCAGTCTATTCTGGTTGCTTGTTGCGGGAGATGTGCATCATTATTCCACCACTACAGAGATCACAAATGTCAGAACAGCTACATTAAGGTCACAGTAGAGTATTGCACATAAAAAAAATTGCATGAATCGATTTTTGGTGGTCTGGCCTGGACAGTGCCATTGAGGAGAAGGCAAGAGTTTGTATTTCATGTCAGAGTGTAAGAAACATGCCTCAGTTGATGCCTCTACACCTGTAGGACTAGCCTGAAAAACCTGTGGCACCATGTTCATGTTGATTTTGCTGGCCCAGCAAAATCAGCAAAAGTCTCTGTGATGCTGTCCACTACTGCTGAAAATGTTATCCAGAAATTCCATGGAATCTTTAGTTGTTTCAGTCTGCCAGAACAACTTGTGAGTGACACCAGACCATAGTCCGTCTCTCAGTCTCTCTCTCCTTGTTAGAAAAAGAGCAACCCCAATCTTCCCTCTCACCTCCTTTTTCTCTCCCTCTCACTCCTTCCTCTTCTCAAATCTATGCTCCCCCCAAAAAGGGGGGGGGGCATGTGGTGCTTTATATTCCCCAGCAACAATCTGGCATGCTGCTCAAAGTCTCCTAGCTTTGGCCAACATCACCCCTAGACCAGGTACTTCCTTGAGTTGTGCACCTCTGGTGTAAAATGTGGCAACGTGCCCACACTAAGTCTAACATCTGTCGTATCATGGCCTTATATATTCAACCTTTATTTAAAATATGGTACTCATTAGTCTGTAAATATAAAATTCTGTGGAATATTGAGCATTGGGATGCATATTGAAATTTTCAGAACTTAGGAGGTACTTGCTACTTAACAGGTTGAGAAACACATCAAAAAGGTCCGTTATCTACAGCCAAGCAGACAAATACCATAAAATATGCTCTCAGGAGAAAGTCCTGGACACACATGTTGACATGCTTAAAACTGTCTTCACCAAATAAGGACACTCCATCAGAAAATAGATTATACTATGGAAAGGGCCATCCTAGTACCCTAAGAGAATCTGCTCCAGTAGAAAAAACCCTCTGCTGACATACCTCTACCACCTACCATCACTCCCTGGATAACCTATGAGGTCTTATGAAACAATTACAACCCATATTCAATATGGGCCAGCTCCTGAAAGAAATCTTTCCTGCATCCCTTCTTCTGGCCTTCAAACAATTCCCACAACCTTGCCGAACTTTTCATCAGAAGCAAGCTCCCCACAGACCGGAACTCTCCAACTCAAACTGGCACCAGACCCTGGCAGAACTACAAATGCAAAGCCAGTACTCATAGCTCCTTACAGTCAGAGTCATATTAATATGAGGATCAATACCATCCCGCAGTACATCTTTCAAGAGCCCTGGCTCCTATACATACCCATCGCACCATGTAGTGTACCTCATCCAATGCTTGAAATGCCCAGATGACAACTATGTGGGTGAAATGAGAGCATCACTATGCTCTTGTATGAGCTCTCACAGACAAATGATAAGAAATAAAAACACTATATCACCCAAAGATGAACACGTTTCAAAAAATGATCATGCCTTATTTGAGAGATTACTATCCTGATCTTGTATGGAACTTCCTGGGCTCCTCTTGTTCTGGCTGTGGGATGATTAGTCAGTGGACGTGTTGTGGAGTGGTCCATTTTTGGTTGTGGGCTGGATAGTCAGGTCAGAAATGGATTCACCCTTCAGTTCTTGATATGGGAAGGGGCTCCTTGACTGCTGTTGAGCAAAAGTTTTGCAGACTCTAGAGGGAACAAGTCTCTGTTGGCTGAAGTGCCATAAAAGTCATCAGATTACCTCTCACCACCTCCTCTTAGACCCCAGGCTGGAGAGTGCCAAGCTTCAGTGTACTGGCTCAGCGCACTAACACTTTTGCTCTGTCCCCTTTTTCCATTCGCTGTTAGAGTGGCTTGTTGTGACCAAAGATGGTCTCTTCTCCATGTGCATCTAGAGGCACTGGTGAGGGTCTCAAGAAGAGCAAACTCTTGCAGCAGCTGCAAGAGCCTCTGGCACCTACTTGGCTAGTAGGGATCCTATTTTACATAGATCCAAATGGAAGAAGTCTGAATCTGTAGCAGCATAAAGATGCCTGCCTCTGAGCCATGACTTTTTAGCCTTTTTCTTTTCATTATTCCATTCTGACCCCTTTTCTTTTAACACCCTATGCATTCTAGCATTTGCAAGGTAGATCCCTCATGTAATTGATTTAGTCATGGACTAAGACAGTTAACAGTTTCAGTTTGGTGGTGGGTGAAAGAAGCAGAGTGTTAAGTATTAAATCTGCAAATGCATCATTAAATATCACACCTTTCCTGTCCCCAAACTGGTAATATCTCAGCGTTTATGAGAAAGAGTTTATAACTCAGAGGTTACCTTGGCTGAACTAAATAAGATATGTGTTTATCCAGAGGGAGAAAGGCAGTATTTCACAAGCTCAGCGTAAAAAGTCCCTTATGTCACCCAGCAATACATTTTTGCTTGTTAATAATGTTTTGTGAAAATTTCCTAACTTCAGACATTGCACTAATAGAATGATACCCGAAGACTTTTGGTATGTTCTTTCTTTTATCTTTCTGTAATCTAAATGCACCTGAAATCACCTTGAACAGTATTCCTGCAATGGCAGGGGACTATTTCCTCTGTCTTCCTAATAGAATTTATGAACATGAAAATCAAGACATGGAAAAGCTTTATAATGGATACAGGGTTAGATCTACAAAAGGACTTATGTGCCTGGCCTTTTTTAGACATCACTGAGATCATCAAAACCCCAGATCAGGTGCTACTTAACACTGTGGGTGCCTAAAATTCACACTATTAATTTTCCCTAGGTACCTAATTTTTGCCAGTGAGCATGCATACAGCTGCTTGAGTCTGGTGTCTCCTACCTACATCACACCAGCAGGATCCTCAAAGTAGGTGATCCCACTTTTTTTTGTAGGTCATAAACCTACATAAAATGGGGAGGTGCCCTTCTTTCCACCCCTCATAACCTTAAGTCCAGTTGCTCACTCACTCACCCAGGATGTGGGAGACCTAAGTTGAAGTCCTCCTGCACCAGTTAACATTTAATTATTTATACACAGCTGAATAACTTCACCAGGACAGCCCCACCACAGAATATCCCATACCCTTGGTTTGGGTTCTGTATCCCTTCACTCCAGTTTGGGGGCGGGGGGAGGGAACAATGTTCAAATCCTTTCTCCACATCAGGGGGTAGCAGAGGGTAAGAACTGAACCCAGGTCTCTAGCATCTTGTATGAGTGTTGTAACTCCTGATCTTTAAGTCATAAGTGGGGGATAGTGGCACCACCATCATTTCTTCTTTCAGAAACTAGTTCAGTGCCTAACTGCAGAAGAGGGTTCATGGTCAGGAGTCCCTAGTGGAGGCAAGGGTCTAACTCCCTGAGAGAAACAGGGCTTACAGTGGCCACACCCCACCCCTCAACCTGTTTCCTGCTGGTCATGTGAGGCAGCTCCTTTCTCAGTGCAGGCTTCTGTGGGTCACGTTCTTAAGGGCCTAACTCTTCCCTGTACTGCATAGGGAGCCTGAGTGCCTAACTTGGAGCTGTGGCTACCACTAGGTGGCAGCGGTCCTAAACAGTATGCATTGCAGTGCCTAAGTCCCTTTGTGGAAGTAGCCCATGGTCACTGACCATATCAGATATTGACTTCATACAGCATGTGGTCTTAGACAAAGGCTGTTATTTTCTTCCTCTGTACTCAGAAAACAAGATGTTTATTTTCTGTTGATCCCATGTGTTGCAGTGACAACTCTTGGCTGAAGAAAAACTGAATGTGACACACACCACTATCAACATCATTCCAGCAAGGACAGCTTCAGCATCCAAACCAAAATGGCAGACATTTTGAAGAATATCCATTCTCACAAGCTTTCCAACTCCACCCCGCCACCTCCCTACTATTCGTCTCTGCAGTGCCTACTCACTACCCTTCTGTACCCATCTAACTCAGTCAATATTGCTGTTTCCTGTGTGAGGGGCTCACACCTTCACCCCCTCTTAGGTTCTTCAGTAGGCACTGCCTGGTCACTCCCCTACTAGCTCTTCAGGTCTTCAGAGGAAGAATCCCCCAAGGCAGGAGGAGGCAAATAGGACAGTGTTCCCTGAGCTCCTGTTTGAGACGGTCCTCAAAACAAATGGAATGTGGAGTCACAGAGCCATTGAGAGTTAACCTGACAGTCCCTCCACACAATCGGAAGAACATCAAGGCCAAATCTGAGTTAATGGCATTATGATCTGGAATGCACTGGGGATCACAGACCATTTATGTTTGGCCTGGCTGCCTCTCCATCCTGATGGTAGGCTGTAATGTTCAAAGTGGGGATCCAGACCCAGACCTGTTGGACAGGAGTTGTGATGCTGTCTGGCTTTAGAGAATCATTTCTTATTATTTTTCATATAAATAATATTTCATATTTGCAATAATCCACATGTGATATGCCGTGTTTGGTACCAATGGAAAGGGTGTAATTGGCTAGAAATAATTCTATGGTTTATACAAAGGTGTCATATCTGTATTAGAAGCTAGGAATAGGTTTATTCTATTTGTGTTTCAAGTTATTGGATTGTAGGACACTGTACAGATGGTGTGTCTATAGCCTTTTGTTTCTCTTAATGGCCCATTAAGGAAGCTCCCAGGTATAGTGAGTCTGGGAAGAAACCTGTTGAGCCATTAGGACCTGCCCATGTGACTCAACTCCATTTTGATTTGTAAAAATTACACACGCATGGGGAAGACCAGAGGTGATAAAAGGGAGCAGCCCCATCTCCATTTTATCTTTAGACTCCAGTCTGCAACCAACCTCCACCTCTGGAACTATTCCCCTGCAACTGAATGAAGGACTGAGACCCACCCAAGTGCTGGGTGTCTACCAGTGGAAATGGATTAACCTGAAAACGCCAAATTCTGCAAGGACTTGCTTTCTATGGACTCTAAGGCTATGTCCACACATATATCATTATTTCAAAATAACCCATTTCTAAATGAGTTATTTCAAAATGAAGTCCTTATTTCGAAATAAGTTAATTCAAATTAACAGTTTGTTAATTCGAATTAAGGGAAAGCCTGCTTTCGAAATAGCCATTGTTTCAAAATGGTTATTTCGAAACAAGGCCGTTCGGACATGTTGTTTCAAAACAGTTGTTTTGAAACAATGCTGTTGTTTCGAAACAACATATGCGAACGCCGTTGTTTCAAAACAACCATTTTGAAACAACAGCTATTTCGATTAGATGCAAGGTTTAACGGTTTCGAAATAACGGTGTGGCGTGTGGACATGCCACTTCTTATTTCGAAACAACCTCTGTTGTTTTGAAATAAGAAGCCTGTGTGGACATACCCTAAATCATTTGTATATGTGATTCACTTTGACACTTTAACATCTCATGTTTTGGTTCTTTTCTTTTTATATTAAACTTTTAGTTTTAGTTCCTAAAGGATTGGCTGGCAGCAAGGTGTTTTGGGTAAGATCCAAGCTTATATTGTTCTGAGTGATGTGGCTGACCCTTTAGGGTCAGGAGAATCTATTTCTTTAAGAGACCCAGTGGCTAGGTGGGGACCAGAGAAGCTGATGTGCAATAAAGGGGGCTGTTTCTATTTTCTTAGGCTTCATGATGACCAGTGTGGGGAATCAGAAGCATGTTTTGTTACTAACTGGGAGACTGGTTTAACCACCACCCGTTAGTTGTTTGGGGGTTTGGCTCCTGGTTTTGCAGCTTGCCCTGCTTTTTGCGCATTGAGGAGGTTATCCCAGAATACCTGGGTCACAGGAGCCACCTCTTTTGGGTGAGTACAGAGTGAGCTCACTCTCCAAACTCACCCCGCCCCTCACAAACAAGGGTCTCCCCACTGAAGTATTTTTTTTTTTGGAGGAGACTCTTAGTTTCAGGTTTTTCCCTCCAAATTCTCTGTGCAGCTCTGTTCAGGAGTGATAGCTGGTTCAGACTCCTTCTGTAACATGTTAGCAGAGGGAGCCATGTATGTCGCTCCCTGATGCTCTATGAGGGAAGCGTGTGTTACTTAGGAACCCCTGGTACCTAACTAGCAGAAAGTCCAAGGGTACATTGGGTTGTACCAGGATTCCCTTCATCATATAGCTACATAGCAGTTTCCCAAAGCAGGACTGGATTAAGGCAGGGGCTTTAGGGGATGCAGTCTTGGGCCCTGGCCTAAAGGGGGGCATTGCAGCCCCCCAAAAGTCCAACTCTGATCAGGCCAGCACAGCACCTGGGAATGAAAATGTGTTTCAGAGTGTTCTAACTGTGTCTCGGAGCTGGGGCTAGCAGGAACCTTTAAAATCTCTTGCCCTGCTATGCTCCCAGGCACATGGCCCAGGGCAGAGCAGAGCAGGAAATGTAAATGCTGCCTGTGGCGGGGAGCAGGTTCATAATCTGCCAGTTCCTCCTTGAGCTTCGGCACAGGTAAGTAGCGTACTGGGCCGGAGGGACTCAGGACCTGGGCATGGGGGGGCAGAGAAAGGGGCTCAAAGCAGGGAGAGGTACACGCAACCAGAGGGGCAGGTGTGCAGGGATGGGGGTCAAAAGACAAGGGAAGGTGCATGGGGGCAGCAGATGAAGGTGTGTGGGGCTAAGGAGGTGCAAAAGAATGTGTGAAGTGCTTTGGGAGAGGGCCAGGGCACTAGGGGAAGAGCTCAGGTGCTAGAGCTGGACTGAGGAGGGAACCAGAGGAAGAGATCTGGTTCCAGAACCAGGGGAAGAGCGCTGGGGGAAGAGGGAAGAGACCATGAGTAGCTGTGGCCCCAGGGCCCCTTAATCCAGTTCTGCACCAAGTTGGCATGTGAGGGCTGTACTGAGAACCAGTGGTTCACTGGTTGTCATAAACATTGCAAATGTATGCATGGATAATATTTAAGGAGTTATATGTCTACATTGTTATATGCTCCACCCCTGCCCAAAACCCACCCTCTGTTGTGGTGAAGAATCG
>ML681992.1:33520806-33547700 GCA_007922195.1 Podocnemis expansa
CGTGGGGTCCCTTCCAACCCTATGATTCTATGATTCTATGATTGAAAATAATGCTCTTAAGATCTGGGAGTTAAGACAGGTCACCAGGGAGCACCACACCTCAAAGCTGTTTTCATCAGACAAGTAGTGATTGACATCTATTTCCTTGTCTAATCATTCGCATATTGTATGTTGCAGGCCATATGCACACCAGCAGGTGGAGATACCAAAATTGTGCAGTCTATAAATGAAGAAATCTGCAGGATGAAATAAAGTGCAGAGGGATGTCCTGTTTGTGAATCAAGACAAAGGATTAGTCTGGTATGTCTTGGAGTGCAAAGTGACAAACAGAATCCTTTACCAAGGTGGCAAACTAACAGTGTATATGTCTCCTGAAAAAAGTCACAGTGAGTCTAGCTGGAAAGAAGTGCTTCAAGGATTTTGGGTGATCAGTGTTCTACTAGACATG
Source organism: Podocnemis expansa (assembly GCA_007922195.1). Classification (NCBI taxonomy): domain Eukaryota; kingdom Metazoa; phylum Chordata; order Testudines; family Podocnemididae; genus Podocnemis; species Podocnemis expansa. Next base: position 33,521,255 of record ML681992.1, read on the forward strand.
AAAGTATCAAGTTATTTAAGTCTAAGCTCTACCATGTTTATAATTTTATATGTAATTATTTTCCCCCATATTTCTACTCACTACTACAGTAGAACCTCAGCATTACAACACTTCTGGAATAGAGAATGCTCATAACTCTGAAATGTTCGTAACTCTGATCAAAACAGTATGGTTGGTCTTTCAAAAGGATACTGACCATTGACTTACAGTAGTATAGCTTTGAAACTTTACTATGTGGAAGAAGTAAGAGTGAATGGAAACCTGGGCAGCAGTGACAATGAGACGGTCAAGTTTAGAATCCTGATCAAAGGAAGAAAGGAAAGAAGCAAAACACAAACCCTGGACTTCAGAAAAGCAGATTTTGGCCCTTTCAGGGAACTGATGGGCAGGATTCCCTGGGAGGCTGATTTGAAGGGGAAAGGCATCCAAGACAGCTAGCTGTATTTTAAAGAAACCCTGCCAAGAGCACAGGAAAATACCATACCGATGTGCAGAAAGAACAGCAAGTGTGGAAGGCGCTCAGTGTGGCTTAGCAGAGAATTCTGCGGTGAGCTGAAACATAAAAAGGAAGCTTACAAGAAGTGGAAGCTTGGACAGATGACTGAGGAGGCATATAAAGATATCGCTCGGGACTGCAGGGATAAAATCAGAAAGACCAAAGAGCAATTGGAGTTGAAACTACCGAGGGATGTAAAGGATAACAGGAAGGGGTTCTACAAGTATGTCAGCAACAAGAAGAGAATCAGGATTGGTGTAGGTCTCTTACTGAATGGAGCAGGTATCCTCATGGTGGATGATGCAGAAAAAGGCTGAAGTACTCAATGCTTTTTTTGCTTCAGTCTTCACAGGCAGGTCCAGCTCCCAGGCTACTCAACTGGGTAATGCAGAATAGAGAGAAGGAGAGCAGCCCTCGGTGATGGAAAGTCAGGGTAGAACCTACTTAAAGAAGTTAGATGTGCACAATTCTATGGGGCCAGATGAACTGCATCTGAGGTTACAGAGGGAGTTGGCCAATGAAATTGCACAGCCACTAGCCGTTATCTTTGAAAAGTCGTGGTGAATGGGGAAGGTTCCGGAAGATTGGAAGAAGGCCAGTATAGTACCTATATTCAAGAAAGGGAAAAAGGAGGATCTGGTGAACTACAGACCAGTCCAGCCTCACCTCCATCCCATGAAAAATCATGGAGAATGTCCTCAAAGAATCCATCCTGAAACACTTGGAGGAAAATAGAGTGATCAGGAACAGTCAGCATGGCTTCACCAAAGGCAAATTGTGCCAGACCAACCTAATAGCCTTCTTTGATGAGATAACTAGATTTGTGGATCCAGGAATAGCTGTTGACGTGATATACCTCGACTTTAGCAAGGCTTTTGACATGGTTTCCCACGGCATTCTCATTGGCAAGTTAAAGAAGTATGGGTTGGATGAGCAGACTGTAAGGTGGAACTGGCTAGATCAATGGGCTCAGCAGGTAGGAATCAATGACTCAATGTCTAGTTGGCAGCTAGTAACGAGTAGAGTGCCCCAGGGGTCTTGATGATGGGATAAATTGCATGCTCAGAAATTTTGTGGATGACACCAAGCTGAGGGGAATTGAGGACACACTGGAGGGCAGGGACAGGATTCAGGGAGGCTTAGACAAATTGGAGAAGTGGGCCAAAAGAAATCTCATTAGGTTCAACAAGGACAAGTGCAAAGTCCTGCACTTAGAACGGAAAAACCCCATGCACTGCTACAGGCTGGGGACTGATTGGCTAAGCAGCAGTATTGTAGAAAAGGGCCTTGAGGTTATGTTGGACGGGAAGCTGGGGATGAGCCAACAGTGTGCTCTTGTAGCTAAAAAGGTTAATGGCATATTGGCTGTATAAGTAGGAGTGTTGCCAGCAGATTGCGGGATGTGATTATTCCCCTCTATTCGGCACTGGTGAGGCCGCATCTGGAATACTGGCTGTGTTCACACAGCCTCCTTATTTCTAAACAATAGAGGTTGTTTCAAAATAAGGTTTCAGCTGTTCACACAACGCATGGTTGTTCGGAACAATGGGAACCGCTGTTCTGAAACAACCGCGTTGTTTCAAAACAAGTTAAACCTAGTCTGGGGGCGAAACAACGTTGTTTCGCAATGGTGTTTCAAAACAACACCGTGCGAATGTGTTGTTTTGAAACAACGGTGGTTTCAAAACGACTTGTTTCAAAACAACCGTCATCTGAACATGTTGTTTCAAAACAACGGTGAGTCGTTTCAAAATAACTGTTGTCCGGAATTGCTATTTCGATTCTGGCTTTTCTCCTTATTTTGAAGTGACTTTTTGCTAATTCGAAATAAGTCATTTTGAAATAAGGCGTTATTTCGATACAAGTTGTTTCAAAACAACTGTATCGAAATAACCCCCTGTGTGTGAACACAGCCATTGTGTCCAGTTTTGGGCTCCCCATTAGAGAAAGGATGTGGACAAATCAGAAAGAGTCCAGTGGATGGCAACAAAAATGATTAGGGAGCTGGAGTACATGACTTATGAGGAGAGACTGAAGGAAGTAGGCTTATTTAGCCTGTAGAAGAGAAGACTGAGGGTGGATTTGATAGTAACCTTCAACTACTTGAAGGGGTGCTCCAGAGAGGAGGGAACTTGGCTGTTCTCAGTAGTAACAGAGGACAGAACAAGGAGCAATGGTTTCAAGTTACAGCTGCAGAGGTCAGAGCTGGATATTAGGAAAAACTCTCTTACTAGGAGAGAAGCATTGGAATGGGTTGCCTAGGGAGGTGGTGGAATCACTGTCTTTGGAGATATTTAAGCTCCAGTTAGACAACACCCTGGCTGGGATGATTTAGTGACAGTGGTCCTGCTCTTAGCAGGGGGTTGGACTAGATGACCTCATGAGGTCCCTTCCAACCCTATGATTGTATGAATCTAAGAAAAATGCTGCTTTCCCTTTATTTTGTTAGTAGTTTATGTTTAACAGCGCACTGTAACTGTATTTGCTTTTTTTCTCATCGTTGTTGTCACCTGATTGAGCACTTCCAGTTCCATATGCAGTATGTGGTGACTAGTCAGTTTATAACACTGGTGTTTATAACTCTGATGTTCCCCTGTGCTTTAATCCAGTGGCATTGCTGTCCCCCAAAAATATTTGGGGCACACAGGCCCCACTCCTCCATTCATCCCTGGGCCCAGTCTGGTCACCAGCCAATCTTGCTGCTCCCCTATGGCCCTGGAGCTGGACCATGGGCCAAGCAGGTTGGGGTAGGGGTGCACTGCCAGACCGAGCCAGGTGCCAGGCCGTGTTGCTGGGCTGGGCAGCACCCAAGCTGCACCACCAGGCCACCTGGCTGGAGACATGCTGCTGGGCTGGGCTGCTGGACCAGAGCTGCACCAGGGCCAGGCCATGCCTGAGCCCGAGCCATGCCAGCAACCATCCCCACGCCTGCCCAGTTTCCCAGCAGCAGCTCTTACCTGCTGTGGATGGGAACTGGAGGAGCCTCCAGACAGTGGGCATGGGTGGAGCTATGTGCCAGGGAGCAGGGCGGGAAATTTAAAATGGCCCTGCTGGCTCCAGATGCTCAGCAGGATTTGGGGAACTGCTGCACACATTCAGGGCATGTGCCCCCTGTGTCTTATAGCGGCAACACCACTGCTTTAATCTCTGTGCTTTGTTAAATAAACTTCTATTTAATTTCACTATAAACAGATTTAAGTGCTGTGAGTTATATGAACAGTGATCGGAGAAGGCACTGATAAGCTGGACTGTACCGTTTCTTTGGAAGCAGCAAAACTGTGAATACTGCATGTCTCCAGTGGGAGCAGGTGCTGAACACACTAGAGAGATGCTCAGGGGACTCAAGGGCTGGCGAGTGCCTATTGCCAACCTGGGAAGTGACAGCAGGGCCTGTGAAGGCTAGAGCAAAGGGCTTGTATTCCCAGCAACCAGTGGGTCTCGGGAGCTCAAACAAGGCTTTTGCATGCTAAAGGCGGTGGTGGATCCCCAAGAGTGTATTTGTGATTTCAAGATAGCAGTGGGCAGATACCACTGGACTGTGCAGTTCGCACAGACATTAAAGTGCAAATACGCTGAAGGGAACATGGGTTGCTTTCTCTGCTGAACAAATACACCTGGCATTTCACACAAGACCAGGTCTGAGCATGCTAGCTAAAAAGGCCTAATGGTGGTGGAGAACACATTATTGGCAGAATTGCAGATAGATATCCTGTCAAACTGAAATGCAGTTTTTAGTTCAGTGTCATAGATCAATACTGGCTGCATTTAAGATGGCTATCTAATGCATATCAATACCATAAAGTGTGCAGGACGACAGAATTGCGAGTCCTTACTTTGCTGTTGTCATTTAGGGTCTTACAAGAGCAGTCATGGCTCTGAGCTTCCTTGTGGTGCTATTCTCACTTCTTAATTATCACAAGCATTACAGCAAAATATGGTAACATTTCAGCACAAACAAATCATGCATCCCCCAACAACGTACATTCACACATCTAGTCTTTGCATCCTGTGATATTTTGTTCTCTAAATGCTTGAGGTCATTTATCATCCCCCTGGGCCTTTTCACAGGACTTCAGCAATAGCTTCTCACTGCTGCTTTAACTCTCTACACACCTCAGTCTTTGTTTTGCTGTCCCAGCTGCTGCTATAGAATGAGATGATGATGATGCAACATCTAAATGGCCATTTTTCAGATCTCCCCCTTTCTACTTCCAGCCCACTCCCCAAATCCTATATTTAAGGAAAATTCATTGGGGGGAAAAACTTTTTTCCCCACACTTTCAAAACATGTACAAGTTACTCATCAGTTTCATTATTTCCAGGTTTCTTTTATCTAGTCTTCTGCCTGTTTGGTCTTCATGCCAGTCTAATATCAATGCCAAATCTCCATGGCTTGTTCCACATTTCCTTCTGTTGACTGTAGCTACTGTATGCATGATATATAGTGTGAATAAAAATAGGCTTAACACATTCCCACTTGTCACCCTTCCCCAACTGCATGAATATCCCTAATCATTTACCATCTCTGGCTCTGTAACCAAGACAATTTCTTCTCCAGCTGAGTATTTCACCATCAATAATGTACTTATTAACCTTATATGTTACTGTTTTGGCAGGTACTATATTGAAAGCGCTCCAGAAGCCCACGTGAATTATGTCTACTGCTTCACCCTTTTCCATTCTTTCTGTCTTTTCCAGGATGCAATTAATCAAGTTTGTTAGGCAATACTTTCCTTTTATGTATCTGGACTGAGAATCTCTACCTAATCTGAGCAAATGTTGTCCTTTTGTCCATGATCAAGTCTCTAGAGCTTGTCTCAGAAAGCAGGCCAGACAAACATCTGTGGATACTAAGTTCTTCTTTAGATTTGATTTTAAATCTGGGAGCCAAATTAGCTTTTCTCATGTCTCTAAGTAATATGGGCTATAGAACATAACTGCTATACAGCAGAATAGCTCTACTTGAGTCATTGGGCTACACTGACTTGTATCAGATGAAGGTCTCGCCCTATCTATCTGTTTTATGGTTTTCTATTTAGCTAGCTCTGAAATATTTAAGAACTAAGTACTGTACTTCTCCTATTCCGTACAAGAAGTTAAAAACCTGTCCTATAGTATATATAACCGTAATCTCTCAAAATCTCTCTTCCATAGCTTTGGAGTTCTAATTCTTGAATCTTCACTGGTTTTAGTTATTCTAAGCCAGGCTTGTCCAACCTGTGGCCTAGGAGCCAGACTCTGGCCCACCAAGGGCTTTCATCCAGCCCTCAGAGTGCTGCCACAAGAGCCTCAGAGCTGGGGCTGGCCAGGGCACTTGTCAGTTTCCCGCCCCACATGCACTACAGCTACAGGGAGGCCTGGCATGGCTGGAGAGCTGTTCAGGGGCTGGATTCAGCCCCTTTTGAGTGAGCAGGGGCTGGGTAAAGGGTGAGTGCCCTGAGCAGTTTAAAATCCTGACCTAGGCATCCCCTCCACCAGTTCTGCTCTCCTCCCACACCCCTAGCCCCAGCACCCCTATTCTTCCCATGACCTGTCCTACCTTGATCCTCACACTCTGCCTTGCCCCCTCACAGAGGCACCCCCGCTCCCCCTAGTGCTCTGTAATCAGTGCAAGCAAAAGCAATGCCAGATATCACACTAATCATTATTTTATTAAAGTTATTAATAAGATTGATTTTTTTGTCTTATCTATCAAAAATTTTCTCACTGGCCTCCTGACTGAGAAGAGAATTTCAGTAATTCTGAAATTCTTTGGGTGCCCCCTCACCCAAAAAAGTTGGACACCCCTGTTCTAAGCTTTCTGGGGAATGTGTCTGGTCACTTGTTCTGATGTTCCTTTAGGTCAGTTGTTCCCACCCTGTGGCCTGGGGATCAAAAGGGTCTGGCAGGGTCTTTCAAAGTAGCCTGCAGCTTCCCTCCTTCTGGCTGCAGAAGGGAGACACTGCTAAAGGCCCCAAGCAGAAAATGTTTCCCTGGGACTAAAGACTAGTGCAGGCTCCTTGCTGCACTTATTGGGATGGTAGATCAATGCTTCCCTCCCCTTCTCTGTAGCAGGGAGCACAGCAAAGCGCTCCACCTGGGTACTAGGTCTTGGAGCCCCTGCTGAAGCCAGAGGGAGAGGAGCATTCATCTTCCATCCTCCTGGGTCCAGAAGGGAGCCACCACCTGGAGACCCAGCCCATGGGGCTAGAAGATGCATGCAGTTTTCCTGCTATAGGCAGGGATATGGGAGATCAGTGAGGCAGCAGCCTCATTGCCCTCTTTTCTGCCTTGCTGTAGTAATGGTGGTGGTAGGGGGGGACCCGCTAATGGATACTAGTGGCCCTTTGGGGTTGTAAAAATTATATCTGTGGACCTCTAGCCAAAACAGTAGGGAACTACTACTTTAGGGGATTCCTACACTGCAATTGGAGGTGTGATTACAGCTCACATAGGCATACTTGCACTAACTTTAGTCTAGATAGCTCACTAAAACTAGTAAAGATGCAGTGGTATTAGTCTCAGAGTGGGCTAGCAAAGGACCTGTGTACCCAGGTTCCTCAGCAGGCTTGTACCACCCACTCTGATGACTGTACAGTAACATCTTCACTGCTCTTTTGATTGGTGCTCATACCATTCAGATTTAAGGTTTCCTTGTTTAAACTATGAACTCAAGCCAGGAGCACTTTGCAACTAATTAGCTATGCTGGTGTTGCCTTTAAGATATTTTTGCCTGCCAGTTAGGAAATCTGTCTCCCTCCCACAGTCAACTACACTTTTATCTATGCTAGCTTATATCTTCATATTTATCTACACTGTAATTGAACTGAGCAGCTACAATTCAAACAAGCATTTCCAGGATATTTAGGCTGTGGATCTTCCCATGAATGCTGACTTGTAGAGCTACAGTATCATTTTTTTAAATTCTAATGGGACCAGTAACTTTCTTTTACTGATGAGCTGTTTCACTTTGTTATGGTTATTTTAGCTGGAATGTATTTCTTCCTCCTGCTTTAGATAATAGGTCTCCCTTATTAAGTTTCTTGGGTCTGACAGGATTTACTGTAAAATGTAATCTTGTCTAGAGTCCTTCTTGTCTGCCAATTTTCCCTAAAGAGATTATGTTATTCAGTCTCCAGTCACATAACACACTTCACTTTCATTTATAGGTTTGGTTTGTAATTGTTCATTTGTTTAGGGAAGATATTTATGACAATTGTCACAGCTGCTTTTATTTTTTTTAAAAAATGGTTTGATGTTTCTATTTGGTGAGCCTAAATTATTTTTACTACTTTTGCTTCCGGTTTCCAAGATAATTTTGGAAGTTGCTTCTCAAATATTCACTTCAGAAGCTGCTATTTCAGTCTCACCTTAATATATGTTCTGTACTGTTTATAACTCCAGGGAAACTGAGCCCATAAATCTGTTTACTTACCAAACTGTTTTTCACCTTGCCTTCTCAGTAAGACATTTTGGTTTATGATGCTAGGGGTGTGACCCACTGTACACCCATATTATGTGTCATTTATGTTCGCTCTTATAATGTAACAGTATTATTTACTGCAAAGTAGCTCATTTAATGCATTTATTAAGTGCTCGTGACATTCTGAACATTATTGTTATGGTAGTACGTTTCTTGCAATGTTATCTGTGGCCTTGTCTTCACTAGAAAGCTTTGTTGGCAAAAGTCGACTTTTGGTGACAAAACAAGCCCTGTCTACGCATTACAATGCCCGTTTTATTTACAAAACAGTTTTGCCAATAAAAATAACAGTACCAGTGAGAGAGGAATAGCACCTTTTACACAACTGTTTTATTGCAAAATAATCAGTGTGGCTGCTGAAGCTGTTTTTTGTTGCCTCCAGAAATGTCCCCCAATGCCAATCATGGCCACTCTGGTCTTCCAATTGTACTCTGCTGCTCTGCAGTCACCACTCGCTCCCTCTTTTCAGTCCCAGGAATTTTTTAATTGTCTTGGTTCCACTTTCTGTTTATTTGGCATGGAGAGCTATCATGTTGTGTTCCCAGGTGATAATGGCAGCTTCAACCAGCAAATGCTCTCCCACCTGGAGGACAGCAGAGCTGCTGCAGCTGATTAGTGTTTGGGGAGAGTCTGCTGTGAAGTCCCAGCCCCATAATAGCTGAAAGAATTTTGACACATATGACCAGATTTCTCATGCTCTGGTGGTGAAAGGCTATGAGAGGGACATGCTGCAGTGCAGAGCCAAGATGAAGGAGCTGCAGCGAAAGTACCATAAAGCCAGGTAGTCAAACCATTGCTCTGGCTCAGCACCAGCCGCCTGCCGCTTTTATAAAGAGCTCAAAGCTATCCTCAGCAGGGACCCCACATCCACTCCCAAGACTCCTATGGACACTTCCACAGGCCCAGGGCCAACAGATTCCAATATAAATCCCAACAAGAAGCTGATGGATAAGGACGCTGAGCTGGAGGATGCCCCAGAGCCCGGAAGCAGTTCAGGGGAGATTGGTGGGAGTCAGGAGCTGCTTGTCACCCCAGGAACATGTAGCTAGTCCCAGCCAGGGGCATCGCTGGCGCTGGGCACCCGGGGCATGTGCCCCGAATCCCAGTGCCGGTGCCCCAAATCTGGCAGGGCCACCCCTCTCCCAGTCTCCAGCCCAATCGGGCCGGAGATCTGAGGCCCAGCCGCCAGCAGCCGCGGTGGCCCCATCCCCGGCTGGGGATCTGGGGCCTGGCCGCCCACTGCAGCGGCGGCCCCGTTCTCAGCCGGCGATCTGGGGCCCGGCCGCCCATGGCTGCTTCCGTCCCTGTCCCTGGTGGGGGATGTGGGGCCTAGCCGCCCAAAGTGGTGCAGTGGCTTTTGGCCCTGTCCCCAGCCAGGGGGCAGGGGCCTGTGGGCTGGGGGTGGGGCCCGCGGGCTGGGGGCAGGGCCTGGGCCCGTGCCCCAGGTCCCTCCCCAGGGCAGCAACACCCCTGGTCCCAGACCTTCAGCTGTGATGCACCAGACATAATAGACAGGAACTCTCATAAGTGATGGGTGGAAATGTGCTGGAGTATCTGTGCTTGCATGTGCCTTCCCAATTCTCATCGTATTTAATTTGAATTCATAAGCAATATGTTGATACACACAGCAGTATCATGCACATCGTCCACTGAGAGCTCAAGAAAACTTTCCTGACATACTCCAGGATTCTACGCCTCAGATTCCTCAAGACAACATGAATGATTAAAGAGTTGGAATATATGACTTATGAGAGAAGACTGAAAGAGCTGGATTTGTTTAGTCTGGAAAAGAGGAGACTGAGAGGGGGCAGGATAACAGTTTTCAAGTACCTAAAATGTTGTCATGAGAAGGAGGGAGAAAAATTGTTCTCCTTAATTGCCAATGATAGGACAAGAAGGAATGGGCTTAAATTACAGCAAGGGAGGTTTAGGTCAGACAGGAAAATATTCCTAACTCTCAGGGTGATTAACAACTGGAATATGTTGCCTCTGCAGATTGTGGAATTTCTATCACTGGAAATTTTTAAGAGCGGGTTAGAGAAGCACCTGTCAGGGATGGTTTAAGAGGATACTTGGTCCTGCCATGAGTGCAGAGGACTGGACTTGATGACCTCTCATGATCCCTTCCAGTTTCTATGATTCTTCCATAGAAGGACTCTCTCCTATACTAACTGGAAATCACAGGCCCAGGGACCAAAGAGGCACACAGCCCAGCAGCATAGGGACCCAGCCTAGACCTGCTTTTGCAGAGGATATGTTTTCTAGTATCCCTTTGGACCTTTAGGAGTTAAATATCAGCTTCCTGTTGAGAAGGGTGGCATAGATTTAGATTTCTTGCAGCAAAGCCCATTCATTGCTGTCCCAAGTAAACCACCTCCTTCTGGGACCATGAACCCCTGACTGGGACACTGATCTTGCCCCCCCCCCCCCGCCCCCAAAAGAACTCACCATTTCCAGGATCAGCAGGAAGCTGCACTGTGCTCAGGGTGACAGTAAGAAAAAGACGGTTTTTCCAGTGTTAAATATATGCTGTGCTGGGACTAACAATAATTCCTTTATTCACCATATGTTGCTCTTTCACAGAAATGACCTTCGGAGGTTGAGGCCCCATGCCTGCTGACCACCTTTAGCAGATAAGAAAACATCCTCACCAAAGTAAGGAGGACATGTGTCAAGAACTCCAGTCTACAGGGGCATGAGGAAGACAAAAAAGGGCTTGGAGAGAAGCAATGTCTGAGAAACAGAGGGAATACAGAGAAGAATGCAAAGAAAAATCACAGAAAGAAATCAGGACCACAGGGAGCATCTCTTCACTCTAATTGAAAAGTAGACTGAACTGAAACAGGCTATGGTAGCACTCCAAACCCAGATGGTGCAGGCTCACCACCCTATGCAGCTCAACAGCAGCCCCTTTTCCACTCCTGGCTGGCTCTCCAGACATTCCCAGTACACAGTCCTATGAAGTTCAGCATTCCCCCTGTCCCCTACCCAAGCTTAAATGTAACATTCACCACTTCACACAGCTACAGAAATGACAACCGGATATACACCCATCCAGTGCCACATTTCCCATTAGGCACTGTAGGCACAGTGCCTAGGGCCTATGAAATTTTTAGAGCCTATGAAGGAGGGAAAAAATTAAAAAAGCAGGAAAAATAAGGAAAATCATGTGGTTTAGCATTAGAATAGTTTAAAGTGCATCATGACAACTGACATAATTCGACTGATGTTTACCCCTCTTTTTGCACATTTCGGAGTGAAAGTGCCTAGGGCCTACAAACACCAAAATCTGGCCCTGCACCCATCTGTAATACCCACCAATGCCCACAGACTCTCCCCTCTACCTGCTCAGTTTCATTTTATCACTGTTTGTTGTTTCTTAATAAAAAACCTGTCAAACATGTAATCATTGTTTATTCATATACACACCAGATATTCCCCCAGCAGTTGCAGTTCTCTGCAGGTGGTTATGAGAACACTGTCAAAGACATGCTTACATGGTTCAGTTATGGGTGCTCATTGTCAAAGTGCTCCCTGAGTGCCTTCCTAATGTGAATGGCTCCACACTGTGCCTTTCTAATACTTCAGTATCTGGCTGCTCACATGCATGTGCAAGGCAATCTTCCTCAGTGGTCTACCCAGAGAGAAACTTTTTGCGCTTAGCTTCACAGAGATTATGGAGGACACAGAAGTTGGCTATAACCACAGGAATAGTATCTTCATTTAAGTCAAGCCTGCCATAAAAACATTTCCAACAAGCTTTAAAATGGCCAAAGGTACATTTCGCAGTCATTCTGCACCTATTCAGCCTGTTATTAAATTGTGCTGGTTCCAGATTACCTGTGTAAGGCTTCATGAGCCATGGCATCAGTCAGTAGGCTCGATCTCCCAGGATCACTATGAAAATCTCCACATGCTCTATCTTAATTTATTAATCCAGGAAAAGAATCCCCACTTGTAACTTCCAGTAAAGCCTGTGCTCCTGAAGATATGAGCACCATGCATGTTTCCTGACCAACCATCACTGATATCTGTGAAACAGCCCCAGTGATCCATAAGCACCTGTAATAGCATAGACAAGTAGCCCTTTCTATTTATGTACTCAGTTACAAGATGCTCTAGAGTCAGAATTATAACATGTGTGCCATCTATTGGCCTGACAAGGGAATCCCATGGCTGCGAATCCTTCCATCTTGTCATGCACATTACCAAGAGTCACAGTCCTCCACAGCAGAATGTGATTGATGGTTCTGCACACTTGTGAACTTGCTGACTCCAAACCAATTTGCGACCGACTGGTAGCAGTCTGGAGTTGCCAGCTTCCACAGGACAATGTAAACACGCTTCTCCTGCAGGAGGGCCACTCTCATTCAGCTGTCCCTGTGGCTCAAGTCAGTGGCCAGCTCTACACAGTTTCATAAAAGTGGCTTTGCTGATTTGGAAGTTGTTTAGTCTCTGCTTGTCTTTCCAGACCTACATAATGATACAGTCCCACCACTCCGTGCTTGTCTCCTGCACCCAGAAATGATGGTGCACTGTGCAGATGCTCCATGAATGAAAAAAGAGCAATGTTGTACTGTTTGTCTGCATCGCACTCAGCAGGTCTGGCTTGTCGGATTCCTGTTCTGGTTCCAAGCTAACAACATACTGTGTGACCAGCCATGATGTGTTCAGCATGCTGCAGGCAACAATGGAGAGTAGCCCAGGATCCAGTTGTGGAAATTAGGATTTGCAGACATGCAGTGAGGAAACATTCAAAAATGGCACAAGCGAATGATGGCAACAAAATGCACTGTCACACAGGACATTTCAAAATGCTTCCCCACATGTGCCACACTCCTCTCCTTCATCCCACAATTCCTAGTATTATTACAACACAGGTGGAATGTGGGACAGCTGCGCACAATGCACTGCATTCACAGGCAATAATACAGACTCCAATGTGGACGTGTTCTTGCAATAAAAGGAGTGCTGTGTGAATGCATGTGAGTGCTATACTTATAGCACTTTTATTCTACCACAAAAAGATTTTTCACAAAAAATATGTAGTGTAGACATAGCCTGTGTGTTATGAGGCTCTATATCATTCCAAAGTATCAAAGGAGCAGCAGCATTAGTTTAGTTCAATAAAACAAAGAGAAGCGGAGGAGATCAAATTTATTTGCAAATTTGACTGTATTTCTTCAGGGCTTAATAGGGATTTTGGTTTTTTTTTTCCTCATTACAACTGCTGATTTGACTTCATCTTCTTCTGTATGCTGTTCCGCAGTGTTTGAGTTCTTACAACTGCTTAGATTTGCTGTTACAGTGTGACCTAATCCCACAATTTACAATTCCCTGCATTTATTTCCTCCCATTCTGTGAGATTCTCAATCTTCAAAGCATCTGACAAAGTGTGATTTTCTCCCATGAAAGCTCATGCAATAAATAAATTTCTTAGTCTTTAAGTGCTACAGGACTCCTTGTTTACTCCCAAGTATGTGTCTCACTTCGTTTGGAACAGATCAAAGCAAAGACTGAATGTGGAGTGATTGTTCACATCTCTCAAAGACATGCATAAAGCAATCTAGCTCATCCAGGAACAATGGACTGGCTTGAGTATTTGTTAAGGTGATGCTCATTTGATTCAAAGTGACATGACAATGAGCAGATGGACATTGAGCCTGATCCAGTCTGGCAATTCCTATATTCTTAACTTTTATCAGCATTGATTCATTTCTTTAGAGATGTAAATACAGTTCAAACAGATATTAACAAAAGTATGAATGGTCAAACATGAGCATCTCTTTGGCATGCAAATATCACTTTGGGTTTCATTGCACATTGACCACAATACTGCAAGGCACTCCGCTGAAGTAAATGGAACTGCAAAAATGTCCTGCGAAATGGACTGTGGGGCTGGGGCTGTTATTATTTCTGTATGGTTTTGTATTCCAGTATCATCATTAGATCATTTTGCAGGGATGTCTTCAATGAACACATTGTGCAGCACTAAAGAATGCTGAGATCTATTTGTCAGATTTGGGAGAAAACTTCTGCATTATTAAAGGACAGATCAAAAGGCAATGTGTGTTTTAATTGGCCTTCTTTTGTCCCAATTACCATCAAGCTTTGCTTAAACTGAGGGAAACATTTCGGGATGTGAAACAAAAATGACAGCTGGAAGTGAGATTTTGCTTTGATGTTCTCTGAAGATACGTGGATCAGCATATGTACTTGGAGACAAGGGAGGAGTTCAGAAAGGAATAGGCAAGGTGAGGTGGAGAACAAGGATGATGCATCACTGACTCCAGTGAGTGAGGAGTTTGATGTAAGCATAAAGATATATATATATTTTTTACGTTTGAAATTACATGCCCAGTGAATACAGGAAACTATATTGAATGAGGTTTGGTCATATTATGGGATAGATCCAGCTGCCATTAGGATTGCCATTGATTTCAACAGAAATCAAGCCTATTTTTGTAGAAGCCTCTTGTTTTCCTTTACAATGTTTCCCCTACCTCTCTGGGAGGTTAACATGGTAATGCTACCTGGCTCATTGATAGGAAAGATTAGAGATTCTGGCTAAAGACTCTTTTTTTGTCACAGATAAATGGAAGGAGATACTATGATGATAATAATCATAAATCTCATTATATTGACTTTTGAAAAGGATAAAAAAATGTCATAAGAACAGTAGAGTTTTCCCTAGTTCCAGGATTAGGAGAAGTAACCTCTGTGGTGCTGAAAAGAACTGTAGCTTGCCCTCATCTTACTATGTTTGCTAGTTACTTTGGCATATTCATATTTTAATCTAAAGAATCTAAACAGTCTTTATGGGGCTATTAATTGATGCAATATTAAAAACAAAAACAGAAAGAAAAAACACCACCATAACACCTAACCCTCCACTGCCTTAAACAGGCACATTTACCCCTGTGTGAAGTAAATGAAAAATGCTACTAAACAGAATGATGATGTTTTACTCCCCCCCACGCACTTTGTATACAGCTACTCAAGGGGCAGGACAATGGCAAATCAGGTCCCCAGATTGACTGGAAGTATTACAGACCTGGTTTTAAACTTGGGTGCCTCAATCTGATCTGCTTTTTCACTTTTTTGGGGTGCTCAGATGTATACATAAGTAATCCAAAGAGGGAACTGGGCACCTCACCACAGAGTGATCTAGCATCCGTCAAATATCTCACAAATAACAAACAAAAGGCATATATTATTACAATTGATTTCCTTTTGTTGTCACATCATCACTTGTGTTGTTCCAGAAAGCCTTGTATCAGATCCTGAAGGAATTCAGTGACATCCTTTTACAGAAAAGGATCAAGAAGATCATCTTCAAAATTTAGGTGCCTTTCAAGGTTTGGAAAACATGGACTGAGTACTTTGAAACAAATGTGTTTTTCAAACCTTCATCTGAATACCTTGGACATGTAAATGATGCCGCAGGCTAAAGGAAAATTGCCAGAGAAGAAGATAGTTCTCAAAGTACCACAACTGGAGAATGTGTCTCAGCTAATATTCATTCTTAGGCATGCTTAACTATCATAAATTTGTGCCTAATCTGGTCACAGTATTGGGACCTTTACATGAACTGTTCCAAGAAAATAAAAAAACGAAACTGAACTAAAGAGTGTGAGTATGCATTTACGGCAGCACAGAAACTGTTGATATTAGCTGAATTTCTTATGCATTTTGATGCTTTGCTACCATTGCAACTGTCTTATGATAGAGAAACCAATTGTCTTTGCTTCACAACACTTACTAAACCTGAGAAGAATTATGTGCAAATATAGCAAGACATTCTCAGCATTATATCTCGAATTCTGACGTTCCATAGCTATCTGTATGATGGACCTTTTACCTTGCTGGTGGATCATTGCCCGTAACTTTCAATTTTTGGACCAAAACATTGAATTTCATCTTTAGCTTCTGCTCACATATTACAGAGCTAGATAAATAGAAAACCCTAAGATAGATAGATAAGGCCAGTTCTTAACTGTATGCATGAAAGCTATGGCCAAGAAGCATATCTGGTGGTCAGGGATCTGATAAGGCCGCTTCCTGATAGCCTCATGTGCTTATATAGGATCAAAGAGTCAATCAAGGATCACTAAGGGTACGTCTACACTTGCAAGATAGTTTGAATTAAGGAGGCTTAATTCAAACTAACTTACTACGTGTCTACACTAGGCTTTCCTTAGTTTGAAATGAGGAATTCCTTAATTCGAACTAATGAAAGCTTAATTAAAACTAGTGAGACCAACTGATTAGTTCAAACTAAGTCCTTAGTTCGAACTCAGAATGATGTGGACAAGGATTAACCCTTAGTTCGAACTTAATGGCTATGTCCACACATAGATGCTTATTTCAAAATAAGTTAATGTGAAATAAGTTAATTCTAAATAAAATTATTTCAAATTAACTTAAATCGAAATAAGCAAAAACCTCAAATCGAAATAGCAAGTCCGGACACAGGCCTTGCTATTTCGAATCAGGAGAGGGGCAGCATGGGAGGTGTCACAACATGGCCCTCTGGCAGCACCATGTTGCCAGCCAATATATAGAAAAAGGAAGGAACCCTGGGAAGGAGAAGGGCAAAAGTGTTAAATCAAAATAAGGTTATTTTGAAATAACACATCCGAATGGCGTTATTGCGAAACAACCACTTTGAAATAACAGCTGTTTCGATTTCAGTCTAGGTTTTACGATTTCAAAATAAGGTTCATTATTTCTAAATGACAGGACTTGTCATTTCAAAATAACAAAACGTCGTTCAGACATGACAACTTTTAAATTGAAACAACACAGAATCACAAAATCATACAGAATCTTAGGGTTGGAAGGGACCTCATAGGTCATCTAGTCCAACCCCCTGCCAGAGGCAGGACCACTCCCACTAAACCATCCCAGTCATGGTTTTGTCCAGCCGGGCCTTAAACACCTCCAAAAATGGAGATTCCACCACCTCCCTAAGCAGCTCATTCCAAGGCTTCACCACTCTCCTAGTAAAAAAGTTTTTTCTAATATCCAGCCTCGACCTCCCTAACCGCAACTTGAGACCATTGCTCCTCGTTCTGTCCTCTGTTATTACCGAGAACAGTTGAGCTCCATCTTCCTTAGAGCATCCCTTCAAGTAGTTGAAGGTTGCTATCAAATCCCCCCTCAATCTTCTCTTCTGCAGACTAAATAAGCCTAATGCTTTCAGTCTTTCCTCATAGGGCTTGTGCTCCAGCCCTTTAATCATTTTGGTTGCCCTCCTCTGAACTCTGTCTAGCATGTCCCTGTCCTTTTTGTAGTGGGGAGCCCAAAACTGAACACAATATTCTAGATGTGGCCTCACCAGTGCAGAATAGAGGGGAATGATCACAACCGTTGATCTGCTGGTAATACTTCTTTTGATGCAGCCCAGTATGCCATTGGCCTTTTTGGCAGCAAGAGCACACTGCTGACTCATATCTAGCTTCCCATCCACCATGACCCCCAGGTCTGTTTCCACACTGCTGCTACTTAGCTGAATGTTCCTCAGCCTGTAGCAGTGCATGGGTTTTTTTTCGTCCCACGTGCAGGATTTTACACTTGTTCTTATTGAAGCTCATAAGATTTCTATTGGCCCACTGCTCCAATTTATCTAGGTCTCCCTGAATCCTGTCCTTGCCCTCCAGCATGTCTACTGTTCCCCACAGCTTGGTGTCACCCGCAAACTTACTGAGAACGCAGTCTATTCCATCATCCAGATCATTGATGAAAATGTTGAATAGAACTGGCCCCAGGACCGACCTCTGGGGCACACCACTCGTGACTGGTTGCCAGCTAGACATGGAACCATTGATTCCTACACACTGAAATCGTTGATCTAGCCAGTTTTCTATCCACCTTATAGTCCACCTATCCAACCCATACTTCCTTAATTTGCCAATGAGAATGCTGTGGGAAACTGTATCAAAAGCCTTGCTAAAATCAAGGTATATCACATCAACGGTTCTTCCTGAATCCAGAAAACTAGTAATCTGATCATAGAAGGAGATGAGATTGATCAGGCATGATTTACCCTTGGTAAATCCATGCTGACTGTTCCTGATCACGTTATTTTCCCCTAAGTGTTTTATGATGGCTTCTTTGAGAACCTGCTCCATAATTTTGCCAGGGATTGAGGTGAGGCTTACTGGTCTGTAATTCCCTGTATCCTCCTTTTTCCCCTTCTTGAAAATAGGCACTACATTTGCTTTTTTCCAATCCTCTGGTACCTCCCCCATTCTCCATGAGTTTTGAAAGATAATGGCCAGCGGTGCTGCTATCTCATCGGCCAATTCCCTTAGCACCCTTGGATGCAGTTCGTCCAGCCCCATAGACTTGTGCACATCCAGCTTCTTTAAGCAGTCCCTAACCTGACCTTCCATCACCAAGGGCCTCTCTTCTGCTCTCCAATCTGCCACACCCATGGTAGTGGGCTGGGAGCTGACCCTGTCTGTGAAAACTGAAGAACAAAAAAAGCATTGCGCACTTCAGCTTTTCCCTCATCCTCTGTCATGAGGATGCCTGCACCATTCAGCAAGGGAACTACACCATCCCTGATCCTCTTCTTGTTATTAACATACTTGTAGAACCCCTTCTTGTTATCCTTTACATCCCTCGCTAGCCGCAACTCCATTTGTCCTTTGGCCTTTCTGATTTTATCCCTGCAGTACCTAGCAATATCTTTATATGCCTCCTTAGTCATCTGACCAAGCTTCCACTTCCTGTAAGCTTCCTTTTTATGTTTAAGCTCAGAGCAGAGTTCTCGGCTAAGTCATTCTGGCTGCCTCACATGTTTGTTCTTTCTCCTAATTGGAATGGCAACTTCCTGTGCCCTTAGCAGGGTTTCTTTAAAATATAACCAACTCTCTTGGACTCCTTTCCCCTACAGATTAGCTTCCCAAGGGATCCTGCCCATCAGTTCCCTGAGGAAGACAAAATCTGCTTTTTTGAAGTCCAGGGTTTTTGTTTTGCTTCTTCCCTTCCTTCCTTCAATCAACATACTGAACTCAACCATGTCATGGTCACTACTGCCTAGCTTGCCATTTACCTCTACGTCCCTGATCAATTCTTCCCTGTTTGTGAGCAGCAGGTCGAGAGGTGCAAGGCCCCTAGTTGGTTCCTCCAGCATTTGTACTAGAAAGTTGTCCCCAACACTCTCTAAAAATTTCCTGGATTGCCCATGCACTGCTGTATTGGCCTCCCAGCAGATGTCAGGATAATTAAAGTCCCCCATCAGCACCAGGGCTTGTGATCTAGAAGCTTCTGCTAGTTGTCCATAGAACACCTCATCCACCTCCTGCTTCTGATCTGGTGGTCTATAGCAGACACCCACCAAAACATCCCCCTTGTTGCTTTCCCCTCTCAGTGTAACCCACAGACTTTCTACTGGCACGCTTCCACTTCCATAATGGAGCTCTGAGCAGTCATAGAGCTCTTTTACATATAGTGCTACTCCTCCCCCTCTTCTTCCCTGCCTGTCTTTCAAGAACAGTTTAAACCCATCCATGGCAGAGCTCCAATCATGCAGACTATCCCACCATGTCTCCGTTATTCCTATGATATCATAGTTCCTCATCTGCGCTAGTACTACCAATTCTTCTTGCTTATTTCCCAGGCTCCTCGCATTAGTGTATAGGCACCTAAGATACTCGGCCGATTGCCCTACTTTGTCATGTTGATTTCTAATTCTGTTACATAATCCTCCTTGCATTTTTTTCTTGGAGTTCGCCTCCCCCACTCTCCTCATGTATTGGGGCTTCAGTAGAGCACTTAAGACATTTATTTGATTCTCCCGCCATGTTCCAAACACCTTCCCTTTTATTCCTGGTGCTACAGTCCCAGCACCCCCCAAGTTCCATCCCTTCCCCCAGATCACCCACATTGTCACTTACCTGTGGCTTTGGTCTCCTTCCCCCATCGAACCTAGTTTAAAGCCCTCCTCACTAGGTCAGCCAGTCTGTGCCCCAATACGCTCTTCCCTTTCCTGGATAGGTGAAGGCCATCTCTGCCTATCAATCCTCTGTCCTGAAACAGTACTCCATGGTCAAGGAAGCCAAATCCCTCCTGACCACACCATCTTCACAGCCAGGCATTCACCTCTAGGATGCATCTGTCTCTCCTCAGGCCTCTAGCCTTGACTGGAAGGATCGAGGAGACCACCACCTGTGCTCCAAACTCCTTCACCCTCACTCCCAGAGCCCTGAAGTCACCTTTGATCTGCTGAGGATCACCTCTCGCAGTATCATTGGTACCCACATGGATAAGAAGCATGGGGTAGTAGTCTGAGGGGCGGATGATTTTTGACAATCCCTCCGTTACATCTCGGATACGGGCACCTGGCAGGCAACATACCTCTCTAGAGGCCTTCTCAGGGTGACAGATGGGTGCCTCTGTTCCTCTCAGGAGTGAGTCCCCAATCACCACAACCCTACGTTTCCTCTTAGGTGAGGTGGCCGTGATCTGCCCAGCCTCTGGGGTGGATGGCATTTCCTCTATCTCCTTCATTGTGTCCAGCACCGCATAACGGTTCCTCACCACAATGGATGGTGGGATGTGAGCAGGCGTGGAGCACTGTCTACTGCCAGAGGTGACCAGCTGCCAGTGTCCTTCCTCTGCCATAGGCATCCCATCCATTTCCAGATCTATGGCAGTAGCCCTTGGCACTGGGATAGGGACCTCCTCCTTGCAGGTCTCATCGTAGACACTGTCACAACAGTCGTTTCAATTTAAAAGCATTGTGTGGACATAGTCAATAAGTTCAAACTAAGGGCAGTTAGTTCGAATTAACAAAGTGGACTAAGTCGAAGTAACATTAGTTCAAATTAGTCCACACTGTTAATTTGAACTAATAAGTTCAAGTTTAGTTTAAACTAAACTCGAACTTGTTAGTTCGAATTAACAAATTGTAACTAATTTTTCCAAGTGTAGACATAGGTTAAGATAATAGTTAGTCAGAGCACTCAAAGTGGAACATCTCATGGCATGCAACCTCTGCAGGGGAGTTGCACAGACTAGCTAGAAAGCAGGTAGTGGTGTGAGACTATAGGTTCCCTGCTATTGCTAGTCTGCTGGGTTCAAGGTCTGCCAGGTTTTACTCAGAGTATTTGAATGAATCCAAGAGAAACTTATTTTTAAAAGTTTTTTTAAAAAAATAGCAAGAAGGTGGGACTGGGATAAACCTACAACTGGCAGGATGTATTTGGAAGCATAGATGTTTCTTGTTTCTAAAAGAATTCATATTATGTTGAACAAGCACTCATTTCTCTCACAACATAAGGGTACAAACAGAAAGACATTCCTTGTTTCTCATCTGTTTCAGTGAATCCTGCAAGCCTTCACCAGTCATTCTGTGACTGGAAACATTTTTGTGCTTTCCTACATTCCTTTTAATTCATCCTGATTGCTTCTGGTTTTATTGCAGTTCTGACTTTGTTGCCATTTTCTTATTCCCTCAATTCTTTTTCTCTGTAGATTCTTGTTTTACTTGCAGAAAGTTATAACTATTGCATATATATTTAGAATACATGGGGGTGTATGTAGATACAGATATTAATAGACATATGAGCAGCACACCACTCATCACTGGTCCAATATTATCACCTTTATATTCCCATATATCTTTCTACTTTGTCCTGCCGTCACTAACATCAAGTGGCTGATTTTTACACAGCTCATTCAACCCTGAAATATAAATGACCACTACTTCCATATTATCAGATGGCATTCATAGGCTCACGAATATGATACAAAAGATTCTGTGATGAAACAACTTCACTCTAATGTGATTGAAGTTTAGGTGAAAAGAGCAAGAAGCAAATAAAACATCATACAAAGGCTATTTTATCCTATTTGCACAATGGATTGAGACTATAGCACAAATAGCCTGGGGGTGGGGAAATAGCTAAAAGTGTATATCGCTAAGCAGAGAGAATTCATGTTCATTTTCACTGTGCAGTATTTGTCTAGATCAGATCACCCTTATTGCCAAGGAAAACCAACCTACTCGTTCATAATGTAGGTTATTATAAAGCTATAGCCTTATAAATCACAATATTTTAATTCTCAGTGGAAGTTCAGTGAAAGTCTTAGTGCCTATAAAACAAGTGAGGGTTTTGTTTTTTTAAAAACTTGCTTTTAAAAAATGATATACTGCAAGGATAAAGAAGATCTGCCATTTCCTGATAAAAATATATTTCTAAACACTTACCCAACTAGAATCTAGCGTAATTTAAACAGAGAATAAATCCTTTTTCCCATTTCATTACAGATTAAATTTTCTAGAGCAGATTCTGTGTCCCACTCTTGTTCTTTCACTCTGCTTCAGGGGCATAGAGGAACTTTAGTGCAAGCAGACCTACCCCATGGAAGTAAAGGGCCCCCAGTGTAGTGGGGTTCCTGGGTGATGCACAGTTGCTTAAAGGAGCTCCAGTTCATGTACCACTCAGATTACTGTGCCTCAGTAGCCTCAGCAAATGGGACTAAATCACTTACCATGCACTGGATCTGCTGCAAGTACAACAGCAAACAAACTAGTAGCAGGAGTATGGCCAGAACAAAATGGTATTTGTTGCCTGCTAGAACAGCCCCTGAAAGTTGAGTGTAGATTAGAGCAGCCCTGAGACTTCTCTCAGTCTACCCAAGGACAAGATAGATCATGGGATGGCCCCAGACTATGGAGAGACAGAAAACCAATTTTGCCCCCAAATTCCAAAAGCAGAGCTCAGGAAGCCTAGATTATCTAATCTCTTTAAATGAGAGAATCAGATCTTGCAGTTTCCTCAAGAAGCAAATTTTCATTTCCTATGCTGATTAAAATGAGAATCTCTCCTTATTCCTAAGGAGCCAGTCACTATACAAAAGAGGTTGCAATTTCCCTCAGATGGTGACTCACATGTAGTTTCTCTTTATAACATAAAAATTGGTACATTAAAACTGACCAATTTTTCTCCTCAAAAGGCAGATCATCCCTCATTATATTTACATCACAAATCTCCCTTTTATATAATGCACAACAACATTTATTTTTCATACAGCAGCAGTTTTGTTCTGGTAAAGAAAAGGAAGTGCACTAGGAATTCCTTCACTCATGATGGCAGAACCTGATTAGCTTGTGCATGAAAGGATTGATGTGGCATAGGTAGCTATGAGAGAATATAGCTAGTGGCTAGAAAACTAAACAAGGACTCAGAAGTTCAATTCCAAGATCTGCTGCAAGATTACTAGGTGACTGTGGGCAGGTCATGTCCTTCCCTATGCTCAGTATTATGATGATGCCTTTGATATGTGTGTGGATCACCATTAGATTTCTAAGATTTCAGGCCTGTGTGAACAGACAGTGACCATTTTGGGCCTAGAGTTGCTGTAGCTGTCACACAGGTAACAAATCTGTCACAAAGCTTTGGGTGGAAGAGGACTTTTGTCCACTGTTTCTCTTCATCTAAAATAAATGTTCTTTTAGATGGAGCATCTGTCTTGTTCTTTATGGGCAGAAAATATAAGTGCTCAGACATAGAGTGAGCATGGTAATCCTAAACCATAGTACATTTCATGATGGCACCCAGATGAAATGGTTATTCCTGAGTAAAATGCAGTGCCATTTACAGCTCAGCATAGGACCGCCTCATAAATACACACAGCTAACATCAGTGTTCCCAAGAACAGTTCTAATAGATGAATGAGGCTGGAAGAATCACTGATAACGTTTGATGCACTTCATGTGTCTAGCTATAGTACTGTGACTGTGCAGGGACATTATTAGCACATAATCCCAACATGATTCATGAAATAATAAGCCTTCAGCTGTAACCAGAGTCTTATTAATAACACATCATTAGAAGACCGCTATCTCCTTACCAAGTAGACAGCATCTGGACATTGATAGCAAGCAAGAAAAGACAAAATTGATCTTTGGGGTAATCAAGAGGTTCAGCTGACAGCAATGTGAAATACCAGCAAAACACGAGATTTTTATGAGTTCTGGGCTTGAATTTTCATTGGATTCCAAGAAAAGCAGATCTCAAATGCATTTAAAAAAATCCTCCACTTTTTCAGGCAAAGAAAAACTGCTTGACTCCAAAATGGCCATGGAAATTCTCTGCAAAAGAGGCATTATTTTTCCCTGCAGCAAATTCTCTCAAAAATACCCTGGGGGGGGGGGGGGGGAATTGGTTTGAGCAGATCTTGTCCAGGTGTTTACATTGCCTGAAGATGCCCCCAACAGCTTACAACAGGAGAAGCCTACCAGGTGTTTATAGATTCATGCATATGAAAAAATGCATCACCCCAAAAAGAGACGTGAGTGAAGATGACAAAGATTCAGAAGTAGAAAGCAATATATTCTGATTAGTCATCAGAACAGAGAGATGTGCAGAATGCTGTTTTCAGAAATGTTTACTTTTGTGTAAGCTTTTTTTCACTAACAGCAATAATGCCATACTTACTACTAAAGCTATTTAATCTCCACTGTGATACGTTGGATATACCATGAATACTACAGCAAAGCAACTTTATGTAAACCACCTTAGTTTTCTTCTTCCAACAGTAGCTCCTCCTCCAAAGTCTGGATTAAGCCCCCATCTCCACCCACCCGGAGCCTGCTAACAATGTGTGGAGTCTCTCCTTCACTCTCCTCACATGCATTGAGTCCTGCATTCTGTTCTGGTACCTGCTGCCTCCACCCAATGTGACTGCTCACTGTGGCATATAAAGTGATGCTGTCCCTTGACAAAATCAATACAACTACTGGCTGGCAAGGAGATGAAATCCAGTACTCAGGGAACAACAAAATAAATGAAACAAACCCCAGCCAAGGAATAACACATCAAACTAATAGCCTAACATAGGGGATCTTCCTGGGAACAAGAAAATGGGATCTGGGGAATGAAAGGATTATGGATAACTAATAAGTAATAAACATTACTATAAAAAAAACAATTCCTAACACACAGCACCAATAATTTCTCCAAACCCTGAATCCTTCTATGGTACCTTCCAGAGGCAGATGATACACTGAGGTTCAATGTACTGGGACTGAGTGTTGCAGCCTGTGGCATCAGCTGGCTTAAACAAACGCACCCTTGCTTTATCCTCATCCTTAGGTGGGAGCAGCCTCTCCTGTCATCAGCCAGGGTTGCTGCTCTCCAGTCTGTAGCCCATCTGGGTCTCAGCTGGCTCTTCAGAGCTGGAGCAAGATCAGATCTCTCTTTGTCTCTCCTTGATGCTGGTTTCTACAGTACTGGAACTGCCTGAGCCATGCAACTAGATTTAACAGAAGGGCAAGAACTCCCTTTGGGACAAGTGGAGGTTTACCCCCAAGACTCCATGAACTCAAAACCAAACCTAAGATGCCTGACCTATTTGTAATGTCAAGCTACTCCCAACCTGGGGACAGTGTAGGCCTGGTTTGTCATTAGCCTTGTGGGTGACTGTTCAGATCAACAGAAACTTCAGTACAGGTTTCTAGTTCCTTCTGCCCAACCCATGATGCCAAGCATACTGAGAAATGGTGCCAGAGGGCTCAGGTAGCCATCTTAGTTGTAGTCTTTTAGAGCCCCTAGAGTCTCTGTCTGTGTCTCCAAGAGCTGGCAAACTCCAGGTGGGGGGGTTACATAAGTACACTGTGAATGTTTACTATTCAGTCCTCCTCCTGCTCCCACTGAAAGTTTTACACCTGATTTCAGTGGAAGCAGAATTAAATCCATCATCATTATGACACCCCTTTGAGGTATATATTACTCTTTCTATTTAACAGAAAACAAGCAATGCAAATTACTCCTAGAACAGAGTGTGCTGGCATCCAAAACTTTCTAGCTTCATGGCTGGAACACTTCTGTCATTTCCATTTCTCTATTATCGCTGGGGGCTCACACCATTCAGTCTCGGTTTTTTACATCACTGGTTGACTGATAGATCTGGATGAGCAACTAGCAAATAGCTGGCAGGAGCTGTAGCATCTTCACAGACATCCCCACTTGCAACCTGCACATCAAATTCTTGAACACAATTCTGAATTTGCTTGCCAAAATAATTTTGCAAATTACAGTAGCATTTTACATGTGCAGCAAGATTTTGCCTCTATAACCCTCAAAATATTTTAAGAACTGCACATATCATTGTGGCCAAACAACATATTTTCTGTTCTAAAAATACATTCATGACCAAACACCATATTTGTTTAAATGATGTGCATGGTATTAGCAGCATATGCTTGTTTTGCCATCAATTTTTAAATCAGCCAGGTCTCTTTTGGAATATACGACAGAGATCTTTAAATCGATGGCAGCCCAACTGTAATATTGCAAACATTTCATGCATGAAAGAAAACTAGTAAAGTTCTTATTTTTGCCAGCACAGGGTCTGGTTTTTTCATTTGGCTTTGGTTTTTTGGCCATCAGTAAAAATCATGTGTACACGCTACAACCACAATATGCTAATCATAGAATCATAGAATCATAGGGTTGGAAGGGACCCCACGA
>ML681992.1:33548100-33578352 GCA_007922195.1 Podocnemis expansa
GGTGTCTACCGTTCCCCCCAGTTTGGTATCATCTGCAAACTTACTAATGCCTTTATATAAACAGATGAAAACCCTCACACTGAATAATGTGTTCAATTCTGGTCACCTCCAGCCAGGGCCAGCCCAATGATTTTTGGTGCCCAAGACAAACCCTGACTTTGGCACCCTCCCCATGACTGGCCAACACTGGGCTACTGAGAATGACTGAACTGCCAGATCCCACCCCCCCAGGTGGCACTCTTATGAATTTATGCCATGAGACATTTTAACTGTTCACATACACAGCTGTGCTCCACAACAATGCCATTACTACACACAGGAAAAAGGTTTGGGACACAGGACCCCTACACCCTCTGTGCTGGGCACAGAGCACAACACCATGGGGCCAGGCAGAGACACCCCCCCCACACACACACTCCCTCTGACTCAAGAAAGAAGCCAATGAGCTGGGCCCAGAGGTGCCAGATAGTTCCTCATAATGCTAAGCCAATGAAGCCAGCAGCAGCAGGGCTGGGCAGCCCTCATACAGAGCCCACCCATGGAGCCAGCAACCTGGCCCAACTCCCTCCCAGCCCAGTGATGGAGCCAGCAGTGGGTCAAAGCAGCAGGTACAACTCTCCCCAGGCTGAGTCCAGCACAGAGCCAGCAGCAGGCTGGGGCCCCTTCCCCAACGTTGCACCATGTAGCTACCACCTCCATTTAATAGGCAGGGAAACTAAGGCAAATACCGCAGAAGGTACTTGAATTCCCTCCCCATAAGATACTGTGCGTCCATGGTAGAGAAGGGAATAAAGCCCAGGAATCCTGATGCCTACTCCCCTGTTCTTAAGACTAGACCAGTGGTTCCCAACCTTTTTCAGGCTGGGGACCCCTTTTTAACAAAAAAAATCTTTGCGGCCCCCATGGCTGATTATGTAGTCTGGCCCATGCAGGCAGACTCTAGCCAATGCCATTTTGGCAGTGCCACTGGAACAGCCAGCGAATGGCAACACCACCACCATGGCCTGCACCATTGGGGAGCTGAGCTGCAGTAGCTATGGACCCCTGCCCTTGCCCTCCTGGAGAGCCACCGTGGCCCCATCCCCCTGCCCAGGTCTGGCCATGAGTAGGGAGAGGCAGCCCTGGCAGAGAGCACTGGGGCTGCAGCTTGATTCCTGCCCTGGTAGGGAGAGGCTCTGTGAACCCCCTGCAACACATCCATGGACCCCTGGGGGTCCCTGGACCCCAGGTTGGGAACCACTGCACTAGACCCTTCTCCCCACACAGAGCAGCAAACAAAACCCAGGAGTCCTGATTAAACCCAGTCCCATACTCTGCCCTTGGCCTATTCCTTAGTCCCTCTCCTCTTTCTTCACTCTTAACCCCAAGAACTAAGCTGAAGTCTGTCTTGCCTGAAAGAGCTTCTGATGTCTGAGGACTCTGGTGGTGGTGGAGTGGAGGGATCCCAAACGGGAGGTCTGTCACACAACCATGAGGAGGGTGGGATGGAATATGGGAAGCTAAAAGTGATGAGGGACCAAAACAGAATGAAATCAATCACACACATCCCAGGTTCCAGCCATAGCTAGTGACATTTGTATCACATTCCCAGATCAAAGTTGCTGTCAAATCCAAGTTGCGTTCACGGTGTTAATGACCCACCAACTCCAGAGATACTCCACTGAACTTGGTCCTGTTATCATGGCCCTGACTCTAGTGGAGTCACTCCTGCTTTATACCAGGCAGAAGCAAGATCAGAATTATCATTCTGGGTTATGGATTAATCCCTGCCTTGTATTTAAGGCTATCATTTACCTCTGGAAAGTGTGTTTTGGGGTCCTCCCTTCCCACACCCTGGCAGCAGTGTGAAACTGCCATTACAAGGCCAAAGACAACAGAGAAACAGTCCCTGTAAACCCAAGCTGTGGGTCAGGACTGTTCCTGGGCTGGGCAGGGAATGGGATCTAAGGCTTTGTCCACACATAGGGCGTCCTTTTGAAATAAGTTATTTTGAAACAAGTGGTTTCGAAATAAAGCCCTTATTTTGAAATGACTTAATTTGAAATAACTAAAATCCAAATAGAAATAAGGGAAAAGCCCCAATTGAAATAGCATGTCCAGACAGTGGACTTGCTATTTCACTATAGGGGAAGGGCACCCTGGGAGGTGTGGCAACATCGCCCCTTGCAGGTCATGTGGCCACCCGCCGGGGGGGGGGCTTGTAAGGAGCCTGGGTGTGCCCCAAGCTGCTTGCCCTCTGGGCAAGCGGCTTGGGGAGCCGCGGCACCCCCAGGCTCCGCTGCCCAGGTGGGGGTGGGGGCTGCAGCCCTGGCGGGGTGAGCCACTGCCCAGGCGGCTCACCCCACTGCCCCGGTGGCTTACCCTGCACCCGGCAAAGAGGGGTGCAGCCCCTGTGGGGTGGCCACTGCCTTGGTGGCTCACCCCGCCACCGGGGCTGCCCCCAAACCCGGCAGTGGTGTCCGGGGGTGCCCAGCTCTTCCCCCTGCTGCAGGGGCTGGGGGAAGCCCTGCCCCGGGGATTCCCGGGTGCCCCAGCTTCTGTCCCGGGGTGGAGCTTCCCTCAGCCCCTGCAGCAGGGGGAAGAGCTGGGCACCTCCGGACCCTGCCGCCGGGCTGGGGGGCAGCCCAGACAGTGGGGGGAGCCACCCGGGGAGCGGCCACCACACGGGGACTGCAGCCCCCCTTTGCAGGGTGTGGGGTGAGCTGCCCGGGCAGCAGCTACCCTGCAGGGGCTGCAGCCCCCCTTTGCCGACAGTGGGGTGAGCTGCCCGGGTAGCGGCCACCCCACGGGGGCTGCAGGCCCGCTTTGCCAGCGGTGAGACTCCCCTCAGCACCCTGGCCAGGGTGCTGAGGGTTCCCTGGCTAGGGTGCTGAGGGGGTGGCCCTTCAGGAATTTTGTTCCGAAACAACATGTCTCAACGGCGTTATTTTGAAACCACTGGTTTCGAAATAACTGTTGTTTCAAAACAGAAGTAGTTTAAGCCGTTTCGAAATGACGGCTCTTGTTTCGAAACCGTGGAGCCCATTGTTTCGAAACAAGGGAACGTCGTGTGGACATGCAGGTTTTTATTTTGAAACAACCAGTGTTCTTTCAAAATAAAAACCTAGTGTGGACATACCATAATGGCCTAGAGCAGAAGAGGAGGACTCCTGCCTCTCAGCCCCTATGGCGTCCCCAGCCAGAGGCAGCTGGAGCCAGAACTTATGCCCCTCTACAAACCAGCTTTGGCTCTGTTGGGGCCAGTGGGAGTCAGCATCCACCCCCATGTACTTTCCCCAGCAGTGATGGGGGATTTATGCCCCCTGTCTCAACTGCTGCAAGAGCCAGGGCAAGAGTCAGTCATTTAGAAGCGTTCCCCCCACATGGTTTCCCCAACCAGCAAGTGACAGTGGTGGGAATATTTGCCCCCACTGTGCCTAGCTCCTGCTGGGGCCAGCTTGCTGGGTGGTCAGGTATGAGCACTATCTCCCTGCTTTCCCTACTCAGTCAGGACTTTTGGCCCCGCATGGGCTCCTGGCTCCCACATGGTTGGGGGCTCCTCCCTTCCCAGTACCTCTGCCTAGCCAGCCAGGGTCACCACCATTACTGCACAACCCATGGCCCAGCTTTGCAACTGGCCCCCTGGGCGTTGGAAGGAAGTTACTCACCTGGGGTATGTCTACACTGGAGGCTCTGTTAAGTTGACTTAACAAGGGTGATTTTCAGTCAAATTAAAGTTGCCCTTGTTAAGTCGACTTGGAGTCCACACTGAAAACTCCTGTCGCCCGCAGGCATCCACACTGGTAGGTGCTAGGTCAACCCTTCCTTGTGGCCAGAAACTCTGGGAGGAGGCCTGGAGGCCAATTAGATTGACTTGAGAGCTTTACCCGAACTACACTGGCTTAAGTCGACTTAATAAGGTTGATTTAAGTGTTAAGTAGACCTTAAGAGGTGCTATTATTAAGTCAACTTAAGGAAGCACTTAAGTAGACTTAATAAAAGCCCAGTGTGGCCACGGGGATTTGTAGGGCAACTTGATCTTCCTTAAGTCGACCTAAAGCTCCAGTGTAGACGCACCCCTGGTGTGTTGATAGCCTCTGCTATGGTGAGGGCCTGAGAGCAGGAACTGGGGGAAGGTTTCTTTTTTCTGTTTTTGCTAACGAGGCAAGGAGTGTGGCCTGTCTTTCTTAATAGCAACTGAAAACCACTGGCCCTGAACAGCAGCAGCCCCAGGGGTGATTTGCAGATCAGGGAGGCATTGGTATTAAATAGCTTACTAAACTGAATTATAAGTGAGGGAAAGCTGAGGGACCCACAGACCCAGCCTGGGGCACTTTGCAACCTGCTCCACAATGTGAAAGGAAGAAACTATCATTTCTATCTAATTTGGTGCCCCTTAAAGTATGGCACCTTAGTTCAACTATATGGTTGGACCGGCCCTGCCTCCAACTCAAAAAATCACATAGAAATTGAAAAGTTCCAGACAGAGGCATAATTAGAGACATGGAAATATGTTAGGCCTTCCATAGGAGGAGAAAGTAAAAATATCAGGACTCCTGGTAAACAGATATGCTAAATGCAATGGTATTAGGGTGACACACATGTAACCATTTAGGCTTACATAGGTCAAAATTAACATTTTAAACATCTGGAAACTAATAGGTAGCCAATGCAGATCTTGAAGCACTGGTGTCAAGTTCCTGGTTAGATACACTACTTACTAACTGGGTTGCTGCATTCCACATCATCTTCAGTTTACAGGTGGATTTCCCATGTACATCACATAAGGTGACAAAGACATTAATTACACTCGAAATGTTCAGAGTCATAATTAAGTGGTTGTCAACTGTGGGCAGGACTCAGATGGAAAAAGAGCTTTCCTGAACATTTCTGATGCAGGGTCATGCAACAGCAGAGGGTAGGCCAACAGCAGCCCCTGATTGTGTACTCTAATAACAGATGGTGAGCCCACACACCTCAATTAAAGGCTCAGATATAATCCTTGCTGCATCTTCCAGATGAGTCTCTAAACCTAACAGTACCCCAGGGAATCCTCATCCATCTCCTAATATTTATCAAACTGTGGAAAAAGCTTAGGTGAGACAGAGAAAATGAGCTGTGTTGTCATCAGCATACTAAGACTCCTGTAACCCCTGCCTCCTTACAAGCCCCTTACACTGTACTTGTTGAACAACAGTGGGAAAAAGATGACATCTGAAAAATCCTACAAGAGAGGTCATTCAGCACAGAAGTGCAGTTGCCCTGGGATGCCTCTGAAAGAAAAGAACAAAGCCTTCGCTACCATTCACAGGTAAATTAACAGTATCTGGGATTGAATGCAGCAGATTCATCTGAAAAAAAAATAAATAAAAGAAAGGGCACATCACCTTTATTTGGTGCCAGAAAGAGACCAATTACTAAATGTGCCAATGTAGTCTTTGTTCTCGCCGCAGATCTTGGGGCAGCCTGACAAAAGTCACAGTGGTCTTAGGCAGCCACGGCTAGATTATTTGCTGCTGGGGCCCCAGGCTGCCCAATTTTGTGCCCCCCCAAAATGGGTCCCCCCTGCCTGGGGCACCAGTTTCACCTGGCTGGAGCCCTTATCCCCACCATCAGCATGCGAGCAGGGGAGGCCATGGCCCTAGGGCAAAGGACAGGGCTAGCATCAACGTTCCCAGCCCCAAACCAGCTGTTCAAACACCAAGGGCAAGGCCTTCCCAGGATGGAGCAGTCACCGAAAATGACAGCCCTCCAGAGCCCACAATGTTGTTGGGCCACTGTGCCAGGGCACCCAAGAGGGCTGGCCAAGCAGCTTGATCAGTTGGCCCCCAGCATAATGGCCTGACAGCTCTGCAGGCCCCAGAGGGCTGCCACCGCTGGAGCTCAGCCCCTACCTCGTAGCACTAAACCTTGCACTGGCCAGCCCTGCCCTTGGGGGTGGAACTGATAGTCAGGGGCCAGGAGCAATGCAGCATTTCTAGGGCCCTGTCCTCTTCTCAGCACCACCAGTGTCCCAGACCAGACCCACCAGCACTGTGTGCCAGAAGCTGGGCAACAGGACCAAATAAGCAAGGCATATGAGCTGCAGGTTGGGTTCTCCTGGGGGCCAGGGCCTGTGGCTGCAGCCCCTATAGCTAGAGCCCTGCATGGATACGAAAATGTGGATCTACATCCAATCTGCATCCACTCAGTGACAGTATCTATCCAGCCCACAATCCACATGCCATGTTTTATCTATATCCGTAACCACATCTGCAACTGAGCTTGGGTTCACAGTCAGCATTTTAGACTTCGATTGGCTCTTTCCCCACATGTGTACTGCCCACCTTTTCCTTTTCATGTTTGTGGTTAACACTCTGTGCTGTCAATCAGATTTCCTTTTCCACCAATGAAATCTCTGATTGACAGCATGGCTTGTGAACTGCAAACAAGAACAGGAAGAAGTGGGCAGGGAAGTCATGAAGAATGAGCCAATCAAAGGCCAAGATGCTGAATGACTGATAGTGAGCGATGACTCTCTAAGCCACAGCCTGCTGTGACTGAGACTCTGATTGTCTGGCAGACCACAATAAGAGCTGAGCTAGGATTGGCTGGACTGCTTCCTTGTTCCCCTGTTTGCTGCTGACACAGATCATAGCAGCAACTGTAGTGATTGTTCACACACTGGGCAAATAAAAATAGAATCTGAAACCAGGGGTTAAAGTATAATTTGGGAGGCCCTGGAATCCTCCTAATCAGGTGGGCCTCCTTCCCGCATGGGTAGACCCCCTTTCCACACAGGTGGGCCCCCTCCCACACACCAGCTCCTTTCTCTGGGCGCCAGTGCCCCACCCCAGCTCCCCCAATGCCTGTCCCTCAAATCAACACCCTGTCCCCAATACCAACCCCTGCCCCTAATATCCAGTCATCTGTCCCCAATATCCCTGAGCCCCCAACACCTAACCCCAGCTCCAGCCCATCTCCCAGCATGAGCCAGCCATCCCAATACTCACGGGCAGCCAAATGCTGGTTCTGGGGATAGGCTGCGCTTGAAGTCTTCTGCCTCCAAGCACAGCCTGCACATGTTCAAGGGTCCGTGGGGCGGTTCATATGCCACTCGATGCTCCCCTGCCTGCAGGAACATGGTGAAAAGCTCATGCAAAAAATAAATCTGTTAGTCTTAAAGTGCCACACAACTCCTTGTTGTTTTTTTTTTTACTGGACTAGACTAACACGGCTATCCCTTTTGAAATGGTGTTCTAGGCCATTCTGGGGTGCTTCAACCCTTGTCTGCAGCCGCGGGTCAATCCGCAGCCATGGATCTGCGGTTATCCACACCCACATCCATAGATGTGGATACCTGTGGATCTGTAGTGGATACCTGTGGATCTGCAGGGTTTTACCTATAGCCCCTGTGGTAATCTAGCCCTGGAGGCAGTCAGATATTCAGAGTTGCCTCAGCGCAGTCTTCTCAATGAACTTATCCAAAAATAAAATACTAAGACATTGGACAACAATGGGTCGGCCTGTCAGCATCGAACGATGTTTGTCTCTGCCATAATCAGACAATAATTTGCTTAACAGAAGCTGGAAACTTGTCCTTCCAAATGAAGACATTAACAATCTGGGCTAACATTAGACCTAGTCCTGCTCTGCTTGTCTTCAAAGTCCCAAAAACCAAACAGATTTGAAACAGAACTGTGCCACAAAGTGGAAGACAAAGTAAACATTTAGAATAAGAGGATTAATGACAATGGCCAGGAAAGAGGCGCAAGGCATAGGGAAACAAGCCAAAACAGTAGACCTGAGCTGGATAAATGGTTAAGTTAGCAGGAGTAAGGTTTTAAAAATCTGACCTCACTGAAATTGAGCAGAAAAAAAACTGAAGCTACAATAATAAGCATAGAATGGAAAAGCACCTTAAAGGTAGAGGTTGGGTCAGCCTGGCACCAGAAAGATAAGGAGAGATGTTTTGCCCAAACCATTCCGTTCAGGGGATGTTTCAGCCAAATGATGAATTCTTGATGGATGGAGACAGTTAGTATTATATGGAACAAATAATGTAATTGATGGTATTAATAAAGAGGTGCATGGACCAATGAAGGTAATTTTGGATATCAAAGAAAGAAGTTGCTGGTGCCAACAGAGCTGAGCAGCATATAAATATAGGAAGCTGAGAGAGTAGTTTTCCTACAGCCAAGGGGGTGACAGAGAGTCCTGCCATCAGTTGAGCTGTTCCGTTCCATTGAAAGCATGAATTCTGTCAGTGCACCTGTTCATAGGTTGCTTAACAATGTGCTGTGGTGCAGTAAAGCTGAGCCTGGCACCTTCCTTTCTACAAAACTCCATGGTCATGTTGGTTTCTTCAGTTATGAGTTTTACCTCAGACTACCCATGCTGAGCTAACCAGCAGACATCTCTAGCACGCAGGGTACAACTACACTTCAGATGATTGGGCTAACAGAGACCTATGCTATTGGTAATCCTAAGGGAACATGTACATTGGGACACAAGCACTCAGCCACACAGACAGTCTGTGTCAGACACATAAAAACAACACTAATAACATCATCCCTGGATCTCACAAAGTAACTGCAACAATAATATCACCTTAGTGAGTGGCATTGGCAGGGGCGGTCTTAGTGATTTGGGGGCCCTGGCCAAAGGTCAAAGATGGTGCTTCCTCACCATGTGAGGGTCCCATCCTTGACTTTTGCACCCTCCCACCTTGCCAGGGCCCCCATCAGCTGCCTGGTCTCCCTGTCAGCCCCCTCACTAGACCCCTGGCCCTGCCACTGGGGCTCTGCCAACTCATCAGGACGCCTGCCAGCCTTGCTGGGGCTCCACCAGCCTGCCAGGGCCCCTGCTAACCTGCAGGCCCCACCGGGCCCCCAGCAGCCTCCCAGCCCCAGAACTGGGGCCAGGAAACAGCAGAGGCCCCACGCGGCCAGCAGTAGGGCTGGGAGGCCAGTAGAGGCCCTAGTAAGGACAGCGGTTGGACCCAGGGGGTAAGTAGTGGTCCCCAGCGGTGGGGATGGGGAGGCTGCTAGGGGCCCCACTGAGGCTGGCTATAGGACAGGAGGCCAGAAAGGGCCCTGGAAGCAGGGGCCCCCCACCATGGGGTCCTGGAAAAATGCCCTCTGCCACCCCTACTAGGACCACCTATGAGCATTGGCCTGCTTTCTTGGAGAGGATTTAATGTTTCTTCCCTCAAGATATGTCCCAGCTGCCACAGAAAGAAACAGTTTAGTCTGAGTGGGGATTTGATAGCAACCTTCAACTACTTGAAGGGGTGCTCTAGAGAAAAGGGAGCTAGGCTGTTCTCTGTAGTAAGAGAGGATAGAACAAGGAGCAATGGTTTCAAGTTGGTACTGGGGAGGTTGAGGTTGGATATTAGGAAAAACTTTCTCACTAGGTGGGTGGTGAAGCATTGGAATGGGTTACCTAGGGCATGGTGGAATCTCTGTCTTTGGAGAATTTTAACATCTGGTTAGACAATACCCTGGCTGGGATGATCTAGTGAGAGCGGTCCTGCTTTTAGCAGGGGGTTGGATTAGGTCCCTTCCAACCATATGATTCTGTGTTCATGAGGTCCCTTCCAACCGTATGATTCTGTGAATCTGCTCAATCTGATATACTAAGGACCATGATATTTCATCAGAATGGGAAACACTCAAATCACTCACTGAATGATAACAGCTTGGACAGACTACATAAAACAAATCTGCTCTTTGAGCATAGCAACAACAAAAAATCATGGTATGATCAGTTTGATTTGGCTTGAGACTTCAGGCACCAGAGTGTTGCTCATTTCCCCTGTTGCTTCATTTGTTTCAAGTCAAGGTGGCCTGAGAAGATGAAGATGGAGAAGAGCATACCTAAGAGCTGTTTTACCATTAATTGAACACAAAAGTTGATTAATAATATTTTACCAAACTATCAGCTGATTTGTCTGTTGAAGGAACAATGAACTGGTCAGGTACCACTGACACATGAGGCAAAATATCAGAACAGTTCCTATTTCCCTAGGTCATGGGACTGGCAAGATGCAGACCAAAATATTAATTACAGTGATGTGCTACGCACTTTGAATAAAAATGGACCAAACTCCCTTGAGCTAAACTCAGTTAGAAAGGTTTGCCAAAGTAAAGTTTAAAAACAAAAGTAATTCTGACTGGCTATATCTACACTGCGAATTTATTTTGAATTAAGGAGGATTAATTTGGACTAAATTGGTGCATGTCCACATTGGCTTTCATCAGTTTGAACTGACAGATTCCTTCGTTTGAACGAAGGAAAGCTGACTTTGAAATACTAAAACCTGCCTTTAATTCAAACTAACAGTTACTTCAAACTTATTAGTTTGAACTAACCCAATGTAAATGCATTAGCTCGAAATAACCGTAGTTCAAATTAAAACCAATTCAACCTTCTTCCTCCCAGGGTGCATGGCACAAGGAAAGTAGTGCCTTCCTCTTTTTATGGGATTGGGTTGGGGGATGGCCCTTCTCAGGTGTCATGTTGCCGCACTTCCTATGGTGCCCCCCTCCTAAGCCAAACTAGCAAGTCCTGTGCATGAACAGGCTAGTTCAAATTTGGTTTTTAGTGTGGCCATACTAGTTCAAACTAAGTTGTTTCGAATTAATCAAAATTAGTTCGTACTAGTTAATTTGAACTAACTTAGTTCAAACTAGCATTCTTAAGTGTAGACATAGCCACGGATCTGAAAACAGAAGGAACTGACAATCTGATCCATCATCTTTTGATTCCAAAGTGAGATCTCCAGTACAATTTTCTGTTGCCTTTGTGCTGCCAGACATTTATAGGGAGATTGAATTTTGAGTGATGTTGGTGGTCCCCAGTGTTGCATTACCTTAAATTTTGAAATCAATTCTTGCATCACCCTAAAAACCTTCTTCATGAACACATATTGTGTTCACATTTCCATATCTACTTCTGAAATCTATTGTGAAGGGAAGTTGTAAAATGTGAAATCAAAAGATGCCTGGAAGTTCATCAACCCAACTACTACACCATGTCATCAAGTCATCTGATAAGCAGAGATGGCCAAACTGCAATTTACAAAACAAAATGTTTTGAATTCCTTCAACTTCAGTAAAGAGGAGTGGCCTGTGAAGAGCATAGATTCCATGCAGTCATCCAAAGGATGCAGCTCTCTATTAAACATGAAAGCTGCAATGTGTTTCATTTATTAGATATGGATCTCAGGGTCCTGACAATCTGGCAGTGCCAGTTTTGGTTGTATAAAGCTTAGGCATTGATCTGAATCTTGGGCATCCAGTGACAACCTTACAAGTAGGCGGACACTATCCTCTAAGCCTAGCTAGTGCATGTTTGGACAAGCCATTATATTGCCTTGTGCCTCATTCAACTGAGCTGAAAAGAAAAATATTAGGCCCTAACTGGAAACCAAATAATATAATTACATTGAACACACACAAAGTTCTCTCACAGTGACTTTAAAGAAGTTCAGCTATATTGTAAAGTTAGTACTAACTGATCTAAACATTTAAGCAGGGCTTTATGAAAATGACGATTTAAGTTTTGGCTTGCTTGTTTCTAAAGCCATGTACGTGACAAGGGTTCTATCAGCATACTGTAGCTAAAGTATCTATGCTGGCATAACCTTGTAGAATGGATGCAGCCAACACTGACAGAAGGTTTTTCAGCAATGGTAGCTAGATCAATAGAAACTACCTGCCCAGCGGTGTAGATGTTTTAAACTCTTTGGCAATGTAGCTATGCAAACCTAAATTTTATGTGTAGACCAGGTCTAAAATTGAAGCACATATCTTATGCATCTCGACCTCTTTGGAAATGATATCTGTGCATTGATACAAATGGTGACAGTCACATTATTTATTTTAGTAATTGCTTTGAAGTTAGCTTTCCACATTTGCAGGCCCTTGCTGCTATCCTTTGCTTCTGGCCTCATTAATGCATTTCTTCTATTCAGTTTGTTCCCCAGTCCCAATTTGTCATCACAGTTATGGCATGATTTGTTTGTTCCAGAATCCTCTTTTATTCCCATCTTGTTTGTTATTATTTCACATAATTAAAAATCCTCTCCACTGTCACATTTTGCCTTCAATGAGGTTGTTACAGATAACAGATTCTACTGTGCAGATGGAGCTACTTTTTTCCCCTATTGTACCATGCAGAGATGTCTTCATTTAACTGTCTTTTAAGCTTCTCTTTATTCTTCCTGCCTATGGATGGGAAAGATATGTTTGATTCTGAAATTGCTATAGTGACAAATTTATTATCAGCCCATTTGGGTGTATGTTATTTCCTTAATAATTCTGGCACATATCAGTTGGCACTTATGTTAATTGTTCTCTTGTTATGCCAATATATTTTAAAGCATGATAGCTACAAGACATTGTGGAAAACACATTCACCTGTGTCAATAAAAATGCCATTAAGGATATTGAGATGGTTCAAGCTTAATAACAGCAGCACGGTTTAGTAATCAGAGCCTGGAATTAGGAGTCAGGAGATCTGAGTTATGTCCCTTTGAATGCCTCAGTTAACCCATCTGTTAACCATTGACATTAGTACCTATTCAACTTTATATAGCTCTTTGAGGCCTATGGTGGGGTAGAGTCAATCCCTCATCTAAAGCCTCAGCCAAACCAGCCTCTTCTATAGGTCATTATCTGAGCTAAATGTCAAGTATTTGGATCTGGAGCCAGTGAATCCAGGTATTCATTTTTCATAAGCAGCAGAGTGAACAGTTAGGGCTCAAGTGGCTAGAGAATCTTAAAGTGGATTAATGGCCATCAAGCCCTAGGCACCTGGCAGAGGCCTCTCTTTGAACAATGACTGGAGGCACATAGTCAAGTTAGCAGGCACTGCAGTTAGATGCAACACCCTTCAGCTATTGAGCCTTAACTCTCCATTGGGTAAAGGCTGCAGCAACCCACTTGTGAAAGAATGCTGTGAGAAAATGCAGACCTAAGGAATTTCTAACTGGTGCCTCTCTGTACATGCCAAGTTGCTCCAAACCATAAACATCCTTGAAACATGCCATGATGTCTTATCATACCAGTCTGAGCTGCCTCTGTCCTGACATTATAAGCAATGTTATGCAGAGGTGTTGCTGGCGCCGGGCACCCGGGGCACGTGCCCCGAACCCCAGCACCAGTGCCCTGGATGTCCGGCCCAACTAGACCAGAGATCCGGGGCCCAGCCACCCGCAGCTGCGGCAGCCCCGTCCCCGGCCAGGGATCCAGGACCCGGCTGCCCGTGGCTGCTTCCGGCCCTGTCCCTGGCTAGGGATCTGGGGCCTGGCCACCTGCAGCGGCGGCAGCCCCACCCCGGCTGGGGATGCAGGGCCCGGCCTCCTGCAGCCACTTCTGGCCCCATCCCCGGCTGGGGATCTGGGGCCTAGGCAATCTGGATCCCGGCGGTGCACGCCAGCAGCAGCCCCATCCCCAGCTGGGGATGCAGGACCCCGCCACCCACGGCCGCTTCCAGCCCCATCCCCAGCCAGGGATGCGGGGCCCAGACTCCTGCGGCCACTTCAGGCCCCGTCCCCGGCCAGGGATGTGGGACCTAGCTATGCGGCAGCTTCTGGCCCTGTCCCTGGCCTGGGCCCGTGACCCAGGTCCCTCCCCCGGCCAGCGACGCCTCTGATGTTATGTGAGATTCATTTCCACCCGGATCTGGGTTCCTTTTATGGAATAATATTAGTTTGCACCAATGAGAAAATGTTAGCTCTTATTATTATTACTTATGTATATGCATTGTATGTTAATGTTGCTGTTAAGCTTTAAAAGTTTCTGTAATATATCACAGGGGCGGAGACCAGCATCTAACTGCTCTCCCCTACTGCAGTGTGTTTAATTCTGTAATAAAACTGTTAGCCTTTGATTCTGCACTCAAGTTGGGTTAACTGTTGTGTTTTCTTCGACACACTGTGTGCATCCTGCTACTATTCACCACAGGTTGTATGTTAAAATAGTCTGTATGGACAATCGATCGATATCAGTAGTTTCCACCTTCCCAGTACTTCATCATCATCATTCACTATTCCTTCACTAAATCCCTTATGGCGTGAGTTTCCTAGGAGATGCCAACAAACCAGGAAAGCTGGAAGATAATAGCCAATGATGTCCACATGAACAGCCTAGCTGTGATGGTTGCATGATTCTTGCTCGGCAACAGAAATATAAAATCCAGCTTAGGTGACCTGGTGGCCCTATATAGAGAGGCCCCATCTGCCACAATCTGAGGAGGCCCATATAAATGTTGGGGGAAAGTGACTGTTTCCCATGATTAGCAGGATCTCCATTTTAAGTGGGAGAAACAATCACAAAAGAACAGACAGAAACTGAAATTCAGATGCTGAAACGTTCACACACTACTTGACTTAAAGGAAAATTGAGATCTGTGATTGGAAAGAGCTATATAAATGCTAAGTAGAATTATTATTCTAAAGCATTCATTGGGATTTCAGCATTTAGCATCAACTTATGTTTTGTTCCAGAGCTAAGTGACCTAGCAAACTACATGACTGAGACTCATAGACAAAGACCAATCCTCTATAATTCAAGAAAGCATAAATAACTACCCAAAAGTTGTGGAATGGACATGCCACTGTACCTGATGGTACTCAATCCATGCAGTTCAAAGGTGCCTTGGAACCAATAAGCACAGGCCTGCATCTACTGTTCTTAAAATTGTGGACACCAGGCAAATGAAAAGATGGCATTATAGCATCCCCATGCAAGGCAAGGCAAAGCAGTGACAGGCCAATCTCCTCATTACCAGTCTCTCAAAAGGTCTTTTCTCAAAGGCTATTCGGAAGATGCATCCATTCCTTAAAAGACACCACACATCATAATTAGGTTTCACTGTTGGATGGTGAAGTGTGGATGACTTCTTGACCTTCCAACTTCT
The DNA here is from genome assembly GCA_007922195.1 of Podocnemis expansa. NCBI lineage: Eukaryota > Metazoa > Chordata > Testudines > Podocnemididae > Podocnemis > Podocnemis expansa. Next base: position 33,562,984 of record ML681992.1, read on the forward strand.
GACTGAGCTGTACCAGTAATTTAACTTCCTGTTTAATGTGGGTTTTATTGACACCAAAGCAGCATTTGATTTGCCTGACAGAACAGTGGTTTGGCTAACACTGAAAGTGGATCTTATGAATCATCCTGCAGATACTGATCTTTCTCAATTTCCTTCATGTATCTTTGCTCTTTGAACTGGAACATCTGTATATCTGATGGTAAGAATGTCCAAGAATGGGTTGAATAATAAAGTGGAATCATTTAGAGATACCATATTAACAAATCTTAACAAGATCTCACCTTAAAGGCTCCTTTCAAAATTTCTAAACATCCTTTCCATTACTTGATCATTGATTTGTTCATTGAGCTGGAAATTGAGTGGCTATATAAAACTAATTACAAGCTACACTAAAAGAAAATGGAAATAGACTTAGAACACTGGAAGCTGTTGCTGCTTTCCCCAGCTGAAAGAATGAATTTGATAAAACTGGCTAGATTGCCAAAGTGTTTGGCATCTCCAGGTAAGAAATCACATTTTTACTTTTTAGCAGCACAACCACAATTTTTAATGAAAGACATGGTGTCAAGGCTTTTTCCCCACTCTGGCACTCTGAGTGCAGAAGGTGGGGGCCTGCAACAGGCCTTAAAAGCCACTGGCCTTAAAGCCTGGTCTTAAAAGTCTCCAAGGCCTCCAATTCCTGGCCTTGGACTGGTATCGCTGCCACCACCCAAATGCAAAAAACCTCTTGAGACCCAGGAAGGCGCACTTGGGAATTCCTCCCTGTGAGGTACTTGCAATCCTGTTTATTCCTCCTTCAGGAAAGTGACTGGACCCCCAGCTGCAATATGAGCTGGAACTGGAACAGGGTTCCCTCTAGTAGCTGCCTGTGCAGTCTAAGGCACGTGCACACAAACCTCTTGTCTTTCCAGGAACAGAACCAGAACTTACTTCAAAAGTAAAATCTTTAATCAAAAAGAACAGATAATAAACACAGAGAGTTGCTGCTCTGGGAATTAACTTAGGTAGTTACGGGGGGGGGGGGGTTACATGTGCTCAGCACAGAGAAATCCAAGAAACAAGCCAAAAACAAAGAAAATACCCTGACTGCATCTAAGTGAACATTCCCTGTTCTACCCATGCCTGGTCAGTAACAAATTTAACTTATCTTTGGTAAAGATGTTGCTGGATTCTTCCTCAGGCCCCTCTGGCCTCCTCCTGATCCTTCCAGGAGCTCTGCTGCCTCCAAACAGGCCCGGGCCAGGCTGCTGTTACAATTCAAAAGCCTGCACTTCATTCCTATTGGCTGTCCTGGGACTGACTAACCAGAGTGTTAACCCCTTCCTCCCCAAGGGTTATTACACATGGTTGCAGGACAGAGCTGATCTGAGAGGGCAACATGTAGTGCCAGATTTCAGCAAAGAGTATCAACTCTCCTAATTTGCTATGTGCATGCATGATGTGAAGTGTACCATGTGACAGATGATTGTAATGTCAGAAGTGACTCAACCAATTGTTCCTTAGGAGCAATTGGTTGAGTCACTTCTGACATAACAATGGTCCAGGAGTCTTGGCATAGGACAGATCATAGAATCATAGAATCATAGGGTTGGAAGAGACCTCATAGGTCATCTAGTCCAATCGCCTGCCAGAGGCAGGACCACTCCCACTAAACCATCCCAGTCATGGTTTTGTCCAGCTGGGCCTTAAACACCTCCGAAGATGGAGATTCCACCACCTCCCTTGGCAGCTCATTCCAAGGCTTCACCACTCTCCTAGTAAAAAAAGTTTTTTCTAATATCCAGCCTCGACCTCCCTAACCGCAGCTTGAGACCATTGCTCCTCATTCTGTCCTCTGTTATTACCGAGAACAGTCGAGTTCCATCCTCCTTAGAGCATCCCTTCAAGTAGTTGAAGGTTGCTATCAAATCCCCCCTCAATCTTCTCTTCTGCAGACTAAATAAGCCTAATGCTTTCAGTCTTTCCTCTTAGGGCCTGTGCTCCAGCCCTTTTAGCATTTTGGTTGCCCTCCTCTGAACTCTTTCTAGCATATCCCTGTCCTTTTTGTAGTGGGGAGCCCAAAACTGAACACAATATTCTAGATGTGGCCTCACCAGTGCAGAATAGAGGGGAATGATCACATCCCTTGATCTGCTGGTAATACTTCTTTTGATGCAGCCCAGTATGCCATTGGCCTTTTTGGCAGCAAGAGCACACTGCTGACTCATATCTAGCTTCCCATCCACCATGACCCCCAGGTCCTTTTCCACACTGCTGCTACTTAGCTGAATGTTTCCCAGCCTGTAGCGGTGCATGGGGTTTTTTCGTCCCACGTGCAGGATTTTACACTTGTCCTTATTGAACCTCATAAGATTTCTATTGGCCCACTGTTCCAATTTGTCTAGGTCTCCCTGAATCCTGTCCTTGCTCTCTAACATGTTTACTGGTCCCCCCAGCTTGGTGTCATCTGCGAACCTACTGAGAGTGCAGTCTATTCCATCATCCAGATCATTGATGAAAATGTTGAACAGAACCGGCCCCAGGACCGACCCCTGGGGCACACCACTCATGACTGGTTGCCAGCTAGACATGGAACCATTGATTCCTACACACTGAAACCGTTGATCTAGCCAGTTTTCTAGCCACCTTATAGTCCACCTATCCAACCCATACTTCCTTAATTTGCCAATGAGAATGCTGTGGGAAACTGTATCAAAAGCCTTGCTAAAATCAAGGTATATCACATCAGTGATTCTTCCTGCATCCAGAAAACCAGTCATTTGATCATAGAAGGAGATGAGATTGGTCAGGCATGATTTACCCTTGATAAATCCATGCTAACTGTTCCTGATCACTTTATTTCCCTCTAAGGGCACGTCTACACGGCTCTTTTATTTCAAAATAACACCTGTTCTTTTGAAATAAAAAAAATTTAGTCTACATGACGTTTCCTTATTTTGAAAGGTCGGAACTCATCCTTTCGAAATAAAGATCGTCCTTCCGAAAAGGTAACCCCCCCCCGAAAAGACCGTTATTTCGAAACGGATGTTTCGAAATAACAGCTTTAGACCCGTTGTTTCAAAAAAACACCATTGTTTCGAAACAACAGTTCGAAACAGCGGTCCCATTGCCGTTATTTCGAAACATCCATTTCAAAATAACAGTCTTTTCGATTACGCAGTTTCCCTTATTTCGAAAGGAGCCCTTTCAAAATAAGGGTTTTATTTCGAAATCGGTCCTTTTGAAAGGACCGATTTTGGAACAAAGCGGTCTGTGTAGGCGTGCCCTAAATGTTTGAGGATGGATTCTTTGAGAATCTGCTCCATAATTTTTCCAGGGATTGAGTTGAGGCTGACTGGTCTATAATTCCCCCGATCCTCCTTTTTCCCTTTCTTGAAAATAGGCACTACATTTGCTTTTTTCCAATCCTCTGGCACCTCCCCCATTCTCCATGAGTTTTGAAAGATAACGGCCAGCGGTGCTGCTATCTTATCGGCCGATTCCCTTAGCACTCTTGGATGCAGTTCGTCCGGCCTCGTGGGCTTGTGCACATCCAATACATTATTGTAGCTGCATACCTCATTGTAATTCATAAAGGTGAAATGGCTGAGGATTTAACAATTGGATAGTAACAGCCAGTGAAATCCAGGGAAGGTTCACTCTGGTGATAGGGCTGCCCCTTTGAAACATGTCAGAAGTATAAAGCTCTCAGCTATTCCTTTAGCTGTTTCCAATATTTCACACTGAGTCTTCAGACAATTGTATGTGGTACACACTCAAGGAATAAACCATGAAAATCTGAAAGTTTACATGAAGGATACAAACCACCAAGGAAACGTTTCAGCTGACCAGAGAACTTTTGCAAAAAATGTTGTAATTAAAGCACTATTAATCAATTAAAATAAATAAGTATTTCTTAAATTCCCTTTTGATTTCCCCCCATCATTTTGGATGGGTTACAGCTAGTATAAAAATAATACAGAAATAATTAAATATTAGGCCAGGTACTTGGTTCTGGTTAAGTCATCTTTGTACCAGCACAGCAATTCAAAAGGGACATCAGGCAATTGAGGATTAGCCTGTGCAGGGCAGTCTTCTATTGACATGATGTTTTCTACTATACATGCTCTTTGGCACAAGGGATGTTACCAGGGTAAAGAAGGGTGCACATGTAGGGTGGAGCTAGTGTCCCCAGCCTTTGCCATGCAAGAGTAGCTGTAATCTTTTTAATAGCAATAGGCAGGTTGTTCACAAGCTATAGCTCAATACTTAGAAGGACTTGCTCACCAGACCTGAATTTTTGATGTGCTGATGCCTGCATGTCTTTAAAGCTCATTGTGCTTCTACGATCCTGAGTCCCTGTAGCTCCTCTGTCTTGTGTTGGGAGTCAGTTTGGTCTCTCACTGACCCCAGGATTAAGGGAGGAGTCTGTTCTTAGAAGCTAGGGCTTAGAGTCACTTTTGCCTCCCTCGCCCCTCAGCTATGAACTCAGAATACCCAGAGATCTGGCTCAAAATCTCCAAGTATGACTTACATTTGCAAACAGCTATGGAGAACATGGAATCAAAATATTCAATGCTATCTGGTACAAAGAATATCCCACCAGTTTGACGGCATTTTGTAACAGCACCATCTTTTTGTGGCTGATGCCTACCCTTTGTCAAAGCGATCTGCTAGTTTTTCAAACCACAGAGTCCTCTGTGACTATTACAGAGCATCAGTGGTTTTATTAGCTGTTATTAGCTGTAGGTAACCAAAAAGTTGCAGTCACTCCTTAGTGAAGATCCAAACATAGTCAACCAGCCTTATCTATGTGTATGCTAGAGGGCTCAGGTAAATTGCCTTAATCAGGTTGACTTAAAATTGACTTTATTAAGTCAACTTAGTGAGGCCCTATTTGTTTAAGTCAACTTTATAAAGTCGTCTTAAGCCAGGGGACCCATTTAAAGTCAACTTAATAAAGTAAACTTTAAATGGGTCTCCTGACTTAAGTTGACTTTATAAAGTCAACTTAAATGGCTCTAATGCACTAAGTCAACTTTATTAAGTTCACTTTAATGGGCACATGAAGTTGACAACCCTTAAAGTTGACTTCAAGGGCAGGAGTTATTAAGTCAACTTAAGCAAGTACTTAAGTTGACTTAATGAACTGCAAATGTGGCCAGTGCTTAAGGCGACTTAAACCTCCAGTGTAGACATAGCCCTTGAGTGTCACTTCCAGGTTGGAATCCTTCAGTATTCTCTACAGGGAACTGTTATTTGTTATTGAAATATCACCTGAAAGTTGCATTCTGGGTCTTGGCCTAGCATAGTAGATGCTGCACAGACACAAGGCATGGCTCTACAGTTGCCACCTACCAGTGTGTGACCAGTTTGGTTAGGTTTTTTTAATGGAGTTACCAGAAAAATAATTTAATTTGCCAGGGTGCAGGAGGAGGAGGGCGTGTGAGTCTAAAGATGTGCATTATTGGCACACTAGACTGGGATATCTAATATTAAAAGTTTGTGTGTCCAACTAAAGAATGTGCAGTGTTCCACTGCTGCAATTTAAGTGATAACAGATCAAAACTGCTGCAAGTACAGCAGCTGTCTGCACATCAACATGTGAGTGCACTCTGGTTGTGCGTGAGACAGGGTTAAGTTCATACGAGAGCAAGGAGACTTGTGATGGTATCAATTTTATGTATGTGTGTTCATCTCGCTAGATTCTAATAATGGCTGTTGAAGGGCGGACATTAGAAGGTTGACTTGTGTTTGGCAGCAGAGGTTACTGTGGATTTGCTTTTTGAGGAGGAATGATAGCTTTTTAGCATTTCAAAGGTGGTAACCCTTCATGGCCACAGCCTTGATGAGCTTGCTGCAGAATGCCTGTAGTGGATCTATAGAGGCACATGACATAATCTGGAGACAGAAGAGGGATCTGAAAAAGGAAAAACAAGAAACACTGGTCAAACTTTTCTAAATCATAGAATCATAGGGCTATGTCTACACTGCTAAAGATATTGTGAAATAGTTATTTCGAAATAACTATTTTGAATTTATTTTGAAATAATTATTTTGAAATAGCATTACTTTTAAATTTATTATTTTGAAATAGGAGTCTAGTGAAGACTCTATTTCAAAATAAGGTAAGAATTATTATTTTGAGACAGAGTCTTCACTAGACTCTCTATTTTGAAATAGAGGAAGGCAGGGAAAAGTATAGGGACATTATTTCAAAATAAGCCAATTCTGTAGCTTGGAATGGCTTTTTTTTCAAAATAACTATATAAATAAAAGTAGGCTTAGTTATTTTGAGATAGCGCTTTGTTTTTTCAAAATAACGAAGCAGTTATTTCAAAATCACAAAATGCCTGCATGGACAGGTAAAAAGTTTTTTTCGAAATAAGTTTCCTTATTTTGAAAAATCTTTTCAGTATAGACATACCCATAAAAACTGGAATGGATCATGAGAAGTCATCAAGTCTAGTCCCCTGCACTTAAGGCAGAACCAAGCACCCTCCTAAACGATCCTTGACAGGTGGTTGTCCAGCCTGCTCTTAAACACTTCCAGTGATGGAGATTCTACAACCTGCCTAGGCAACTTATTCCAGTGGTTAATCTCCCTGACAGTTAGGAATTTTTCCTTAATGTCAGCCTAAACCTCCCTTGTTGTAATTTAAGCCCATTGCTTCTTGTCCTATCATCAGCAGTTAAGGAGAACAATTTTTCTCCCTTCTCCTCGTGACAATATTTTTAGGTACTTTAAACTGTTATGTCACCTCTCAGTCCCCTCTTTTCAGGAGTAAACAAACCCAGATCTTTCAATCTCCCTTCATACGTCAAGTGTTCCAGATCTCTAATCATTCTTGTTGCTCTTCTCTGGACTTTCTCCAATTTGTCCACATCTTTCCTGAAATGTGGCACCCAGAACTGGACACTGCAGATGAATTCTCAGTAAGCGGGGGCCACAAACTTAGTGAGGAGTGGAGCTTTATTCTACACAGCTGTGGGCCCAAGGGCAAGTACCCAAGAGCCCCAAGAATAGTGTATATTATTCTTATATAGTGACATATTACATCATATTACAAAGCATAAACTATTGCTGTATAGCCAATTAAGTTCTGGGTCCATCCTTTTTGCACCAAAATTTCCCCAATTACAACCTCTTCCTTTGACCTGCCTCAATCGACATAACTTCCAATCATAATTCACCTGCGTCATGAGTCTTCTGGCCTTGCCATAGAGCTGACAACAGGTTTTCTTACATCTGGGGCAGACTGACAGTCAGAATTCTACAGGCAAAATCCAAATACCTTCTCTGTCTCCAAAGTTCAGTACTCTGTCCTTGAGAGCACAGTTTTCTACAACTTCCTTATCAGCTAGTTGCTTCTACTGGCCCTCTTCCAGGCATGCTAGCAGAACAGAGAAATGAAGCTTCACCCCTCCCAAGGTCTGCTGATCTGTCCATCTGTGTCTCAGCACTGTTAGGCCTCAGCCCTGGAATTCCTCCACAACACAATACTGTAGTTCAGGCCTAATCAGAGTGGAGTAGAGCAAAAGAATTACTTTTCATGTCTTACTTACAATACTCCTACTTACATTATATCCTAGACACAAACTTGCAGGGAGGACTGGGGTTTTTTTCTAATTTCATCCCAGCTAATGCATACTCATAATACACAATACAAGAGTACCCAGAGTGGAATATACTTTTCTTCAGAATTTCCTAACAATGATAGTTTATTACTAAATGGACTTGGACAATTCTTGCAGCAATGAGCTGTCTGGATGTATGGCTCAAAGCTGCATGCTTGTGCCAGAATGAAAAAAGGATATAAACATTATAAAATCCCACACTTTGAACAGAAAAAAACATGAGACTAACCAAAGAAAAGTGGGCAAGAATTAAATAGAAAGAGGCCACATAAATGTTAATCACATCATTGACTAACACTTCCAACTGAAATTTACATATCCGTAATTCAAAAGTTTAAAATCTTAAAAATAACCCCATAACACTGCCTAGAACCTTCTGTCAATCATGCTGTAAAATCCAGGGACAAAAAAGAGAGCAATGAATCACATAATTCCAGTACTCACCTTCTGCCCTGTATAGACAGACTCATTTTTTGTCAAGCACATTCTCTGTAACAGATTTTTTTGAGGTTGGGGAGACCTGCTTTAGGAAATAAATACCACCGTTATTCTGCATAAGCCTAGCATTCTGCACTATACCAGGTAGCAGATAGGAGACAATTTAACTAAGTCTTGTTTTACTGCTGGTTTCTCTCAAGGAAAACTGGCAGAAAATCTATTGGAGCAGTGGTGCAAGGCAGTCACAAATTCCATTACACTCAGACAGTCAAAGCAGGCTTGTGCAGCCTGAAGCACAGGGAGCAGTAGCTGGAGACACAGTATCACAAGGTCATCAGTACATCTCTGCTGTAACCATCATTGGTGGAATTCTTCTGGAACCACTGACAGACACTAAAGCTGTTGTTTCTCCCACAAAACCTCACAGGGAAGCAGGAGCAGCACTGCCTACTTCTCTGTGACAGACAGTCTTGGGCTCCCTAAAGGGGGTGTTATGTTAGTGCAGCTCCTGACCTGTGTTGGCCCCGAAGTGTCTTGTAATGCCTCCAGTCGCCTATCACACCACTGTTTGAGAGGCGCTTCTGGTGTTGTGTGGTCCAGCAACACATGTGGGCTGTGTGACAAGAAGCCCAGAGGTCTTTCAGGGTGTGGTAAAACTCAACAAAGAGTCTCGCTGGGCACTACAGCTGTCCTGAAGCCTCTCTGGGCATGGCAGGGCTCAGCAAAACAGTGGTGCTAAGCAGTAAACAGTCATGAAACCTCTCTGGGCATGGCAAGGGCAGCATCTCATTTGGAAGACTCTGGGTGTGACGCTCTCTCTCTCTCCTCTATTGTCCTGCTCTGGAGCCTCTGCTGGGTTTTAACCACTTTCTGCAAGGAGCGTGAAGTGTACATGACAGGGAGGGGTTTCTCTGGCCTGTGAGGAAAGTGAGGACTCCCCCTCTGGCTGGAAATGCAGGTACACCCCGTCACCCCCCCCTTCTATCCTATCACACACAGGGCAGGGGGTGGGGAGAGGAGTAAATCTGGCTTTGCTAGTGAAGGGAGGTGCATCAATTATTAATATCACCCTGGGCCAGTGCCACTAGTGAAAAATATCTAAAAGAATGAAATGGAGAATTGTAACATTCCGTCAGATTTTTTAAACTAACCTATACCAGGACCTGATTTTCTATTCACTTCTATAGGGTATTTTCAAAAGCCTACATGTGTGTCAGTCTCTAGTACAGGTTGGAGCGTTTTAGAATAATGTCCATGGAACTTCACTGCATTTCTATACAATTCAATTGACTTCATGCTATTAAACTCCATAAAGGACAAAGAGAGAATATGGCCCAGGAATCTTGAATGAGTTAGGAAGGAGGCACAAAACCAACAGTGCCCATTGTTCAAAGCACTAACAAAATATAGTTGTAGAATAGTTGTACTCTGTATTCGAAGTGTATCTTGTTTCAACTGTAATAGTCATTAAAACAAGTGATTAAGGAACGAACAAACCAACCACAGTGCATGGAGCCTATGGCAAAACCAACTGCATTTGTTCATTTTATATAGAGTGAATAACTAAATTAGTACTACTTTGGACTGCATGTTGATGGTGAAATAAACTGGCACATTGACATTAAAATATGCTATTACAAGGATAATATCACAAAAGTATCATTAACTTATGGGATCACATTAAACACTTATGGGATCACATAAAACACATTCTTCTAATTTATTCTAATTTTGGAGAAGGGTATGAATAACGTTAATGCTTTCTATAAAAAAATATATCCTGCAATATTGTAGCTTTGCCTCTAAAGCCTATTATAGATGTATTCCTTTTGGGCAGAGGTTGGAGAATTGCCATTTAACTCCCAGTGCTATAAATTAAAGGGACTGCTTCAATCAGGTGTCATCCACTGAGTTTACAGACCCAGCAGAATGAGCAGGAAATGCTGACATCTGTGACAAGTAATATCTATGAGTACCTGCCCTGCCCAATGACTCTGCCTATATCCTGAGCCTAATTAATTCTGCTGAACTCTTGTGTATCTTTGCATTTGCATTAAATTTAAATTAAACTGAGCTAATAATGCTGAGGTTGGCAAAGCCTGCAAAAGAAAAGCATGAAGTGAAGGGAATGATTCTTTTATCTGTGCTATTGCTTAGTATATTAAGGAGGGGGGAATGTAAAGCTAATAACTTAGAGATTCCACAATTCCCTCAAGTGATAAGAAATTGTTTGCAGCCCAAAGTGAAGAATCGTATCAGCCGAAGTCATGATCTCCCAGCCAAACACACGAAAGTTCAAACACTAATTGGCAGATGAAGTAAAACACTTCAAAGTTTCCCACAGAAGACAGAACAAATTCTAGAATGGTAACATTGCCTGGTTCTGCTGTACAGCACAAGAAATAATGGCAAGCTGAAGATATTTAAGTAGCACCAATCAACTCATCCACATCAGAATCCACTACATTTTCCCAGCCATTGCACATTTAATAAATAAAAAAATAAAATAAAAGTTGCTTTTTGTTATGCTTGTTTCTTCTTAACAGAAGAAGAAGAAGAAGAAGAAGAAGGAGTCTGACTGAAGCCCAACTCTGTTTTAAGAAAAATGAAAAGTCACAATCTTACCAGTCTAACCAAGTTTTTGTCTTTATAGACTGCCACAAATCAGAGTTACAGAGTTAATAAAAAAGTAGTGTGTCTACAATAGGTGCCATCTTCACTGTTTGTACTTGTTTCAGAAATCTTTTTGCTCCATGAATTTTTCCTATAGATAGGAATCAATGTTAGCCAGTGGCTTGATACATGATTTCAGTGGCATTTGTTTCATTGCTAAGTCATGTGACATGACAGCATCTAATTATGTAACCACAACTGTCTAACATTCAGTTACTTCCATTCTTTAATTATGCATATGTTAGAAGTCTGGTTCTCCTGGGAAGCCGTGTTCCAGCACAACTGAAAGTTCCTTCAAAATAGTCTAGTTTATGCTAAGAGTATGCACAATCAGTGAGACATGTTTGAGCAAATTTGCCACTTCTTTTCTAAACATTATCTGTCTTTGTGTCTTTTAGTTGACAATTAGCTTCTTCATTACAATTGTATGTTGCTAGGTGAATAACTTTTTGGCATGATTCAAATATACGATTTAAGAGTTTTCTTCCATTCAAGTTCATTCAACATATTTTTAATCCATGGGAAATAGTCAGACAACCTTTTTTACAAAAAAAAAAAAAAAAAAAATTGGAACCATTCTAATGTACTGTGGCAAACAATAAGAAAAGACCTGGCATTCAACTTGGCTGGGAGACTGCTGAATACATTTTCTACAGTCTTTATGGGAAATCAGAAGCAAAAATCAAAGATGTGCACACACAGGCAGAGGAGCAAAAGCTGAAATACATTTTAAATAAACCACAATAAAAACCAGAACTAAATAATTCATTAAGCATATGTAAGTGCAAGGTCCACTGGGCTTCATCAGCAACTGCATAAAAGAGAGCTCCCCAGGGTGATAGTATGAGGCATGCTGGGATAGTTTCATTGTTCCTCCGAGAAAACAGGCTTTGCCCTCACTAAGAAGGAAATTCCAGCCCATAGTCTCAGTGAGCAGGAACATGAGGCACAATTAAATGAAAAGAAGTTCATTTCTAGCAATAACTTGCAAGAATAGGTGCACTCTGGGTAAACATACAGAGAGATAGGCCAAGTACACTGGATTTCAGAGCCACAGGTGAAGCCTCAACAGCCACCTGGACTACCTCTAAATGGGTATGTCTACACTGGAGCCTTAGGTCAACTTCACCTGCCTTAAGTCAACCTAAGGAACTCCCTGGCCACATTTAGAATTTATTAAGTTGACTTAAGCACTTGCTTAAGTTGACATAATAACACCTGCTCTGAAAGTCGACTTAAGCATTGTCGACTTTATTAAGTTGACTTAGCACAGTGTAGACAGTAGGAGCTGGGGCCCCATCTGTCCCCAGCTGCCAGCAGCAAGCAGCTTGGAGCCAGCTCCTGCTGCTGCTGCTGCTGGCAGGTGGCTCAGAGCCCGATCCAGCCCCAAGCTGCTTGCCACAAGTGGCAACGGGCTCAGAGCCAGCTCCGAGCTGCCTGCTGGTGGTGGTAGGAACTGGCTCCAAGCCCCTAGCCACTTGCAGCAAGTGGCTTGGGGCCAGTTCAGGCCCCCAGACCCAGATCTGGCTTAGGGGCGGTGCAGGGGGACGTGGGCCCAGTAATGCTGCTGGGGTGTGTCCACTGTCTCCACTGCAGACATAACCTTAAGTTGATTTAAAAGAGCCCCCCCACCCCAGTGTAGACATAGCCAATGTGTTTGGCAGAGGAAGAAGGAACTAGAGACAGAATTTTAGGGAATTTTAGATAATACAGATTGACAACTTGGGCCAGATACTCAGTTGCACTGTGTGATGTTTGGTCCAAAAAATGGATTAAAAAAAAGGTGGTTTTAAGCCACCTCTTCACTTCCTAAGATTCTGGCCATCTGGCACCTAAATGGCCTCCTGCATGATTTAAGCTTCCATAAACAGGCTTCAAATGTGCTGTCCCCTGACATCTAAATGATGGACTGGGGCAATGGTTCGCAACCTTTTGTAGATTGCAGCACACTTGGTGGCATGTCGGGAGCCTACAGGACACACAAGCCCACCCCCTCCAGGCTAAAGCAAACCGTCTCTTGGATCTCTGTAACACACTTACCACTGTGTGGTGACACAGGAATGTGTCCCAACACAGCAGCTGAGAACCGCTGAACTGGAGAGAAAGACTTTGGGTGCTAACCATATTTAGAGGTATATCTACTCTGCATAGGTGTTCAGCACTCACTGCTGTTTGGCCAAAGTGATCAGTTTTGGCTGGTTTTGACCTAGAATTCAAGTTAGTGTTTGAATGCAGTTGGGAGGAAATGTTTTTATCTCTACTGTGTGAGGAAATGGCAGCAGAACTGTGTACAGCATGCCCTGTTTGAGGACTCACTCGATCTCCCATGTTAAACTGGGATTGTCATGATACCACATCCCACTGAAGGGGACAGGTGTTCCTTCCTGGTGGTGTGGTCATGGCGTAGCATTCTGGACACTATCCCCTCTCCAGTGTTTAAAGAGAGAATTGATTGGTCTCAGCTGAGAGCCCTTGCTTCCATTCAGTGACTATTAAAGCTAAATCACTGATGAGCAAGTTTAAGAGCTGAGCTGTAGACCCAGTGTGGGGACAGTGTTGCAGTGGAATCCAGCACAGAGACTGAACTAGCCATGAGTTCCTCACTATCTAGTGGCATCGCTAAGAGCAGAAACCACTAGGAATGGGGAGTGAGTGCTGGAACCCCAGAATCTGGCATTGCGGAAGTGGCAGTGATCAGCAAGCAGCAGCAGAGAACCAGTTGCAGAGACAGGAGCAGGAGGAAGAATTATTGCTCATCCCCTTGACCACTATTTTCAGGGTGTGAGATGAATCCTGGTGAACGTACCTCTGACCTCTGGGTCTCTGCTGACCAAAGACAAGTAACTGTGAGTGAGGTACAGGAAAGGGAAAAGGGACATGCATTTGTTGGACTTATATACAGCTCAAGGTGAGAAACTGAGGCAAAAACTAGTACCTAACGTACTGTGGGGTGGATGTTTGCTTATAGTAGCCTACATTTGAAGCAAGTTGTGGTGTTTTCCCAAATTAATGCTGGATTTCCTTTCCCTTTTAATAATTATTTCTTTTGTTATACACCAATTCAGTACTTGTGAGAGCGAAGTATTACCTCTTAGGGCTTGTCTATACTGCAAGCTCCATAGCAATTGATGCAGCAGTATCAACTGAGCAGGTTGTATAGACCCACTCAATCAATGGGAGATGGGTGCTCCGGTCAATGCCATTAGTTCACTCCCCAAAAAGAGCAAGTCTGCATCGATGGGAAGGTGCTTCCTGTGAAGCAGCACCATGTAGACACTGTGGTATCTCCTGTTGACCACTGGTGGCAGTGCATGCCAACCTGCAGAGGCACCTGTGGAGGTGTTGAATTTTTCCAGATTACTGGTTGAGGGCTCAGGCCAATCCTGTTTTGTGTTATATTGTTAAGAGGAACCCCTAGGCACTGAACTTGTCCCTCACTGCTGCCGATGCCACCTGGCAGAAATATTACATTTCTTTAAGGACTCACTGAACTTATGCAGACTACAATGGTCCTACAGAGACTGTACAGTTAGGCATGGATCTGTTAGAATGCTGTGTCCTGGCGCCTTTCTGGCATGTCCTTGTATGTCACAGGGAAGGCAAACAGGTGCTGTAAATCCAGCTGTGCCAGTCTTATCCTTGCTGAGGATTCTGGGGTTTTCAACCTTCCTCTGAAGCATGGGGCACGGCTCACTTGCTAGTGGATTCTCCATACTTTCAAGTCTTTAAATCTTTCTTTGAGGACTTTGATTATTCAGTCATAGGTTAGAGGTTTATGATAGAAGTGGGTGGATGAGGTTCTGTGGCCTGAATTGTGCAGGAGGTCAGACTGGATGATCATTTTGGTCCCTTCTGACCTTAGAGTCTATGGCTATGTCTACATCTTCTTTTTAGGTTGGACTTGTTAGGGCTAGTTCAGACTAACTGCAGCTTTTTAGTTCAAGCTAGCCATGCTTCCTAGTTTGAACTAACTTTTTTAGTTTCAAATAGAAAGTGCAGTAGTTCAAACTAAGGCTTAGTTCAAACTTCTTTCATTCAAACTAGAAATTATTTTGGGTCTTGACAGTGCTTAGTTTGAACTAAGCTGGCTAGTCCAAACTAACCAGGGGTACTTATTAGTTCTAACTAACCTTTGCCTAGTCCAAACTAAGATATTTCTTAGTTCGGTCTAGCCAAAGGCTAGTATGGCCATGGGCCAAATTAGTCTCTGGACTAATTTGGCAGTGTGGACATAGCCTATAAGTCCCTTCAAAAAGCAAGAAGACTGGTGCAAAGAGACCTTAGTAGTAATACTGCAAAACAGCATTCATGAACATTGGATTGAACTCATGCTCTCTTTTAAAAAGCAAAACAAACAAAAGCCACATTTTTTGCAAACATTTGTACTCCAAGGTTTTTGTCTATATGCAGAATGGCTTTTTTAATTCCTTGTGGGAAATGGTACTCTCATAGTCAAAATTAGTTATTAGTCCTCATTTGCTATTCACCATGCTTCTGTATAAAATGGTTCAGTCATCTAGTCAAGGAGTGGAAAGATCGTGGCTTAATGGAGAAATCTGAATAACCCGTAGCTGAAGTTCACCAGCCACCCATATGTTCCTTCAGACTATTCAGCAACCACTTACAATAGATAAATACATC
>ML681992.1:33578362-33801113 GCA_007922195.1 Podocnemis expansa
GCAGAAATCCAGATAGACACCAGAAGAGTTTGCAAATGGAAGTGGGTAAATTCATTCAAGAATATATGTACAATAACTAATTCAAGAGGCTCTAGTATCTGGCAAAACAATGAAATGTGCTAGTAAGAAGCTATCGTCAGGGGGTGAACTTTAAAAAGTGCCATTTTTCAAGAATAAGTGGGATTAAGATGAAGTAAAGTAAGAAGTATGAGAAGCTGGAAAGAGATTGTTACTTGCTCATTTCATTAACCCGTAATGATGATTTGCAATTCTACAGTACTCTGCACAAAATAGCCACCCCAAAGAATTTCAGTGAGTTGCTTCTCTAAGCTGATCAAATATGATCAAAACAATGAAGGGCTCAGTACCACTGTATTAATCAACACTGAAGGGATTTAGCTAGCAGAAACAAGCTTCATTTCCAAGAGAAACAATTGAATTGGAACCTGTACTGGCATTTTTACCATGTTTAGCTAGATTGTATAACAGAAACTACATGACTGAATAAGCCACAGTCCAACTTCCAGCTTTCCTCACCTTTCCCCAGCCCAGAAAAAGCTGTCACTTTAACAAAGCTCAAAATATAAAATAGAATTAGGACCATTTTTACAGCATAGGGCACAAACACATCATCATTAAAGCAATAGCTTTCCCTGTCCTCATCTACACAATTGAGCACAACTTGGAGACTTTCTTTTCTTCCTTAACAAAAAGCTATAAGCAAACTATCTTCACAGAAGGAAGAATGATCCAGTGTTAGGATGCCAGGTTTGGGACTTGTTTTTATGTTTCTTCTATGTCACAGATGTCCTTGATCTTTGGCAAACCACAGTTTTATGATGCCAGAGGTCCCGATCAACTCTGCCTGATAACAGGGGTGCTGTGTGAATAGGTATATTAAAGAGTGTGATATGTTCAGACACTACAGTAATGAAGGCCATACATGTACAAGAGACAGATCTACAAATTAACAAACTTTACTATGCAGCTGCTTGTGGTCATTTAGCCCAAGTCTACACTTTGGGCTTTTTCAGCAGCAGTCGACCACCTTTTATGCAAGGAACATGAAATTCCTTGCGTAAATGACAGTGACTTTCTAAGCTGCCATTACACATTAAAGGAAAGTCAACTGCAAATTGCTTGTGGTCAGCTTTCCCCTATGCCCCCTGACCCCCAGGACTTCTGGGGTTGGCTTCCAGGAGTGGTGCAGTGAGTTCATACTCACCATGATCTGCTCCCGGAAGGGTGAACTGATGGCAGCAAATTTGCTGCTGTCAGTATAGACATACCCATAGAATTTCCTGGTGACAGGAAAGATAGAATGCAGATCCTCAGATCCTTCTCTTCCAAAAACATAGGTACTGCCAATGAAGCCGAAGGAGCATGTCCATTATCTGTTAGCTGAATAGGGCCAGTGACACACAGTTCTTATTCTGTCTTATTAGAAAGCTTGCAGCATGTTTCATACTAAATTACTGGGCACAATACCATTTGTCCTGGGGATTCTCAGGTTGGAGTCATATACATAATCATAACCCTACCTGTCTCAAGTGTACCTCATCTTGCAGGATGTCACTTATTTTATTTACAAGTTTATCTACACGCTACCCAGATTAGGTGTTGCCTTTTTTATTGCTAAAACTTATTTGCATCAGAAATAAAGGTTTGTGAAGTTCAGATTATAGAAAGAATTAGTTATGCTAAAGGAATCATTGCCACAGCATTTTAAGTTTTCTGTATGAATAATTGTGCATCCTTCATGTTGTGTCTTTGTCAAACATTTCCATGTTTGGATCTTGGCAGACTGAAACAAATGAGCAATAAATTAACATGCCAGTTTCTGTAATATATATTAATTTCATATGCACCTGTGATTTCAAAGAAAGCAACGTGTTAAACCTCCCAAGTACATTTTTTTCCTTTTCTTTAATGGAAGAGCCATCTTACAAGGATTTGCAGATAAACGAAGTTTGTGTTAAAACAAGCTCATTTTCCTATGGTTGGATCTTACTGTGATCCCATTCTAAGATTAGTTTAGCTGATAGGAAGAGACGTAGGATGAATGGTTATATCACAAATGAGCATTGTGATTTGTCACAGTAAACATGATTAGAACTCCAAATGCACTGGCAAAACAGAAGTCTCAGAATATTCACACTGATTAGAGGGAGAAAGAGTACATTGTATGTATAAAGCAAATGACAAATAATTTGCTAAATGAACCAGATTTATGTGACCCTACTGCCAGTTTGAGATTACCCAACACCAAATGTTCAGCTGTGTAAAGAAAGGAACAAAAAAATAATGCTGAAAATGTTATAGTGCCATTTTTCAAATACTGTGTTCAGCTCAGGGCAACCTATTTAAAAATATATATGGTAGGAAAAGAAAGGCTATACAGATGGGTTACAAAAATTATTAAGTAAAAAAAGTATTTGATTTCCTTCTGCCAAAATAATATATTTTTAAAAAGGTAGTAAATCACTAATTGAATGTACAGAGTACATGCAGGGTGAGAAAATTTTCAGTTGAACCAGCTTACAACATGAAAAGGAATATGACACCAGTGTTACATTTCCAATACTATTCCGCTGTACTTTTCTCACATAATAGCATATTAGAAAATGTTTACACACACATAGCAAACATTTATGATCTCAGTTTTCTGCAGAGGTGCCATTATAGCCCAAAGAATGAGCTCTAAAGTAGTGTTTGCTGTGGTGGTGCCAGGGCACTGCAAGAATGATTTGCATCTTGTTATTTCGGAGTGTAGTGAGTGATGTACACTAATAAGGCACGACACTGAATAAATTGTTGGAATGAGATACAACAGAAAGTGTGGGACCATGTCCTGCAGTGGAGACCTTTTGAGTTGTTAATTTAAACCCTTAATTTAATCTTAATTAAATGTGATGACAGTGGTGCAAAAGTCCACTGTCAGCTCCTGAGTTACATTCTAGGACAAGTAGACCTCATAAGGTAAATCAAACCCACTTTAAAAGTCTTCCATGACTGATACTCTGTAGATTCTTACATTAGCTTTTCTCTATTATTATTTGCATTACAGGAGTCCTAACCCAGCCTAGGACTGGCAGGCAAAGCAAAAACACAGAGGAAGAGACAGTCCCTGCCCTGAAAAGCATACAGTCTGGGGTTAAAGTGGGCCAGAATGGGGCAGACTGCCATTCCAGGGCCCACTATTTTTAGGGGCTCAGTATTCCAGGCCCCCTAAAAATGGAAATGGTGCCAGAATGCTGCATTCCAGGGCCCACCATTTATAAACAGCAGACTCCAGAACACAGCATTCCGGTTCCATTTTCTATTTTTAAGGCCCCAAATGCTGAGACTCTAAAAATAGCAGGCCCTGGAACAGTGCTGTGCTGCATCTGAAAGGCAATGGGAGTGGGGGGGCTTGCCTGGCCAGCCTGCATATGCACAGGCTGTGCTTGGCGGCAGAAGCTTCCAAGCACATCCTGCAGGCTGCAATACCATATATACTCATGTATAAACTGAGATTTTTGTGTCTGAAAATTGGCTTCAAAACAGCTACTTGGCTTATACATGGGGTCAGTATGGTAGACAGCACCAGCCCAGGAAGTTTCACTGAGCATGGTCCAGGCTGGATCCCCTGTGTGGCCAGGGCAGCCATCTTGGGCAGTTGACCTGGCCTGGAGTTAGAGTTAGGAGGGAACCATGGCTTCAGAAGTGGCTAGGTAAAGCACCCTGTGTGTGGGGGGGTCAGCCTGGGGGTTGGGGTGGGGTTTGGGGAGGCCAGGGAAGCAGTGGCAGGGGCCAGGCGGTGGGGGAGTGTCTGGGAGTCTGGGAAAAGTGGCAGCAGGGGTTGGGGGTGACGGGGAAAGAAACAGAAGGGGTGTTGGGGAACAGCAGCAGGGTGCAGAGAAGGTGGTGGCATGCTGGGGAACAGGAGGGGGAACCAACAGAGCAGGAAATGGACAGAGCAGGGAACAGCAGGAGGAGTGGACAGAGCAGGGGACAGCAGCAGGGAGAGGACAGAGTGGTGAGGGACGGGGAAAAGCAGCAGCAGAGGTTTGGGGACTAGGGAGGGTTTTGGGAACTCAGGAGGAAGACAGCAGCACTGGGTGGGGGGGTTAGGGGCTGAGGCTAAAAGGGGACCTCAACTTATACATGGGTCACACATTTTTGCCTCTTTTTGGGGCTCAGAATTGGGGGGTTGGCTTATGCACAGATTGGCTTATACATGAGTACATATGGTAGTTTCCCGGCTCTAGCACATGGCTGCCCGTGAGTACTGGAGCAACCTGGCTCATGCTGGGGGGTGAGTATTGGTGGCAGGGGGTGGATTTTGGAGACAAGGGAATGGATACTGGGGGCAGTAGCTGTGGTGGGGGCAGGAGCTGAGTGTGGAAGGGGGGCCCAGACATGCCAGGGGGGCGGACATGCAGGAGGGCTCCGGGGCTCAACAAATTATACTTTAACCCCTGCTTACAGTCTAAATACACAAGAGAGGGAGAAAGGAGGCATGACCACTATCATTTAGTAGATTCATGAAGATATGAAATGATTTGCACACAAAGTGTGGCAGAGCTGGAAATTAACTCATATCTCCTAAAGTACCAGTCGAGTGCAGTAACCACAAAAGACTCCTTCAGTTATGCATCCTCTACTTTCATCTTCTCAGCCCTCTGAATACTCTCCAGGCACTGCCTAAACTTCACAGTATACCATTGTTTCATGCCATATTACTTCCTTATAATGAATGTTATTTTGTGCTAGAGATGACCTGACGCCAAATGCCTACCAGTCGTGCTCACTGCTGGCAAACAAATAACCCCACATGCTGGTGCGAATGCTGAACAACTGTAATGTGAGGACTCCATGGCATAACAAGGAAAGGACAATCCCAGCCAGTCGGCAGTTCTGAAGGGGCAACAGTCTCAGAATGCCTCCCTCCCTTCAAGATGCTAATTGTGGAACAAATGTTGGAAACAAGCAACACCCCCCACCTCAATATTTTTTTTTCTAATACCACTCACTGAAATGTGGGCTGGCTGCCCCACCATCATTCCCCAGGGACTGCTGAGCCACATTTGAGTGAGTGGCATTGCAGTCTGGCTGGATCATGTGGTTGGTACAGTGACTGAGAAGAAAGAGGACAGCCCTGAGGACTCATATGGGTCAGGCCAGGCTCCCTCAAGGGGCTTAGCATAAGAAGCAATTAGGCCCCTCAGTTCTGAGACTCCCCACTGCCTGAGCATGTAGCCCAGCATGGCAAGAGAAACTCTGCTTCCTTCAGCCCCAGCCAGCTGGTTGTCAGGCCTACCTCCTACCCCCACCAGCCGCACTGTAGGTTTCCAGGGATCACTAAGCTGGGCAGATCTCTAGGACATGGGGACTAGCTTTCCTCCACTCTGCCCTGAGAACTGGAGGAATGGGGGGGTATCCAACCCCTGTTGGAGGCTTAAGGACTCTGTTTCCAATTCAACATTTATTCAATTACAAAACAGCTTAGTTCCTGCTCCCAGCCAACACCTAGACACCTAATGTGATCCTTTCACAGACACACCAAAGCTATAATTGTAACTGTGGCTGCTACTTCTGAACCCAACCCCTCACCCCAAAAAGAAAAATCACAACTTTCTTACAGTCTTATCAATGGATAGTCAAATATTTGCCTGGTATGGGATACCACAACATCTGCCCAAACTGAAGATATACAACAGTATTTCAAAAGCCATTCAACCCATCTCTATTTTAATTAATTATGGAGAAAACAAGACATTCTGGGATGATTTGCTGGTATCAACCAATATTCAAGTACAAAGGGTATAATCCAAAACCCAGTCAAGTTGATGAGAATCTGTCCACTAACTTCAATCCTTAAGAAAAAGAACCGACAGTGGCCAGAGCATTTACTGCTGCTTCAGCCGAGCCAACACAGGAACCAATGGGGCAGGACAGGGGGACTTAGGGTTGCCAATTTGGATTGGACATACTCCTGGACATTTCATCCCATGATGTAATTTTTAATTAAAAATTGATGTTTAATTCCTGGAGATACTAAAACAATCCTGGAGGGACAACACTGGGGTGCCAGACCCGCCTGCTCATTTTCAAGAGCATTGTTTATACTCCATATACCAGGTAAAGCTTCTGAACTCTTTCTATCTTTATCCAGCTGCAAACTCCATTGGGAGGTGCAGCCTTTTGCTTTGCCTGTAATCTCTTTGCCTCCAAATTGGACTGAAATTCCAAAGGCTGGTGGCAAAACAACAGCGAATGAGAGTTGTTGACTTGAAATGCACAATGACTGAAAAGCAAGAGCTCCAAACAACAGATTTATGGTGAATGGGTTAATAGAGGAGAGGCTGGCAATGAAATCTCCAGACAAAGGTTTGTGCTGGCAAAGGTGTTACCTGACAAAGGAGTCAAAATGTTATGAAGGGGAAGGAGCTGATCTTTCTAGGATGATTGTCATTAGCTCAAAGTAACCCAGAATGTAACAGTCAAGGGTTGCTTTTCTGAGCCCAGAAGGCCCCAAGGATTTTAGAGGAAGGAGTGAATGAGTGAGAGGCAGGGTCATTATCATGTTTATTCTTTTTTATATGACTGATACTCTTTGATGCTTTATAGGAGTAAGTGAAAGATCAAATGCATCAGACCTGTGCAAAATGTCTCTGAGGGCATGTCTACACTGCTGGGGCTGTAGGGATCAATGCAGTGGGAGACCCAATTCAATCAATCCCAGAAGTGCTCTCCAGCCGATTCCATTAATCCACACATACCACTCCCCAAAATGAATGAGGCTGTGTCAACCAGAAGGCATCTTCCGTTGACACAGCACAGTGAGGATGTCATGGTATGGCTATGTAAGAGGTCAATGGGAGATGCACAAACTACATTACTTAGCTTACTTGTCTCCCATTGACAGCCAGTGGCTGTATAGACCATGCCTCATGTTATATTTCACAACTGCTATGAGCCTCCTGAGAGAGCTAAATAGCAAACCCAAATTTTCACACCTTTAAGGCGGAGTTCTATGAAAGAATGTGCTTAACTTCAATGGCCCCTAATGGGTCTGCTCTGCCCTCAGAAGGACAGGACAGTAGATTCCAGCCCTCATGGGGGAGTGCTAGGCTGCAGCTCTGCACTTCAAAGTGTGGCTAAGACCCCCAAGATTCGCCTGGACCTCACTCGAGACTCAAGAGACTTGAAATACCAGGGTCATGGAGATTTGTATTCCCTCCACAGCAGTCATACTTTATTGGCAAAGAAGAGAGAAAGGTTGTCCAATGTTTTACTCCTCAGCTATTTGTTTTTCTCCTCAGCTATTGCCGCTTTGCAGCGCAAGACAGAACCTGGCTCACAGATAGCATTCCAGCAATGCCACATCAGCATTTTGATCAACGAGATCTGGAAATGACTTTACCAAAGATTTACGATGGTGTCATGCTGCTAACCATGTCTTGGTGGTCACTCTAAGGAGTATCATGCAATCAGCTTTGGGTTACAGTGAATGTTGCAAACTAAGGATTAAAACTGAACACTGCCCAATCAAGATTTGAATCAAAATACAGAAACTAATATAACCTGGCAGCTCCTTAGATACAGTGGTTGGGCTGGCCCATTAGGATGTTAACGGCTAGCCACAAAGTTCAGATTTGGATTCTAGTTCTTAAATTTCATGGTGTTTGGGTCTAAGACATTGCTTTAGCCCTCATTCACTTCTGTTTGCATCTTGAATTTTCTTTTATGAAATTCAGTTGCTTCTGATGGACTTAAAACTGCTTTTTGCCCTGGCTGAATTTGATCCTTCCTGCTTACGTCTTCTAAATATTTGTGGACTAATGCCATGTGCCTTTCAATTCTTCATTGTCAAGAAGCCAAGTTAGTGTTCTCTTTTAATCTTTTCTTGTTAGCCAAACCCTAAGGCACCCAAACCATTTTTTGGTCTTTTCTGAACTCCCTCCAAGATGTTCATATCCCTCTGTTAAAGCAGTATGTCTTTTCTGATTGTTTCCCCTAAGAGCCATTATCCTGGATTTTTTTCAAGTGCTAGTTCATTGGTGTTTTCTGCCCATATTTTTGGTATCCCTTGACCTTGTTGTATTATTCAACTGTTATCTGTGTTTAGTATTACCTGCAACTTTCATTAACATATTAATTCCTCCCTTTTCTGTATCAAATAATTTAGTAAAATCTAGATATGCAGCACTTATTTTTCTGTCATTGTAGATTTTGATTTTAAAAAAATTAAAAAATCAAGTTTGTCTGGCAAGTTCTGTTTTTTGTAAAATACTCATAAAAATCTTTCATAGTTCTATTATTATCTACATCAGTGGTTCTCAACCACCGTGTTGGGACACATTACTGTGTTGCCACATAGCAGGAAGTGTGTTGCAGGGAGCCAGTAAAATTGCTGGATTTGGCTGGGGAGGCAGGGTGGGTTGCTGTGTCCTGTAGGATTGCAAAATTCTGCCAAGTGTCTCATGACCCACAAAAGGTTGAGAACCACTGATCTACATGTTACGTAAAAGTTAACTGTGTTGCTATGTTATGTCAGAGCTGAATTTGATCCTAAAGTAGGAGATGACTTAATTAGTATAATACACAAATACGATGATTTAGGAAGAATACCAGGAAAAACATCCTGACAGTACTGTCCTTTTTTACTTAGGTTGTTATACTGAGCTCAACAACAGTGAGATCTGTTAGCTTGTGATCACATCATTAAAAAGATTAAAAAGGTCATTAACCTCATTGACTTTCATGTGAGGACGTAGCTTTGCAAAAAAGAAGCGGACAGTGTGCAACAAAATGAATTCTTGTCATTGCAAAGATTGGTTAAAATAAAATTTAGCTGCAAAGCAGGAACCACAGAAACTGATGAAGCAAAAGGAGAGAGGAAACAGAGAAAAAACGAGAAGCGAACAAAATGAGTACATCAAAGATATCAGTCACTGTAGCATTCTGGAATACAGCATGGTACAAGCAGACAGACATGACATAATTAGGTAAGTGCAAGCTCACTTGAAAGATGATCACTTGAACACACTATACTATATCAGCGCTATGCAA
This sequence comes from Podocnemis expansa, assembly GCA_007922195.1. Classification (NCBI taxonomy): domain Eukaryota; kingdom Metazoa; phylum Chordata; order Testudines; family Podocnemididae; genus Podocnemis; species Podocnemis expansa. The sequence goes on from ML681992.1 coordinate 33,587,420, forward strand.
GTTATGCACACTTCAAAGAGCAAATATATGGTGTCAATTTTAGGGTGCTTTCAAGTATCTTAGATCTATGTACAATTCCATGACTCAAAGAAAAGTTTTTTTTGTTTTTTTTTCACTATGCACATTAAAATTGCAACAGTACTTTAGTGTTACCTAGCAAGGTGGAGGAATCTCCATATTTGGTGGTTTTTAATGTATGGCTTGACACAGTCCTTCCTGGGATGAATTACTTGGAGTTTGTTCCCGCTTTGAGAAGAGGGTTGGACTAAATGTCCTCCTGAAGTCCATTCCAACCCCAGTCTTCTATGAGTCTGTCTGTTAGAGGTGGCCAGAATCAGAACCTTTTACTTGCCTCTCCGACTTTCAAAGGAATCTGGTGGTCCAGATAAAATGAAACCCATAATCAAATCACTCTAGAGGATTTATTAAGGTTTTGCAAAGCTATTTTGCAGCTATTTTATTAAACTCAGCCCATAGCCCAATTACGTTGCCCAGTTTACACCTTCTTTTAACACATAAGCCTCAATATTCAAGGATGCATTGGAAGGTCACAATATATAAGCAGATAAGCTACCAATCCATAAATGCAACATTAGCTGTCATTCTCATGTTTCTTCACAAGCAACAAAAGTTTAATCAATGCCACATATTTTCCTTTTCTTAGTCAGCTCTGCCTCATAAAGAGGTTCTTTCGACTTCTCAATAAATAAAAGTAAGAGGGGAAAAAAAGAACCTTGGATGACCTGAAGTATCTGCTATGTGCTATTCCACAGAGACACTAGCTTTGCATGAAAGTCAGCAGCCTAACTGAAGAAAGAAAATTAGTTCCATTCACTGGACACACTTCTATGCTGTCTTTCATTTTCTGCCTATGTTACTCAAGAGCTTGATATATTACAACTTCTTTAGTGTGCCAGTCTGTGTTTCCATGTCTTTGAAAACAGCTGCATCACACTATGAAACACTATAGTTATTGGGTCTTTTACCAGTGAGAAAATGGAAAAACATCTAAACATTGACATCTGCCAAGCACCAGAACAGAAATGGAGTGACCTCACAGAGCTTCACCTGCAATTTGTTAACATAGAGGAATGTAATATAGTAAAGGTACAGCTTGCTACATGCTGCTGTGGTGCTCAGTATCTTGACTAGCATAATGTTATTTTCGTAGGAAAAAATCCCTAGTTGCAGTACTTCACACATGCAGTACATAGGCACATATTTGATACGAGTCAGGGGCAATAAGTGTCCAATGGAGAAATGCCAATGTGTTAAGTTTTGTGTAGGCAGCAATACAGGCTCAGTTCAAATACAGTTTCAGCACCTGTATGTTGCAAACAAGTGGGAGGAGGACTGAATTCTCAGTTTGATTTGAAACAGTACCCAGAAGTTCAGCTGTAGCTCTATGCTATCTAGGCAAGAGAATACAAAATTGAGAGCAGGTTTACCAGCTGGATTGTCCATACTTTCTGCCTCCAGTTGAACTAGAAATAACATTCCTCCCCAACCACATTATTTCGGCTCTTCCACTTCTGATTGCATACACAGACATGCACACGTGTGTGAAAACCACTGGGAGGAAAATATATCTGAGTACTTTCTAATCTGTGAAAAGGTTCAGATTGATTTTGAGACAGATGTTTGGTTGTGCTCTTATTTTATCTTGACAGTTTTAACCATCACTTATTTATTCTGCAACACTTGAGGTTATCTTGAAAGGTAATTTTATATATAGACAGCTTATTTTCATTTTTCACTTGTGGCAAATCACCAGCTTGGCTACTGCGGGTCCTGCAGTTTTCTTTTTTCATTGAGAGTCAGGGTGCCTTGTGTGGTGCCTATTTCCAAGCATTGGCCAGCTCAGTAAGGCCCTGTGTGGCAAGTGGGGAGGGGGAAGGATCCAGTCCTGCACACTTCTTTGGGTCCCAGCCTAGGACCCCTAACAGCAGTAGCTATTCACTGCTATGAGTGCTTCTGGCTGCTATTTTCCCATGGGCCACTCCCCATCCTTTCAGCTTCTGGGATTTAGCAAGCAAGCCTCTCTCCTTGGCATTCTCCTTCGCTTTGTATTCCTTGTCAGTCACAGCCCACCTCCAACACTCTCACAAGCTTTCCTTCCTCTCACCAGCTCTCCTCTCAGCTGCCTGGCTAAAGGAGGCCGGCGGGGGGGGGGGGGCAGGGGGTGTTAGTCAAGCCCCTGGCTGGCCTTAACTGGCCTAAAGTGTTCTCAATTGACCTCTCCTCCGTTCACAGGGAACAAGGCTTGGATCGTTCTGGAGCTTATTTACCTCTCTTCTATCACTCTCTGACTACCCTGTTACCCTTCTGGCTCACACGATGATGATAGGAGATTTTTTTTGAATTCAGAAAGATTGTCCTCCTAAGAATTAAAGAGCAAAGAAGCCATAGTTTGGGAGGATGACTTGATATTCAGTTTTGTACAGTATTAATAGCTTGGTTTTCTTTTTAATATCAATGTCCATTACATAATAGCTGGACTCTGGTTTTCTGTATCTCTCTCTCTCTCTAAACTCCAGGGTTGTGTGCCCTCCTCAGTCCCACTGTCATTTCAGCTGGTAGGCTCTGCAAATATATCTTATGTTATCAATAAAATCTTATGTTCAGGCAATAGCATGTGCATATGTCTTTTGACTGGTTAGATATCAGTCACACCAGTTACGCTTTGGAAGTTTATCAGTGTTTTATTTCATATCTCCTTCCATGTGGCATAAATTTTGGATTACAGAACTAACATATGGAGCAATTTTGTTTTGTATTTCCGTAGGGTTTGCGATAGGAAGGCTGGTCCAGTGGTCAAAACTAGGACTCTGGGTTCAGCTTCCAGTTCTACCACAGACTGGCTTGTGTGACCTTAGACAAGTCATTTGGGCCTAGATCTACTGCACGTTAGGACCCTACCTGCCTTTGAGGACTGGGGCCATAGTCTCTGTGCCTCAGTTCTCCTTCTATAGCATTCAAGCAATAGTACATTGCTACCTCAAAAGAGTGGGTCAGGAAGGAAGAAGTACAATAAGCTTGTGAAGTGCTCAGATACTATAGTAGTAAGAGCCATGTAAGTACCTTTGACAGATTAACCATCACTAATTTGCTATGAGTTTTATATAGAATATTTGTTGGGAAAAGCCATGTTAAATTTCTTTATTTTGAGGGAAAAAAAGATGGGTTTGTATGATCTGAAGCAGGCAGTTTTCCCATACTAATTATCTTATTTGAAGGAAGTTCTCTTTGGGCCTTATCCAATACACATCAAAGTCAGTGTTAGCCCTTCTGTAGATTTGAATAACCCTGGATGAGGCTGTTCTGAACTGATTTCTGATTTTAAAAAATAAAAATGAACAGCCTGGACAATGCTTCTCTCAGTTAATTCTTCCTCCTTTTATTCTTTTCACACCACTCCAGAGGTAAGGTTTTTCCACAGACATATATTACTGTGTTAATTAGTGGATAATTGAACAGACATAAATGGGTCTATAAATGCCAGGTTTCTTGCTATTTTTCAATGTGTTAAAGTCACAAGCCCCTAATATTTTCAAAGCAATAAGCAAGGCTTGGGGTTTTAGCTATACAAGTGCCAATGACTGCAGAGCCAGATTTACCCCTTATGCACCCCTAGACACAGCGTCTTCAGCAAACACCTGACACAGCTGATCTTTGTGTTTTCTACATGGGGTGGGGGGGATAGTGACAGGCAAGAGATGGGCTGTTTGGGCCAGCTCCATGTGGGTCAGGGAGAGGGTAGAAGTGCTGGAGAGACCAGTTTGGCCAGCTCCAGGTGGGAGGGAATATGCTCACACTGCACTCCAGCTTTTGGCTGAGCCAGAGGGTGGGGCCATATGAGGAAGAGAAGGAGCAGGGAAGAGGGGTCCAGGAGAAAGGAGAAAGAGCAGAAAGTAGGTCCAGAGTTTGAGAGCTCATGAAATTCCCCCAGATCGGCTGGGGCTGCTGGGCATGGGCCCCACTGCCTTGTGCAGTAATCTGCTAATCATTAGGTGCTCCTAGAATGCCAGTACCACAGGCATGTGCCTAATTGGAAATCTGGCACTGACTGACTGTAATGGAATTGCATTGCTAAACCCCACTCCAGTGGTTTAAAAAATTAGCTTAAAAACAGGGCCATATTCTGTCACATTTACTCATTTTAAATAGCATTTTACTCCAAGAAACCAGCAGTACTAATTGCAGAGCAAGGTACCAGTGAGTAAGTGCTGCAAAATATGGACCATAACTAATTAAATATGTTCCATATTTTGTTCAGCCAGTTAGAAAGAACCGAAAGGATTGATTGCAACTGTGTTGATAAATGATGCTTAGTGTCCATGAATTATCAAGCCAGTACCAAAAGATCAGTCATAAGAAAAGCTGTTGCTGGTGTAAAGAACGATGTGCCACTTGCAGGAAAGCTGGAAATGAAAATATGAAACTTACAAAATGGGTGAAAGCAAGAAAAATTCTTTGCGAGCAAGATAAAAGGCTAACTTAGTATTCTCTGTAAATTGCTGTCAGCTCAGCCTAAAAGGATCAAGGTTGAGTCCTCACTTCAAGAGACAAAAATACCATGCAGCTTGATTCCATTTTGTTAAAGGATTCCTCAACAATTCCCTCTCTCTAATCAAGCATCATCACAAACAGCAAGCTTTGACCTATAGTCACTACAGTTTGAATACAAATCTCTACAAGTGAACTTCAAATACTAGATAATCTTTGGTACCTAATTTTTCCTACAGAAGATTTCATTATAAAATTTTCTTTACAAGAAAAAGCATATGAAAGACTAAGCAGTCAAACACAAAGCACAAAATGGTCTACTCCCCTCTTGACTCCCATTTGTAGGATTGGGACTGGATGGCTTAAATATGAACTTTAATAGATAACCACCCAGCGTGTCCTATGCAGGTTTTACCCTAACTGCAGAGAAGTTTGAAATCAACATAAGTCTTGCTGTAATACTGCCCTGGGTTGGATTCTTGCTACATATGATAAACTGAGTAGTTTGTGCATTTTTAGGTTGGGAGACTGCTGATGAAAAACAGAGCTGTCACAAAAAGTGTTCATGATTTAAGAGGTGGCTTTCTTCACTCTGAGGGTTAGTCTTCACTGACGGCAGCAAATTCGCCACTATCAGTTGGGCTGTCCTGATCAACCTCTTGGGTCTGTGAAGACCCTCTCAACTGATCAGGAAGTTTGATTCCTGAACACCACCCTGGTAAACTGGTAGCTTTGAGACAAAAAGAGGCCCCCTCCCTTCAACTCAGCATAGTGGAAGTGCTGGGAATAGGGAAGACATAGTTATTTTAGGTAACTTGTGTATTTCTGTTTGACTGCCATCAAAAAGGACAGGTGAGTGATGGTGCTGTCTTTCAAATGAAATATAAACATGAACTCCTCAGCAGCTGTCATTAGCAAGGGTACCCTCACATGTTTTGAAAGGCGTCCTGACCACCTTCCGATCCAGGTTTTTATATTCTGCCTAAATAAAATTTCCCTTTGTGGTACCTAACCAGTCAATATTGCTGTATGTGTTTTTAAACAGCAGTCATACTGAACTCAAGAGGTGGCTGCATTTCAGTGACAACAGACAGTATTCCTGAAAACTCTATACATTTTAATTAGGCTCTGTCATCCTTCTGGATGAAAAATGCTAAGTATTGTAAATGTGCATCAACAACACCTGAGCCATAAAGTCAATAAGTAAATCTGTATTTCAATGAGAGTTATTCTAAGGACTGAATACTACTCATTCGAGTGCTAAAAGCTCTTAATGGATTTACTTTTAGGACAGATATCTCTGTACCATCACAGAAATGAACATGAAGAAAATAATCAGCCAAAAACAAATGCCAGTCAGAGATTCAGCACATCCTAATCAGCAAATCCACTATCTGTACAACAGAAGCCAGATCACACAAAACCAGATGTCACTGCTAGAGAAATAAAAATCCATGCCTGCATCTGATTCTCATGACTAACAAGCCAGCTGCCAAATTGGATCCCAACAGCTGGCTCAGATGAAGCATAACAAAAAAGCAGTAATCAAATGGGAGCACATCAATTCTCAGTCAACAGTCTTCTTAATCTGCTATCAGTTTTGTAATATCATTGTTATTACTTCAATTGCCAATATGATTTGGGAACTCCTGAAACTATGTCCAGAGAATCTTAATCTCTGTGTTTTATCTTGATACAATATTGAACTGCTGTAGTATACAGGAGAAGACAGACAAGTCTTTTAAACTCTGCCTAATGAGGTTAAGAAGATTAGTTTGACCCATATCTGGCAAAAGCTAGATTGTTGTCAGTAGATCTATGAATTTTTAGTGCCTTTGAGAAATGTGTATTTGGAAAGCCTAGTGTCACAGAAATGTGTTATATTTTTTTATTAGATCAAACCTTCATTTTGTGAAATCTTGAGGGAGATCCAAACTTTCAAAAAATCAGGGACCATGCAACAGCCCATCATAAGGCAGAGGTCTAGAAAGGTACCTCACAATAAACAATTTTGGAAAATGTCAGTTGGTAAAAATAAGAATTAGCCTATTCTATTCTATTCTATTCTATTCTATTCTGCAGTAGAACCAAAAAATATGTTGGGTACCAATCACACTCATAGGAAGAGACATGCCCTACCCTGAAGACTTTACAATCTGTTCCTTGCCCCATAAACTTTTGAATTATTAGATCATTACAAGGTTGGAATTTAGGATTAGGACAGGAGGCAGCTGCTTGCTTGCTTCCTGAGTGGAACCTCTGGGACAGTTCTCAGGGTACCTGGAACTTTGAGCTACCTTAGTTCTTGCCTCTGGTCTGCAGGAGACTTTTCAGGTGCTTAACTTCATGTCAGATCCCTGACACCCCCAACCTGTATGGCACCTTATCATTCTACTCTGTGTTATGCCTGTCCTTCCTTTGCCTCACAAAAGAATAGGTCCAGCCCAGTTCCTGAGTCTCTTTGAAGTATTCCCATTTTAGTGTTCAGCATTCACCTGCTGAACACTCATAGCAATTCCAGGTCTGCTATCCCCAGATGAACCGTGTCCATACCAACTTGAATGATGCAACTCAGGATCGGCACCCTCCTTAATTCACAGCACTGTATTTATAGAGGAATCAACAATAAATTTATCCTCAAGAACAAAAGATTCAGAGGATAATGATTATAGATATTGGAAACAAATGGTTACATTAAAAATACAATTAAAACATGCTTTTTAGTGTTTAACTAAGGATAACTCTTGTTTAAAGAAGCATATCTCACCCAAAGTTTTCAGAAGTGTCTTTAGCCAAGGCTGGTTGAGATCCAGTTTTTGTGAATGTTAATACACTACCCCTTTATTTCCTAGCTGCAGAGTAAGGGGGTATCTTCTTTACCTTCTGTGTATATTCCCAAAGTTCACTATCAGTCACAGAGGCAATATAATTGATCATGGCTTGTTTTCTTCCTGCATGCTACTTTCCTGTTGACTTCAGATGTCCTTGATAACTTCACATGTAAATGGATATCCACTGTGTTAGCTCACTGATGTGTGCACAACGTACCAGCCATTTAATGGTATCTTCATCAGTCAGCTGGAGAGGTGATAGCCTGCCATCAAAAATAAATTGGTGAGCCCTTGACACTGATATGCAACACAGTGTGAAGTTGACAACAGTCCATCACAGGTCATTAGAAAGACCTCATTTAAAGACTTAGGCCACAGAGTTGCCCTATTCTGTTTAAAATTGGTTTCAGAGATGACCGCAGGTGCACTGGCAGATCAAAACCAGGTGGTCAGATAGTTGGGTCAGTGACAAGAGAGCGATTATCAGCTGTCATCACTGACCACTTGTTGTGCCAAATAGATTCCACTCCCATGTCCTCTGTTAGTATAAATGACCATAAAGAGCAGCTATAAGATAGGTGAACTTTTGCATGGTCACAGAAGGCTATGTATAAATGGTAGGTCACTTTCACTGATTTTAGCGAGTAGTTTACAGTGAATCTGGGGTGGTACTGTGTTGCTAAGTATTGGTAGCCAGGGTAAAGGAGTTGTCTGTAAAGTCCCAATAACAATACACATAAGCTCTATACCAAACAGCCCAGATGAACACCACCAGACAGAAGTGCAGTACTCTGCTGTTAAATAACAGAGGGCAAGGAGTGATGATCCAAGCATCCTGGCACTCACGCACAAAGTTGAACAGACCAACTTGTAAGCAGGTTAGTCCAATTGCTGACTTTGGCTGACAGCTTTCTCAAGTGGTTGTGGTACATTAATAACCTATCCAATGTCATACTGATGTAAATCAGGTTTGGATCATGCTGCAGACATTGGCCATTGAAGAAAACATTTAACTCATGATTTGGCTCCTATTACCTTACAAGGCTTCATTTACATCTGTCAGAGAGAAAGGTAAAGAAGCTTCTCTTGTATGACAGAAACTTGTTTTTTTTAATCTCTGCTGCAATACAGAGTCTAAGAATATATTTTCAGTATTATTCATAGTATCTGTGAATGCATTTTCACAGTGATATTATTGATCACTGTGACACTGGCTTTCATTTAAGACCACCCATGATATACAGCTGGCTGTACTTTAAAGAAACCCCACTAAGGGCACAAGAAGATACCATTCCGATGTGCAGAAAGAACAGCAAATATGAAAGGTGCCCAGCGTGACTTAGCAGAGCACTCAGTGGTCAGCTGAAATACAAAAGAGAAGCTTAGAAGAAGTGAAGCTTGGACAGATGACTAGGGAGGCTTATAAAGATATTGCTTGAGCCTGCAGGGATAAAATCAGAAAGACCAAAGGACAATTGGAGTTGCAGCTAGCAAGGGATGTGAAGGACAACAGGAAGGGTTTCTACAAGTGTATCAATAAAAAGAAGAGGATCAGGGATGGTGTAGGTATTTTACTGAATGGGGCAGCTATCCTTGTGGCAGATGATGTGGAAAAGGCCGAAGTGCTCAATGCTTTTTTTACCTCATTCTTCACAGGCAGGGCCAACTCCTGGGTAACACGGAATGGAGAGAAGGTGAGCAGCCCTCGATGATGGAAGGTCAGGTTAGGGACTACTTAGAGAAGTTGGATTTGCACATGTCTATGAACTGAATCAGAGGGCCCTAAGGGAGATGGCTGATGTGATTGCAGAGCCACTAGCCATTAGCTTTGAAAACTTGTGGCAAAAGGGGGAGGTTTCAGATGATTGGAAATAAACAAATATAGTGCGTATCTTCAAGAAAGGGAAAAAGGAGGACAAGGGAAACTGCAGACCAATCAGCTTCACCTCAATCCCTGGAAAAAATCACAGAGCAGGTCCTCAAAGAATCCATTTTGAAACACTTGGAGGAAAATGGAGTGATCAGGAACAGTCAGCACAGGTTCACCAAAGGCAAATCATGCATGATCAATCTGATTGCATTCTTTGATGAGGTGACGGGATATGTGGATGTGGGAATAGCCATCAATGTGATATACATCGACCTTAGCAAAGCTTTTGATACAGTTTCCCACAGCATTCTTGTCAGCAAGTTAAGGAAGTATGGGTTGGATGAACGGACTGTAAGGTGGATAGAAGCTTGCTAGATCATCAGGCTCAGTGGATAGGGATCAATGTTTCAATGTCTAGCTGGCAACCCGTAACTAGTGGAGTGCCCCAGGGGTCAGTCCTGAGACTGGTTCTCTTCACCATCTTCATTAATGATCTGCATGATGGGATAGATTGCATACTCAGTAAATTCATGGACAACACCTAGCTGGGGCGAATGGTAAACACCCTGGAGGGCAGGGATAGGATTCAGGGAGATATAGACAAATTGGAGCATTGGGGCAAACAAAATCTCATGGGGCATGTTGACGCTTCCTCTTTAAATTGAAATAACACTGATAATTTTGATTTAAAGAAGGGCAGGTCCACACTAGCTTTCCTTGTATCAAAATGAGGAGCTCCCTCATTTCGCTATAAGGAAAGGTCATTTTGATATACTAAAACCTAGTTTTGTATCAAAATGATGATTAAAGCAGAAATAGATATCAAAATAATGCAATGTAACTGCATTATTTTGCTTTAAATGTTATTTTGATTTAGACCCAGGTTTGACCTTCTTCCTCTCATGGTGCATGGGACCCTGGAAAGAAGGGCCCAGTTTCAGCACCATGACCAGGGGGTGTGGGGAACCAGGTATGGGGGTCTCTTCTCCCCGCCGCCTGGCCAGTGTACTGGGAGCCAGGAGCAGGGATCCCTTCCCCCACCGTTCAGCTACTGCTTTTCCAGCCAGGCATGGGGGTCCCTTCCCTAAGCCCAGCTCAGCGTGCAGAGCTGCAGCCAGGTGGGGGGATGCCTTCTCCCTGTGAGGCTCAGCGCACCCAGAGCTGGGTGGGAGGATGCTGTTCCCCCCCACCCAGCTCACCAGCCAAGAGCCCGGCAGGGGATTGGGTGGTGGCACAGCCCATCTTGGGGGCCATGCTGCCACACCCCCCATGGTACCCCTCTCCTAAATTGAACTAGCTAATTTGATATGGCTTTCTAGTGGGGACCTGTTAAACTGATTTAACTTAAATTAATTTAATTATTTTTATTTCAATTTTATTAAATCGATATAAATTAAATCAATTTCACCGTGTAAGTGTAGACATAGCCATGAGGTTCAACAAGGACAAGTGCAAAGTCCTGCACTTAGGATGGAAAAATCCCATGTACTGCTACAGGCTGGGGAACAATTGTGTAAGTAGCAGCACTGTAGAAAAGTACCAAGGGGTTATGGTGGTTGGGAAGCTGGATATGAGTCAACAATATGTTCTTGTTGCCAAAAAGGACAATGGAATATTGGGCTGCATCAACAGGAATGTTGCAAGCAGATCAAGGGATGTGATTATTCTCCTCTATTCGGCGCTGGTGAGGCCACATCTGGAATACTATGGCCAGTTTGGGCTCTACAGAAAGGATGTGAACAACTTAAAGGCTATGTCCACATACACATTGTTATTTTGAAATAAGTGTTTCAAAATGAGTTATTTCGAGATATTCGAATTAAGAAAATGTTACTTTGAATTAAGGGAAAGTCTGCTATCAAAACAGCTGTTATTTCGAAATGGTTATTTTGAAATAAGGTTGTTTGGACATGTTCTTTCAAAACAGTTGTTTCGAAACAATGGTGTTGTTTCAAAACAACATTTCCAAACGGCCTTATTTCGAAATAACCATTTCGAAATAACAGCCATTTTGAAATGAATGGGGTTTAAGCTGTTTCAAAATGACGGCTCTTATTTCAAAATAACGGAGCCCGTCATTTTGAAATAAGAATGCATCATGTGGACCTAATCTCTTTTATTTTGAAATAACCAGTGTTATTTCAAAATAAAAGAGATATGTGGATATACCCAAAAAAAGTCCAGTGGAAGATAATGAAAATGATTGGGGTTTGGGGCACATGACTTATGAGGAGAGACTGAAAGAACTAGTCTTATTTAGTCTGCAGACCAGAAGACTGAGGGGGATTTCATAGCAAACTTCAACTACTTGAAGGGGTACTCCAAGGAGGAGGGAGCTAGGCTGTTCTCAGTAGTAACAGAGGACAGAAAAAGGAGCAATGGTTTCAAGCTACAGCTGGGGAGGTTGAGGTTGGATATTAGGAAAAACTTTCTGACAAGGAGAGTGGGGAAGCATTGGAATGGGTTACCTAGGGAGGTGGTAGAATCTCCATCTTTGGAAACATTTAAGAGCCAGTTAGAGAAAATCCTGGCTGAGATGATTTAGTGGGAGTGGTCCTGCTTTTAGCAGGGGGTTGGACTAGATGACCTCATGAGGTCCCTTCCAACTCTATGATTCTATGATTCTTTGGTGAACCAGAATGCACATACCAGAATTAGGTTCTTCTTCTAACCTTCTTGCCATTTGGGCATTGAAGGTTTCTTAGGTTGCAATGTGTTATTGCTCTATGAACTGCACTGACTGACTATTTGCTCCATGATATAATTCAATCTATAAATTCTTTTGTGGTCTGGGACCTGCACATCCCAAAAACCTCTCTCCTTGTATTATATGCCACAGCTATATTCGGTGGAGATGTCCCAGCCAGAGAACCCCTCATGGTAGAGAGAGCCGCTGGCAGGCAATGCAAGGTCCTCTCAACTTTGCAACTTTCTACTCAGTATGAAAGGAGACAGGTCTACTCACCCTACCCCTGGACTGGAACCATAGGAGTGCCATTTATGCTTTACAGAAGAAGAAGACAGGTGCCTAACTAAACTTAGTTCTGACATCCATTTATGTGGTTATTTTCTGCCTGAATTTTTAAACCTACTGGATTAAATTCACCAGGTAAGCCTATTCAGGCCCTCAAAATTGGCCTAAGGTGATAAAAAGTGTTATATAGTGCATCTTATGTGGCACTAACGTGATATATATGTATTGTCTTGGCTGTCTGCATACAAGTGAATCACGTCTGCAATGAAATAATTGTTAGACAGCAAGTCAGTCTGACATTCAGAGATCCACTGGATGAGAGTTCAGTCATGCCCCTTCTGCCATCATCTAGAAGTGGTGTTTAAGCTTCAAAATTTGTCTCTCTCATCAACAGAAGCTAGTTCAATAAAATACATCACTTCACTCACCTTGGCTGTCTACTGTTCTGGGACTAACACACTTACACCACCTCTGTATGAATGTCAAATTGTCACCGGAGCTGGCTATACCTCCAAACTCTTATGCATAATAACTAACGACTACTTACCTAGTAAATACTGTTCTGGAGTGACATGCCATACCATCTTATGGGCTCCCTGGTTTTTCAGGATGGGGGAAGAAAATTGGAATATGCCATGATACCTGAGAAATGGCCTGGAGATAGGGACATGAGTGAGAAGGACTTAAGTAACTACTGGCTGAATCTATATGTGACCTTCTTTTTCTCAAAGTTCATATTGATAAAAGTTTTTCATGTTTCATAATCATCAGGATGTGTAAGTGGCCTGCGGGTCACAAGAGAATATGCATGTGTTAATTTAGCAAATCAGATCAAAGACTTAAAGCAACAACAATACATTAATATATATATTGTAAGATAACAACAACTCTCTTTGCAATATTTTCATTTATGCTTTTTCCTAACATGCTCCTATGTAATTGCCAAGATTGGATATAATAAATTTCAGTTCCTTTGCTGTCATGCACTGTAATTAGCTGGATAATCATCTTCAATTTTTTGGTGAACACTGAAGTGTGTGAACAGGTGTAAATCATATTCTTTCAGTTCATAAATTTTTGGCCTCTCCCAGTCTTGTCAGTGCATTTGAGATCCCCTCACAGAATGCAGAATGTGTGTGTTCTGTGATATTTCATAATTTTCATCTGATGCTTCTTTAGGATTACTAGGTGAATATCAGGAGATGTGTATGGCTTTTATTGATCTGACCAGCGCCTTCAGCTGTGTCAATCAAGATGCTCTATGGAAAATCATGTTAAAGTCTATATGCCTATGCAACTTCATTACCATTGGAAGACTCCTCTACAACAGATGACTGCTTCAATCTTGTACAGTGGCTCTATCTCTGAGTCCTTTGCCAGCCAAACTGGTGTAAATCAAAGTTGTGTACAGTCATCTATTCTCTCCTCCATTTTCTTAGTAGCTATGAAATCATAATTCAAGACTGGATGCCACAGGGTATTGGCATGTGTGATGGGGTGGACTTACCCCATGCTAGAGAAGCCCAGTACAGTCTATGAGCAGAGCAAGTCCTGCCCCTAAGCCGTGCTGGGCATGCTTGGACAGCTGCCCTGGTATAAAAAGCAGCAGCTCAGCTCCTTCAGGGCTAACCAGCATGGAGGAAGAGTGCATGCTGGAAACTACTGGCCAGGAGCTGCATCAGTCCTTGCTCAAGAGTGGGAGCAACCCCAGAGACTCTGTGAAGTGCCAACATCCCTTGCAGGCCATCCAGAGATAGAAGCCCAGGAACATGCAACTGCAAACTCCAAAATCCCTAGGAGGAGCGGATGGTGGCTGTTTCAAGAGGGGATAGATGGGAAGAGCTTGATGATGACCTGGGTAGGAAGTAGTCCAGGGTGTCTAAAAGGTAACTGGGGGTGGGATGAGACCCCAGCCAGCATGTTTCAGCTGTATCCCTGGTAGCTTGGTGCCATAGCCCTGGAACTGATAGGGCCTTGGACTGGAGCTCAGTGGAGTGGGAGGGCTTGAGCCCCCCCTACCCAGGTGCTGCACCCTGAGACGATGTCATCCCTCCTTATCTTTGAGTATAGCTGCTGAGCTGGTCTGCCCTGACCCCAGGGCTTGTCATTGACTTGGGTCACTAGGCCATGCTACCCTAGTACTAAGGACAGCCAGGAGAGTAACAGCAAATGTAGTAACCTGGAATGAGTACCAGGAACTAATCAAAATTGTGGAAATGCCTGTTCCACAGGTGCCCCTTTGACTTCTTCTACTAGAGTGGGGGCAGGGGGATTGGGTGGGCTTACCCTGCAACAGCATCAAGTATCAAACTGATGGTGACTTCTTCAAACTCTATTGCCTCCATGCTAGAACTAAAGTAACATCAGCAACAATAACCAAATTCTAGTAAACAGATGACTGCACTATAGTTACATGCTCAAAGAAGGATCTACAAACAGCCTTCAACTGCTTCTCTAAAGCTTACAAGAGCCTGGGACTGTTGTACGCCAGGTGGAGTGTGGTCAGGCACATAAGACAAGATGTGCTCTTATCAATGCTGTTTTGTGTCCAGCACAGATATCAGTTTGGCTGCCTGGGTGAATGTGTCTGTGAGTCTCTGAAGGCGTGCTCCCTCAGGATTACCCCTGCCTCAGATCTCTAGTGGGAACTCTGTTAGCCCAGTGATCTAAAGCCTGGCTTGGATCTTAAGCAGAGACTGAGTTAGCCTAGTGATCCTAAGCCAAGGTGTTCCTTTGGTTAATGCTTTGGGTTACCTTTGGCTCAAATCTCAAGTAAGGACTCAGTTAGCTTGGTGTTTTGGAGCCAAGGAGTACCCTGTGTGCAAGAGGTAAACTGAGGCAACACTCATGATCAAGGAAAGCAACACGATCACAGATCTTTGTAGAAATGAAGGTGCCAAGGTAGGCTTTATTGCAACATAGCACTATGGCAAACAATCCATATCAACAGGTTTGTTGGCAGCATTGGTGCTCTCAGTGCAATGGAAGAGCCCAACTGACAGCAGGACTGGCTGTCACCCTTTCAGCTGCACGAAGTTTGGGCTCCAGGGCTCCTATTCTTATACCCTACTCAGACCAAATTTACCTTGATTCATCCACATACCCCTTTCTTGATGCCACCCATCAATTTGATAGATCCACACATCATTGAACCTCTCTACCCAACAAGGTGTCATGGTTTGACTGAAACTGTATTTATATAATACCTCCCTATTTCTTTGGCATTATTTGTTGGCATTAGACCAACTCAATACCTTTCAGGTACTTTTCCATTTTTCATACTTATTACAATTTCAGCTTATTTCTTGCCAATTCCAATAAAGTTGAATTTCACAATTTGTTTCATGCCTGTACCTTAAGTTCAGGCTCACTGCACATTCCATTTAGGCCAACTGTTGGATTACTTCTTTAGGCCTTCAGCCAAATGTGACTCGGGCCTCCTGGGATAACCTTCTGAATGTGCCAAAATCAGTGCAAGCTGCAAAACCAGGAGCCAAACCCCCAAACCACTGATGGGTGGTACTTAAACCAGTCTCCCAGTCAGCAACAAAACATTCTTCTGATTTCCCACTCTCGTCATCACCAAGCATAACAAAATAGAAACAGCCCCCTTTATTGTACATCAGCTCCTATGGTCCCCTCTAGCCACTTGGTCTTTCTAAGAAATAGGTTCTCCTGACCCCAAAGGGCCAGCCACATCACTCAGAACAGTATAGGCTTGGATCTTACCCAAAATACCATGCTGCCAGCCAGTCCTTTAGTAACTGCAACTAAAGGTTTAATATAAAAAGAAAACAATCAAAACATAAGAGATGTAGGCGTTCCACGCCGGTGGCTGGTCGCGAGGGCGCCTCCTACAGGCGGTGAAGGGGAGTTAGCTGGGTTTGCGCCCTCCCGCCGACCGGTAGAATGTCTCTGTAGGCTCACACAAAGTCCTGGAGCCCCGGCCCCCAGGCAGGGCGGGCGAGCACAAAGTCTGGAGCCCCGGCCCCCAGGCAGGGCGGGCAACTACAAAGTCCTGGAGCCCCAGCTCCCAGGCAGGGCGGGCTAACACAAAGTCTGGAGCCCCGGCCCCCAGGCGGGGCGGGCTAACACAACGTCTGGGTGTCAGGGACGGGTTCGCGCCTCCTTGGCAAGGAAACAGGGGAAGGTGGGGGAGGGAGATGCAGGCCCACCCGCTCCACTGCATCTCAGCCCAGGGCCCTATACAGGGGCAGGGTGGCCGAACACCAGGTCAGCGGGGCAGCCTCTGAAACACGCTGCCCGGGAACACGGCCCACCATCCTGCCCTCCCTGGGCTACTTCCTCGCCCGGTCCTGTCCTCCCGCCCGGGGTACCTACTTCCACAGACGGTAGCTGTCTTCAGGGTCCCCATCATAGCAGGCCTATGGGACCCCGGCGAACCCCTCCATGTCCATGGGCGGCAGGTCGGGATACTCCAATGGTTCCTCTGCCAGCGGCAGCTCCTCCAGGTCCTGGGGCCCATACGGGACCGGCCTCTCCTCCTCAGCCAAGGGTAGCTCCTCCAGGTTGCAGGGGCCTGAGGCAGGGGGCAGCTCCTCTTCTATGGAGGGCAGCTCCTGTAAGTCACAGGTCTGGCAAGGGGTTAGGCCTTCCGCTTCCCTGCATCCCCGGGTCAGGCCCGAGTGGGGAGGCTGCAATGGGGCCCGATGGCCCCTTAAGGGCCTGCCCCAGTCGGCCGCCTCTGGGCTTCCTTCCCAGTCCCCTGGTCCGGGGAGGCTGGGCGGGCCATAGCACCGGGCAATCCGGGAGCCAGGGCCTGGCTAGTAGGCCTGGCCCTGGCCTAGCCTGGCTTGCTCCCTCTGGGCCAGCACATCCTTTCCCCTCTGGAGCTCAGGCCCAAATGAGCTCCCAGCCTGTGCTCTTATACTGACCCTTTCTGCTCTGGCCACGCCCTTCCGCTTCCGGGGCTGAGCTCTTGCTGTTCCCTGACCTGGCCAGCGGGGGCATTCGGGGAGTTCCTCCAGCCTAGGCTTGGAGACAGGCCCCAGTGCCAGACTACAAGAGATGTTAAAGGGTGAAAGTGAAACACATACATACAAATGGCTTAGGGTCCATAGAAAACAAGTCCTTGAAGAATATGCAGTTTGCAGGTTAGTCCCATTCCTCTGGTATGCACCCAGCACCTGGGTGAGTCTTAGTCCTTTGTTCAGACCCAGAAAAATAGTTCCAGAGGAGGGTGTTGATTGCAGACAGGCTGAAGACTAAAGACAAAATGGAGATGGGGCCCCTGCCTTTTATCTCAGAGTCCTTGCCCAAATCAAAATGGAGCTGAGCCACACTATCAGTCTGGGTGATTGGTCAAACAGGTTTCTTCCTAGGACCATTCCAGCTGGGAGCACCTCCTGATGGGCTATTAGTATGATAATAGTTTGCAGACGCCCAGTCTGGGATTGCCACAGCTCAAACAACTTGGAACACACACAAAACAAATAAGATTCCTAATTTTTAATACAAATATGATACCTACATATAAATCATATAACCATTCCTAGCAGATTACAGCCTGTCTCTTGATACCAAACATGACATAGCACATGTGGATTATTGCAAATATGAAATATTAATATGAAAAACAATCATAAACAGTCCCCTAGACCCAGACAGCATCACACCAACACCTAGACACTTCTACTCATTTTTGCGATTTTATCCTTTTACTTTCTCGTACAGGGACTGGTCCTGAACATGGGTAAAGCAAAAGTTCCCCATTAGCCTGCTGCTGGTCAGTCATCAGACCTAGCAAAGAAAACCTACATTGACAAAATGGAACTGGAAAACGCAGAACATTTTTCCTGACTTGGCAGCTGTCTCTCACAGTGGAAAAACAGAGATGCTGAGATTCGGCACATAATCTGCTGTGCCAGCCTTGCCTTTGGCAGACTGTCTCATTGAGTGTTCAATAACTTGACATCAGAATACACACTAGACATTTAGGGTATGTCTACACTTACAATTTAGTTTGAATTAAGGAGGCTTAATTCAAACTAAATTAGTGCATGTCCACACTTGCTTTCATTAGTTCAAACTAAGGAATTCCCTTAGTTTGAACTAAGGAAAGGCTAGTTCGAATCTATAAAATCTCCCTTAAGTTCGAATTAACCTAATGTAGCTGTGTTAATTTGGATTAACTGTTAGTTCGAATTAACCACAACTTGATTTTCCCTATGCAATAGTGCATCCTGCCTGATTCGAACTTGCAAGTCCTGTGCATGGACATGCTAGTTCAAATTAGGGTTTGTAGGGTGGCTGTTTCAATTCGAATTAACTTAATTCGAACTAATAATTAGTTTGAATTCAGTTAATTCAAACTAGCCTTCTAAGTATGGATATACCCTTAGTTTTTAATGTGGTTGTATCCCACTCTATGGCAGTTTGACTTGGATGACCTACAGAAAACACCTGAAAACCCTGATACCAGCAACAGTACTCTCTTTAGAAGATACTCAACATAAAGTGGCAGCACCACCATACTAACGGCAGTGTCCTCATGGAGGCCAACATCTTCCGTGTTAAGACTCTGACTACCCAGCATCAGCTGAGGTATAATTACCCAGCTCACTGAAGGAGAAAGGAAATAAGGAGACCAGAAGAAATGCTTCAAAGACATTTTCAGGACAAATATCAAGAGATGAGGCATTGACATCACACAGTAGGAGTCAGTAGCCCAAAACAGAGCTAACTAATGAAGATTTGACAGATAAGTAGCAGCCATTTTTGAGGAAAACAAACAAGGAGTCTTGTGGCACTTAAAGACTAACAAATTTGTAAGTCTTTAAGTGCCACAGGATTCTGTTTGTTTTGCTGAACTAGATTACCATGGCTAACCCTTTGGAACTTCACATTTTTGAGGAAAATCACTGCACTACGGTTGCAGAAAAAAAGTCATACAAGAAAGAAGAAACAGTTGAATTTCACAATTTGTTTCATGCCTGTACCTTAAGTTCAGGCTCACTGCACATTCCATTTAGGCCCACTGTTGGATTACTTCATTAGGCCTTCAGCCAACTGTGACCCGGGCCTCCTGGGATAACCTTCTGAATGTGCCAAAATCAGTGCAAGCTGCAAAACCAGGGGCCAAACCCCCAAACCACTGATGGGTGGTACTTAAACCAGTCTCCCAGTCAGTAACAAAACATGCTCCTGATTTCCCCACTCTGGTCATCATCAAGCATAAGAAAGCAGAAACAGCCCCCTTACTGCACATCAGTTTCTGTGGTTCCTTCTAGCCATTGGGTCTCTTAAAGAAATAAGTTCTCCTGACCCCAAGGGACCAGCTACATTACACAGAGCAATATAGGTTTGGATGTTGCCCAAAATACCATGCTGCCAGCCAATCCTTTAGTAACAACTAAAGGTTTAATAAAAAAAGGAAAACAAAAAAAACATGAGAGATGTTAAAGGGTCAAAGTGGATCACATACATACAAATGATTTCAAGTCCATAGAAAGCAAATCCTTGAAGATCCTGTAGTTTGAAGAGTCATCCCACTCCTCTGGTGTGCACCCAGCAGCTGCAGCAGCTGGGTGGGTCTCAGTCCTTTGTTCAGTCCCAGGAGAACAGTTCCAGAGAAGGATGTCAGTCGCAGACAGGCTCAAGACTAAAAGACTAAAGAGAAAATGGAGAATGTGCAATGGCCTTTTATCTCAAAGTCCTTGCCAGATCAAATTGGATGTTGGCCACATGGTCAGTCTACTTAACTGGTCAAACAGGTTTCCTCTTGGGCCCACTGTAGCTGGGAGCCCCCTCCTGATGGGCCATCAATAAGACAATAGTTTGCACACACCCTGTCTGGGATTGCTTTAGCTCAAACAACTTGGAACACACATAAAAACAAATAGATTGCTAATCTCCAATACAGGTATGATAACTACATACCAATTATATAATCATTCCTGGCAAATTACAGCCTTTCTATTGGTATCAAACATGACATATCCCATGGATCATTGTAAATATGAAATATCAATATGAAACATAATCATAAACAGTCCCCTAGACCCAGACAGCGTCACAGTCAGGATCCTGAGCCAGGAAGTGACTGGGCACTTTTGGGAGGCAATAGCCACATGTCAAGCAGAGAGCTGCAGAGAAGCTGGATGCAGAGATAAACCTCCAGGAACTGTATACAAAACCAGTTGCAGAACATGCTACAGATCTGTCCGGGACTTATAGGACAACAGCAGTGGCTGGGCAGATAGCCAGTGCAGAGGGCTCCAATCAGAGACATTCACTGAGCCTGGCCTGGAAATCAGCAAACTCCTATTTGCTTTAATAGTGACTAAACTGGAAAAGCACCTAAAGCACTAGGCCTGACAAGCTCTGACTGATAAGTGGGTTGCCCCAGTTAAACAAACTACAGACTATTCTATCTGCTTTAGGAAACACTTCAGAAACTCTGAACATGGAAGTAATCTTCACGGATAGTCTCATTGGTAGAGTGGATGAACAGGAAAAATCACATGACAAAATGGAGACAGAGGTGATGGGGATCAAAAACTTTTTGTTGTGCAGTAATTTAAAAGTGACCATTCAAAAAGCCTTAGAAAATGTTGCCAGGATTCCCCTTCTGGGGAATCCTAGGCTATGTCCACACATATATCGTTATTTTGAAATAAAGTCTTTATTTCGAAATAAGTTAATTCGAATTAAGAAAATGTTAATTTGAATTAAGGGAAAGCCTGCTATCGAAACGGCTGTTATTTTGAAATGGTTATTTCGAAATAATACCGTTTGGACATGTTGTTTCAAAACAGTTGTTTCAAAACAATGGTGTTGCTTCAAAACAACATGTCCAAACGGCTTTATTTCGAAACACCCATTTCGAAATAACAGCCGTTTCACAATGAATGGGGTTTAAGCTGTTTCAAAATGAGAGTTCTTATTTCAAAATGACAGAGCCTGTCATTTTGAAATAAGAAAACGTTGTGTGGACCTAATCATTTTTATTTTGAAATAACCAGTGTTATTTTGAAATAAAAGAGACGTGAGGACATACCCCTAGAGATGTTTATTACTCTGGTTTTGTGGTCTGATTTACAATAAAATTCCTAAACACCTGAGGTTAGATCTAAAAGAAGCTTTAATCTAGATAGATAACTCCTTCTGGGTCCCCAATCTGAGGCAAACAAGGACAGTTGGATAGTATCTCAATAGTCGTGACAACCCTCTAAAACTGTGGTTCTCAAAAGGTGTGTCACATCACGTGGTTACAGGTGTCTGCTGGAGCCAGGCTGGGTTCAGGCAGCAGGCGGCAGTGGTGGATTTTGCAGTGGCTTCTTTTTGGTGGCATAGGCTTTGCTGCAGTCGGGAGGCTTTGCAACACTGTGAGCTTTTTTACTGTGGCTTTGCACTGGCAAGGGGACTCTTCAGCAGGGGCGTCACTGGCACCTGGCACATGGGGCCCGTGCCACAAATGCCAGCACCAGTGCCCCGGGTCCTGTCAGGGCCCCACCTCTCCCAGTCTCCAGCTGGATCGGGCCAGAGATCTTGGGCCCAGCTGCCCATGCCCACAGTGGCTGCTCCTGGCCCTGTCCCCAGCCAGGGATCCAGGACCCAGCCACCTGCGGCAGTGGCGGCTGCTTCCGGCCCCTTCAAAGGCCAGGTGACCCCGCAGCAGTGGAGGAACAATAGCTAACTAAGAGAAAGTGAGACTTTGCAGATGGAAACATCTCTACAGCAGTACTTTATTCTGTGAAATTTAAAGTCATATTTCAAGACAAGACATCTTCTGGAATATCACCACATGATCCATTTGCTGAGAAAGTTCAGAAATACAAGCCCAGGGACTGTGGCATCACACATCTCTGGAGACAAAGAGGGTTAATTTTTAATTTTCTGATTTAGCATTTGTTGTTAGCTAACTGATCTTTCTTTCCTGTGTGAGTTTAAGTTTTGCCATCAATGATCTGTATACCTATTCAATTAAATTGGTCAGCTCAGCAGAGAGATCTCAGAGAACCACGTTTTTCTAAAAAAGGCTGAACAAGGCCCTCGTTGATGATTGAGTCCTCTGAGTCAGTACAGTAGTTACTTTATTGTATGAGGAAATGATTACCTTTATTTAAAGAAAGAAAACAAGCTGGACCACCTGGGCCACATACATTATAGCACTAGCTTTTTTTCTTGTATCGTCTTCCATCTTAAATCAACAGCCATTGTATGAACAGCTGCTTTTGAAGCACATGCGAATCTTCTTTCCAGACCTCCACCACACAACATGTTGCAAAAGCACAGTGGCCAGTCTATTGGAAACATATGGCACATACTTACCGCCTGTGACAGTATCTCCACAGTACAACCTGGAACTGTGGGACCCCTGGCCCCTTTAACTCTTCAGCCTGGGTTGTCCCTTACAGTGCTTTGCCAGTGATGAGCAGCAATGCCCTCCAGGTGCTGTTATCTCTCAATCACCAGCATACAGTGGCACACCACATTACATCTCATGAATGCTCTCTCCAAGCCACTCATGAACTATACACAGGGAAACAGCAGCAAATCTACCAAGCCCCCAGCTTTGCATTCCAGAGATATACCATCTTAAACTGCTGAAGGTCTTCTCTTGAAGAGTTTAAGCTTATTAATTAGTTCACCACTTTACCAAAGGAAAGTGGACAGGCACTAGCCTTTGTAACCTGCACAGATTTCCCAAGCACTTTAGATGAACACACTAATAAGGATCAAATAAGTTGACTAACTACAGAAAGAAAGATTTCAAGTCTTTATAAGTGGTAATCATAAAAGATATAGATACCACAGAAAATAAAAAGTAAACACACAATCCAAGTTTTTATTAGACTGAATGAAGTGAGGGTACTGGCTAAAGAGATAGGCTTGGAGAATTAATTCAAGACATGTGACAGTGTAGATGAAGACACAGAGCTGGTTTTCAAGGAAGACATGAGTAGGATGTCAAGATTAGCTATAAAGTCCAGAGTATTTTCTCTAGTCTATAATGAAATCTCTATACACAATATGACTATAAATTTCACACTGAAGAAGGCATCTTCCAAAATGATTTTGCATGTTATACGAGGTTAAGGTAAACTATGAAGAAGTACAGAGGATAAAACAGGCTTGTCCAACCTGTGGCCTGGGGCCAGATTCTGGCCTGCCGAGTGCTTTCATCTGGCCCATGGAGTGCGGCTGCAAGTGCCTGGGAGCTGGAGCTGGCCAGGACCCCTGTCAGTTTCCCACCCTGTGCACAGCACAGCTACAGGGAGGCCTGGCATGGCCAGAGAGCTGTCCAGGGGCTGGATTCAGCCCCTTTTGAGTGAGCAGGAGGTGGGTAAAAGGACAGTGCCCTGAGCAGTTTAAAATCCAGACCTGGAGATCCCCCCCCAGTTCTGCTCTCCTCCCACACGCTTAATCCCAGCCGGCACCCCTATCTTTCCCCTGACCTTACTGGCAAAACTCTTCTATAGAGATTGCTACCCATCAATGTTTCTGGTACAGAGATGCCCAGTGCCAAAACCTGTGACTATTGGAGAATCAGGGGTCAAAGTAAGGAGGAATGCCCTGGAACACCATTCAGGAGCCCCCTATTTTTAGGGAGGCAGCGTTCTGGCGTGTTCCCCCAGGCCAGCAGAAGGAAGGGCTGTGGGCTGGGGCCAGCCTTGCCCCCCCTCCCTAGATCCTGTGGCAGCTCTGCTCCCAGCCTCGGGCCCAGGCCCCTTCTCACTGCTTGCCTGGTCAGCCAGCACCACAGCCTCCTCCCCCCCAGCCCAGCTCTTCAGCCATCTTGGCCAGGTAAGGAGACTGGAGTAGAAGGTTGGGGTGGTCCGGCAGCCAGTGGGAAAGTGTGGGGGATGGGCGGGGGGAGAAAGGATCAGGATGGTGGGCTGGGGAGGGGTTGGGGGCTGACATGGGTGGAGTGAAGATTGGGGGCTTGGGGGGTTCAGAGGACTGGAATGGGGGAAAGGAGCTCAGGGAGTGGGGACTGGGGCTAAGGAGGACATGAGGAAAGGGGGGTCTGATGCAGGGTAGGTGTTTTGGGGGCAGTAGCTGGGGTGGGGATAGGCATTTGTGAGGCTGTAGCTGGGGTGAGGGGTAGCTGGGGTGAGGGGCAGATGGTGGGAGGCAGGCATTGGGAGGCACTAGCTGATGTGGAGGGCAGGTAGCTGGGGAGGGTGAAGGGGGCTAGGGACTGCATGAAGGGGGCCCAGAAATTTAGGAGGGTTCCAGGCCCCCCAAAATTATACTTTGACCCCTGTGCAGAACTGCCAGGGTTCTTGTCCTGTCTGTTTGACTTTATTCTGCTCTCCCTTCCCCGAGCAGTGCTTGGCAGGGAATGAGGAGAGCAGATGGTGGGGTCTCTGTCAGAAAGTAGCTGAGTCCTGCCACCCGGCTGCTCTGCTCCCTCCGCCTCACCCTTCTTTCCCTCCCTATCCTCTACCATGCTCCCCTGTCCTGCCTCTCTCCCCACACTCTATCTTGCCCTCTCACACAGGCACTCCTGCTCTCCTCATCCTCTGTACACAGTGCAAGAAAAAGCAATGCCAAATATCACACTAATTATTATATTAAAGTTTATTAATAAGATTGATTTCTATGTCTTATCTATCAAAAATTTTCTCACCAGCTCCCTCACTGAGAAAAGAAGTGCGGTGTGGCCCTTCACCCAAAAAGTTTGGACATCCCTGGGATAAAATTTACCTTATGAAGAGAGCTAGCAAGAGGCCTGTGCATTGTTTAACTCATATGCTGAGGTCTCAAATGGCACCTAAGAGGTTTGCATAGAACTTTTAATTGGGCCACTGCACTTTGGGGCAGAATTTCAAGCTAAAATGAATCTCATTGCTTTGTATTTTCAGAACAGTGCCTCTGATCTCTCATTCAGGTCAGTTCTTTATAGGCAGTAATGCTACTATTTCAGTTACTAACGTGGTTTTTCTCTCGGCCATGGCTGTAAATCTTAGCTAGCATAATTCTAGATCTTGTTCTTACTCGTTTAAATGTCCAATACTTCTGGAACTCTAAATTATAATCCTCAATAATACTTTGCAGATGTAAGTTCTGCAGGTTAATTACATTTTGCCAAAACAAGTATTTCTTATTCAATATCATTATTTCAAGTGTCTATTTGTTCTATAAAGCAAATGAAAGCAACCAAATAAGGTCTATGCTAAAATTCATTATCTTGTGTTTCATTTTTATGTATATTTCTCCTTTCCAGATTAGGTACTCTTTTAAAACTCTCCTGCTGTTCTTTTAGTCTTTCCATATGTGGAATGCCTTCTCTGCGTCATATTTCTAATCAATTTTTTTCCTCCTTTCTTGACTTTTACTATTTTTGCTAAGTCTCTGGTCTTCTGCCCAGTCCTGAATACCTGCCACTTCCATTGAAACCAAGCAGAAAACACTTGGCATCATTAGGTGTCTATATTCTGTCCCTTGCTTAACATATTTTAACATCTGATTCACTTTCTTTTGAGCCCTACTATCCAGTAAGCAGACATGTTCATTTAGCTGTCCAGGATGACATCTAGAGCTTTTTCCGAGGATGTTACAGCTAATGTGGAATTGACCTAGTGGAAGCAGCAATGGAATATCAGCAATATATTCACTGAGTTGAAATTTTCCCAGGCACTTCACAGAAACACAGTGCTTTAACCAAGACTATAAAACAGGTTTATTAACTACAGAAAGATAGATTTTAAGTGTGTACAAATGATAACCAATAAGGGTATGTCTACACTTACAAGTTAGACCAAATTAAGGAGGCTTAATTCAAACTAACTTAGTACCTGTCTACACTAGGCTTTCATTAATCCAAACTAAGGAATTCCTTAATTCAAACTAATGAAAGGTCAATTCAAACTAGTAAGACCTGCCTGTTAGTTCAAACTAAGGACAATGTAGACAACAAGGATTAACCCTTAGTTCGAACTTAATAAGTTTGAACTAAGGGCAGTTAGTTCGAATTAACAAAGTGGACTAATTTGAACTAATGCTAGTTCAAATTAGTCCATGTTGTTAATTCGAACTAATGATTTTGAGTTTAGTTCGAACTAAACATGAACTTATTAGTGCGACTTAACAAATTCAAACTAACTTTTCCTAGTGTAGACATAACCTAAGAGATTAGTGTTAAGTACCAAAGAAAATAAAGATAAATGTGCAGTTGAAATCTTAAATCTCCAACATTAGGCAGTATCTAGATAGACAGTTTTCTCCCCCCAGCTTGGATGTTCCAGTTCTCAGTATACAGGCTTCTCCCAAGCAAGGGTCCAGTCTCTTAGTTTTCCAGCATTCCTGTTGCTTTCAATGTACATGTGGAGGAGAAAGGACAAGGTATGCAGCCTCTGTTCCATCATTTATATCTTTGGACCAGGTGGTCAGCAGACATTAGTGCAGGTATGTCCAGGTGGGCTTTATTAAGAATGATCAATCCCACCTGTGTGAGTGAGTCATAGAGTTGAGCCTCTCTTGTGTAGTCTTGTTTGGTCATTGCATTGTTAATCCCTTGTTTACAGCTCCTTTGCTGACTGATGCAGGGGTGTTGCTGCCCTGGGGAAGCATCCAGGGCACTGGCCCAGGCCATGCCCCTGCCAGGAGGCCATGCCCCCTGGCTGCAGGACATGCCCCCGGCCAGGAACGAGGCCACCGTGGCCGCAGGCAGCTGAGCCCTGGATCCCTGGCCGGGGACCGGGCTGCTGCTGCTGCAGGCAGCTGGGCCCCAAATCCCTGGCTGGGGATGGGACCAGGAGCGACCTCCTCGGCCGCGGGTGGCTAAGCCCTGGATCCCCAGCCAGGGACGGGGCTGCCGTGGCCGTGGGTGGCTGGGCCCTGGATCTCCAGCCCAATCAGGCTGGAGACTGGGAGAGGCGGGGCCCACCAGACCCGGAGCACTGGCACCGGGATTCAGGACACATGCCCCGTGTGCCCAGCGCCAGCAATGCCTCTGGACTGATGACTGCTGAGCCCTACCTGGGAGGAAAGGGCTTCTCTGCTGTTTTGAGCAAGCCTGTAACATTTTTCAATAGCAGGAAAATATCAGCACTTGTTATATACTAGCAATACAGTTAATTTGACAGAACAAAGGGCTTTAGCAGATTATGACCTTCCATTAGATATCTTCTGTGGTGTATTTACTATGAATTATTAGAACTGTACCAAAATTTTGAATATGAAATTTATAGCTTGCAGCTTTGGAATGCATGGTGTCCCAGCATTATTTTGCACACTGAATCCATGACCTAGCTTGTTAACTTTTTTTGGAGTTCTTTCCATTCTGTCTCACTTTAAACTGGTTTGGCTACTAGTATGTAGCTGCACCATACGTGGAAAAAAAAAGTTTAACAAAGCTATAGCACTGTGTTACATCATGAATTTCCAAAGTACACTGGAGGTCTTTCTAATTCAGCAGCTTTTTAAGTATTAAATATAAAGAAATAAAAATAATTAAAAACCTAACCTGCCATACACAATATCTTAAACACTAATAACATCAGCCCATGAATATTTATTGTATGATAGCATCCAGACATTCTGCTCGCAATTGACTTCTTATACTGACAAAGGCAATCTGGAGTAGGATACAGACAGCATTAGGTACTGTACAAACAAAGGCTGACATGAGATAATCCCTAGTCCGTGTGCATGTAGTCCCACTTACCCCATGTCTATCAGGTCTGCCTGCATGGAGCTCCTTGCAGGATCTCAGCCCACTGCTAGTTGGAAAATGATTTTCTTTCCTGAACAGAAGAATTTTTGTTCAAATTTCCATTTCCCTTTTTCCATTTTTGTTGAAATTTCCCTTTTTGCTGACATTTTTCATGTTTTAATTGAAAAACTATTAAACTGAAAATTTAAAAAAAGAAATGCAATTTTAAGCAACTAGAAAATCCTCCCTTCCAATGTTATGAAATAGGAAATTATTTTCACCAAAATCTTAGTTTAGTCAAAAAGCTATTGTAGGAGAAGCTGCAGAAGTGTCTAGGTATTGGCTAGAGGCCCAATGAAGCAATCCAGGAAAGTGGGCCTGAATGGCATGCACACGGGGCATGAATTGAAGGGACCACGATAACCTCAGTAAAATTGGCACAAAATAAGCTAAAGATGAGAATGTACTTGGATATGGATAAAGATGAGAATGTACTTAGAGAAAGGTGGTGTTAGGCCGGTCTCATGCCAAAAGAGATAGGGAGGTATGCTGTGCGTAAGTGACTTGTGCAAAGGAGAGATTTAGCCAAATCATGACACCTTGATGGATGGTGATGCCCAGGGACCTATCAAATTAAAGGGTGGCATCAAAGGAGGGGTGCATAGATCAATTAAGGTAAAGGAAGATAAGGTATAAAAGTAGGAACCCTAGAGCTCAGACTTCGTGCAGCCGAGAGGGTGACAGCCAGTCCTGCTGTCAGTTGAGCTGTTCCGTTGCATTGAGAGCACCAATGCTGCCAACAAATCTGTCAATATGGATTGTTTGCCATAGTGCTACATTGCAATAAAGCCTAGCCTGGCACCTTTGTTTCTACAATGATCCATGGTCGTGTTGCTTTCCTCGATTGTGAGTGTTGCCTCAGTTTACTCACGCACGCATTCACACACGCAGCCAAACTGATAGTGCCAGATACAAAACAACATTGATAAGAACACATCTTCCCTGACGTGCCTGACCGCACTCTACCTGGCACACCACAGCTATTTTTTATCCAAAATGTATAAGTGGAAAGCAAAAACAGTACAAGTCCTGTGCACCTTAAAAACTAACAAATTCTTCAGGCATTAGTCTTTAAGGTGCCACAGGGCCCTCATTGTTTTTGCTGTACACAGACTAACACTGCTACCTACCCCTCTGTAAATTTCAGTGGAAAACATTTGACCAGTTTTTATCAGGTCCTAAGGGGATTGTATTTTCAGAAGTGCTGAGCGCTCGAACTTCCACTAAAGCTAATGAAAGTTCTGGTTTTAAGGTCTGCTGAAAATCAGGCCTTTGACATTTAACATTTTAGGATACACTTTTTCCATTTTAGAAATGATTAAAGCACAAACCATTTGGCCCTGTTTCTTTTTTCAGGAAGGGGTCCTACACACAGTCACTTGTCAATCAAGCAGTCTGTAAGGCTTAAACAGCTATTTACACTTTGTAAGTAATAAATGAAGTGACAGGCCAGCTGACTGACAGTTACCCATGCTTAAGCAGTACTGTGTACATGCTCACAATATAAACATGAACAATCTACCAGAGAACATCTATTAACTTTTACAGTAATGAAAGCAATTACATATAAAAAAAAAAACCCTAACTGTTAAATGCTAACACTGATGTCTTACAGGAAACAGACCTATAAGTTCCTTGCATTGCTGCAGAATATAATCATATCGATAAACTTGATATATTAAAGACTAAATATAATAAAGGCAAGTTAGCCCTGTGAACTAAAGAGCACATTCTAGTTTCCCTTGTCAGCAGAAGGATAGTGTGGTGCATGTGGTATGACACATCATGGGTTGAGAATGTGCATGTTGTATGGGGTGAGCTAAGGAGGAGAAGATGGAAGACAGACATTCAGAGACCTACAGGCATGTAGAGAGTAATTTCTGGAAAGCAAGTAGGATTTTGTTTTAAAATTCAGACCATAGATTTGTTTACAACAATATTTTACTCCCAGATAGAACCACCCTTGCCTTTTCTTGCAAATAATACATTGTGGCTATGGCTGTTGGCAGGTATGTGAAAAGCTTCGGCATTTATAATGTTTTTCTAGAGAAGAACGGCAAGGGAACAGGACGAGCAAAAAACACACTCTGCCACACAATATTTCCATTCCCTTCACGACCCTTACTGTGAGCTAAGACTTCGTACTTTGTATGGTAACATCTTTTAATGATTTCAGAGAAAACAAAGTGAGCTTAGCTAAGATCATTGGAGGCTAAGGCTGGGAAGAAAGCCCACTTCTGTAGAATAATAGATCCAAGTCTTAGCCATGCTACCACCAGGAGTTAAAGGAAGGAGGAATGCACTGGAATGTTGTTCTGGGACCCACAAATTTTAGGGACCAGGATTCCATGGCCCCTAAAGATAAAATAATGGGGCATAACACAGAGTTTTGGTGCATTCCACCTTACTGGAAGCCATAGCCCCTACCCAGCCAGAAGACACAGTCTTCCAGGTGACAGACAGCTGCCCCAGGCTGGGAATTTTTAAATCTCCTGCCCTGAACCTCATCCTGTGGTATGGCTGCTCTGCTCCGGTGGACAGATAAAGGGGCCCTGGTTGGGGGGGGGGTCAGGGACGGGCAACCACCAGGGAGAGGGACAGGGCAAGCCAGCAGCAGGGCTGGGTGGGATTGGGGAGTGATCGGGCTGGGGTGGTGGGGAAAAGGCAGTGGTGGCCCCACACAAGGCCTGGCAGCCCTGTTGGGGAGCCTTCAGCTGCAGCTGAGGAGCAGCGTGGCCTTGGGCCCAGCAGCGGGACAATGGGGGGGGGCAGGAGTTTGGGGGAAAGTAGCTGGGGTGGATGGGGGCAGGAGTTTGGAAGCAGATGGTGTGAAATAGCCAGGAAGTGGGCTTAGGAGTTTGTGCCCAGCTACAGGGTAAGCAGATGCAGAAACTTGCAAATGCCTACCTGGGCTGGGCCTCATACATGCCTGAAGGGTGTCCAGACAATACAGGAAGGGGACCCATCATATTATACCTTAACCACTGTTTCCCATATATACCTTTATAAAAAATGTGTCAGATTAAGTACTTATGTAGCCCACTGTAGCACACTGTGGCCCTGTGTCACCCTGTAACAGTTACGTCACATATAGATGTTTACAACTGTGCATGTCAAGCAATCTGCTTCTTCAGCTCAGGGTAGCAAAGGCTCATGTTATATTCAGCTTACATGGCTGGTTTCGGTCTTAACAGATGATCCAAAGATAGGCTGTTTGTAATCACTTGGTCATAAAATTGCTTTCTCACAAAAACTAGTAATACCCTTTGCACAATGTGTAACACACGCTTTGTGTGGACTGCCCCATATAGAGGGTAATAGCAGCATACTTTCCTGACCAGTCACTGACAGCTATGGGAAAGAGTGAAAAAAATTGTGTACAGCTATCTTTTGCATGAACCGTAATAGGGCTTTTCAGATGATTTCTTAGTGCAAATCAAATCTTGGTGGAGAGCATGGCTCATGAACATCTATCTGCCTTCCCATTTATGATACAGGAAACAACCTTGCTTGCCACTCCTGACCACAAAACATCTCTACAACAAATACAGCAATCACTTACATGGACAAGTAATATCAGGAAGATTTGGATGTATGGTGTATTGCCATGGGCCTTCAGCCCTTCTAGATCCCCTGAATGGTCTCTCCCTTCCAAACAAAAGAAATTGCAGGCATCAGCCACTGCAATCACCCATATTCATTTATTTACAATGTGCATGCACAATCACCACTCCAAAACCCACCTCTTCTGGCCTGGAGGCTCGGGGCTGCTCACCCTCTCTGGCCAAGATGCAAACTGAGCAGCAGAGCTCCAGGTCATGCCTCTCTCTTTGTTTCTCCCTAGCTGGTTTATATGTATCCTTCCTAGGGTGTGTCCACACGAGAGTTTTATTTCAAAACAACAGCTGTTTTGAAATAAAACTTGCCATGTCCCCACGTTTTTCTTATCTCGAAATAAGGAGCTTCCTTATTTCAAAATAAGGAAAGTCATTTTGATATAATAAAACCTAGTATCATATCGAAACGACTGGTTATTTCGAAACTGTGGTTTTGAAAGGGGCCATGTTGCCACACCTCTCAGGGTGCCCCTCTCCTGAAGCAAAATAGCAGGTCCACACATAGGACCTGCTATTTTGCTTTCAGGTTTTCCGTTACTTTGAACTAAATTTATTTTTAGTTCGAAATAAGCCATTTCGAAATAAAGGTTTTATTTTTAAATAAGTCACTTTGGAATGACTTATTTGGAAATAAAACCTTGTGTGTAGACATAGCCCTAGGGGGACAGCTGTTCCCTCTTTCCCCATCAAGCAATTGTAATTGTGTGTAATCAGCACATTCAGCTGCTGCTTTTTCCTTTGTTGTTTAGGGCCCTGCTGACCCATTTTACCGCAGGCCATGCAGCTCAGTTGGGGGTGACAGAGGCACCAACGGGCTTGTCACCCTCTACTCTGTCACAAGATATCTTGTTTTACATTAAATTTGGCTGCCAGAAACAAATAGGAGAAGCAGCACCATATGACCTGCCAGTTCATCATACACCATCAGTAAGAGCTCCACACACTGCAGCCTGTGAACCTTTGAATTAACATCCCAATAATAGAGTCAACAAATATCAATAAAACTAAGGAACAACACATTCATTCTCATGTAAGTAAATTGATATTTTCAGAAGTACTCATAATTTTAAGAATTCTATCACCAGTCAGGAATTTTACCATGAAAACAAAGAAATTCTCTATTCTGGACAAAAATTTAGGATTTTCATGACTTTTCCTATGACATAAATTCCTTGCAAATGCAAAAATGCTTCCTCATGAAAAAAAATCACTTTATAATCAGTGCTAAGAATTTGGAGCACAACTCTAGTCAAGAGCAGGCATAATGGTCCTATCCTTAGCAGATGACTTTGGGATAGGGCCCAGTAAACTGTTCCCTGCCTTTTGGTTAGAATACCTATTGCATTAAAAAAAAATCAATGGATGTAATACCATAAATGGAAAAAATACACTCTTGCTAAAGTCAGAGAGCCCACAAGTTGCATAAGCAACATGGTAGTCAGTCAAAAATTAGGCAATCTATACAGTTGCATAGACCCAAGCAACCTAAACAAAGCCCTAGAAAGAGGTCACAACAAACTATCAGCAACTGAATGAATATTACCTGGTTTGGCAAAATCAAAAATATTCTCACTATGTGATGCCACATATAATTATTGGCAAATGCTAGTCATTACAGAGATCAGCTTCCTCACCACGTTTTAGCTACCAGCAGGTAGATACAGGTGGCTGAGAATGCCATTTCAAATTTTTGGGAGCAGAAGCACATCAAATCCACTAAGATATACTAAGAGGATTCATGTCAGAAAAACAAAACAGGGAGATCCAGAGGCAGAATGGGTCATTGCTTACCTTTTATTTCCTGTTTGTTCCTCCTCAACACTATGAATGAGCAAAGGCAGGGGGGACATTACAATCTTTTTATGCTTATATTTATATGTAAAAGCTTACATTCTTAACAACTCCCCAAAGATCCCTTATTTGGCTATTTTAACACCTAAAAATGAATATTAATAGCTATGTGGCAAATATAATTATATAAGCCTACTTGTTGTTCACAGGTTTAGCATATAATGCTCAGGTGCTCTACCTTTAAACTCATAATCTTTTACACCAGAAATGACTACACATTCCTTAACAAGCAGTTTGTGAGGGGGAAGGAAGATGATAAGCAACCTTATGTGAGAGGGGAAGATAGCATGCTTCTAGTTACATTTTTTTGTACAAGCTACTGGACAGGAGGAGAGAAGAAGGAAGATAACATAAATTTTAGCTAGAATTTCATTTACACAACAGCAAGGTTTGTCCATGTAGTATCCCCACTATCATTGTGACCTGAGGCTCTTGTCCAGCTCTAACTTTTTTGCTCTCCCATAAAATGTCATACTTAATGAAATTCTGGTTTACAGACACAGTGGCGACACGGCAGAAACTGTAGGAGATCACAATCACAACCTCATCTATCTACTGGAATAGAAATGAATCTAAAATTGAACACAAATAAGATGAAATGACTTTAGTATACTACATGAGACTTTTGCTGGCTTCCCAGGACTATAACCTGACCAGTGGTTAAAGTATAATTTGAAAGGCCTTGGAACCCTCCTAATCTCTGGGCCCCCACCAACTCCCAGACTCCCACTTTTGACCCCCTTTACTTGGCCAGAGCTGCTCCCTGGTCAGGCCATTCCCACCCTGAGCATGAATCTGAGCATGCACAGGGTGAGAGATTTGAAAACTCCTCAAGGCTGGCCACAGCTCCCAGGCCAGGGCAGGACAGAACATGCATTCCACTCAATTTTTCTATTTTTGGGGGCCCCAAACCTCTGGCCACTCAAATTTGTGGGCCTCAAAACCATGTCCCAGGGTGTTCCAGCTTACTTTAACCCTTGATGACCGCAAAGAGGTAAAAGCAATACAGCTGATGCCCAGTTAATGACATTAAATCAGTTCAGAGACTATCAGGATTTGTTATGTATCTGATAAAAATTTTCTAAGCCTCTCAGAAATGTGTGAATCCTTAAGGTGACTCCTGAGCAAAGATGCTGTATTAATACGGTCACCACAACTTGATGCAGCCAGGACATATGTCAAGAAGCTGATGACCAACTATCCCATCACGAAACACTAATGTGAATGAAAAGACAACCATACACACAGCAAAAATTTTCATTGAGGTTCTCATCATCTCATGCCCCAATCAGTGATGGACTGAGACTAAAAATTAGCCCTGGCATAAGCATAATGGTCAGGGTGCTGCTGGACACACATGTCTGTTCAAACTTATTCTCTTAATTCATCACTTTGACCATTTCACTCCATCTTCAAATCCTTCCACGAGCTCCCCCTTCTCACATCAAACATAAGTTGCTTGTCTTCACTTTCTGGCTTTTTCACTGCTGATCCCTAGACTAATTATCATCTCCCATTCACCATCTGGAAATGGACTCCCATCTCCAATTAGCCTATGATGCCAGCTTCCATCATCAGCTTGTTACATTTTCAAACACTATTGTGCCTTGCCCCATGCTGCACTTCACACTTGGGAGGAGTTCTCCATAAATATCTGCAAAACCACTTTAGTCCTCTTTCAGAATCCTCCTTAAAACTCTCCTTTATCATGATGCTTTCAAAAAAAAATTGGATGGTGATACAATGAGATCACTGCTTGACATGCTGACTGATATTGTCTCATGTTTTCCCTGTATTCCTCCCATCTATCTGTATCCATCTGTTATCTCTTGATTTAGACTTAAATAAAGAGACATAGTTATATTCTTTTGGACCGGGAAGATCTTTTTGAACTGTGTTTGTGCAGTGCAAATCACAATGGGGTCCCAGTGTATGAGTAAAGCTGCTAGGCACTATAGTCATACAAATAAATAACAATGTGATGGCAGTGGGACAAGGTTTGAGGTATCACTCCTACAAAAGAAATAGCCAGCAACTTCCATATCAAGATCACTATCACCAGTGGAACAAAGATATGCATAAATTGAAAAGGAACATTTCACATGAGTCCAGGTATGTAAAGTTCATCCAGTATGTTCAAGGACTGGAAATCAAACAAGCAGACCTCAAACCACCAGACAGCATTTTAAAATATCTTCTGGAAAGGGGCCCCAAAATGCCTCCAGTGGATACTATGGAAATTGCAATGCTGCCTCTTAGATATCCACCATGTGAAAGAGCCTGAGAGATACATAGCTGACTTCTTAGTCAGAACAGCCTTGCAGCATGAAAATAAAGCAACGGAGCAATAGTATGAGATATTCAAACAGATAAAAAGCAATAAACAAACCAATGCCACTAACAAGTCAGGGGTTAGAAAGAATCCAAGAATAAGATAAAGATATATATACATGCTCGCAATCATTAATGTCCAGATATCAGAGGATCAGTCCCAACTGCTTGTTAAGAAAACTGGAGCTATCAAGATAAACTAGCACACAGGGATTAAAGTATAATTTGGTGGGCCTCAGAACCCTCCTAAATTGGCAGGCCCCTCATGTGGGTTTGGGCCCTCGTCATGCAGGTTGGGGGACCCCTCATGCAGGTGGGCGGCTGCCTCACCCACCCCAGCTACTGCCCCCACATGCCTACCCCTCTACCCCAGCTACTACCACCTCCCACCCCAGCTACTGCCACCAGCCTCTGTCTTACCGCTGGTCCCCTGAACCCTTCCCCAACCCCCTCCTGAACCCAAAGTATCACTGATTGTCCCTGTGGTCCTCCAACCCTTCCCCAATCCCCTGCCATACTGTCTTCCTCGAGTGCCCCAGGACAACCCCCTCCCCTTCACCCTTTCCCTACCAGGCCCGCTTGCCTGTTCCTGAAAACCAGCCCCCATTTATCTGTCTGCCATGGGGAGCTGCCCTGGCCCGGGCTGAGGCTTCACCCTAGAGCCTGGTCTCACTGAGCATGCACAGAGGCTTTCAGCATGCTCAATGAGACCAGGCTTCAGCCTAGAGTCTACTTTCACTGAGCATGCTCAGATCTTCTGATCATGCCCAGTGAGACCAGGGGGGGGGGTGGAGTTTTAAAAACTCCCTGCCCTGCTGGAATGCTATTCTGGGGCTTCTTATTTTTAGGGGCTCAGTGTTCAGGGCCTTAAAAATAAAAGATGATGCTGGAACACAGCATTCCAGGGCCCACTGTTTTTAAATGGTGGGCCCTGGAACACAGCATTCCAGCTCCATTTTCTAATCTGTCAGGCCCCGGAACACTGGTCGCCTAAAAATAGTGGGCCCTGGAATGGCATTCCACCATGTTGCAGCTTATTTAACCCCTGCTAGCATGCAAGATAGCATCCTATATAAAGGCTAAAATATAATAACCACATCTTTTCAAGCAGAAAGTTTCTCAGGACACATTCAGTGTATTATGAAATAGAAGCCTATATGAGGAAACCCGGAGATAATTTCTACTGATCAAACATGCCCAAGAACATCAGAGATGTTACAGAAGATTTTAAAACAACTCCACTCTATCATAGGATCATAGAAACATAAAAGATTAGGGTTGGAAGAGACCTCGGGCCATCAAGTCTATTGCCCTGTTTAAAACAGAACCATCATTAGCTAAATCATATAAATCAGTGTTTCTCAACCTTTTTGGTCCAGCAGTTTGCTTTTCTAAACTGTTATGGAACTTGTAAGGCTTTTGTGTACTTTTAATGTTTCATTTGTGTATGTAAGTCTATTGCTTTTGTGATAGAGTCAAACCTGATGGCTACAGGAGAGCAGTCCTGTTGAAGAACCAGGGTGGTGGGTGGGTGTAAGCCCACCCACTTCTAAAACCCTTCCCCCAGCCTGAGGGGAAGTGGCACTAAACTGGTTTTCAAATGATTGCTGGGGACAACTAAAGAAATAACAGGGGCAGGTGTGAGGGTCACAGGTTCAAAACTACAGTTTCGGAAGGGGAC
Organism: Podocnemis expansa; assembly: GCA_007922195.1. Lineage (NCBI taxonomy): Eukaryota > Metazoa > Chordata > Testudines > Podocnemididae > Podocnemis > Podocnemis expansa. The sequence goes on from ML681992.1 coordinate 33,624,766, forward strand.
ACCGAGCAGAGAACCCTGGACACTGCCCACTGCTCCCAAAAGGTGTCGAGGGAGCCAGCGGATGCCGCCCAGAGGAACTCTGCCCGGAGACGTGCATGGATGAGGGACCAGAAATAGGCCCCACAGTTGCAGGCCCCTCCCTCAGCCAACCTCCTTTCCTTGGTCTTATAGGTAGCTACTTTCACATAAGCCAGGAGGAGGTTGACAAGGAGATCCAGCGACTTTGTGGGGACACAGAGAGGGGGTGCGTAAAGGAACAGATGTGGAGAAAAGTGCAGCCAGAACCTCAATACGAGGTTCTGGAGGAGCCAGAAGAGGGGCTGTAACCTGGCACATTCTAGATAGGCGTGCGCCAGAGTCTCTGTCACACTGCAGTAGGGGCAGGCATCCAGGCGAGAGGTGAACTGCACCAAGTACATGCCCGTGCTCACGGCTCCATGCAGGAGCCACCAACTGATGTCCCCGGCGGGCCATGGAGTGAGGGTGGCATACAGACTGGCCCACCAGGGATCCTCGTCTTCCACAGGTGGAATGAGCTCCCACCATTTTGTATCAGGGTGGGACACAAGGGCGAGGAAATGGATGGTAATGCAGCACGAGCGTGCACAGATATTTACGGGGCACGGTTCGGAAAGAGACCGGCTGCACGTCTAGCAGCCAGCTCAGGGTGTGGGGGCAGGGGTGGCCGGGGGGGTTGACGGGGCCGAGGCCCGATCAAAAGCTCCGGGGGGCCAGGGCTGAGAGGGGGGCGGGGAGTACCTCTCGCAGGACCCGCTCAAGGTAGGCCCAAGCAGTAGGAGGCAAGGCCACCTTCACCTCCTGGAGTAGGTGCTGGGGGGTACGAGGGGTGGAGAGCCCCATGCACAGACCCAGCTCATGGGGATCCACCCAGTCCCCCCGGGCATAAGCCAGGAGGCCTCCGAGCCGGGTGACACCTGCCAGGACCAACCTCTGCCTCACGGAGGGGGGCTCCACCACCTGCACACCGAGATGGAGGTTGTATAGCAGGGGCTCCACGAGGAGGTCCTCCCCCTCAGGGGGTACAATCGACCTGGAAACTGTAATGAGCCTCCAGGTCTGGAGGAGGTCATGGTAGGAGGCCGGCAGCTTGGAGAGGTCTCGCGGACCACCTCTCAGGTCGAGATAAAAGAGATGCCGGTCATATCAGAGCCATCGGTAGTGGCGGAGGAAGATGCGTGCCAAGTGGCTCCACGCTGGACTATACAGGAGAGTAATGGAGGGTAGATATGTTAGTCCCAGACTTAGCAAAGCCCTGTTCCCAGGCTAGCTGGGGTGGAACTGATTTGAGTCAATTAAGGTACCTGACTTCAACTAACGGGTAAACATAAAAGGTCTCTGTTGCAGCTAGTTACAAGAGGGAGTTTTTGGTGTGGCTTTTGGAGGAGGAGGAGCTAGGAGTGGACAGTGTGGTTGTAGCAGAGCAGAGGGAAGGTTTGCTGAGCTGGATGAAGCAGACTAGTAGCTGTTGCTATGAGCACCTGGGAGATACAGGTAGCCCGGACAAGCTCTCCCAGAGGAGCCTTAGGGCCCTAGGCCCTGCAGCCTGTGGGCTGGAGAGCCCAACCCCAAGGCAGGAGGGACTGGGGAAACTATAACTTTGAGGATTTGGAGGTGGGAAAGCCAGGCTCCAGCTGGCTGCCAAGACCTGAAGCACAGGACCCATAGTGATGAGCTTTCCTCAGTCTGTCACACTATTTAATATTAGTGAAACACAAATATTGTAAAATAGAATCACAGTCACTGGATTTAAACTTAAAAATATTTAGAAAGAGTTTAAACATGAACACAAGGTTCTCAATCTGGAGATTAATGCCGGATAAGACACTCAGAGCATCTTTCCAATACTCAATCTTTTCCAGTATCTTGGTTTAGTGGTAATCATTGCTAAAAATTCACTTTTCAAGGTAAGGTAAGGTGAATGGAATGGCAGTATGTTTTTACTGTGAGTATGCTAAGTTGTGGATATTCTTTACTGAGTTCACTTCAAAAAACAGGTAAGGTCAGTTTTTGAAACTGTAATCTCAGTCCCTTCTTATTTGACAACTCAAGCAACTTGTCTTCCAGTGATGGCAACAGGTAACTCAGTCTCTGCAGATGAGAAAGGGTCATGAATCCATGACATTCCTTTTCATCAGTCAGTCAGTGGAGAAGTACTCTTAACATAGTCTTCCAGCCGGCAGGGAGCTTCCCACAAGTTGGGAGCTTTTAAAACGCCCACCCTGAGCATGCTCATAGCACGCTTGGGGGGGCGCAGCCCATGGCATGGCTGCTTCACTCCTCGCTGCTCTGCTGCTGCAGCCAGTAAGGGGGCTCAGGGGTGGGTTTGGGTCAGATCTGGAGGAGGAACTGGGGCCAGACCTTCCTCAGCCACCCATGGTCAGGGACAGGGTCAGGACCAGAGCCAAGCCAGAGCTGGAGCCAGAGCCAGGAGCACCATGCCATAACGAGACTACTTGGGCTCTACAGGCAGCAAGGTGGGCAGGGGTCAGGGCTGGGGCTGTCGCTGGCATTGGGAGCAAAAGAACAGACTCACTACTGCCAGGTCAGCCCTGATCAGGGTTCCCGAGCTCTCTGTGGTTGCAGAGGGGCACTGACTGGACAAACAGTCCAATGTCCCTTTTGCGTATGGCCCCAGCCCTCCTGCCCCAGCACCAGCCCCCTAACTCCCCTGCTCTAACCCTTCTCTGCCCCAGCCCACACCATCTGCCCCCAACCACCCTTTTCAGCCTCCTGCCCCCACCCGCCACCTCCTACCCCTACCCCCACAAACCCTTTTCAGCCCCCATCTCTTGCCCCTGCCCCCTTCGCCACCCTCACCTCCTGCCCCTGTCCCCAGCCACTCCTTCAATGCTCTCACCTCCTGCTCCTGCTCCATTCCTCCTCATTCCTCTCTCCACATCCCATGCCCTCATCCTGCCTGGGCCGGGGCCTGCACATGCATGAAGGGAGCCTGGACAATATGGGAAGGGGTCCCACCGATTAGGAGGGTTCCAGGACTTGCCAAATTATATTTTAATCACTGATGATTCATTAAGTCCAGGACAATTTTTTTGTTTGGATACCAATGCTCCCTGTGTATAATGAAATGTGTTGCTCAGGCTTCCAGTGCAATTTCTGTCACTCTGGTCACTATACCACCATGTCAACCTGTCATTGCTGCAGGGTGACCATGAACCACTATTGTGAGAAAAGCTAATGTGGTCTTAGCATGCATCAGACAAGGTATTTCCAATAGAGATAGGGACGGGGCTGTCCCTAAGGTAGGGCGACCGGGGCAGCCACCCAAGGCCCTGTGTTTTGGGGGGACCCACAGGACAGCACCACTGCCCCTCCATGCTAAGGACTGGGTGAGCCAATCAAAAGGTCAGCCCCGTTCAGCACTGCCAGTGCTCCCCTCGCACCATGTGTGCTGCTCTCACCTCTGTGCCGGAGCAGTGGGGAGGGGGCAGGAGGCAGAGTGGAGCCGGGATCACTATCCCCTGGCTGTGCTGCCTCCTGTCCCCTCTCCACTGCTCCAGCAGAAAGCAGCATGCATTGTGGGGGGTGGGGTGGACTGGCAGCGCTGAACCAGGCCACCCTTTTGGCTGGCTTGCCCAGTCTCTGGCATGGGATGACTGAAGCAGAGGCCTGCTCCTCCCCTGGGCCAGCCGGCCCTGCCTCCCCCCAGTACTGGGGGGGGGGGGTGACCGGGGGCCTCGCAGAGGGCGATTTGCCTGGGGCCCCACACCACCCTAGGGATGGCCTTGGATAGAGAGATGTTGCTACAATTATACAAGGCACTCATGAGACCTCATCAGGAACATTTTATGCAGTTCTGGTCCTCCATGTTTAAAAAAGAAAAATTCAACTGGGAGCAGGTGCAGATCAAAGAATGAGTTGAGGAATGGAAAACCTGCCTTATGAGCAGAAACTCAAAAAGCTCAGCTTGTATAGCCTAACAAAAAGGTTATGAGGAGATATGATTGCTTTCTATAAATACATCAGAGAGAGAAACACCAGGGAGGGAGAAGCATTGTTTAAATTCAGCACCGTTGTAGACAAAGCCATCCCTGGGAGGTCAAGAAGGGTGACTGCCCCAGGACCTGCACCTCTGCTACCCCTGCCCACCTGCCTTCAGAGGGAAGCCAAAGGCAGCAGGGAGGGGCAGGCGCACAGACCCTGGCCTGTGAACCAGCCCTCCTTGTACCCAGGGCAGAACAGCCAGCCCAGGGGCAGGGCAGGACAGCAAAGCCCCACCCCCAGGCCAACCTGCCCGATTCCTGGGAGCAGAATGGCCAGCCCAGGGGAGGGATGGGATCGTGGGGCCCAGACTCTGGGTTGGGCTGCCCCACTTCGCCCCCAGCATTGGAGTGGCAGGGGGCCCTACCAACAGGCTTCTTGGCCCTGGACCCTGCCCCCACATAGGGATGGCCCTGATTGTGGATACAAGAACCAATGGATATAAACTGGAGATTGGGAAATTTACATTTGAAATTAGGTGCAGGTTTCTAACCATCAGAGTGAAGTTTTGGAATAGCCTTCAAAGGGGAGCAGTGGGGCAAAAAACTTAGCTGGCATCAAAACTAATAAATTTATGGAGTAGATGGTATGATGGGACAGCCTAGTTTGGCAACTGACTGATCTTTGACGGCTGGTGGTAGATATCCTAATAGCTTATGATGGGATGTTTGATGGGGTAGTTTCTGAATTATTCCAGAGCATTCTTTTTGGGTATCTGACTTGTGAGTGCTGTATTACAATCTCCTGATCATCAAAGTGCGCCTTGCAAATGTAGATTCTTTTGGTTGTGATACACAGCTAAACAATATAAAACTTTAGGTTATTTCCACACACAAAGATTTATTTGAAATAAGTCATTTTGAAATAAGTCATTTCGAAATAAAAGCCTTATTTCGAAATGACTTATTTAAAAATAAATATTTTATTTAGAAATAAGGGACACCCTGAAATCGAAATAGCATGCCCTGTGTATGGACATGCTATTTCGATTCAGGAGAGGGGCAGCATGGGAGGTATGGCAACATGGCCCCCTGGCAGGGCCATGTTGCCAACCAATCCCCTGTCTGGCTCTCACCTGGAGAGCCAGTCAGGTGAAAGCTGCCCCAGTGCAGGGATCTCCCTGTCCTGTGTTCCCCGCTGCTGTTGGGGCAGTGGGGGAGGGAGTGTGGGGCACCCTGGGTGGGCAGGCTATGCTGGACCCTGGGGCTGCCCTGAAGCTGGGTGGGAGGGACCTGCAGTGCCTGGCTCTGCCTGCTGCCAGGGGCGTCGCTGGCCGGGGGAGGGACAGGGCCAGAAGCCGCTGCACCACTGGGGAAGGGGCCGGAAGCAGCTGCGGGCAGCAGGGTCCTGCATCCCTGGCCGAGGATGGGGCTGCCACCGGTGCACGCCACCAGGCCCTGGATTGCCCACCACAGGCAGCTGGGCCCCAGATCCCTGGCCACGGATGGGGCTGCCATGGCCACGGGGCCTCACATCCCGGCTGGGGACGGGGCTGCTGCTGCCACAGGCGGCCAGGCCCCAGATCCCTGGCCGGGGATGGGGCCGGAAGCGGCCGCGGGTGGCTGAGCCCCAGATCCCTGGCCAGGGACAGGCCCACCACGGCCAATGGTGGCTGGGCCCTGGATCACCGACCTGATTGGCTGGAGATCTGGGGCACCAGCGCTGGGGTTCAGGGCACATGCCCCAGGGTGCCCAGTGCCTCTGCCCGCTGCCCCAGCTAGGAGCGGCTAAGGGGCGGCTGCTGGGCGGGCAGGAGCAGCAGACCCCGGCTCTGCCCTGCCACCCAGGCTCAAGTGGCAGCTGGGCAGCAGCAGCTGCAGGTGCCCACTCTGCCCACTGTCCGGGCTTGGGGCATGCCGCCATGGCAGGGGCCGCGGGTGCTGGCTTTGCCCCCCTGCCCAGGCTCGGGGGGAGCAGAGCCAGCACCTGCGGTTTGTGTGAGGCCGGCCCCTCCCCCCAACCTTGGGCGGGGGGCAAAGCCAACACCCACAGCATCTACCCACTGGGGTGGCATTCACCCAGCACCAGAGGGGGAGGAGTGGGGGTACAGGCAGATGGAGATGGGCGCCCCACTCCCCGAGTCCCTGGCTACCTGGAAGCGGCCAAGGAATGTGCAGGCTGGGGCTCCCCTGGTCACTTGTGTGCGACTGGAAGGGGGGCTGCCGGTTCCCCAGCCCCTTGCAGGCTCCAGGGGAGCCCCAGCCCGCACATTCCCTGGCTGCTTCTAGGCAGCCAGGGGTTGGAGGAGTGGGATGCCCAGGCTGCAGCAGCCAGTCAAGCTGGCTGGGGCGCCTGCCGCCCCCCTTGCTGTGGGCAATGGGGAGCAGTGGGTTTCCCCCACCGCGTCTCCTTGCTGGGGGAAGAAGGCCCCCCCAGCTGGCTTCGCCTGCCACTTCCCCTTGCTGGTGGTTGAGGGGCAAAATGGGCTGAGGCACCCAACCCCTCCCCACGCCCAGAAAGTGGAAGTGGTGGGGGAGGCTGGCTGGGGTGCCCGCCGCCCCCCTGCACCTCTGCTCAGCACCCTGGCCAGGGTGCTGGGGGGGGGGGAATGAAGGTCAGATAGGTTATTTCGAAATAATGGTTATTTCAAAATAACGTGTCCAAATGGGGTTATTTTGATACAACCCATTTCAAAATAACCGCCATTTCAAAACGAATTGAGTTTAATCCATTTCAAAACGAAAGCTCTTATTTTGAAATGACGGAGCCCATCGTTTTGAAATAAGAAAACGTTGTGTGAAACTAATCTTTTTTGTTTTGAAATAACCAGTGTTATTTTGAAATAAAAAAGATATGTGGACATACCCTTAGAGCCTACAAGTTCATTTAGTCCTACTTCATGTTTAGCCAAACACTAAGATAAACAAGTTTGTTTATAGTTACAGAAGATACTGCTGCCCATTTCTTATTTACAATGTCACTTGACAAAGTGAGAACAGACATTCGCATGGCACTGGTGTAGACAGCATTGCAAGGTATTTATATGTCAGATATACTAAGCTTTTGCTGACTCTTCATGTTTCAACCCCTCATTCCAGAAGATGTGCTTCCGTGCTAAAGTTCCCTTTCATAGCATAGAGATTGCACTGCAGCACTTATATGAGGTCAATTGAAAAATATCGTTACTTTTGTTTATCTTTTTCACAGTCCAAATATTTGTAATAAACAAACAATAAAGCTGAAGGGCAGGTGTGTGGTTTGGGATGGAGAGATCTGCATGGGCTTTGGGAGTTTCTGAACTGGGAAGAGGATGGTTTCAGCTAGCAGGGTTGAACACTGGGAGGAATGAGTCAATTGAAAATGAGGATGTTGGTGAACTGGTGGTGCATGTGTAGGGGGGAGTTGGAACTATATCTGAGGGGTGATGTTAGCTCTATTAAACATTAAAAGGGGCATGAGAGGATGAGCACTATTTTCTCCCACACTGTCATTCTTTGTAGAGTTCCAGTTTCCCATTCTGAAAGGGAGAAAGAGAGAGACCCACCTCTTCCTTTCCATTTTCCCTCCAAAATTCTTTATCCCCAATTACGTTGCTTCCCAGTGACATCCTCGACTACCACATCCCAGTTTTGTCTCTTTGAAAATATGATCAGACTCCAAAGGAGGGGAGGAGCTTACAACCTGCAGTCTCACCATGTTCTAATAAATAGCTTTCCAACAAGGGGCACTGTGATATGGTAATATATAGAGCATAGAGCAATCTAATTTCAGGAAGCGCTTGATGAAAGAACAGCATATATGGTGGAAGGAACAAAGCTTGAATGTTGCACTGTCCTGTCTCTCTCTATTGATATGTCTGAACACAGATTATGATGTCAAAAATGAGTTGGCTCATACAAATATGTGAAATCAGAAACTAAGAATATTGGAAGGGGACAAAACACAATCATCAACCAACTAAGAGAAAGTAACAATTATGGGAAAATACCAGATTCCTGTACTGAGCAGATGGACATGAAAGTGGACATGCTCAGTAACTGATCATTCTTAAAATCAGCCATTTTCAAACTTTTTGTCTTGGGACCCAGTTGAAAAAAATCATTTGGGTCCACAAGCCAACAATTACATCTTCAAGCAATGCATTCCAGTCGTGCAGTGGCAGCAGCAGGTGGTGCCAAGATCCAGTACCTGAGGGTTTGCCGCCCAGTACTGGGTCCTGACCTATGGTTTGAAAACCACTAGTTTAGATCACAATAGGAATACCACAAAATTGCGGTAGGGCTAGATGAAAAGGAAAATTCTATAAGGGCAACTACACTATTAGTTGCAATGGATAAAGACTACGAAAGCATCTGGATATGTCAGCAGCACACCAGGATGAGCCATGTAAAATCCTAGAAGAGTTCACAAAGCATTGTCAACCCACAGATAATGTCATAAATGAAGTTCATAGTATCTTGTCAACAACTGTAATCAAAAATCTAGAGAAACAATAACACACAATATTGCTAAACTATGCAAAATGGTGACTCATGTGATTATCAAATCTCAAAAGATGAAATAATGCATGGTGGCTTAATAATAGAGATGAAAGATGAAAAATACAGGCACTCAAATGAGAATGCTGAGAAAGCCCACACTAATTCTAACAAGAGCTATAGGCATGTACCAAGTTAGTAAAGAAGCTCACATCCAAATGCAGACCGTAAGTGGAACAGGCCAGGAGATAATTCATCAGGCTGCACAAGGAAAGCATGAAAATACAGGCTTAATTACTATTGTTGCACCTCTCTCTACCTTTTCCAATTCTAATACATCTTTTCTGAGATGGGAAAACTAGAACCTCATGCAGTATTCAAGGTACAGCTGTACCATGGATTTATATAAAAAAATTATGGTATTTTCTATCTCGTGATCTATCGCTTCCCTAATGGTTCCTAGCATTTGTTATCCTTTTTAACTACAGCTGCACATTGAATGGATATTTTCAAAGAACTATTCATAATAATTCCAAGATCTCTTTCTTGAATGTAACAGCCAATTTAGTCCCCATTATTTTGTACGCATGGTTGGTATTATATTTTTATATGCATTTCTCTAAATTCTGGTTTCTGGACTGAAAATGGGATTTTTTAACTGTAAAACTAGATATGGTCAAAGGAAGCTGAATGGAGGGAAGGGAACATAGACTTCATGTGCCAGAGGAAAAGCCAAGAGCAGCGAGATCCAGGACAACACTGGATGCTGAAAAGCTGGAATGCTGACAGCACATTGACCGAAATTCCGCAGAGCAGTCCTTCGTGGTGAGGAACGTGAAGTAGGGAATGGTGTATGAGTGTTTTATTGTTTTGTCTAGATGTGTATATTTCTTATACTTTCTCCAGTAATGAGTGTTTGGGTTTGGAATCCTTTTGCAAAGCTTGTGTCTATTTGTTTCAACTATCACATATCATTGGATAGGTAAACTGTAAACTAGAGTTCCCACACAGTTAGAATTCTGGGAAAAGATGTACTTAAAATACTGAGACGCCCGGGTAGCCAACAATGGCTTCAAGGCTAGGAAGGTGGGCTGTCTCACTCTTAGAAGGGGGTGCTGCTAGACAAGGATGTGTACCTCACGTGTGTGACTAGATATCTGCAATCAGAGGCAGTGTCTGAATAGGAAGACTCAGGAAGCTTCATGTACAAGATCCAAACACACAAATCTGATTAATATACAGAAGTGGGAGCCTGATTAGGGTTGGGACTCTTCCATAACTATTTATATTTTCTTCTTTGGCACCCTTCCACTTTTTCCTGTATCTGTTTTTGAGATCTTTGAGCAGCCCTATCTTTTTCAGAGTTCTTCATTGTAACCCAGAATTGGCTATGTTTTCTTCCAAACCACTTAAGTTTAATATTTTTTCTTAGCACCCCCCCCTTATTAATTTTATTTCATAACACAAACCTGAAATTCTGGCATGCATTCTGTGATTATTACTTGTTATGGCAAATCTGGGTAGCATGTGGTCCCTACTATTCTTTTTCTCTGCACTTGACTAAGAAGATGATCAAAAAGCAGCTCTCCTTATCTTCTTTTCAGCTTTAGGAACCATGCATAGTAGCTCCAAGGTCTGGAATATTCTGAACTGGAACCACTGAAAAGACTTAAGAATTGATTGGAGACCAATAAAGTATCTACACTTACAGTGCTACACCAATACACCTGCAACACTGCATACTTCAACAACAACTTCAAACCCAGACTTCAGTGTGAAACTGCAGAGCTGGAACTCATTTGCAAACTTGACACAATCAGACTGGGTCTGAATAGGGGCTACAAAAAGTAATTGTCCCTGTTCACACATTCTCTCCTTCTAATCTTCTGATGTGAATGGGCCTCATCTACCTTAACTAAACTGACCTTGTTAGTACCTACCCTCCCCACTGTATCACTTCTCCTCCATTCTGGCATGTGTACATATATCACTCAACTGTAGTTTCCACTTCATGCATCTGACCAAGTGGGCTGGAACCCATGAAAGTTTATGCCCAAAGAAATTTGTTAGTGTTTGAGATGCCACTCTAGTTATTTTGATTTTAAAAAATTTAGGCCCACATGATGTTTTCTTACTTTGAAATAAGAAGTTCCCTTATTTTGAAATAAGGATAATTATTTTGGTATAATAACACCTAGGATGATATCAAGATGAGGGTTATAGTGAAATTGTCACTTTAATATAACCCTGTGTGGACCAGTTAGCTTGATATAAAAATATTTTGATATAAGGGGTCTGACCTTCTTCCTCCCAGGGTGCATGGCATCCTGGAAGGAAGACCCTCCATCAGCATCCTCTCCAGGGAAGGGATCAGAACCCTGGCCAAGGAAGGAGGGGTGGCATAGGGGGGCCAACCCCCGCACTGGCTGGCTCAGTGATGGGGGAAAGCACCCCAGCCTCGCTCCCAGCACCCGGGGGGGGAGGGACATGCGGGGGAACACCCCATGCCCAGCTCCCCATGCTAGCTGGGCGTCAGATCCTGGAAGCCCCACGCACCTGGCTTTCCCCGCACTAGCTGGGTGGGGGGGAGGGGCAGGGAGCCTCATGCACCCAGCTTTTCCTGTGCTAGCCGAGTGGTGGGGAAAAGGAGCCCCACGCACCTGGCTTTCCCATGCTAGCTGGGCGGTGGGGCCAGGGAGCCCCACATGCCTAGCTTCCCCCCATGCTAGATACTAGTGACCAAGGCATCTTTGATGGCTGCAGCTGGGGTACTGTCCTGTGTCCAGCTCTGTATCACTGGTTGCATAGGCAGTACTCCAGTGCTGAAACTAGATATTTCAGCCTCTAAGGTGCACCCAAAGCAGAATGCATACTTAGAACAAGCAGTGCCTGGAGCAAGCAGCATAGAACACGCACGTTGATTGAGTGGCCAAACGGAGCCGTTACAAGGTGCCCGGGGCAAAGCCCTTGTCATCCTGCCCTAGTTACAGCCCTGCAGGTGCCCCCCCCCCAGCACCTGCACAGAGACAAGCAGCCTGAGTGGTGACCATGGTACCTTGCTACCATTCCAAAGGGGTTGTGGGACACTCCAGCTGCCTGGAAATTGACAGGGGTGGTCTTTCCACTCTCCCCCCTCCACCCAATTTCAGCAACTCAGAACCAGCAACCCCAGGTGCTCACCTAAACACTTGGGGTGGATCCACAGATGTCTCTTGTAAAGCAGACAGCCTCAGCTTGCTGAAGTAAAGCAATGGACTCCATGGTCTTCAGGAGGTACGTGAGGATCTTCCTGTCATCATCCGACCTCAGACCTGGGAGCTGTGGGCAGGGACCTATTGTGCCTAATGGCTAATCTGGCCCTGTAGAGGTGCAAATCATCTAAATTATGGGTGCCTAAACAAAAATCCAGTTAAGAACAGGCAGAAATTTGGCACGTGATTACGTGTGTGTTCCCTATAATGTTAAAGTGGTTTTAAAAACCAGATATGAATGTATTCTATTTGCTAAAAGTCCAACTATATCCCCCCTTGATTTAAATAAATAAATAAATAAATAATAGCTGTTGCAGTGAATTACATGAGAATTGCTTGCTTTCCTACACTGTCTGATAATGCAGACCCCCAACAATGCTTTTCAAAGACTTGTGGTCCATCATTTTATAAATCCAAGCACTACAATAACCCCAGCTAGGCCCCACCATAAGAATGAACAGTAATAGTATGGCAAATACAAACCCATTTAATTTCTGTGAAAAATTTCAATCAGATTTTCAAGATTCATCACCGGCAAAGTTGGCAGTTCTCAAACTTTATAAATGATTTATTCATAGCAGATGACTCAGGTTCTCATTCCTTTTAGTTTCTTTGGCTCTTTTGTTAGCCTTTAAAACCACTGATCACAGAATTTTTCCTACTCAAAGTGCTCATCTCATGCAATACTACCTTGTTCTGATACCTATTACCTTCAAGGTGCATTCAGCCTGTATCACAATGTCAGATGATTTTTTCAGTTTATGACATTTACTCTTCAGTGCCATCTCTTCGGGATTGGCTAGGCACGAGAAATTATAGCATTATATTTTTTCAGTACACTAGGCCTGAAGTAAGGTATGACTGACACAGCAATGCTTTTAATTTCCAGCCCCAGTCAGGTGATATAACATTAGAATAAAGGTCATCCAGCACCAGTAACTAGTGTTGATATTTTTCTTTGTTCTGTTTTTAAATCGAACGCCAATAGGAACTGCCAACTCTAGGGGTGTGTTCACAGAGCAATCTTATTTCAAAACAACGAGGTTGTTTCGAAATAAGAAATGCCATGGCCACACGACGCACAGCCATTTCAAAACAAGGAAACCCCTTGTTTCGAAATGGGAACCATCTTTCAAAATGGCTTAAACCCAATTTCCTGTCGAAACAAGGTTGTTTCACAACCAGTGGTTTCGAAAAAAACCCTGTGCAGATATGTTGTTTCAGAACAAAGTGTTCTGAAACAACATTTGACCTTGCTCCCAGGGTGCTATGCACCCTGGGAGGAAGGGCTACCCCCTCAGCACCCTGGCCAGGGTGCTGAGGGGTGGTCCTCTGGCTGCCAGAGGGGGACTGCAGGCACCCATGGGGCGAAGCGCAGCCACGCGCCTCACCCCACGGGTGTCTGCAGAGGGGCACTGCAGGCACCGGCAGAGAGCCTCGCAGCTGGCGCTGCACCCCTGCCCAGGCTGCCCCCAAAGCCTGCCGTGGGGTCAGGGGCTCCTGGCTCAGCCTGCCGCTGCAGGGGCAGGGGTGAGTGCGGCCCCTGGATTCCCTGGCTCCCCACTCCTGCTGGGGGCAGCCCCACCCCAGGCAGGAGCGGGGTGCCGGGGAATCCAGGGGCCGCGCTCACCGTGGCTCCTGCAGCGGTGGGCTGAGCCGGGTGCCCCCAACCCTGCAATGGGCTTTGGGGGCAGCCCGGGCAGGGGGGGGTGCAGTGCCCGGCTGCGCAGCTCTCCACTGGTGCCTGCAGTCCCCCTCTGCAGACACCCAAGAGGTGAGGCATGTGGCTACACTTCACCCTGCGGGTGCCTGCAGTCCCCTGCAGACATCTGCAGGGTGGGGCGCAGCTGCGCTTTGCCCTGCGGGTGCCTGCAGTCCCCTCCCCAAGCGAAATAGCATGTCCACACTGTGGACATGCTATTTCGCTCCCTTATTTCGAAGACACTTTTTTTGTCTTTTGAAATAAGGTGTTTTGAAATAACCCTTTATTTTGAAACAGCTTGTTTCGAAATGTCTTGTTTCGAAACAAGCCCTCTGTGTGTGAACATAGCCTAGAGGCTTTCCACATGGGCTGTGGATTTTCAAACACTCTTGGTCTGCTGAGGAAACCCTAACCAGCAGGAAAATTGCTGTCTCATTGGGTTCTGGTGTCCATTTCACCCCCGCCTGGGGTGAGCAGTGAGTCTAAACCACTCCTTATACTGAAGGACAGCCTTGTCCTTCAGTGTATGGATCAACTAGGGCTTCCTTCTTCCTCTTCTGAAAACTTGGCAGCACTGCTGTATGTGGCAAACAACAGCTCATCCAGCACTGTGGCTCCATGTCTTGTTCTCAGGGCTGCCCCACTCGCAAGCCAGAGAGAAGGGAGATGTTGCATACCGAAGGGTGCTCTCCTAAGCCTCAAAAAAAGCAGATGCATGAAGAGGTTCCCAGTGGCACCCCCTCCCTGTCAGACCTGGTAGTGAATATGCTTTGCTGCTGGGCCCTCTGGACACTCACAGGCCTGGGAAAGAATGGAGAGTTAAACTGCACTGACATGCCCAGGAGCCCTAGCCAGAAGGTGAGGAGGGGGGAAGGCAGAATGAATTCAGTTTTGGGAGAGAAACCATGTCGACTATTAAACTGGATTGAGGGGGAGTGGTTTTATAGAAAAATAGATTTGGGAGCAGAAAGGTCAATGAAATGGGCTATTGAGGAAGGGCAGTCTCTGAAAATGAAACTGGGTGATCTGAGGATGAAACTGTGTTATGGGCTCAGCAGGACAAAAAGTGGCTTGGCAGAGGAAAAGCATATGAAGAGAATGAGGCACTGAGTTGGTCTCTCTCCTCCCAGCTTTAGCTTTAAGTGGATCTCGGAAGGTATACAAAAATCTACAGTTGATTGGGTTTATTTTTGTTCAGAGGACTTTGGCAGATACCAGAACATAAGGTTAATCAATGAGCACACTAGGCAGCTCTAGTTTTATGGCCAAAGATTGAGGATATGTGGTGTGAGGACTACAAAAGTAGAGATGGATGTCTTAGTTCAGTCTCCAAAGGGATATCCATGTTAGTCTAGTCCAGCAAAAAACAGGGAGTTGTGTGGTACATAAAGACTAATAGATTTATTTTTTGCATGAGCTTTCGTGGGAGAAAATCCCACTTCATCAGATGCTTCAAAGATGGGTGAACTTATAGAATGGAATGAAAATAAATGCAAGGGGGTGTCAAACATAAGATCAGGTCATACAGTAACAACAAATCAGAGCAGTTGTTAGGTTCAAACCCTGGGAAGCCTGAAGTCAAATTACCTTTTGTAATGGGAAAAGAACCCATAGTCTCGATTCAAATCTGCTTTCACAGAATTTAATTGGCATATTAATTCGAGTTCAGCTGTTTCTCTTTAAAGTCTTGATGGCCCAGTCATATCTCTGACGATGGTCATTAACAAATCATTTATCAGACTAGCACCTTCTGGTGGTGGTACAGGGAATTGCTCAAACAGTCTACCATCTGTACACAAATGCGAGGAGCCTGGGAAACAACCAGGAAGAATTGGTAGTACTAGCACAGACAAGGAACTATGATATAATTGAAATAACAGAGACATGGTGGGATAGCTTGCATGACTGGAGCTCTGCCATGGATGGGTATAAATTGTTCAGGAAGGACAGGCAGGAAAGAAGAGGGGAAGGAGTCACACTATATGTAAAAGAGCTCTGTGACTGCTCAGAGCTCCATTATGCAAATGGAACTGAGCCAGTTGAAAATCTGTAGGTTAAGTTTAGAGGAGAGGGCAACAAGGGGGATGTTGTGGTGGGTGTCTGCTATAGACCTCCAGACCAGAAGGAGGAGGTGGATGAGGCATTCTATGGACAACTGGCAGAAGTTTCCAGATCACAGGCCCTGGTTCTCATGGGGGACCTCAATTACCCTGACATTTGCTGGGAGGCCAATACAGCAGTGCACAGGCAATCCAGGAAGTTTTTGGAGAGTGTTGAGGACAATTTCCTGGTATAAATGCTGGAGGAACAAACTAGAGGCCTTGCACCTTTTGACCTGCTGCTCACAAACAGAGAAGAGTTGATTGGGGACATAGAAGTTAATGGCAACCTGGGCAGCAGTGACCATGAGATGATAAGAGTTCCAGATGCTGATTAATGGAAAAAAGGAAAGAAGCAAAATGCAGACCCTCAACTTCAGAAAAGCAGATTTTGGCTCCCTCAGGGAACTGATGGGCAGGATCCCTTGGGAGGCTGATCTGAAGGGGAAAGGTGTCTTAGAGAGCGGGTTGCATTTTAAAGAAACCCTGCTAAGGGCACAGGAAGATACCATTCCGATGAGCAGGAAGAACAGCAAATGTGGAAGGCGCCCAGTGTGGCTTAACAGAGAACTCTGCACTGAGATAAAGCATAAAGAGGAAGCTTACAGGAAGTGGAAGCTTGGACAGATGACTAAGGAGGCATATAAAGATATTGCTCGGGACTGCAGGGATAAAATCAGAAAGGCCAAAGGACAATTGGAGTTGCAGCTAGCAAGGGATGTGAAGGATAACAGGAAGGGGTTCTACAAGTATGTCAATAACAAGAAGAGGATCAGGAATGGTGTAGATCCCTTTCTGAATAGCAGAGGTATCCTCGTGATGAAGGATGAGGAAAAGGCTGAAGTGCTCAATGCTTTTCTTACTTCAGTTTTCACAGGGAGGGCCAGCTCCCAGCCCACTACAGTGGGTATAGCAGATTGGAGAGAAGAAGAGAGGCCCAGGTTAGGGACTACCTAAACAAGCTGGATGTGCACAAGTCCATGGGGCCGGACGACCTGCATCCGAGGGTGGTGAGGGAGTTGGCTGATGAGGCCGCAGTACCGCTGGCCATTATTTTTGAAAACTCGTGGTGAACAGGGGAGGTGCCGGAGGACTGGAAAAAAGCAAATATGGTACCTATCTTCAAGAAAGGCAAAAAGGAGGATCCAGGAAATTACATGGAAAAATCATGGAGCAGATTCTCAAAGAATCCATCCTGAAACTCTTGGAGGAAAACAGAGTGATCAGGAACAGACAGCATGGATTCACCAAGGGTAAATCATGCCTGACCAACCTTATTGCCTTCTATGATGAGATGACTGGATTTGTGGATGCGGGAAGAACTGTTGACATGATATACCTCGACTTTAGCAAGGCTTTTGATATGGTTTCCCACAACATTCTCATCAGCAAGTTAAGGAAGTATGGGTTGGATGTGTGGACTGTAAGGTGGATAGAGAACTGGCTAGATCAATGGTTTCAGCGTGTAGGAATCAATGGCTCCATGTCTAGTTGGCAACCAGTAACGAGTGCTGTGCCTCAGGGGTCAGTCCTGGGGCCAGTTCTGTTCAACATTTTCATTAATGATCTGGATGATGGGATTTATTGCACACTCAGTAAGTTTGCCGATGACACCAAGCTGGGGGGAGCAGTAGACATGCTGGAGGGCAGGGAGAAGATTCTGGAAGACCTTGACAAATTGGAGCAGTGGGCCAATAGAAGTCTCATGAGGTTCAACAAGGACAAGTGCAAAGTCCTGCACTTGGGACAGAAAAACCCCATGCACTGCTACAGGCTGGGGAGCAATCAGCTAAGTAGCAGCACCGTAGAAAAGGACCTGAGGGTCCTGGTGGATGGGAAGCTGGATATGAGTCAGCAGCGTGCTCTTGCTATCAAAAAGGCCAATGGCATACTGGGCTGCATCAGAAGAAGCATTGCCAGCAGATCAAGGGATGTGATCATTCCCCTCTATTTGGCACTGGTGAGGCTGCATCTGGAATACTGTGTCCAGTTTTGGGTTCCCCACTACAAAAAGGATGTGGGCAAATTAGAAAGAGTCCAGCAAAGGGCAACAAAAATGATCAAGGGGTGGGAGCACAAGCCCTATGAAGAAAGACTGAAGGAACTAGGCTTATTTAGCCTGCAGAAGAGAAGACTGAGGGGGGATTTGATAGCAACCTTCAACTCCCTGAAGGGATGCTCCAAGGAGGATGGAGCTCGGCTGTTCTCAGTAGTAACAGAGGATAGAGCAAAGGAGCAATGGTTTCAAGTTGCAGCTGGGGCGGCCGAGGCTGGATATTAGGAAAAACTTTCTTACTAGAAGGGTGGTAAAGCATTGGAATGGGCTACCTAGGGAGGTGGGGGAATCTCCATCTTTGGAGATGTTTAAGGCCCAGCTGGATAAAACTCTTGCAGGAATAATTTAGTGGGAGTGGTCCTGCTTTTTTTGGCAGGGGGGTTGGACTAGATGACCTCATGAGCTCCCTTCCAACCTTATGACTGTATGATCTGGTTATGCGCACTTGGTCTCTTGCATGTCTCACAATCTCTCCTCCAACCTCAGCACTACAATTGAGTCGTCCTTAATTATCCCCTTCCAGGGGGTTCAGTCAGGTCTAGCCTGATCCACTCTGCCTCAGTGACTGCCATCTGTCCATGTACCCACTGACTTGGGGTCTGTCGCAGGACTTCAGCCCTCCAGCTAAGTACTCAGCTCCCCCATTCTGGGGTATAGTCCTTTTCCAGATGACCCGCTTGTATCAATGGCCCAGTGTCACTTGTATCAACTTGCAGCATCACTCGCCAATGGCAGCCCAGGCAATGAGGATCAGACCTGGATGGACCCCCTTCTCTGGGCCCCAGCCTAGGGATCCTATGCACTCTGTTGAAAGCCACTTTAACCCGCTCACTCTTATTCAGATTGTGCCTCACCAGGTCCCCTGGACCAAATCCCCGCCTCCCCCTGGTATCTGCAGCCCTTGTATCAAGGCTTGAGGCTCTCTGAAGTTCAGCAGTGCCCCTAGAAGCTCTGCAGGATCCTGTCTCCCACAGTCTTGCTGACAGCCTGACTTTCCCCCTCACAGATCTGAGGCAAACCGCCAAGAGCAGGAGCTACAGCCATAACTTTATGCTGCCTGCCATGCCCTGATTGACCCTGAAGCCCTCTGCTCCCACTGGCTCCCACATCCTAGAAGGGTTTTTAACCTTTTCCTCGCTGGAGCAGGGGAACTACGCTGATACAGTTATGCTTAGACTGCATGCTCCTTGAGGCAGGAATTGACTTTAGTTTTGTATTCTTACAGCACTTAGCGGAATAGGGGTCACAGTCCATAACTAGGGTTCCTATGCACTATGGTAATAGAATAAATAATAACAGGAAACTAGCTGATATGAAGCAAAATAATCCTCTCTGATGTCCTGTCTTTCACAATGAGACCTTCTGTGCTAATGGATTTTATTTTCTTCTACTGCCACCATCACTCAGATGATACACTGATGAAGGCAGCTTTAATTCCTATAGGGTCCTCAATTATTTTTCTTCAAAAAACTAAGGCATCCATCGCTCTTCTATTCTATGAAAGTTTTTTTTATTGCACTCACTACTGTAGTATCTGAGCACCATCCAATAATGCAGTAAGCAAAGTGACAGATGTTTCTTCTCTCTCCTCCCCCCAGAGAGAGAAGCATGTGAAATGAAAACCTTGGTTTTGGGGAGGAGGAGGTTGGTTTAAATAAATATACGTGTTGTTCTGTGCATAAATTAGAGACAGTAAGAAATGTGCCCTGCTCTCGCAGAGGAAAGTGGTGAGGTTTGCAATGGTCCTTATTTCCTGGGAGAGTTCATTGCATAATCTCATATCACCCAAGAAAAAGTTCTGTTTCCTGCACAAACCAAGCTGAACTCTAACTGATGAGAGTTTGCTTGTGCTAGAGGAGTGAAGCTGTGGACCAAGGTCTTCATTCCAGAACTTTAGACAATCTTTTATATATACTAAGTCCAGGCCATGGAGCACTTAGAAGATAAAGACCAGGAGCATGAACGTGATTTGAAATTATATGGAACACCAGTATAGGGACTGGAGGACAAGTGTGATGAGATCATGGTAGCCTATGTTGTTGAAGAGGCGGCTGCAGCGATCTGTACTAATTGGAGTTTCCTGTGTGCTGAAGGTTTCATATCCAGACATACTCCATTGGTATAGCTCAGCCAAGAGGTAAAGAAAACATGGATAGTCAAGCCCAAGTCTTCATTTGCTAAGATGGGATGGAATCACAGTATCCCACAGATAACAGAAAGCATTGCTTGTTGCCGTTGCTATGTGAAAACTCAGCCAGTGAGGAATCTAAGCATACTCCTAGATACAGGCTGAACTGACCAATTGTGGATGTGAACCTTCAGCCAAAGGAGACTGGGCCATGGCTACAAACTCCTCCAAATACTTCCTTCAGCAAATCAGTAACACCTTTATTGTGCTCTGGTTCAGTGTCAGCCAGCTATCCTTCATCCACAAACTTGTTTCATCCGACCTGTTTTGGGGAGGGGTGTGGTCATACATGGCGAATGGTAGCTGGAACTGTGTCATCATTGTGGTATCCAACTGTGACAGGCTCCAAGAACAGCCATGTTGGTTTTGTGGTTAAGATACTGGAAAATCTGGTCTCTAATCCCTGTTCTTCTACAGAAGCCCAAAGGGTATAATCATTTAATCAGTTAATTCCTCCTGCAAAATTGGGATTGCCTTCTTGGGGAGCTGGACAATACATTTGTCCATGGTTGTTGTTTTTTTCCCCCCTCTACTCAAATGCCATGATGGTAAGTGTTGTAGAAAAGCCTATAAATAAATAATTAACAAACGGGAGTCTTTCTCACTTTCTTCATCGAGAACATCTGTTTTTTGGGTTGGTCTGCACTGATCTTCTATCAGGATACAGAGCTGTAAGGATACTCTTGTACCGTAAAATCCATAACACAGAGCTTTCTCAGGGGCCAGCTGACACTACAGAATGAACTGCCACAGGAACCAAGGACCATTACAAGACCTCATCACCTTCCACTCCTGGGTCAGGGTATATTTCTTTGACCTTGCCATTGCTAATATAAACCCAGAACCACATGCACAATAAAATTAACAAACCCCAGAGCAAAACCCTGCCCCAACAAAGACTATACTGCTTTCCCAATTGTTCCTCAGGGGAGAGGAGGTGAGAGAGTAAATTACATGTGACAGAGGTTAGTCATGACACTTAACACAGCTGCTCATCCTCCTGGGGGAATAAAATTACCAGATGATATATGGATGTCTGTTTTGTTTTTTTTAAAGACTTACTAAGTGGCTTTCATCAGCAATAAAATATATTCTTGAAATTATTAACAATGCTTCTATCATCTTATTAAATAAATAAAACAGTTACTTAGGATTTTAAATAATCTGTCAATATTCAGAGGCAGCCCAAGAGATTGTGCAAGGGGTTTGATAATTATGGGCAAATTAATCAGATTTTCCTTTTCTAGTGTATAAACTGGGGTTGAGTGAACATAACAGCTTCAGCTGAAATATGTTAATAAAGTGCTTAGAGTTTTCAGATTGTCGGGGTAGGGATTTCCTCTCTCTCTCTCCCTGCCAGAATGTAGCTTTCCTCATCTGGGGTGAGGAGTCTGTCCTTTAGCTTCAGTGAGCACTGGATAAGTCCTGAAGTTTATATATTAGGTATAGACACTGCATTTGGGCCTAGCTCTTTCTTCCAGGTAACTTGCTTGCACTATGCTGATGGGAAAATGCAATTTCTTTATACTACTCTCTTTCCTTGCTTTGTCACATATATTTCTACCATAAATCTCGGGTGGTAAAATTTTCACGGCAGTCAGGAATTTAAGCACAGGGCTTTAATTGATGTTATTAAAGCTAGGAGCTGTAGAAAGCTGATGATGTGAAGCTTTAAGCAATCAGAGATATTTGGTGGGATAAGGTGAGAGCAGAGCATGATCTTCATAAATTGGAGAAATGGACTGAAATCAATAACTTGAGCTGATTAAGGCAAATATAAACTTATCCACTTTAAGAAATGTTTCCCTGCAGCAAGACTAATAGTATTATCTTCAGAAATTTCCAGGCAAGCCAATTAAAAAGTGCTCTCTTGCGAGGATGATGTTGAGAGAGAAAGGAACAACTGAGTAATCTGATCAGAGTTTTCATAAATTATTCTTTAAAAAAACAAATCCTGAAAAGACTGCCCTGAGCAGCGGAACATCAGCCACTTGTCTTCTGGTTTTCATTCTTCTTTACAAAGCCCCAAAGGGCACATAATTACTGTTGCTTTTATAAGTGTCAGTCAAACATCAGAAAGAGGATTGACAAGAGACTCTAAGAGGCAACTTTACCAGCAACATTGACATATCAGTGACAGATAGTGAGCACCAGAGGAGATGGAGAGAGGGGAGCTCTGGAACCAAGAGGAGGGCAAAGCAGCCCTCGGGTGGGGAACTCCCCCTCTTCACCCCTAGAAAAAGCACAAGATGTTTGACTCTATGGCTCTCAAAAATCCATGGAAATGTTGTGCTGCTCCATATTTACACAGCTCATGGGGAGCTGCTCCTCCACCTGTACAATACAAACACACACTTTGGAAGGGATTCATTCAAACAGAAAGACAAAAGGGAGAATGCGGGGTGCCATAAAAAGAGGGTTAAAGGGGGCATGACTGTAATGATCTTGAGGGTTCATTAAAGAGCACACTATTGAATGAGTAAGGAATGGAACTTCAATAACCCAGACAAGAGTGATTCCCAGGTGTGCAGCAGCAAGCAATCTTGTTAGATCACCTGTAGGGCACATCTCTCAAGTCACACAACACAGTCCCAGACTGGGGAGTGTCTCTAAAATCACAGCATTCTGCAAGCATATCTTTACATCTGCCCTCCTAAGGAAAACAAATTAACCCTTAGACACATATAAAAGCTGCTTAATGATGCATGCACTAACATCTAATAACACATAACAGCTATCTAAAACACGTGCACAATAACAGTCCATAAACCCAGCATCTGAACTACCAGGAGAGGAGAGGTCACTAGAGCATCACTCTCAAGCAGTACTTTTTTTGTAACGGTAGGCAGTGGTTCAAAGTATGAGCACCTTTTTTTGCCAGCCCCACTGCCCAGCTGGGGGGAGCCGGAGTCAGCAGGGGAAAGGAGAGTACCAGCACCTTTTTTTCTTTTTAACAACAACAACAACAAAATCACTGTGCTCAAGTAAGTCTTTACCACCCTCTTTCCTCACATCTCCCAGCAAGTCTCAATTATTTCAGGCCACCTTTTAATTATCACTTAAGAATTCCCAATGATTCATCTTTTTCTTTCTGTTGCAGTCTCCTGTTAGCTATGGGATTTGATCTCACAATCATATCTAAGCAGGGTTGCACCTCTGTCTCCAGTGTCTTCTCAGGTGCCATTGCTCTGGAAAGTGCATCTGCTGTGAACATAACTTTACCAGGTTTGTAGGTCATCAACAAATTACATTTCTGCAACTTTAACATCTTTCTTTGAATCCCTAAGGTACAATCATTTAGCTGTTTGCTAAATAATGCAATCAAGGGCTTGTGATCTGTTTCAACTTCCACTGTCTGTTCATAAATACACTGATTGAATCTCTCACAGGCAAAAAAGATTCTTAAAAGCTCCTTCTCAACCTGTGCATATCTAGCCTCTGCATCAGTCTGTGATTTGGATACGTATGACATGGGTTGCCAGCAATGTTTTTGTAAAATCACTGAGCCCAATCCAGACTGTGATGGATCCACTGAAATCTTAATAGGTCTTTCTGGAGCATAAAACTTCAATACTGGTCCTTGTATAAAGTGTTGTTTTAAACTGTCCAGTGATTCCTCCTGTGCAGCATCCCAACACCATTCACTTTTGTCCTGTAGGAGCTGTCTTAATGGCAATTCCTTGCTAAAAAAATTAGGTATGAATCTTGCAATATAGGTAGCCATTCCCAGGAACCAATGGACATCTTTCTTTGACTAGGAATATGGCATCATTTCAATGGCTGAAATCTTCCTCTTATCAGGTTTTACACCTTCATGGGAAATTATATCCCCTATAAAAGTCAGAACCCTAACACCTAGCACGCATTTTTCCTTATTTAGTTTAAGATTTGCAGCTCTAGTTGCATCCAGCACTTGCTGAAGCTGACTTTCATGCTCCCCTTTTGTAGAGCCCCAGATAATGATGATATCATCCACAGATGTGTCCACACCAGTAATATATTCATAGATCATGTATATGGTTTTGTGATACATCTCTGCTACTGAAGCTATATTGAATGGTAAGCATAAAAATCTGTGTCTTCCAGATGGAGCATTAAATGTACATAATTTTGAGCTGTCCTCTGTTAATTCTACTTGCCAAAATCCTGAAGATGCATTCAAGTAACTGAAATACTGAGCATTTGCAAACTGAGCCATAATCTCTTCTGTAGCTGGTAGTTTGAAATGTTCTCTTTGTATAGCTCTGTTGAGGACTCTGGAATCTAAGCATATGCATAGCTGGCCAGTGCTTTTTTCCGCTATTACTAGGGAGCTCACCCATTCCACTGGCTCCTCTACTTTTTGTGTTATGTGCATTGCTTCCATTCTTTCAAGCTTAGCCTTGAGTTTATCACAGAGTACAAATGGTACCCTTCCTACATGGCGAATAACTGGAGGGACCTGCTTGTTTACGCAGCTTGTTTGTTCCTCTTGCAAGCATCCCAAACCCTGAAACAGGTTCTGATATTCCAGAAAGAGTGCCTCATAACCAGATGCAGCACTGAGTTTTGCACATGCAGCCAGGCCCCAAAATTGGTATCACCTCCTGTGATACTACAATGAAAGACAGCATGTACATGGTGTTCTTATAGTTAATGCTAGCAAAGCAGCATTCCTGCATGGGTATATTTGCTCCAGAATACCCAGTTACTTTTATGTTTGTTGGTCCCATCTTCGGTTCTATGCTCAGTCTCATAATCTTGTGCAGAAAGAATAGTAACCTGAGCGCCTGTGTCCAGTTTCAGTAGAATAAGTTTTCCATTCACTGTCAGAGACAGTATCCAGTTCCTCTCATTAGGCTTGCTTAATCCTAGTACATCTACAAAACACCTCAGTCCCATCGTCAGTAATTAAATGCATTTGACTTTTCTGCCGTTGGGATCTGCAGCAGTCTGCAAAATGGTTAAGTTTCCCACAGTTATGACAGCGTTTCCCATAGGTAAGTGTGATGGGTTGTTGCCTAGATCTGGTCCTGTGTGCTACTATGACCCCCACCCCTACCCCTCAATCCCGACTCCTGAGCCCAGACTTACCCTGCTTTACCAGGTGACTACTCACTCTTGAGTCCATCCACAGGAGCCTCCTGCATGTAATTGGTCCTAGGCAGTGGGGGTGCACCCACTATGTGCCTCTGGGGCAATCCCAAAGCGAGCACCACCAGCCTCAGCTACCACAATGGGAACTTCTGTTTTACAGGGATTGGGAGCCCCCTTAATCACCATACAGACACATTCATCCATTTAACACTGAAATAGATTGACTTAGCCTTCCTCATTCATACTCCCTAAAGCCCACACTGCTTTAGGTAAAAGAAACACTAGGCTATTGATCAGGGTATGATTTTAAGTGAATATATAGCAAAACAATGCACAATCATTTAATAAAGCAGTCAGGAGTGTGGGGCTGGGTGCTGTTCTGCATGGGGGTAGGGAGTGGCTGGGTGCCGCTGCATGCAGGCCAGAAGAGAGGGGGAGCCCAGGTTTCAGGGTGAGGGGGTGCTGCTGAGCATGAGGGACTTGGTGGGGAGGGCCTTGGCACTGCAAAGTGCTAGGGAGAGGGGGGTAACCAGACACTGCCAATGCCCAGCACTCTGAGCTGCTGGGGGGGGGCTGCCCTGAGCTGCAGGTGAGATGATACGGGGAGGGGGGAACCGCACCCCTGTCCTGCCACACCATGCTCCCCTGCCAGCCAGTGCCCCCTCCTCTCTTTTGCCACCTGTCTTGCTCCCCACACTCTTCCCTGCCACTCCACATGGCCACTTCAACCTTTCCTCTCTTGCCACTCCCACCATGCCATTCCCTTTGTCATGCCTTGCCCTTTCCTCTTTCCACCTCCCCACGCCTCCCCTGTTATCACCCCTGCCCTGCCCTGCTATGCTCACCACACTTTCCCCTGCCCTGCTACACTCTGTTGCCAGGTACTCCACACCTCCCCTCTCTTGCCACCCCTGCCTTGCTCCCCACACTTTCCTCTGCCACCCCACATGGCCACCCATGCCCTCTCCTCTCTTGCCATCCAGCATGGCCACCCTTGCTATCCCTTACCCTACCAACTCTTCTTTTTCTTGCTTATACAGAACTTTTACAGACCCAAATTGAGTTTGTACACTGGTGTTTATTTTTTGACTCTTTATGCCTTATCTATCCAAATTTGCTCACCAGCCCCTGAGTGAGAAAAGAATTGCAATGTGTCCCTCCACCCAAAAAGCTTGGAACCCTGCTCTCATCTTAGGACCCCATACTGCATCTCAAACAAAACAATTATGTTTTCTGCCAAACTTACAACAAACATGGAGCACCTGGTACCAGTGTGTGCTCCTCTGCCAGTGCAAATAACAGAACAGTCACTTACAGTGGAACCTCAATGGTATGAACACCAGTTACAGACTGACCAATCAACCTGATGGAGGAGACATAAAAAGAAAGAAAATACTGTACTGTTGGCTATATTGCATCTTAAAGGCAGGCCCATCTGGGCCTCCTGTCCCTACCCAACCTCACCACGCAAGGGGCAGCCACTTACAGGTAGGAAGTGAAGATGCTGAGATTTATGGGCACTACTGAGAGCCCACATTGCCAGCCAGAGGAGGCAAAGCAGAAGCCTGGAGTCTGCATGGCTTTACTGTATGCCACAAGCACTGTCTAACCCCCCCCACCCCTCTTTGCTGGGAGGGGGATGCTGTTTCTACACACCCTCACCCTCAAGAGGGAGACAAGCTTATGAAAGTCTCAGCCCAAGAAAGGGGGTGCTGCAGCCTGAGCTCCTACTGATGCTCTGAGAAGGACGGGAGCTTCAGGCTCTGGCCTGGAGCATGAAGAGCTGGAGTCAGAGCTGCCATCAGCATGTTGTGCTTTGGAGAAATTTGAGAGAGCAACAGCCTGTACTGTGCATGCACTGATGCAGCCCAAGCTTTGCCTACAGCTGTGCTCATGGTTCCTGCCAGCACCTCTGGGAGTGACAAGGACAGGGGAGGGAGGAGTGCTGACAGCTTGCTGGTGGCCACTCCCTGTCACATGTTACCGCTAGAGTGCTATTAGCAGTGCACAGGGCAAAGCAAGCCCTAAGGAGAGAGCTAGTTCTTTTAGCACCAAAGGTGCAGGGCAGATCTGCCCAGCTCAGCCCAAAGGCAAGAAATAGGAATACGGCAGAGAGCTGTTTGCAAACCTGGTGCCACCTTTGCAGAGGTCAGTTCCAGCCTCAGCTGGAAGTCACTGACTGCAGGGTATATAACTATAAAGGAGCAGTACAGGACTGAAAAACAGAAGGCAAGTTTAAAATAAAAGATCCGATCAGATGAGGAACTGTTTCCATGCTTGTTTCATTACATTCAGGTGGTTAAAAGCAGTATTTTTTTTTCTTCATAGTAAAGTTTCAAAGACATGTTAAGCTGTAAACTTTCGAAAAGACAACCATAATGTTTTGGTCAGCATTACAGAACATTTCAGAGTTATGAACAAAATCTGTTCTCGAGGCGTTCAGAATTCTGAGTTTCTATTGTCTCTCCACAATGCACTGGGAACAACCAGGGCTGGGGAGTGCTGTACACTGGACTAAGCAGCAGTAAAATTTAAGTACTGTCTAATATTCTGTGATTACAGAAATAGCGATTATATCATTCAAAACTACATTGTGATTCACACAGGCAATGGTGGAGAGTTAAGGTGGTGAATACAGCCTTAGCAGCAGCATCATGAGTGCTCAGACTGTGCTATTTGAACCACCATAGCTTTATAATATTTCCATAGGGATACTTTTTACATATGTGTAGCGTGAGGAAGAAGAGGAGAGCAGCTGGTCCCATTCAAGGGGGAGTTGAGCCTCTGGAGATAAATAAGAGCCCAGGGAGCATTCAGGAGCGGATGCAGAGGATTGCAAACAGCAGCTGTAGACATCATGACTCCTGGACCAAGAGAACTGGGGATAGACCGGAGAAGCACTCTGTTTCAAGGAAAAGGCAAGTGTATGTGATTGGGGATCCTCTGCTGAGGAGGACAGACAGGCCTGTAACTAGAAGTGACCCTGAGAACAGGAGGGTGTGCTGCTTGCCTGGAGCTAAGATACACGATGTGGATCTGAGGCTGAAGAGGATCCATATGGGAGAAGGAAAGAATCCTCTGATTATCCTTCATGTGGGTATGAATGATATAGCTAGATTCTCATTGGAACGTGTCAAAGGAGACTATGCCAGGCTGGAGAGGACTCTCAAGGAGCTGGAGGCTCAGGTAATCTTTAGCAGGATTCTGCCTGTCCCTAGAGGAGGACAACACAGCTGTGAGAAGATTCTGGCAGTTAACAGATGGCTCCGGCAGCGGTGTTACAAGGAGGGCTTTGGGATGTATGGGAACTGGGAGGCATTCACGGACAGAAGACTATTTGCTGAGGATGGACTTCACCTGAGTAGGGAGGGTAACAGACTTCTGGGAGGGAAGCTAGCTCAACTGATTAAGAGAGCTTTAAACTAAGGACTGTGGGGAGATGGTTGGGAGATGCTCAAACAATCTCTACACCTGATACTATCATTGAGAGGCAAGAAACTGAATTCAGAAAAGACAGTATAGATGCTAGAAAGGAGGGAAGCACAAATGCTGGTCTGAGGGGCGATGTTGGCAGTAGTAATAAAAGGCAATGTCAGGTACAGAATGTGAGCACAGCTGAGCAGCAAAAGCTAAAATGTTTATAAACCAATGAGAGAAGCCTAGGTAATAAAATGGAGGAACTGGAACTACTAGTAGAGGAATTGAAACCAGATATTATAGAGATAACAGAAACATGGTGGAATAGTAGTCATGACTGGGGTATGAGCATTAAAGGCTTTGTGCTCTTTAGGAAAGACAGATGTAATGGCAAAGGTGGTGGTGTGGCATTATATATCAATGATGCAATAGATTGCAAAGAAATTCAGAGTAATGAAATTAGCAGGAGAGAGTCTATCTGGGCCAAAATCACATTGGAGAAGAAAGCTACTAGAGTTTCTCCTGGATTAGTGCTTGGGGTGTGTTACAGACCACTGGGATCTGATTTGGACATGGATAGAGAACTCTTTAAGGCCTTTAAGGAGGTAAACACTACTGGGAACTGTGTCGTTATGGGAGATTTTAACTTCCCAGATATAGACTGGTGGATTTGCGCTAGCAGCAATAAAAGGGCCCAGATTTTCTTGGAGATGATAGCAGATGAATTTCTCCATCAAGCGGTTTCCAAACCAACGAGAGGAGATGCAATCTTTGCTTTGGTATTAGTCAGTAGTGAGGACCGCATAGAGGAATTAGTTGTAGGGGACAACCTAGGTTCTAGTGATCATGAGCTAATCCCATTTAAACTGAATGGAAGAATAAACAAAAATAAATCTGTGACCAAAGTCTTTGACTTCAAAAGGGCTAACTTCAAAAAATTAAGGGAATTAGCTAGGGAAGTGGACTGGACCAAAGAATTCATGGATATAAACGTTGAGGATACTTGGAACTGCTTCAAGACAAAGCTGCAGGAACTATCTGAAGCCTGCATTCCAAAGAAGAGGAAAAAATTTTCAGGCATGGGTTCTAAGCCAAGCTGGATGAATGTACATCTTAAACAGGTGATTAGGAGGAAACACAAGGCCTACAAGGAGTGGAAGTTGGGAGGGACAGGAAAGGAGGACTACCTTTTAGAGGTCAGAGCATGTAGGGATCAAGTGAGGAAGGCCAAAAGCCAAGCAGAGTTGAACCTTGCAAAGGGAATCAAAACCAATAGTAAAAGGTTCTTCAGCCATATAAATAGAAAGAAAACACAGAAGGAGGATGTTGGACCACTGTACACTGAAGATGGGGTAGAGCTCAAGGATAATCTAGGCATGGCTGAATATCTAAATAAGTACTTTGCCTCTGCCTTTAATGAGGGTGATGGTGAGATTGGGGACAGAGGTAGGGCAGCTAATGGGAATGTAGAAGTGGAAATTACCATATCTGAGGTGGAAGCCAAGCTTCAGCTGTTTGATGGAACTAAATCAGGGGGTCCAGGTAATCTTCATCCAAGAATTTTGAAGGAACTTGCACATGAAATTGCCAGCCCTTTAGCAAGGATTTTTAAAGTATCAGTGAACACAGGGGTTGTGCCTTATGACTGGAGAATTGCTAATGTAGTCCCTATTTTCAAGAAAGGGAGTAAAAGTGATTCAGGTAACTACAGGCCTGTCAGTTTGACTTCAGCAGTATGCAAGGTCTTGGAGAAAATTTTGAAGGAGAAAGTACTTAAGGATATTGAGGAAAATGGTAACTGTGATAAAATGCAACACAGCTTTACAAAAGGTAGATCATGCCTGACCAACCTGATCTCCTTTTTTGAGAAGATAACAGATTTTTTGGATAAAGGGAATGCGGTGGACCTAATTTACTTAGATTTCAGCAAGGCATTTGATACAGTTCCACACAGGGAATTATTAGTTAAAGTGTGGGAGATGGGGATTAATATGAAAATAGAAAGATGGATAAAGAACTGGTTACAGGGGAGACTACAGAGGGTCATAGTGAAAGGTGAACTGTCTAGCTGGAACGAAGTTACTAGTGGAGTTCCCCAAGGGTCGGTCCTGGGACCCATCTTATTCAACCTTTTCATTACTGACCTTGGCACAAAAAGTGGGAATGTGCTAATTAAGTTTGCAGATGACACCAAGCTGGGAGGTATTGCCAATATGGAGGAGGATTGGGATAGCATACAGAAAGATTTGGATGACCTTGTAAAGTGGAGCATTAGAAATAGGATGAAATTCAACAATGGGAAGTGCAAGGGATAAATAACAGGAATTTTTCTTATAAGTTGGGAATGCATCAGCTGGAAGTGACAGGGGAGGAGAAGGAACTGGGCATACTGGTTGATCCCAGAATGACAATGAGTAGCCAATGCGATGTGGCAGTGAAAAAAGCTAATGCGGTCCTGGGTTGCATCAGAAGGGGTATTTCCAGTAGAGATAGGGAGGTGTTAGTACTATTATACAAGGCGCTGGTGCAACCTCACTTGGAGTATTGTGTACAGTTCTGGTCACCCGTGTTTAAAAAAGATGAAGTCAAACTGGAACAGGTGCAAGGAAGGGCTACAAGGATGATTCGTGGAATGGAAAATCTTTCCTATGAGAGATGACTTAAAGAGCTTGGTTTGTTTAGTCTGAGCAAAAGAAGGCTGAGAGGAGATATGATTGCTCTTTATAAATACATTAGAGTGATCAATACAAGGGAGGGAGAGGAATTATTTGAATACAGCGTCAATGTGAACACAAGAACAAATGGATACAAACTGTCATTCAGAAAATTTAGGCTTGAAATTAGACGCAGATTCCTAACCACCAGAGGAGTAAAGTTCTGGAATAGTCTATCAAGGGAAGTGGTGGGGAGCAAAAACCTTAGGTGCCTTCAAAACAGAGCTTGATAAGTTTATGGAGGGAATGATATGATGGACAGTGTAGCTTGGCCATTGTCTGTCTTTTACTGTTGATGATGGGTATGATAGGGTATGTCCACACGAGTCTTTTATTTTGAAACAACACTGGTTGTTTTGAAATAAAAAACTGAATGTCCACACAACATTTTCTTATTTTGAAATGACAGGATCTGTCATTTCAAAATAAGAACCGTCATTTCGAAACGGCTGTTATTTTGAAATGGTTATTTTGAAATAACGCCATTTGGACGTGTTGTTTCAAAACAACACGTCCAAATGGCCTTATTTCGAAATAACCATTTCAAAATAACAGCTGTTTTGAAAGCAGGCTTTCCCTTAATTCGAATTAACTTATTTTGAAATAAGGACTTTATTTTGAAATAACTCATTTCGAAATAACTTATTTCGGAATAATGATTTGTGTGTGTGGGCCTAGCCATAGTGACCTGGGAAGGGGCATTGGATCGAGTGGGTTCTGAGTTATTACAGAGAAGTTCTTCTTGACTGGCTGTTGTGGACCTGCCCTCATCCTCAGGGTTTAACTGATCGCCATAGTTGGGATCGGGAAGGAATTTTCCCCCAGGGCAGATTGGCTTGGGCGCTGGGGTATTTTGCATTCCTCTGTAGCATTGGGCACGGCTCACTTGCTGGTTGATTCTCTGTATTAAAGTCTTTAAATCATGATTTGAGGACTTTAATAGCTCAGTTATGGGTTTGAGGTTCATTGTAGGAGTGGGTCAGTAAGGTTTTGTGGCCTGCAGTGTGTGGGAGGTCAGACTAGATGATCATATTGGTCCCTTCTGACCTTAGAGTCTATGAGTCTATTTCCATAGGGATACGTTTTACAAATGTGTATGTACAAACACAAATGCACATGCATGCGCATACATGCACAGACACCTGTGGCATTTTTAAAAAAAAAATATTCTAGTGAACAATATCATCTCTGAACCATGCAAAACTGAAAGATCCTGTATTCTGACATCAATGACACTGGCACTTACTAATCACACTTTAACACCAATGACCTCGTTTCCTCAAAGGGTCTGATGGTTAAAGTCTTAAAGAGTTATTGAAAAGATCATAGAGATAAAAACTGGAAACACTGAGAAAATGTGGGAGAACATTAATTTAAATTATGATAATATGACCTATTAAAGAAAGGAAGGAAAATCTCCCAAATGATCAGGTCAAAAGAAACTTTATTCCACAAGGGAATAAGTGGAAGTTATACACCAGTTTTAAAGAGATAAGAATAAATATCAACATTTAATTCTGTCTGTTTAGAAGGAGATACCTAGAGGATACATTTTGCTTTCACAGTTAATGGATGCTAGGGTAGATTTCCCTAGGCTTACTGGATGCCAGCAATGAGGCTTTGTATTAATTCTTGCCATGCACATGGAAGGGCAGGTGTCTGGTGGCCTGGGGTTTGGAAGCAAAGTGTACTCAACATAATATAATCTTAAGTGGGATTCTTCAGTGATATTAATTCCTGTAACAGAAAAAAAGGAGAGAAATACTTTAACAAGGATTCTGTTACCTGCCCTCATTCTATGTTGCAATTTAGTATTATTATTATTATTACTATTACTACTACTACTACTACTACTATTAAACAAAGGTTGCCAGTAGGTAGCAGAACTCTGATGGGATCCTGTAGAGAGGAGACACAGTTCAATTGCGGGGTATTGTGCAAAATATTGGGACTCTTTAATAATGTTGTTCTTAGAGCCCTAATTTTTTTATATTTTTAATAGCAATTCCCAGTCTATGCCAAATACTTTCCTAAAGCCCCATGTGCTTGCTGCACAGATGTTGGCAAATTTACACATTTTGCCAGCAGTTTTGCCTTCTTTCCAAAGCAGCCTATCTTTATAAGGTCATTGATTCTCTTTCTTATCCTGGTGTATGTGTTTTGATGGGCAGTGCCAAGGAAATTTAACTATCTGTTACTCCCTGGTTTTCAAAATTCAGTAACTTCATAGCCACGGCATTGTCGTTTCCTCATCCTATACATTCCTCGGTAGCTTCACATAATTTTACCAACTATATTATAATGTACTAGCTCCCATGCCTCAGCTTGCAACTTGAAGAACTTTGGCTTCCTCACCTCCTGCTATACAGAAATTTCACAGGTAAATGACTGATAAAAGGGGTACTGCGATAACATAGGACCCAAATTACCCATCACAACACTCTATCGCTAGAGACACAAAATACAGTAAAACCTACCAAGAGTGACCACTCATGGGCGTTAACAAAATGGTTGCTTGCAAATAAGACAACCAAATAACCTGATTTTACATACAGTACTGATATTCAGAGCTTCATTATATATAGGTGCCTATCACCCCCCCCCCCACCATCCCAATTTTTCATATTTCCTATCTAGTTAGACTACTTGGAAGAAGTGTTTTTTCTTCAAAGATATGGTAGTTCCATCTCTGCTTCTTTATGGTTTCTAGTGGCATAGCAGCCTTCAGACATGAGCACCTGGCCAGCAGCCAAGCAATTCTGAAGGCAGAGTGAAGAGCAATAGCTGCTAGCCAGGCACCAATCTCTGAAGAGAGTAAGAAAATGTGGTCACTGGTTGCAGATGACAGGTGACTGCAGGGCAGTCTGTAGGGGGATGCAGAACCCATGGCAATGGCCTATGGGGGGGCCCCCTGCATTTCTCTGTGTGCTGAGGGGTGTGGCGGCCCAGCCCAGGAGCTGACCCTGCACTCCCACCCCTCTCCGAGCCAGCCACTCCACCTCTGTGGGCAGAACAGGCAGGTCTGGGAGCTGAGCTCCACTTTCTCACCCTGCTCCTGGGCTGGTCCACTTCATTCCTGGGCCAGCTGTTCCCTGTGCTGTGGGTGGAGTGAGCCAGCCTGGAGTAGAGGCCAGCTCTGCACACTCCCACCCCCATCCCCTTCCCCACTGCCTTTCGATCCACGCCAAAGGCAGCAGTGAGATGGCAGGGGGGCACTATGGCCGGGGGGGCAGCAGTGCAGACCCCACAATGCCCAGCTCAGGGCAGGACAGCACAGGGCCCAGGGAACCACGGGGCCAGGGGCAATCGCCCCTTTCGCCCCCACCCCCACCCCAAGGACGGCTCTGCTGAACATCAAGCGATGATCCTGCAGTGAATTGCCTATGGGCAGCACCCACCCCTCAAGTGAAGTTTCACTGATATCATCAGGGCTCCATGCAGCCACAGGAATCAGCCTACACAGACTCATGACAGCTTTCAGGCTGTTCTGCACACTTTTGAAAATGTAGGGCCTGGAGAGGAAGGGAAACCAAGTGAGCCACAGACAACATGCACAGAAAGGACTGTTGGGGAGGGCAGCACTATGTGCACTTGCCGGTCCCAGGACACCTTTTAACATACAGCATAAAAGCAACTGAAGCTTGCCAGCACACCTGCTGCAGGAGCAGCAAACAGCCGATGCCCAAGACTGCCGCTTACCCATAATATATCGTGGGTAGCTCCATGGAAAAAAACCCACTGATTAGACTAGCTTGTCTCCCAGCTTTAAGGTGAAGGCAGAACATGCTTCAAGGCTTTGTTCAACCCCACTGTAGATTTGCCAAACTCCAAAGGGGCAGCCATGTTAGTCTAGTACACCAAAAGAAGCAAGGAGTCCTGTGGCACTTAAAGAATAACAAATTTATTTATTGCATGAGCTTTCATGGGAGAAAATCCCACTTCATCAGATGCTTGGAAGATGGGGAAACTTACAGAATGGGATGAAAATAAATGCAGGGGAGTGTAAGACATGGGATCAGCTCATACAGTAACAGAAAATCAGAGCAGTCGTTAATATTCAAACACTGGGAAACAGCACATAGAGGAGGGTGAAGTCAAATCATCTGTTGTAATGGGAAAAGCATCCATAGTCACAATTTAATCCTGCTTTCTCACAATCAAATCTGCATGTCAATTCTAATTCAGCTGTTTCTCTTTGAAGTCTTGATGTCCCATTGACTTTCTTGAGCACAGTTGTTAACAAGTCATCCACAGACTGATTAGAAAGATGGAAGTGCTCAGCAACTGGTTTTTGAGTGTTGTGATTTCTGATGTCAGTTTTGTGCCTATTTTTTCTTTTGTGCAGAGATTGTCCTGTTTGTCCAATGTATAAGGTGTAAGGGTATTTCTGGCACATGATGGCATAAATCACATTAGTGGGTGAGCAGGTGAATGAGCCCTTGATGGAGTAGCTGGCTTGATTAGGTCCTGTGATGGTGTCTTTTGTGCAGATATGTGGGTAAAGTTTGCAACATGGTTTGTTGCAGGGATATATGCCTGCTTTCATGTTTCTGATTTTAGGTTTGTATTTGCTGGTGAGTATCTGTTTAAGGTTAGGGGGCTCAGGGCCGTTCTTAAGGGGGGCAGGGCCCGGAGCCAATCAGCTTGTGCGGGCTCACCCCTAAACCCCATGAATGGAGTGGGCCAGTCCGAGGGCTGGGCTCTGCTCTTCCACCC
The DNA here is from genome assembly GCA_007922195.1 of Podocnemis expansa. Lineage (NCBI taxonomy): Eukaryota > Metazoa > Chordata > Testudines > Podocnemididae > Podocnemis > Podocnemis expansa. The sequence goes on from ML681992.1 coordinate 33,660,423, forward strand.
AGCCTCTGGGCCGGCTCTGCCCCTCCCCTGGGCCAGATGTTCCTCCCTGGAGGCAGGGCGGACCAGCTGACAGGAGAAGCGAGTGGTGCTCCCAGCCACCCTCTGTCCACCTTTCCCCCCTGCTTCCTTCGGCTTCAGGCCAAAAGCATCGGTTAGGGGGTAGGGGACAGTGCAGCCACAGGGAGGCAGTGGTTTGGGCCCCACGCTGCCCTGCTCAGGGCAGGACAGCATGGGGCCCATGGAACTGCAGGGCCATGGGCAATCACCCCTCTCATCCCCCCCTTAAGGGCGGCCCTCAGTGGCTGCTCTCCACACTTTAATTATAGGGGATAAAGTTCCATGGCCTCTGAAAGTAGTCATTCGTGACAGGTGCTCTCTTCATTAAGGCAAGTCTTACTATGCTAATTATCCTTCTCCACTCAAAAGTCTTGTTTGATGAGTCTGAGGATACTACACTGTTACAGTTAAAGGCCAGTTGGGTTCCAAATATTTTTGCTTGTCTCTGTATACATATGCATACAAAACAAGAAGGAACTGTGCCCTCTGGATGCCATATTGTCCTATTTTCAGTTTCCCACAACTTTGTGAATCTTATCATATATTGTATTATTTAAGCAGCATCATGCGATGATTCCAAAATTAAAGGGTATCATAATATAAATACACAAAATTCATGAATTCAGATTACATGTGCAATATAAATTAAACATTATATGAAGGTGAGTTTAGAGCTGTTGAAATTTTATGAAATTTGATTTTTCATTGCAATTTTAGTTAAACATTTCGCATCCCCCCTTATTTTTTTTAACCAATACTAATAATGCTACACAAACCAATCAATAAATGAAGTAAGCCAGTCCTGACTGGTCAAGATACAAATAGATAAGGACAAAAGTCAGAAGTCATTAATACTGCCCAGCATATGCTGGAAGCCAGTCAGCATCCACTAGACAATAAAAGGAATGAATTAACTGGCACATAAAAATAGGAAGCCATTAACTAGGCCATTACTCTGGACTGTGGAACAGGAAGAGCTAAGTGAAGAATTAAGTCAGTATGACTCACAGTGGGTGTTGGTTTTGAAGAATGTTAGCAGTATCCGTGGTCTCCATCTGGCTGCTATATTTAAGTCTGTATTCAGCATTTTTGTTATAAATCCTATTTTCAAGGATTTATAATGTGTCCATAGTATACATCCAATCTAGTCCAAAACTTAACATACAAAGTCTAATCACAAGAAACAAAAGGCTTTTTTAAAAGAAAAAAAAATCCTTTTGGTTGTTTCCAGTTAAAAGAGTGAAAACTAATAGAGTCATTAGAAGGTTCACACTCTTCTGCCCACCTGTAAATTAAAAATGATCTCTGTTTAAACTGCAGATTTCATAGGTCATTAGTTGAGAATGTGAAATGTATCTACAAGTTGTTGAAATTAAAAATAACAGAACTATTTCATTTGAAAAAGCTATTGCAAGGCAAGTGCAGCAACTTTTGCAAAGTTTCAGCATAATTTTTAACATGCATAGGATAGAGGACCAAACTTCAGTCTAGTGAAGAGATGGCACAGCTCCCAATGACTTCAGTGAGAGCTACGCCAGATCACCACAAGACTGCATTTGGCCCAAAGAAGATTAAGGAAGGCTGTCCTACAGGCACTATGTAAGCCCTTGAAGGAGTCTTTACTATGGCAGGTCAGTAATCCATGTTGCCAAAAGTGATTTAAGAGCATTTGTCTGATAAACCAAAAATCCTCCAAATTCCAAAGGGGTGACCATATCAGTCTAGTTCAGCAAAACAAACAAGGAGCCTTGTGTCAGTCTTAAAGACTAAATAAATTAATAAAATTAAAGACTAAAAACTAGCTAAAGAAGAGCTCTGTATAAGCTCAATAGCTTGTCTCTCTCACACACAGAAATTAGTCCAATGAAAGACATTATTTCACCCACCTTATGCCTACAAGGATATGTCTACACTGGAGGCCCTGTTATGTTGACCTAACAAGGTCAACTTTAAGTTGACTTAAATGTGACCTTGTTACGTCAACTTAGAGAGTCCACATTGAAAACTCCAGTTGACTGCCTACATCCACACAGGCAGGGGCTAGGTCGACCCTTCCTGGTGGCCAGGAACTCTGTGTGGGGGCCTGGAAGCCAATTAGGTTGACTTAAGGGCTTTCCCCTGTCTACACTGGCTTACATCAACTTAATAAGGTCAACTAAAGAGTTAAGTCAACCTAAAGAGGTGGTGTTATTAAGTCAACTTAAGGAAGCACTTAAGTCTACTTAATAAAAGCCCAGTTTGGCCACGGGGGTCTGTAGGTTGATTTAATTTTCCTTAAGTCGACCCAGAGCACCAGTGTAGACATACGCCAAGAGAGTTTGCACACCCTTTTCATCTTTTGTACTGTCACCCTTCACCCTAGGATTTGTTCATAGGGTCAACAATTCAAATCTCAATTAGTTCCTTAATGCTGTATGCTCAGTTTCCTAAACCTATATATTGAAGTGCTTTATCCTGGGAGGTGCCAAGTCCTTTCAATTTCCTTTGATTTTGAGGGCAGGAAGGGTAACATACTCAGCAGATCAGTGGGTTAGGACCTATGCTGCTACATACAGACATATACACTTGTTTAAAATACTTTGTTAATACAAAGTGCTGCACAAAGAGAAAGCATTATCCAGGGGCTTAAACACAACACTAAATGCTAAAATTAGGGAAACCTCTGCCGCTGACTTGGTGTAACCTTGAATAAGTCACTTAGCTCTCTTGCTGTCTGTCAAGCTTTTCCTCTGTAAAATGGTGATAGAAGAAGTGGAAGGAGGTCTTAGTTCATTCACATATATAACGATCCTTGGGTAGAAGGCACTATGGAAGCAGTAACTGTTATTTTACATTCTGAATATTATCATAAAAGGTGTGGGGAAATGAGAAGTGTTGACAGAAATGTCTTCAAGTCTGGAGCAAAGTTTTGTTTCAGCAAGGAGGCTTTTACTGCAGACCAAACAGTTTGCCCCTCCCTAGTCACAACTTTCATGTTAGTTGGAGTGTTTTGGGAGTGTTAATAATGTTTTAATGATGGAGGTTTTAACTTAATTGAAGACTTCTAACTGAATGTTTCTAAATAGAGGCACCTAATTACATCTATGAAAATTTGACGGGAGTCTGTCTGCTATCCTTCTGATCAGATTATCTGCTGAAACTGATGAGTTAATAAGCTTTCTAATTTCCTTGAAGGGGAGTTTGTTACATTAACTTTCCTTGTCCTCTTCTGTTTAGAGTTATCAAAGGAATTTGATATGAATACCATAGTTCTGGCTTCACTTTACTGGATCTGAATATTCTGGAATACTGAGATCTGGTTTGTAGGCTCTTAAACCCAGAAATATGAAACCTTTATACAATGAATTTGATTCTCATATTTACAGAGTTCTTGCAAGCTATTTTTTTTCTAATAAATGAAAAATATTCTGGCTAATGAGTACAGACATTCAAGTGTGACCCATTAAGTGCTGAATAGTCACTCCCACTGGAGCAAGAGGAATTGTGACAAATCTACAACTTTTGGATTGCATTTAGCATCTTCTAGGAAGGGAATGGTTGAGAGATGCTCAGCACCTCACTGGATGTGACCCTGAAGACCACATGCTGAGACCCGTAGTCTCACTGTATAGCATCTGACACTTCAAACAGTCCCACTGAAGTCAAAACACTCCCAAATATTGGCTTCTCATTAGAGTGCTGCTCACATCATTCAGTTACAGGTGTCTACGTGCCGCAGCACACAGCAGCTCAGAAAGTCTTCAGCATTAGCCTGTCAGGTCAGGGTGCACGGCCAACGCACCCTCCGTGCCGCGCCCGTGGCTATGTAGGAGACCGTGACCCTGACCCTCCTAGTTCCTTTTTCCGCCATCAGCGTTGGTTTTGGATCAGCGTAAACTTGCGAAATGTAAGTGCCTGTCTTCGCACAAAATTCAAGAGGCCTGGTTTCATACCATGCTTAGGGTGCTGCCAGGCTTTCCTGATGGACGACCTGCACGAGAAATGTCTCACTCGCCTGGGTGAGTCCCACCCTGCAGCAGAGTGCCCCATTTGCCAGCCCTTCAAGCGGATGACTCGGTTGGACAGGGAGTGCCGCCTCCTCTTGACCTTGGCGAGTGGAGCCACCACCCCCGAAACTGGCCGAGCCACAAGCACTCCGCCAGAGCCCCGATCAGTCTGGGCTCAGGACACCCGCCACCAATCGTCAGTACCAGGCTCAAAATCTCGACCCGCAATGGTACCGCCCCAGCACCAAGCTCATTGGTCACTGGGTAGCGTCTCAGCCGCCCCAAGGAGGGTACTGGCACAGGCAACCCTGACGGCCCACCATGGGCACCCAAACCCGACCCCAGTGCAGAAGACAAAGAAAAGGTCTAGAACAGTGCCCGTTCTCATCAGCACTGCAGGGCCCGGTACTACATCCCATGGTACCAATGTCAAGCCTGGCACTGACGTCCAGCCTGGTACTGCCAGTCCTGGTACTAGATCCAGTACTGCCAACTGAGGAATCAACGCCAATACCAGTACCGGCTTGCAGCTCTACGCCATCTTCCAACCCGGTACCAACAACCAGCCCGACGCTGGGCCCAAGCACGGCACCTCCAAGCCCTCCTCCAGTACCACAATCCAGTACAGAGGGGCAAGAAACTCCTCTCCATCGATCCTCTGAAGAGCTCTCAGTACCCAGCTCCCGGACATGGGGAGGAGGGTCTTCCAGATCATCCTCCGAGGAACTCTTCCTCCCTCCACAGGAGGAGCACCCCAGGAAGAGACTCCATTAGAACTCCGTATCCCCGAGTTCAAGGAGGTCAAACAGACTACAGCTACAGGGAGAGAGATCTGTTCCCATTATGGCGATGCCTCTAATGAGATCACCTCATAACGAGTGGACCCTCAACTGGCTGAACACAGCAACCGACGACACCTCCTCTCGTTACGGCCAGTCACCACTGCCGGAGTCCTCGGATTTTTCTGATGACGAACCTGACCCCTACTCTACACAATGTAGTAGATCACGGGCTCAATCCTCCTCTTCGCCTGATGAGCACCTAACTGGCATGTCTGCTGACCACGAAGGAGACCCATGCGTTGAGCAGGACCTCCTCCGCCGTATGGCAGCAAACCTAAAATTGAAATTGGGAATAATACAGGAAGAGGATGACTCCCTCTTTGATGCATGCCGTACAGCCCCCCCAGTGAGAGTGGCAATTCCCCTGCAGTTGGGAGTATACCTCATTGTCCAGGATTGCTGGCAACCACCTTTCTCAATCTCGCTAGTGTCCAAATCTGCAGATAAGAATTACTATATCTCCCCAGAGGGGTTTTCCTTCTTGTTCCATCACCTCACCCCAGGATCACTGGTGACTGATGCCATAAATCAAAGGGAGAGACAGGGCCAGGTGAGTTCCACACCCAAGAACAAAGAGGTGAAGAAGCTCAACCTCCTGGGGAGGAAAGTTTACTCCTCCGCTGCCCTCCACCTCCGTATTTCCAACCATTCAGCCCTAATGATGCGCTACATCTTCAACCTATGGGAGGCCATGCTGAACTTCTGCACGGCCACCTCCGAGGAGCACCTGAGAGACTTCGAGGCAATGTTTGAGGAAGGAGAGAGGGCATCCAGGGATGCTCTAGCAGCAACCTGGGATGCAGTGGGCATGGCTGTCCGCACTATGGCCTCCTCAGTCGTCATGCATCAGTTGGCCTGGCTCGAAGGCTCCGGCCTATCCACGCAAATGCAGCAAAATTATTCAGGACCTCCCCTTCGAAGGTCTTGACCTCTTTGCCCCATCCACAGACACAAAGCTCCATGGTATGAAGGACTCGAGGGCCACGCTTCAATCCCTGGGGATATACACTCCACAGCCCATCAGGTGCTCAACAAGGCCACACCAGCAGCTCCAACAGCAATTACTGGAGCTAAAGCAGCAACTTCAACTGCAGAGACAGCTCCCAAGATCCCTCCAGTTTTCCCAGCGCCATCTTGGGGAGCTGGACAAGGACAAGGCCCGCTCAAGTAAAGGGAGAAAGCTCAGCACCTCGCAGTTGGGAAAGCGCGGGCAGGGACCTGACCGCTCATCTGGCTGCAAACAGCATTTTTGATGGTCGCCTTGAAAGCAGCACAGCAGGGCCCCTGTTTTCCCCCTAGAGCCTCTGCCACTTTGTCCCTCAGTGGACCTGTGTGACATCCAACCAGTGGGTTCTCAACATGGTGGCACGAGGATACCGTATCCAGTTCCTTTCAATCCCTTGGGACAGGAAACCTCCCCCTCGTGCAACTTCAGAGAACTGGGAACTGTCAAACAGGCTCAAGGCCGAATGCCAAAAACTCCTCTCCCCCGGGGCCATGGAAAAGGTCTCCAAACAAGAGCAGGGCAAAGGGTTCTACTCCTGCTACTTCTTGTTCCCCAAACGCAACGGGGACCTATGGCCCATTCTAGACCTCAGAGTACTAAACAAATACATGAAGAGAATAAAGTTCCACATAGATTCCCTGCCCCAGATTGTCTCCTCCCTGTCCACAGGACACTGGTTCGCAGCCCTCGACCTAAAGGATGCTTACTTTCACATAGCCATCCGACCCCACCACAGACGATTCCTCAGGTTTATGGTGGCACAAAACAACTACCAATTCACTGCCCTCCCCTTCGGGCTATCGCTAGCTCCCAGGATGTTCACAAAATGCGTGGCACCAGTCACAGCGTTTCTATGCAGGAGGGGCATAAGAATCTACCCCTACCTGGACGATTGGCTCATAGTGGGCAACTCAAGTTGACAGGTGCAAAACCACGTCAACCTGGTGGTGAAACTCTGCAAGTTCCTTGGCTTCCACATAAACACTAAGAAGTTCAAGCTCAGCCCCACTCATGACATAGAATTCATTGGGGCATGATTAAATGCTCGACAGGGCACGGCGTCCTTGCCCATCAAGATTTTGGTCCATTTGCACCATCATCATGGAACTGCAAGCACCAGGTGTAACCAAGCGCACCGGTGCATGCAGCTTCTGGGACACATGGTGGCAGCCACCTCAGTAATCTGAACAGCGCGCCTGAGGATTAGACTTTTCCAGATCTGGTTCGTCACGATGTTCAGGCCATGGAGAGACTGTCTGGACAAGGTTCTCTCAGTTCCCCTGTATGCCCTGGAGGGACCCCCACTTCACAATGGGGGGCATCCCATTCAGGGAGCCCAAGCCCTCAGTGACCCTGATAACGGATGCTTCAGACTAAGGTTGGGGAGCCCACCTGTCCGGAGGCCTCGCTACACAGGGTGTTTGGACCCCTGAGGACAAACTCCTCCACATAAACGTGAAGGAGCTCCGGGCCATCAGATTGGCCTGCACAACGTTTCTCGACAAAATCCAAGACAGAATGGTCCAGATCCTCACAAACAATACAAGGGCCGTGTTTTATACCAATCAGCAAGGGGGGATTCGCTCCTTGACTCTATGAGAGGAAGCGTGCAAGCTTTGGCAACTAGTGATAGAGCACCACTTTACACTGATTGCCTCCCACCTCCCGGGGGTGGACAATGGCCTAGCAGACTCACTCAGCAGAAAACTCCTAGTGAATCACAAGTAGTCCCTCCACCACAAGGTGTTCTCCCTACTGATAAACAGATGGGAACTCCCCAGGTGGACCTGTTTGCCACGGAACAAAACTGCAAATGCCCTCAATTTTGTTCCCTCCGGGGCCAGGAGGAGGTCTCTCTCTGTGATGCCTTCCTCCTCAGTTGGTCGGGGGCCCTGATGTATGCCTTCCCGCCATTTTCCCTGATCCACAGAATGCTACTGAAGGTCCTGATGGACAGAGCACACATCATTCTGATAGCTCCGGACTGGCCCAGACAACACGGGTTCCTGCTCCTGCAGGACATGTCCGTAAGGACCCCGCTCCACCTACCCCAGTGGGTGGATCTCCTAACACAGGACTTGGGGTGCCTCCAGCACCCGAACCCAGGTCTCCTACATTTGACGGCCTGCATGATCTCCAGCTCCGGGAGCAAGAGAGGTGCTGCTCAGATAGGGTTAAAAAGGTCCTGGTTGGTAGCAGAAAACCCTCCACCAGGTCCATCTACATCATGAAGTAGAAAAGCTTCTCCACTTGGTGTCGTGGCAAAGAAATAGACCCTATCTCCGCACCAATCCATACAACTCTGGACTATCTCTTAGACCTAATAAAAAAGGACCTATCCCTGTCCTCACTAAGAGTCCACTTAGTGGCAATTTCGGCCTTCCACCAAAGGGTTGATGGTGTGCCAGTTTTTTCATACCCTATATCTCACAGGTTCCTGAAGGGGATAGGAAAAGCTTTTTCCGCACCCTCGTAAGCCCACCCCTCAGTGGGATCTGAACATTGTGCTACAGGCTTTGACAGAGCCACCCTATGAACCCTTGGATTCAGCTATTCTGCTAGCGTTATCCTGGAAGGTGGCTTTTCTGGTAGCGATCACCTCAGCCAGAAGGATTTCAGAGTTACGAGCCCTTTCCTCTGAACCCCCATATATGACATTCTTCCCAGATCAGGTGGTCCTCCGCCATCATCCTTCTTTGCTGCCCAAGGTGGCCACTCCCTTCCACATGAATCAAGAAATTTGCCTGCCAGTTTTCTATCCCAACCCCCAGGTTACAGAAAACCAGAGACAGTGCCATACCTTGGATGTGAGAAGAGCGCTCCTAATTTATCTTGAGCGCACACGATCTTTCCACAAGACCTCCCAGCTGTTCATGGTGGTCACCGAACGCATGAGAGGTTCCCCAGTGTCCTCTCAGTGCATCCCCAAATGGATTGTAAACTGCATCAATGACTGCTACAGAAGGTCAAACACGCCTCTCCCAGGGAATGTGAGAGCCCACTCTACCAAAGCTCAGGCGTCTTGCATGGCCTTCTTCGCCAATGTCCTGATCCAAGAGAACTTCAGGGCCTCTGCGTGGTTGTTCATACATACCTTCACAACGCACTACACCATTTCCCAACAGGCTAGAGATGATGCCGCTTTGGGCAGAGCTGTACTCAGTGTGGGTAGACTGTAACTCTACCCACCATTCTCGGGTATGGCTAGTAGTCACCTGTAACTGAATGATGTGAGCAGCGCTCAAAGGAGAATGGTTGTTTACTCACCAGTAACCGTCCTTCTTTGAGATTGGCTGCTCATGTACATTAAGGTCCCTCCTACCGTCCCTGCTAATGGAGTTGGCAAAGGTCTATGAGACTGGGAGGGTGAGGGTCACAGTCACCTATATAGCCACGGTCGCGGCTTGGAGGGGGAGTTGGCCGTGCGCCCTGACCTGACAGGATAATGCTAAAGACTTTCCAAGCTACCGTGCACTGTGACACTTAGACACCTGTAACTGCATGTATGTGAGCAGCCCATCTCAAAGAAGGATGGTTACTGGTGAGTAACCAACCATTTTAACTGAATCATTCAGGACCATGTGCGGAATATTCAGCATGGGTAAAGGTATTGAAAACTAGCCTTAGCTATGCCAAAAAGTGAGAGAGTGAATTTAATCTTTTCTTTCTTTCCTTTTTTTTTTTTTTTTTTTTTTTTTTAAGAAAAACACTCCCAAAGTAAACACCATGAATTTGCTCTTCTTTAAATTCAGACATTTCTGTCATCCTAGTTGCTGCACTGCAAAATTCTTCTAATCTGATATTTTTAGTTCGGCAAAGAAAAAGCAGTTTTGAGGGGCCTAAACATGAGTTTTATGACCTTCTACAGGGGCAACTGAAGCAAAACAAACACACACTGTTATGCACAGAACTAGATAGAAGAACCTCATCTGCTTGTCAGAGCTAAGTAAAATAAATCGTAAACAATGAATCTGTTCATTCTGTTAGACTGAACACAGACATGATAACTATGTTTGAAATGAAGTGCCAAAAATTTCCTTCACAAATGATAAGTAAACATCAAAAGGAAAGTTTGAGCCATTCCACTCCACTTGCAGATTCTGCCACTGTTTAATCACATGCATAGATAGCTATCCTCATGTGAACAGTCCCATTGATTTCAACCATGGCTATTCATATCAGCATAATTATTCAGTTACTTAGAAGCTGTGCTGGTTTGGTGCCATCATACAAAATGCATTGGTCTAATTTTATTGTTGGGTTTAGTGGCTGGGTGGTGAGTGCCTGTTGGTGGCCCATGATATAGAAGAGCTCAGACTAGGCCCTTCTGGCCTGGAACACTGAAGCAAGGTTATGTATAAACTTGAAATTGAAAACAGACATGAAAATAAAGTTAAAGAAAACCATTATTAATTTTCAACCTACTCATATTACAAACAAAAGAGAAAAATACAGGTACAGATTATCTTTATTTTAAAAAAAAATTCTTTTAAACCATAAGACATAAATCTATTTGTATTTACTAACCACCCCAAATGAGATTAGAAAAGTAATGTCACCATGCACTAACAGGGGTTTAATGAACTGCCAGTGACTCATAATGTAAGCCTCTGATGAGATTTTAAATAATCAGGAAGTTTGGCTATACCTGAGTCTGAAGTAACCGTCTAACAAGCAGATCCACATGTACTGCACCTTACCAAGAGGTGACAAGGCAATAATTAAAAAGAGTGTGGGGAGCTCTCACACCAATTGCCTTGTTAATTGCATTGATCTTATTAACCTCTCCTTTCTCCAATACCTTCTAAAACCCCATTTCTTCCATGCCACCCATAGGAAGCCAGTTATCCTAACTAAAAAATTATAACTGTAATGGAACCGTCTAACTATGCATAACCAATACAGCTTAATTGCAGATTCTTATCACTGCAACCCTTGTCTTTCTTCACTATATTGTTTATGGCTCTCACCCTTTGCATCACCTCTAAAATTAGAACTCTCAAGGTCTGGGGCCAGGTCAGATCTTTGTTCTTGCTCTGTGGAGTGACTGGCATTTTTTGTGCCGTATAAATAATAGGTAGGAAGCGTGATTTTGCATCCCTTACTGAAGTAAAATTCTGATTAACTTCAGTGGGGTTCTTGCCAGAATAATGGCTACAGAATCAGGGCCATATTACACAGTGAAACTCAGGCCTGAGTTCACTAGATTTCACAGAGGGAGAATCCCAACCAGCTTGCAGGGGGGGAAATTCACTCCATTTACTTCATACCAACAAGTAAATCTGTAGTGGCAAAGCACTGTCTTATTGCAGTATCTGCAACATCTCTGGCCCCTTAATAATTAAATAATATTTCATAGAAAATGATAGTTTATCATTATTTCTAAAACAAACAAGGAGTCCTGTAGCACTTAAAGACTAACGCATTTATTTATTGCATAAAAATATGGAGTGCTTCACAAATTTGCATGTCATCCTTTCGCAGGGGCCATGCTATTATTTCTAATGTAGTCTGAGTAGATTTATTCTAAAAGTGGTCAGCTAGGTTTGTGGCTGACATACTAAAATCAGGATTCTTTGCCATTGAATAAACTAAGTAACACCTGTGGCGAAAGAGACACGCTTTCTGGATACACAGACTTCATCAGCCGACAAGTTCTGCCTCTCACTAACAGCAGTTGGGCCAATAAAAGATATTACCTCACCTACCTTGGGTCATTAATGTTCTGAGATTAACACAGCTACAATGACACTGCAGACAATAAATTAACATTATTTAGAATGAGTAATTAACATCCTTTGATAGAAATGATTTACAATTGGGCTTACAAGTAGCTCAAATCATAGTTCCAAGGAGGAACTCCAAATACCAAATAAACTTGCAGAGCTGAGGATTCCTATGCTATGTCTACACTGGGGGGTGTGTGGCCTGGAAGTCAACTTCAGGGTATGTCAGCAATGGACACAGTGCAGACATACTCGGGGGCAGCCCTGCCTCCAGAACCAATTTGGCTCCTGGAACCCAATCCAGCTCTGGGTGCCGCAGGCAACATGCTGGGAGTAAGAGCCAGATCCGGCTCCCAGCCCCCCCGCAGAAGGCTGCAGCCAGGAGCTGGTTTCTGCCACCCGCAGAAAGGGGCTGGCAGTTCCATCGTGCTCCTAGCCCCTCTCCACAGGCAGCAGGGCCAGCAGAGAGGGGCTAAGAGCCCAACCTGGCTCCCAGCCCATCTCCCAGGTGGTAGTGGCTTGCAGCCAAAAGTAGCCAGGGGCACGTGGAGCCGACAAGTGGCCAGGGGAGAAGCCAGCTCTGCATCTGTGAAACTGACAAGGCTGCGGAGGCCCTGCCCAAGCAGCTTGGCAGCCTGGTCAGTTTCACGCCTGTGAAATTGACCAGGCTGTGGAACCTCCCGAAGTTGGTGACAAGTGATCTGGGGCTCAATTTGGCCCCGAGTCACTTGCTGCCGGCGGCAGGAGCCGGCTCCAAGCCACTACCACCTGTGGAGAAGGACTGGGGGCCCAATGAGGCTCTCAGCCCCTCGCTACATGCTTCGGGAACTGGCTGCTGGTTTCTGCAGCCTGAAGAGAGGGGTGAGAGCCCAATCTGGCCCCCAGGCCCTCTCTACAGGCTGAGGGGGCTAGGAGCCGGCTCGGAGCCCAATCAGGCTCCCAGCTGTTTGCATGGCAGGGCAAGCAGCTCCAAGCCTGGTCAATTTCACAGACTGGGAGCCTGTGAAATTGACCAGGGTCTGAGCTGCTTGCCCCATGGTGCAAGCAGCTGGGAGGCTGATCAGTCTTTGAGCCAGCTCCTAGCCCCCTCAGCCTGGGGGCCAGATTGGGCTTTCAGCCCCTCTCTGCAGGCTGCAGGAATGGGCTGCCAGCCCCTGACGCTGACAGAGAGGGGCTGGGAGCCAGATCTGCCCTCCAGCTCCTCACTATAGGGCAGGAGCTGGATCGGGTCCTCCCCGGGGTGGACCGGAGCCCCAGGCCTGATCACACCCCCAGGCGAGGAAGGGCATGGGGCCCTGTCCTATAAAGTCAGCTTAAATGCTTAGACCTGATTTACAGGGCAGGAGGTATTAAGTCAATTTAAGCAATTGCTTAAGTCAACTTAATTTCCAGAAGTGCACAGGGAATGGCTTAAGACTCAAGCCCGTAATGTAGCCATACCCCAGTGAGCATTTCAGTGTAATGAGTGTACCTCCTTAGGAAATTAGACACATGGAATAAGTCTGTAAAAGTTTGGTTCATAGATTCTCTTTCCACCCCTTAACTCCCATCCAAAGGCTAGATGTTTATCTGAAAGAATTCTGAGGTTGTTTTCCTACACCCCACTTCAAGATTATTCCTCTCTCTTTTCACCTGAATGCTTTTCCATTCTCCTCTACCTGATCCCTGAACCAGATCTGATCATGCACTTACTCTCTAGACCCAGTTGCATCAATATTTTTTCTTTTCCCATTATCTGTTTTACCTTGCTTAGATGCAACCTGGCGGTTTCTCTTCGGCAAAATTTGTAAGCATAATCTCCATGCCATTACTAAAAATGTTGAATAGTAGTGGACATAGGATAGTCTTCTGTGGGATCCCACTAGCTACATCCTACCCATTGGACAGCAAACCATTGATAACTACTCTTGGAGCATGGTCTTGCAACCAATCATATTACTTTTAGGTGGGGTGCGTCAGTGAGGCCATGCTTTCCTGGTTTCTTATGAGAATGTCAGCTTGCATATGATTAGTTTCTTATAAGTAGAATATTGTTCTGTTAATATTCTGAACTTCTATGTTGATGTTTATAGGGTGTAGCTCCCCTTTCTTTTAGGTTGTATTGTGCTAAAGATCTGATAGCTTCAGCTACCATCCCTTCAGTGAACAGCTAGGAATATTAAGGCCATGTTTACGCTACAGCATAGAGTTGAGACAAGTTACACTGATGATCATAAACTGCTATAATTACACCACTTGTGCATGTTCACACAATGCTCCTTGTGTCAGCAGAGTGCTTCCGTAGTCGGTGCTCTAGCAGCAAGAAAGACAACAATGCACTATGTGTAGTTATCCCATTGTTCAAATTGCCACCTTCTGCCATGAAGAGCCATGAGAATGGGGAATGCATTGTAGTGCTCCATGGTACGGACTCCCCATCTCATGATGCAGTTTTTTTTTTCTGGCTTACTGGTCCATGGGCATCCTGACTACATTTTACACACCAATTTTCAACACCTTCAGCACCTGACGCCCCTGTCTGAAAGCATGGATCCTGACCACAAAGAGGCTGATCATTCAATAGTTAATGAGCAGTGAATCTGAACAGGCATCCCTGTGCCTGCTCTGCTGTGTGCTATGGAAGGAACCAATTCAAAATTATTTTTGGCATTCACAGACTAGCAACACAGCCAATGCTACGAGTGTGGGATGGGACAGGCCAGCCCAGAGGCCAGGCTCTGCACTTCCACCCCACCCTTACCCCAGTTGCTCCATCCCAGGGGTTGGGGCAAGCCAGCACAACTGTTCGCTCTGCTCTGGGAGCGGCTTGGCTGGCATGTGGTGTATGGTCTTTAACATAGCCTTCCCGGGCACATGGCCCTGGCGGGCTGCACCAGAAGCCACACCGTGTGCCAGTCAGCCCCACCATCCTGGGGGCAGACTGGCTGGAGCAGGGGGCCACTAGTGGAGGCCATGGCCCCAGGCAGGGGGGTTCACTGGGGGGGGGGGGGCTGGGGTGCCAAATCCCCTTAATCCACCTCTGACAATGGATGGCTGCTATTGGGCTCAGGAAACAAGCACTAAATGCTCTCCTTGCAGCATTATGCATGTATGTGATGAGAAGCAGTAACTGCAGAGCTTTCAGATGTAAAAAGCCACCTTCCTGGAACCATGTACAGGGTTTATCCCCCCTGCTGCTCAAGGACACCAAAACGAGAGCTGCCCTCTCAGTGAAGAGGTATACTAATCACTGTATGGAACCTGGCATCTCCAGACTGCTACCTATCAGTCGCAAATCAATTTAGAGTTTGGAAGTCTATCAATGCTGTTGTGTTCACACAAGTGTGCATTAGTGGCATTCTGCAACAAAGGACTATACCTCTGGGAAATTTTCATGAAATAATGAATAACTTTGTGGCAATGGGATTCCATAACTTTACTGTGCAATTGATGGCATGGATATAGAGGTTTTGACCCCCATGCCACCTTGTGATAGAGTACATCAGTAGACAGTGCTAATGCTCTATGCTGGTAGATAGGAACTCCCCGGCTCAGGAAGACCTGGGGCTCAGGTGCTGGGACTTGAGACTCAAGCCCCAAAAGCCTGGCACCAGCGACGCCCCTGCTGGTAGATCATCAGGGACATTTCACAGAGGGTATGTCTACAGTGGTGCCTTGGGCCGACTTAAGGAAGATTAAGTCAACCTACAGATCCCCATGGCCACACTGGGCTTTTATTAAGTTGACTTAAGTGCTTCCTTAAGTCGACTTAATAATACCACCTCTTTAGGTCGACTTAACACTTAAGTCAACCTCATTAAGTCGACTTCAGCCAGTGTAGATGGGGAATAGCCCTTAAATCAACTTAACTGTCCACTAGGCCCCCTTCCAGAACTCCTAGCCACCAGGAAGGGTCGACCTAGCACCTGCCAGTGTAGATGCAGGCAGCTGACAGGAGTTTTCAGGGAGGACTCTCTAAGTTAACTTAACAAGGTCAACTTTAAGTCACCTTAAAATTGACTTTGTTAGGTCGACTTAACAGAGTCTCCAGTGTAGACATACCCTAGGAGATTAACAAGGGTTCACCAAGGATTTCCCTTTTAAATCTGGAAACTCACTAAACCTGACTTGGTTTACCCTTTGGAGGACAGGGATACTGCCTTCTGCTCTAAGGTTTGACAGTCAGACAGTAAGTTTTTCAAAACAAAATTTTTCTTTATTAAATCCTATTTCTAATCCAATTTAAATTAAAAAAATGAATGTCACAATAATAATAAATGAAATAAGCCACTTGGGACAGTACTAGATGCAATAGAACAGTGGTTTCCAACCTTTTGGGTTGAGGGCCACAAATATTTTTATAACTCTGAAGGGCCACCAATCTCTCAACTCAAAAAATGTATTAATGATCTGTATAAACCACACCATTAAGGATTATAGATCTCTATATAGTTAAAGTTAATATTTATGTAGTGAAAAGCTAATTATGTAAAATATGTTAAAAACAATTACATTTGTGGGAGGCTGGGAACAGGCATTAAGCAGGAGGCGGGTGTCTGTGGGAGCCTGGAAGGAGACACTGGGGGAGGAAGTTTACTACTACAGCCCAGCTCTCAGCAGTGCGGCTTGCCACTGCAGCCCGACTCCGGGCTTTGTGCTGGGTTTGGACAGGAGGCTGGCAGCTACAGCCTGGCTCCCAGCCAGCAGAAGGGGAACACAAGCTATTTTAAAAGGCCCTGCAGGACACTGTTGGCCCACAGGTCAGGGTTGGGAACCGCTGCCATAAACTGTATGACCGATTGTCACGCACCACCCAAAATAATGTAAAACACTAAAATTGCAATACAGTACTCATTAAACAATCTGATATTTCCTTAGAACATATTATAATGTTAAAAAGACTTAATTGTTGTGCAACATGACAAATATACAATGTTGCAACATGCAACATAACATAGAGGGGAAGAAGAAATTTTGCCCACATATATACAAGGCCTTAATACAATTTTGTATTAGAATACCAAGCTTTTGGAAATATAACACACAATTCCCATATAGATATGTATACAGTGACATCATAATAAAATGCTTAATAATACTGATGCAACCTAACATTCCATGCATGTAGATAGATCAGTTACTTGCTTTTTTACTGTCAATCAATAGCATTTTTCCCGACCCTCAAACTTGTACTTCATTCATATCCTCCTTCCTACCTACTGACCACCTCCCTGCAAGTATTAAGAGTGACCTTTATCTCACCATGGTCTGCCTTTCTGCTATTTGTCAGTTTCTTAATAGCCCTCTCTCTTAGCATGCCATCATTGCAACTACCAGTTTAGATTTCTAGCCAAAACTTGTGCTAATCTATCATTATTTACTACTTATCAAAAGCCTTACACTTAAAACTAAAAACATTTCTATTCATGACTAATCATCATGATACTGTCACTCTTTTTGAAAACCCACCTTGTTTTAGTAGAAAGTTAAAACAAGGTCTGAAACTTTCCAAAACAGCCTAGTGAAAAGGCCTACATTGGAAGATGGTCAAACCTGCTATGCAGCCAAGTAAGTAGTAGTCAAGCTCTGAATTTATAACCTCACAGAAACTGGCAAGGAACATGCTGAAACAAACACATACATATTTCCAAATCACTACCAAGGACAGAAAGAGGACAAGAGGTCATTCAAATACCAGTGAGATAACAGGGACCACCTGACCCACCCACCCATCTTGATGGATGAAAATGTCTTTTCATGGTGGGATTACTTAGGTTCATAAAGTTAAGTACATGTGTATGTGTTTGAAAAATCAGGGTCTTAATTGTAAATCACTCCTTATCCAGACAGAACTCCCTATGATAACAGTGAGAGTCTTGCCTGAGAGAGGAGTTTCTTATAAGCGAGTAAGGCCCATCAGGTTCAGTTCTATATAATTGCAGTTTAACACTGGATACTTTGCATAAAATATAAAATTTGCACAAATAAATTTAACATAGTAAGATCAAGAAGAAAGCTCTCAAAAAGTTGGGATGATGATGGCTTGAAATACACTGGTAAGAGTTTCTGATAACTAGGGCTATGTTTTGGTCATGGCAATGGTATTTTAAAGTTACAAGGTAGTGAAGTGGTGTTGAAAAGGATAGAAGTTATGGCAAGGTAAAGGTGACAGTTCCTTCATCTAACCTCATGCCTACACTTAATCTGTATACAGCAAAAACAACTAAAGTTTTGTGGCACCTTAAAGATTAACAAATTTCTTTGGGCATAACCTTTTGTGTGATGCAACCCACTTCATCATGCACCTGATGAAGTGGGTTGCAGCTCATAAAAGCTTATGCTCGAACAAATTTGTTAGCCTTTAAGGTGCCACAAAATTTTAACTGCTCATGCCCACATGTTCCTTCACCATGGCACCATGCATCAATCAATCCAGACTGTCATCTTATTCTTAAATTCCACCTAACAACCACACTCCCACATAAATTACAGTGTTATCTGTCTCTGTGAAAGAGGAAAGAGATAACCTCTACCTCCAATTCATCAGCCCATATTCCATGGAATACGTTAACTACAGCAGTCACTTTTGCTTTTCTTAAACAAATAGAGATTATATTATCAAACTAGTCTATACAGAGAAAATCTACAATACAGGGAGGAAAGAGATTATGGGCTTTATCTGATCTTGCTTATTTTTGCTTTAAACTCATATAATTTCATTGTAGTTAATAATGATTTATACCAGCATGAGAGATCAGAATCAGCACCTAATCTTTAAATGAACCACTTTCTTCTGATGGAAGACATCCATAAGCCTGTGTTTAAAACTTAGTTATATAAAGAAGATGATAAAAGCTATAGTATTGCATGCTCTTTTGATTTTTTAAGATCAGGATCACGATTTGACGTATCTATACTCAAGCTCTGAACTTGGCTTTCCTTCCTGTTAGTTCCATAATATATAGAAAATTGACTGGGTTAAATGTAACTAACGCAATCAATCATAGAGAGAAAATCTAAGAGAAACGAATCAAAGGAGTTGTCTGTGTAATTTGGATTCAGTCACTAAGATTCACAGAAGATTAGGTTTGAATGGGATGTCTGGAGGTAATCTAGTCCAAATTGCTGCTCAAAGGACCAGCTCCAAATAAATGATCCCAGCCAAAGCTTTCTCAAGCCATCCCTTAAAAACATCAAAGGATGGAGATTCCACCACCTCCCTAGGTAACCCACTCCAGTGTTTCACCACCCCACCACTGAAAAAGTTTTCTTAATATCCACCTAGACCTCCTCCACTGCAACTTGAAACCAGCATTCCTACTTCTGTCATCCACTACCATTAAAAAGGGTCTAGTTCCACCATCCTTGGAACCCCCTTTCAGGTAGTTAAAGGCTGCTATCAAATCCCCCTTTGTTCTTCTCTTCTGCAGACTAAACAAGCCCAATTGGAATAAGCTGTCTCAGCAAGTTGTGGAATCTACTACATTGGAGGCTTTTAAGAGTAGGTTAGACAAACACCTGTCAGGGATGGTTTAATGGGGGTACTTGGTGCTGCCATGAGTGCAGGGAACTGGACTTGAGGACCAATCATGTTCCCTTCCAGTTTCTATGATTCCATCATTCAGTTCTCTCAGCCTCTCCTCATACATCAGGTGCCACAGCCCACCTAATCATTTTTGTTCTCCTCTCCTTTCCTATTTCTCCACATTCTTCCCATAGTGGGGGAGCCAAAACTAGGCAAAATACTCCAAATCTGACTTCACCAGCACTGAATAGTGAGGAAGAATCACTTCTGCTGGCAATGCTCCTACTAATGCAGCCCAATATGACATTAGCCTTCTTGACAAGAGGGGCACACTGTTGGCTTACATACATCTTCTAGTCCCCACAGTAACCCCCAGGTCCTTTTTGGCAGAACTGCTGCTTAGTCACTCAGCTCCCAGTTTGTTGCAGTACACAGGATTCTTCTTTCCTACGAGCAGGACTCTGCACTTGTCCCTGTTGAACCTCATAAGATTTCTTTTGGCCCAATCCTCCAATTTGTCTAGGTCACTTTGTGACCAGGTAATCTCCAGGGTATCTGTCACTTCCCTAGCTTAGCTGTCATTTGCAAATTTGCTGAGAGTGCAATACACCTCATCATCTAGATCATTCATTAAGATGTTGAACAAAAATAGCCCCAGCAACTACCCCTAGGGTACTCCACTTGTCTCCAGTTGCCAGCTAGACATCAAGCTGTTGATCACTACCCATTGGGCCTGATGATTTAGCTAGCATTCTATTCACCTTATAGTCCATTCATCCAACCAACCCATACTTCTTTGACTTGCTGATAAGAATACCGTGGCAGACCATATCAAAATCTTTGCTAAAGTCAAGGAATATCTTGTCCACCACTTTCCCCCATTCACAGAATCAGTCATCTCATCACAGAAGTCCATCAGGTTGGTAAGACATGACTTGCCCTTCGTGAATCCATGATGACTGTTCCTGATCCCCTTCTTCACTTCCAAGCACCTCAGAATGGATTTCTTAAGTATCTGCTTCTTGATTTTTCTGAGGACTGAGGTGAGGCTGACCGGTCTGTAATTCCCTGGATTCTCCTTGTCCTTCCATTTTTTGAAGATAGGCACTATATTTACCTTTTTCCAATTATCTGGGATCTCTCCCAATCACCAAAAGTTTTCAAAGATAATGGCTAATGGCTCTGTATTCACATCAGCCAACTCTCTCAACATCCTCAGATGAACAGCATCTGACCCATGGACTTGTGTATGTTCTGCCTTTCTAAATAGCCCTGTACCTGTTCTTTCACCACTCATGGCTGCTCATCTCCCCAGTCTCTGCTGCCCAGTAAAGTAGTCTGGTAGCCGACCCTCTCTGTAAAGACAAAAGCCAAAAAAAAAAAATCGAGTACTTTGTCTTTCCCACTTCATCTGTCACTAGGTTGCCTCTCCCATTCTGGGAGGGTCCCACATTTTTCCTGACCTTGTTACTAAAATGCCCATAGAAACCCTTCTTGTTACCTGTCACATCTCTTGCTATCTGCAACTCCAGTTGTGCTTTGGCCTTCCTGCTTTCACTCCTGAATGCGGGAGCAGTAAGTTTATTCAACTCCCTGGTCATCTGACCAAGCTTCTGCTTCTTGTAAGCTTCTTTTTCGTGTTTAAGATCACTGATAACTTCTTTGTTAAGTCAAGCTTCTTTCTGCACCTTGGGATGGTTTGTTCCTGTACCTTCAATAAGGTTTCTTTAAAATAAAACCAGCTATCTTGGATTCCTTTCCCGCTCATGTCAGCCTCCCCAGGGGATCCTGCCAGCAGCTCCCTGTGAGGGTCAACATCTGCTTCTCTGAATCATTGTAATGGATAATATTTCACAGCTAAACTGGTGTACTAAGACAATGGCTTATTACATTGACCAATACTCTTTCATTTTTTCCTTGCTCACACATGTAAATCATGTTTACTCAGGGTTCACTCACCATTAGCTTACCTCTTCCTGATACTCCAGGAATCAGTTTCTTCCAAATCTGATCCCCTTTTCTGTCATGTTGAAAGGTGATAAGAAAAGTCAAAAAGAAAAGAGTCAATACATTGCATAGTTGGCAAATGATAAGACTTAAGACTGCTAGGATACAAAGGTGAAGAGCAAGACTCAACAGAAGCAGAAATAAATAAATAGACAGATAATATCAGTATAACAAGATATGAAAGAGAATATGACTATATCAATAACAAAATAGATTTCCACCCTGGCCCTAGCATCAGTAAAGTAATTTGCAGCGAAAACTTCCAAGGAGCTACAATTGTACTATAGATGCGACAGAAAGCAGTCAGGATGAATCAATAACTTTGTATCCTTACCCTGCATTAATACTGAAGCATGGATAGTCAGTGGCAGAAGCACTGGAGGAGGATTTAGATGATCTGCCTTAGGCTGTCTGTGAGACCTTCAGTTAGTCACCTAATCTCTTTATGTCCCAACTTCCCAACTGAAAAACAGTGACAATACTCAGCTCTTGTATAGCACATCTCAATAGTGGCTCACACAGGACTGTACAAAGGGACTTACCTCCATTTTACAGACACATAGTCACCCAGTAGGCCAGTGATCTATGCTCTTAGAACATGCTGCATCCTTGCCACTGTCTGTCTTGTCTACATAGATTGCAAGCTCTTTGGAACAGGGATCATTTCTTGCTATATTTTGATCCCGGGCTCGATGCCTCCCCAATTTTGATTGAAGCCTCTAAGCCAGGGGTTCTTAACCTGGGGTACCCACACCCCCCAAGGGGTGAGGGCTCTGAGTCCATGAGGTGTGGGATTAATGTATAATTTAAACATAGAATTTGTAATAAATATGTTTGATTTTGCATATTATATATTTATCGATCTATTAATCAACCTAAAAGCACAATCAAAATAGATAACCACTGAAATTTTTTTGGTGGGGGTGCGGGGTTACCATGTATCGCTGTTGGGGGGGGGCAGGGGTTAAAGTATAATTTGGTGGGCCCCAGAACCCTCTGGCATGGATGGGCCCCCATCTGGCATGGGTGGGGCCCCCAAGACCCACCCCAGACACAGCCAACAAAGCTACCCCCTACACACACACAATCCCCAGCAGCCCCCTCCAAGCCCTTACCTTGGCTGTTTGCAGGCTGGCTGACCAGCTAGAAGCTGCTTCCAGCCACAAGCTGTTCTACCTTGCAGGGGGAGAGTCACAAACTCCCGGCCTGCTGCAGCTCTCTGCTGGCTGGGCTTAAGGTGGAAGGGCTTAAGGTGGAGCCACCGGTACAGCCCTGCATGGATACAAATAAATGGATCCGTATCCAACCTGCATCCGCAAGAAATGGTCTGTGGATATTCGTGTTGTATCTGCAGATGCGGATATAATGCGGATATTTGTTGATATCCGTGTATTTGCAAGGCTCTAGCTCTGTGCAGATAAAAATATGTGGATCCGTATCCAAACTGCATCCGCAAGAAATGGTCCATGGATATCCATGTTGTATCCGTGGATGCAGATATAAGGTGGATATCTGCGGATATCCATGGATTTACAGGGCT
This sequence comes from Podocnemis expansa, assembly GCA_007922195.1. Taxonomy (NCBI): domain Eukaryota; kingdom Metazoa; phylum Chordata; order Testudines; family Podocnemididae; genus Podocnemis; species Podocnemis expansa. Next base: position 33,683,091 of record ML681992.1, read on the forward strand.
CTAGCCTCCGGAATGCTGTGTTCCAGCTGCTTGTGCTATTTCTAATACAAATAGGGTACATCTACATTTACACTTTAAATCAAAATAATGATGATTATTTCAATTTAAAGTAGTGCATGTCCACACTAGCTTTTCTTATTTTGAAATGAGGAGCTCCCTCATTTCAAAATCAGGAACAGTCATTTTGAAATAATAAAGCTTTGCATTTTCTTGAAATGACAGTTAAATCGAAATTATCCATTTGAAATAATGCAGTGTAGCTGTGTTATTTCGATTTAACAGTTATTTTGATTTAACACTTTTGCCCTTTTCCCTCCCAAGGTGCCTTCCTCCTTCTATATATTGGGTGGGGGCATGGCCCTTCTTGGGGGCCATCTTGCCACACCTCCTATGGTGCCCCTCTCCTAAATCAAACTAGCAAGTCCTGTCCATGGACATGCTAGTTCAATTTGGGTTTCTAGTGGAGACATTGTCAGTCAATTTAACTTAAATTGATTTAATTATTTTTAATTCAATTCAATTAGATCTATTTAACTTAAATCAATTTAACAATCTAAGTGTAGACATAGCCATAATAAATAACAATAATAGTACTGTAACCTAGGCCTCCTGGGATAACCTCCTGCATGTGCAAAAAGCAGGGCAAGCTGCAAAACCAGGGGCCAAACCCCCAAAATGCTGATGGGTGGCACTTAAATCAGTCTCCCAGTCAGTAACAAAACATGCTGCTGATTCCCCTCTCTGGTCGTCACCAAGCGTAACAAAATAGAAACAGCCCCCTTTACTGCACATCAGCTCCTATGGTCCCCACTTAGCCATTGGGTCTCTTAAGGAAATAGGTTCTCCTGACCCCAAAGGGTCAGCAACATCACCCAAAACAATGTAGGCTTGGATCTTACTCAAAATACCACACTGCCAGCCAATCCTTTAGTAGCTACAATTAAAGGTTTAATATTAAAAGAAAAGAAACAACATATGAGAGATGTTAAAGGGTTAAAGTGAATCACATACATACAAATGATTTAGAGTCCACAGAAAGCAAATCCTTGAAGAATCTGTAGTTTGCAGGTTAGTCCAATTCCTCTGACCAGCAGCTGGGTGGGTCTCACTCCTTTGTTCTGTCCTAGAAGAATAGTTCCAGGGGGTGATGTTGATTGCAGACTGCAGACTGAAGAAAAAATGGAGATGGGGACACTGCCTTTTATCACCTTTGGCTCCCCCATGCTTTCAGAGTCCTTGCCCAATCAAAATGGAATTGAGCCACATGGTCAGTCTGGGTGAGGCTTCAAACAGGTTTCTTCCTAGGCTCACTGTACCTGGGAGTTCCCTTGATGGGCCATTAAGAGGACAATGGTTTTGCAAACACCCAGTCTAGGATTGCCTTAGAATCGAACAGCTTGGAACACAAATAGAACAAATACAATCTTAAATTCTAATACAGATATGATACCTATATATAAACCATACAATCATGCAGAAAAGCCTGAAGTACTCAATGCTTTTTTTTAATTCAGTCTTCACAGGAAAGTCCAGCTCCCAGCCCACTACATTGGGTACGGCAGACTGGGGAGAAGAAGAGAGGCTCTTAGTGATGGAAGGTCTGTTTATGGACTACTTAAAGATGTTGGATGTGAATAAGTCTGTGGGGCCAGATGAACTGCATCCAAGGGTGCCAAGAGAGTTGGCTGATGAGCTAGCACAACTGCTGGCCATTATCTTTGAAACCTCATGGCAAATGAGGGAGGTGCTGTAGGACTGGAAAAAAGCAAATATAGTAACTATCTTCAGGAAAGGGAAAAAGGAAGATCTGGGGAATTACAGGCCTGTCAGCCTCACCTCAATCCCTGGAAAAATCATGGCGCAGGTTCTCCAAGAATCCATCCTGAAACATTTGGAGGAAAATAGAGTGATCAGAAACAGTCAGCATGGCTTCGCCAAGGGTAAATCATGCCTGACCAACCTCATTGCCTTCTATGCTGAGATGACTGGATTTGTGGATGTGGGAAGAACCATTCACATGATATACCTCAATTTTAGCAAGGCTTTTGATATGGTTTTCCACAGCACTCTTGTCAGCAAGTTAAGGAAGTATGGGTTGACTGTAAGGTTGGCTAAAAAACTGGCTAGATCAATGGTCTCAGCAAGTAAGAATCAATGGCTCATTGTCTAGTTGGCAACCAGTAACAAGTGGTGTGCCCCAGAGTTCAGTCCTGGGGCTAGTTCTGTTCAACAATTTCATTAATGATCTGTATGATGGGATAGATTCCACAGTCAGTAAGTTTGCAGATGGCTATGACTACATTGTGAAAGCTAAGGCGACTTAATAAAGTCTACTTAAAGTCAACTTTAAGTAGACCTTATTAAGTCGACTTAGTGAGTCCACACTACATTAAGTTGACTTTATAAAGTTGAATTTAAATGGGTGTCCTGGCTTAATTCGACTTAATAAAGTTGACTTAGTGGCTCCACTGCAGTAAGTCGATTTTATTAAGTCAACTTAGTGAGTCCACACGCCTTAAGTCGACTTAATAAAGTTGACTTAACAGTAAAGTCGACTTTATAAGTGGACCTTATAAAGTCGACTTTACTAGACCCTAAAGTCGACTTTATTGCACTTCAGTGTAGAGAGGGCTCTGTTTAAGTCGACTTAAGGGCCCTTAAGTTGACTTAAACACATAGTGTAGATATACTCAATGACAGCAAGCTGGGGGGAACAGTAGACATACTGGAGAGCAGGGACGGCATTCAGGGAGACCTAGACAAATTGAAGCAGTGGGCCAAAAGAAACCTCATGAGGTTCAGCAAGGACAAGAGCAAAGTCCTGCACTTGGGACAGAAAAACCCCATGCACTGCTACAGCCTGGGGAACATTCAGCTAAGTAGCAATACTGTAGAAAAGGACCTGGGGGGTTATGGTGAATGGTAAGCTGGATATGAGTCAACAGTGTGCTCTTGTTGCCAAAAAGGCCAATGGCAAACTGGGCTACATCAGAAGAAGTGTTGCCAGCAGATTGAGGGATGTGATCATTCCCCTCTATTTGGCACTGGTGAGGCCGCATCTGGAATACTGTGGCCAGTTTTGGGCTCCTCACTACAAAAAGGATGTGGACAAATTAGAAAAAGTCCAGCAGAGGGCAGCAAAAATGATCATGGGACTGGAGCACAAGACTTACGAAGAGAGACTGAAGGAACTAGGCTTATTTAGCCTGCAGAAGAGAAGACCGAGGGGGGGATTTGATAGCAACCTTCAAGTACTTGAAGGGGCGCTCCAAGGAGGATCTAGTAATAAGTAGTAACAGAGGACAGAATAAGGAGCAATGTTTTCAAGTTACAGCTGGGGAGGTCGAGGATGGATATTAAGAAAAACTTTCTTACTAGGAGGTAAAGCATTAGAATGGGTTACCTTTGGCAGTGGTGGAATCTTCCTCTTTGGAGATATTTAGGTCTTGGTTAGACAAAACCCTGGCTGGGATGATTTAGTGAGAGTGGTCCTGCTCTTTTGCAGGTGGTTGGACTAGATGACGTCATGAAGTCCCTTCTAACACTATAATTCTATGATTCGTAGCAGGTTACAACCTTTCTATTGATACCAAACATGGTATATCATATAGGGATTACTGCAAATATGAAATATTAATATGAAAAATAATCATAAACAGTCCCATAGATCCAGACTGCATCACAAGTATTCTTACCATTGGAAGTGGGCATGGCCTCTATCAGGCAAACAAAGAATAACAATAACACCATGAAAGAAAAGAATGTTTTAGAAGTGAATGGCCCTGAATGGTAAATACTGCAAACTCAGCCTGAGGTGGTAGGTCTTGAGCAACTCTCTTACGGGTGCATGGAGCTTCACTGACTGGAAAGAGCCCAGTACAGCTGTTTGCTTCCTACAGCTATCATTGCACTGAATGGGTTAGCATTAACAACTAAAAAATGATAATTACTTAAAGTTTTGGTGGGAAAAATATCAATTCAGTTCTATTTACTGTTTTGCTATCAATTTTTCCATTATCTTCTAGTTAGAAACAGTTCTCTGTAAAATTCTTACTAATCACAGTAATATATGTTCTGTATTAGCAAGGATTAAGTTTATAATGAACTATAAGCAAGTGCAGTTACATGACTGAGAGTGTTACAAAGGACAACTTCCATGCTACCATTCAATGAGCATAGCATAAACTATAGATTACCTATAGTAATAATATCTTTCCAAAAGCCTCTCTGTTCCTATTCAATTTTTAGTTTTAGTTTAGGCAAAAGTTTCTTCAAAAAACACTGCAGGATAATGAATTTCTTTGGCATGAAAATGGAATTTAATGGATAGTGCTGAGTGTCTATGAGTACACTTATTCCGATGCAATATTAAACACTGTCAATTTTTTTAAGAATCAAATTAGAACTGCAGTATGCTAAAATAGTTGGACCAATGGTTTGTCTACACTGAAACCACTGCCTTGGTCTCCATGGATCGATGCAGTGGGATCGATTGAGTAGCCAGTGAAGACCCATTCAATTGATTCCAGAAGTGCTCTCCACTCAATGCAGTAACTCCACCCCCCAGAAAAGAGTAATCTTGCATCATCTAGACAGCATTTTCTATTGGCAAAGCCCAGTGAAGATGCCGCAGTAAGGGAGAGTAAACAAGTATACAGAAGATAAGCATTCTACAGTATGTAGCTTGCATATCTACCATCAACCCATCACAGCAGTGTGGAGCAGGTCTGACTTGCTCTCCATCATTTCTAATGCACCATAATATCTTAATTATCTACTTTGTTTTATCCCACTGTTATTTGTTGTGAAAATTCTGAAACATGAGTATCCAACCTTTTTGGTGCAGGGCCACACTGCAATTCTTTTCTGACTTGAGGGGGCTGGAGACCAAATTTTGGAAAGAAATTTATCTTACTATTAATAAAATGTAAACAGTCAAAAAATAAACACCCATTTACAAACTCAGTTTGGTTTGCTAAAAGCAGAAACTTACATTTCATACCTAAACACAATTCTCATCTGTCCTACAGCAACCTTTACATAAGTGTCACTTTCACAACTGTACACAACTTTTCACTTGTTAATTAAGCCACATTTTGAGAAAATTTGAAAGCGGTTTACCTTCATATTTTTTCAGGAAGCATCAGTGTGTACAGGAGGCATGGCAGGGACTTGGGAAAGGAATGGTGGCAGGTGAGCATGGCAGGGCAGGGGTGGCTGTGTGGGGTGGTAAAGGAGAGCATAACAAACATGATAGGGTAGGGGGCCAGGGTGGGAGGGGAACACATGGGGGAGGAATGGGATGGCATGGGAATGTAGCAGGCCAGGGGAAGGATGGTAGGGAGTGGGGGGAGCTGGGGTAGCAAGAGAAAGGAGAGGTGTGGCAAAGGAGGGGGTATCAGGGAGTGTGGCAGGGCAGGAATGAAGTGTGGTGGGGTGGCAGAAGAGCATGGGGAGCACTGGCACAGTGTGGCGGGACCCCACTACTTCCCTTCCCCCATGACCCTGCACTCCCCAATACCAGTCTCTGACCCCATTGCCACCCCCACCCCATGCTCCCCAGCAGCCTCTCCCAGGTCCTCACCCAGGTGTTGCTCCCTATAGCCCTCCCTGCTGCCTCCCCTCGGGCCTTGGAGAGTCCCCATGGCTACCCCCAAGACTCATTGCTACCTCACTGGACCTCCCTGTGGCCATGCCAGGCCCTCCATGGCCTCGTCACTGCTTCCCCAGGGCTCAGTGGGACCCCCGGTGGCCTCACTGCTACCTCCCCTGTGCATCACCAGGTTGCCCTGCAGCCTCGCCAGCCTCCCCAGCTCCTGGTCTCACCACTGCCTCCCTGGCCTCTCCCCTTCACTGGGCCCCTGAGCCCTACTGACCCCCAAGGCTCCTTCCTCCCTGGCTCTGCATCTCCCCAACCCCCTTTTTTTCCCATTGCCCCACTTGGCTGGTACTGAAAGGGACAGTCAGAGTTGCTCCCTGGCTAGGCAACTCCCACCCTGGGCTGCGTGTTGAGTGGGCAGAGGTCAGGAGCTTTGAAAAGGCCCCAACTTGGCCCCAGCTCCCAGGCGTCCCACAGGCCAGATTCCATCTCCTGGTGGGTCAGATTGCCACAGGACTCCTAAAATAACCAATGCTTAAGTAGGACCTCTTAAAACCATTTTTCCTGCCCTTTTTGCTTTGGAAGTAGCAAACTTTATTTCCAGGAGCAGCTCCTGTGACTCAGAGCAGGTAAACCAAAAGACCTGGTTAATCTCAAATGTTGTTTTAAGTACAAGAAATAAATCAGAATTTACCAAGAAAAAAAGGGGGGGGGGGAATATTTCATTTGCTAATTCTATGATACTTGTACAGAATGTGATGTATATGTTTTAAAGCACTTGGCAAAGTCCCTTTTAAGAGCAATAACAATTTAATGTTTTAGACATTTTTTTCACATACTAGCAGAAAATAAAAACGCTTTCCTTGTTACAGAACCTTTCATCTGATGGTCTCAAAGTGAAATATGGACTGCATCAGAATATAAAGCTTGAATCTAGCAAGGATATATTTAATTTGCAATGGCACTCCCAGCAACTCAGACCCCTGAGCTCTACACCAGAACACTGACTCAGTGTGGCCTCCGAGCAAAGAATGCCATCAATTAAATCAACAACCTAACAGCAACAACATGTTCTGTTCAGGCCTCCAATTCCAACTGTGCTCACCTTGTAAATTCTGAAAGGATCCTCAGAGAAGATGTTATGTCTGCAGGCTATGGAGAAGTCCTGTGGACTTCCAAGCAGTGACAGATGCATTAATAACTCCATTACATAATACGCCCTTTATTATATGCACTTCCAGGTATCACATGACTATTCTATAACAATACGTAATGCTGAACAATGGCTTAGAAAAGGAAGTAATGACAAACAAATGCCTATAGCTAACTAAAGCAACAATAAAGGGTAATTTACGAAGGTGAACTAATTATTCAAATTACAATTGAGCTAAGTCCCCCAGCTAACACCAGTGCCCTTTCAGGAACTTCTGAAGGGTATCTGATGACCGTAAGTGAGTAGGTTCCCAAATCTGCACCTTAGCCAGCACCACAGGGGCCATAGCACATCTCTTATCAGATCAATACTAATGCACCAGCTCCACACACTGTGCTATACCCCAAGGTTTCTGTGACATTTTAGAGACCAATAAGGGTTTCTGTCAGTGCCTGCTCTTTAACCGTGAGTGCCTTTATACTGTGTAGCTTTGGTTCAGGCCCCTGACACTGGGAAGCTTGCCACAAGCACAAGGACTCACCCTGTCTTTCATCAGCATACTTACTCCTTGCAGGGTGACATCAATAGCCCTTGTCTCTACAAATGCACCCATCCCTAGTTCTTAACTACCAGACACCAGGACTTTCCCCCTCTGGTTCATCACCTCTGAAGGTGTGAAACAAGCCCCTAGTTATCAGTTGACTTTGGCACACACCCTGCATACAATTTGCACATCAGAGACCTCCTCTGGTAAAAACAAATAGTCAGGGGTATAAAGTATAATTTGGGGGGCACCGGAATGCTCCTGTGCTAGTGGGCCCCCCTCCAGTGCCAGTGAACCCCCAGAACCACAGCTCCTGCCACCACCCCAATACACCCCCACCCAGGGCAAGCCAACCGGCCCCATGCTCACCAGCAGCAGCATGGCTGGGGAGGTGGGGGCAGGAGGCCCCAGGCCAGCACTGCGGCTGGGGGTCAGGCAGCAGGCCCCATTTTGGGGGTGGGGTCTGGAAGGGGAGGGGTTTGGGTGGGACTTGAGCCCCTAGTAATGCCCCTATCCCCCACCCCTATCCCCTGCCTGCTGAAGTGCAGCAGAACACTGTTCCAGGGCCTGCTATTTTTAGGGGGCCAGTGCGCAAGCCCCTAAAATTAGAACGTGGACCCAAAACACTGTGTTCTGAGGCCTGCTATTTTTCAATGGTGGGCCCCAGAATGCAGCATTCCGGCTCCATGTTCTATTTTTAGGGGCCCCAGAACGCTGAGCCACTAAAAATAGTGGGCCCCAGAACAGCAGTCTGGGGCGTTCCAACATACTTTAACTTTTGCAAATAGTTTAATATAATAGAAGATCATTACGGACTCAAAGACAAAATCGTACAGCTTGTTTGATTTGCTGAAGTAATCTGATCTGCAGCAGTGAAATATTATCACAGGATGAATCTTTCCATCCCATACTCTTTAAGCTTTTTTTATTCAATGTAAGTCTTCTCCAACTTCTGGCATTTAACAAAGTGGAACTTTGTCCATGAAAGTGCATGTGAAAAATAAAAGTGCAACAGGACTCATTTGTTTTGCTAAACATATGCAAGTTACACAGAAAATAAAAAAGATGCAACCCCAAGTTTTGCATTTCTATATTAAAATACCTTTTCCAATAGTTACTTTTTGCCTTTGAACAGTTTCCCAGTGTATCCCTAATGATAGCGGGTATCCAGCATTTTCCAGATTTCCTTGAACTTACAGACTGGCTTCACTCTCTGGATGAAAACTTCGGTTTCAAGGCTACTTTTTAGAAGGCTCCCTTCTGCCCCTCAGTGTGGCAGCTCATGGTTATTCAAAAAGGAGGAAACTCCCAGTTGTCTCATAGTTTGTCTTCACAGACAATGGTCACTGCCAAATCGATCTCCCTGATGGGATCTGTGAAGACCCACTCAGCTGATCAGGAAGCTGATGCTGGAAACCCACCCCTGCAGGAGTAGCAGCACTGAGTCAGAGGGACGGAGCTTCCCTCCAACTCAGGCTAGTGAAAACACTGGGGTAAGTAGGCGATAAGCATTCAAAGAGAGATATGCAAGGTATTTTAAGTACTTTGCATATCTCCCTTCAATGTCTGCCAAACCATGCATCAGTATAGACCAGGGTTCAGTGTCTTCCCATCACCTTTTAAGGTCTACCACTGCCCTTTCCCAGGCTGGACAATGAAGACAGGTACATGAAGCTGATTTTTGTGTAAACAATGAGTTTTAGAGGTACCTCTCCTTGATAGACTGCTCCCTGCTCTGCTATGAAGTGGAGCTGAAGTTTAGGAGCTCAGTTTTCTATATACATAAATTCATAGCCTGGTCAGTATACATATTAAAGACTAACAAATGCAGAACACTACAAGCTCTCATAAAAGACCTTACTCAGTATAGTTCTATAATATAATGACATAGGATATAATCAGTTGATTTAACAGTTTATTTAGGGGATTTAAATCTTGAGGTGTCTGGACTCTGGTTGTCACAATCTCCTTGTCAAGTACTGAACTGACCCAATTCTGTTTTTTTGTCAAGATCATATTTCAGGGTGGTATAATTGAAAAGGTAATATTAGTTTTCTTAGCTCTCTAAACAAAAAAGAAACTATTACAGACTCTCCAAATTATTACAAAAAAAATCAAGTTTATTTACAGATCTGATCAGCACAGCAAGTTGTCAATTTATTAATAATCTGTCAGACTTCACAGGAATTCAGAGCAAAGTTTAGACTTGAAATTAGATGTAGGTTTGTAATCATCAGAGGAGCTCAGCTCTGGAATGATCTTCTGAGGGGCATAGCGGGGACAAAAAAACTAGCTGGTTTCAAACAGAAATCGATAAATTTATGGAAGGAATGGCATAATGGGACAGCCTAACTGTTCTTTGACTACTAGTGGTATATATGCCAATGACCTGTGACAGGATGTTCAATGGGTGTGTTCTGGGTTAGTTCAGAGAATTTTCTTTTGGGTTTCTGGCTGGTAAATCTTGCCCATATACTAAGGGATTTGTTGGTTGCCATATCTGGATTCAGGAAGAGATTTTCTTCTAGGGCAGATAGACAGGGTCCTGGTGGAATTTTCACCTTCACCTATAGCATGGGGCTTGGTCACTTGCTGGTCGTCTCTCTGTAATGCAAATTTTTAAAACCATTTTTTGGGGACTTCAATGACTCAATCATAGGTTAGGTGTCTATTGCAGGAGTGGGTGGGAAATTCTGTGACCTGCATTGTGCAGGAGGTCAGACTAGATGATTATATTGGTCCATTCTGACCTTAAAATCTACGAGTCTATGAATCCAAAATGCAGACCATGTACCTGAATATATAATTAAAATTACTGAGGTCTCTGTTTTACTTCTTTAATCAAGAGAAAGGTAGCATTAAGCTTTATCACATATTAGAAACAGTCACGCTCCTGCTGCTAAGGAGTGCTATCCTCTCAGTAAATTGTTTGAGCTCTAACCCTGTCATTATTTAATACACTCCAGGTGTGTACGAACAACAAAATATTAAAATTCCATCAGATCTGCCATAGAAATGTAACTTGAAAATTAAATCTTATCAAATATTCTTTCCTTCTGATTTATTTTACCTCTTGGGGGGTATTGAATTTAAGGTTTCTAATAGCCATTTAAGTTCTATGATATCCCATTAACCGGGGTATGAAACACTTAAGTAAAGCCTGAAGCTTCACCATGGCCTCCAGGCACTGGAGTCACCTGAAATCAGTCACTCATACACACATGCACAAGAAAAAGCAAGCTTCAAAGGGTTTATTCAGCTATTCTCTGTCTGCTTTCATCATTCATTACAGGTAGGTTTTAATAAATGTATTTTCTTTGCACCAAAAAAGGTTTTTGTATCATCCATTTGTAAAAACGTTCATATGAACTCAAACATTTCTCTGAACAGGCTTAAAGCTATTGACGATAGACACAATATAAGGTGAAACTTTCTTAAAGGGACAGCTCCCAGAATATACTTACCAAACAGGAAAGGTTGTGGTTTGCTAAAAGTGTACAGCCATTCTAATAGGAGACGAAGATATACACTGGAGCTTCAAGAGTCCAGGACGGAAAGTGAGTGATTCAGTCACTATAAATGCATCGAAGGACCAACATGTAGCAGTATTCAGAAGCACCAAGATCAAACACATTCACTGGGATGGAGTCAGACATCAGCAGTAACTAAAGTTCATTGAAGTAAGAAGGGAGATAGAGAGAAGCAGCAGAAAAGTCCATCAGGGATCTTCCGATATAAGGAGATTACCCAAATGGGCAGTAGCCAGTCAAGGCCAAGCATGCGTCACTAACAAATGAATCTCATTTCAAAAAGTAGCACTCATTTTCAATGCCAAAGCAACCTATATTTCATACAAATTTGTTGTCCCATTTACTTTTATTGTTAAAATTATTCTCATCAGAAATACAGAACCATGGGGCGTTTGTTGTGCATGAATGATTTGTCTCCCTGATTTGGGTTTGAGTCACACATTTCTATTCCCTATTGGGGTACTGCAGATCAAAAGTTCTGATCAGGAGAAATTAAAGGAATGGAAAATATGTGGCAGTGCAGGACATATGAGTAAAGACCCAGGATAAACAACATACCAATAGGCAGCAAGGTGGAAAAGTACATGACCTGTGTTGCTGTAAGATAGATGGTTTTGAAACTGCTGTTGTTTGTAGGAATTGCAATTAGCTGAACCATATTAATGATATTATGTACTCTAATATAGCACAAGAAATTGATGCATGAGAAGAACTTCAAAGGCCAGCCCTGTGCCGCTGCCAGGGCCAGATTAAGGCAGGACTTTAGGGGCTACAGCCCCAAGCCCTGGCATAAGGGAAGGGGGGCCCAAAGCCCTAAAAATTCCAGCCCAGACAGCCTCAGTGGTGCATTGCTGTCATCCACCTTTGGCCTGCCCACCCAGTCCCAGGCTAGCTGGTCTGCTCCAGACCAGTGAGCCTGGGGGCAGAACAGGAGCTCTGCAGACCATGGCCTCTGGCCTGAGGCCCCTATACCCATGGCTGGGTAGGTCATGGGCTTTGGACCTCTCTGCCAAGAACAGCACTAGGCCACAGGCCCCAAACCACACCCCCCCAGCACCAGCTGGGCCGTAGGCCCCCCTGAAGCACCAAGCCAGGCCAAATGTTCCAGAGTCCCCACAAAGTGCCATCTGGGCTGTGGGCCCTGGACCCCACCCCTTAACACCAATGGGGCTGGGGCCACCCCCACCTCAAGACCGAGCACTTCCATGGGGTGGACCGCAATAGTGGGCAGCCCAGGGCCTCCCAGGCCCTTGATCCAACCTTGGCTGCTGCTGAAGCTCTTGAGCTAGAACTGTGGGAACACAAATAAGAGAAGTAGGTTTGTAAAAATTGTTGAGAACCAACATTCCTGCAATCACTAACTTGGGAATCCTTTGCTTGGGATTTTCAGAATCATACTCATGAACTTAAAACAAATCAAAACTAAAGACTACAAAATGTCATTGATCAGTTACTATGCAATCATGCCTGGGATAAACAGGAATCCACTGGCACACAGGAAAGAAGATGCCAGCAGCATTGTGGAAAAAAAAATGTCCCAGAAGAAAAAGCAGCTGAATTTCATATTTTTAATCAATCAATCAATCAATCAATCAATACTTGAACTTCACCAAGAAGAATTGTCAAGAAAGTAATTTGTATTTCTAGAGTCAGGCAAACCTTTTTGTAAATCCCACCCTCATCCCCATCTCCACGTTTCCGTCCAAATTTTGTTTTGGCTGAAATTTTCCTGGTGGCTCTACTGATTTCACCAAGAGCCAAGCAAAGATGAGAACATACCAAGAGATGGGAAAAGTCAAGAAGCAGCTGGAAGCTGAGAATGTGGATCTGCAGTCTGGCTTGGAAGAGGTCAACTTCTGTCTTTGGCATGAAATTTTCCAGGCCCTGCTAGAATTCAACAAGCCCAAGGAGGCTAGAGGGGAAGCTGAAAAAGGAAACGACTAAGATATGCAGTTAAGCAGAGCTAACAGGATGGAAGACGAACTTCATCAACTACTCAAGACTTCGCAGCATCATGTTCATAACCTTTCAGTTCAAACAGATGATATTATCAGGGCCAACAGGACATGGAGGAGACCAGCACCACATTGGAGAGCAGGAACTACCTACCATAGGCCAAATGAACTATAAAGGTCAGTCAGCTGAGGCTGAGTTTCTCCTGTATGAGGGTTTAACTGTGTCACTCTCAAAAACCAGCACAATCTACCAGACAAGGCTGAAGCAGGAGTTTCACAATTCCAAGCTATAGTGGACAGAGTAGTACAAGAGTGTATGATGCTAGGCAAAAAGCAAATGCAGAAACTGCACTACGGCCTTGTCTACACTTAACAGATAAATTGACCTAACAGAGGTTGACTTACAGCCACAACTGTAATTACAAGTGGTCTCTGCTCTCGGTGTGGAGCTATGGCGAGAAGTCAGGGAGCTTCTCCAACTGTCCTGGCCAGGGCAGGCCTGTCAATTACACAGATGTACCATGAAACTGACATGACTACCAGCACTTCCAGCTGGGACTGAGAACCAGCTGCCTTGACTTGCAGCGGTTCAGGCTTCTTGCCCTGCTCCCAGCCAGGACTGAGAATCAGCCACCCAGGCTTTGGCTTTCTTTTCAATTTTACCAGCCACCACCAATATAAGTGGATGCAGTGTCTACCTGGTCACTGAGTCACCCTTACTATGCCAAGAAAAGCCTCACACCTCTCACTGAGGTGGTTTTATTGTGTCAAAAAAAATAAAGACTTTTTCTGGTGACAGTAGGTGGTGATTGCAGTGCGTATGTAACCCATGTGCCTAAAAAGGAGTGGTCGCTTTCAAGGATCCCTTACGGCTGGGTTACGTTGCTGGGCAGATTTTGCAGCCCAGAAACCAGAACTTTCTGGTAAGAGGGTGTGGTAGCACACTGAGCACCTGCCACAAGTTTTTGTTGGTGTACTGGAGTCAGATGCCTAAGGAGAAGCCTGAGAGGAGCAGCCTGCAGAGGAGCAAGCAGAGAGAGCTGCAGAGTCCATGTGCTCAGGGACTGAGTGAAAGGAGCTGAGAGTGGACTGCAGGGTTTTTTCTCCCTGCTTTGGACAGTTTTGCAGGGGAGTTGTCTGCAATAGAACTGAGAGCTGGGTGGCCAGTGACCTGATTGTGTGGTGCTGGCTACACAGGAGGAAGAGAGGACTGCATGGCATTTGCCTGGAGATTCCTGCAGCTGGAGATGATGAGGATTGCTCTGGTTCTGCATTCAAGCCTCAAAGACTACAATTGAGTGTAAGAAAAATTATATGTAATCTCTTCTGTAGGACAGTGAGAAAGGTGCTGAAGTGTAGGCCTCGTTGGAGCCGTGGGTTGCTATGGTCGTGGGGTCGTTTCTCTGGCAAGTCATGTATCTAAGTTTCTTTAACAAGCGGCCTAGAGTTGCTAGTTAAAGTGCGTTATCTCCCCTTTCTCATGCTTTTTCTCCTGACCATCTGGACAAGGAATGTAAGCTAGACTGTCCGTCTTTGTTCTAACTGAAAAGGGAGTATTGCCTCCTATCTCCTGCTCACCCTTCTTGGCACCACAGCCTCACAAGAATGTAAGGTCAGCATCTCTAGGCAGAAATTAATGAGTTTGCAGGTACTGCGGCTGCCCAGGATAATGCAAATGATGTCAACAGTAAACAGAGGCGGGGATAATTATATGCATTCTTTAATCATTAATATGTATTTAATAATGTTAATGTAACCATATAAGGGTCTCTAAAACATTGTCAATCATGTAAGCATTATCATAGCATTATCATACTGTACTGGATAAAAGTGTTGTGATGCTGCCCCTCGGGGCTCTCTCTTGCACTCGAGTTGTTGGGGGGGGGCCTGCTCAGAGGGGCTAGCACTTCTTTGCTGCCCTCTGATGCAGTTCCTTTTGTTATTCAGCTGAATAATAAATCCTGAACCACACCTCGTTCTCTGCTAATTTGAGTCTCAGCTGGGAACGGGCCTTCATCACTGGGGAGGATCGGTGGTCTCTCTTTCCAGGTTGAGAGCCCTGATTAATTTGTCCCCCACAAATTTGGCGAGCCCGGCAGGAGTTACCCAGCTCACCCAGGAGGTGCTGCCATCCAGCCCCAACCCCGGCCGGCCAACAGATTGGGTGAGTTCACCTATGGGAACTTGGGGCAGGACTGCAGCTCCTTTGGGGCGATAAGGTGACTTCTTTGTTTGTTATTTTTGTGTGGTTCACATCTTTGTATGTCTTTGTGTATGTCTGTTTGTCATGTCATAGGCCTGTCTTCTTGTGGTTTCACCACCCTTGGGTGACACAGGCAGTTCTAGTGTAACTGTCCCTCCAACTGCGGGGTGCACAGGATCAAGCAGTTGGTAATGCTGTGTGGCAGAAATTTATATCTCCATTCCCGCACGGTGAAACCACTCCTATCCCTTTGAACTCTGAATAGGTCTGCTGGTTTATCAGTAGTAGCCTAGAGTTCCCCTTTCCAGGTTGGGGAATTGCTCCTGCCCTTTCCAGATTGGGTGGGCTAGGCTAGATCTGTTTTGTGTTAGACCCAGAATTCTCCTTTCCAGGTTGGAGAATTTCTCCTGTCCTTTCCAGGTTGGGTAGGCTGCAGGTCCCCCGCTCTGTCTGAGGCAACCTAGAATTCTCCTTTCCAGGTTGGAGAATTGTTCCGGCCCTTTCCAGGTTGGGCGGACTAGGTTAAGCCAAGAAGGCAGGCTCTGGGAGGGGGGACTAGAAAGGGACGTCCGCCTAGGATAGGGTCAGTCCATCCCGGAAAATAGTCCCCTAGGAAAAGTTCTGGTAAACCGGAGTCGACTCATGGGCACCGGGTTTTGTTTTTTTTTAAAAACAAAACAAACAAACAAACAAAAAAAAAAAACAGAAGCTGATCGATCTTTGTCAAAGAATCTGGCCAAATTTATAATGGCCTCAATTAAGAAATTTAAATTTGGAAAATTTGAGGTACCTCAGGAAAATCCTTGAAATTCTCCACCCTAAACAACTGGATTACTGGTATGTGTGGGCAGACATGCAGGACATGGAAGCCCGGCAGGCAACATTGGCAATGACAGCCTGCAAGATTCCTGTATCCCCTCCCTATCATCAGGCCAGTGCTCCGGACTCTGATGAATGGCACCCTAATGCCATGCCTCAGTCTCTGGAGCCTTGTCAAGCTAAAGCAGTGCACTGTGAAGCAAGTGGTCTAAGAATAATGGGGATAGGCAAAACTAAAATTGCTTTCCCCCTTTGGGTACTCCAGGGTACTATATGTATACTTACTTATTATGGGCCTGATTTTTGTTTGGTTTTATTTAAATGGAGTTGGTATATCAGGGATAATCATTTAAAGCAGTTTCTTAGGAAAAAAAAAATTTTAAGTGGGCATAACCCCTACAAAACAGTAAAATATGTATTTAAATTGGTATATACATAAAAAAAATGTCTAAAGGACTCCCAGGACAAGCTAAAAACTCAGTTTAAAAGTTAAAAATTCCAAAATACTACTGGCCAGTCAAATTTGTTAAATAAACCCAGTACACCTCAAGTGCCATTGTTATCCCCTAGCTTAAGCAATAAGCCCAAGTTCTTGTTTTCTTGGCAAAGGTGCATGCCCTGCACTGTAAAATCGGGACCTAAGTCTTGTAACAGTAGTGATGTGAGAAAAAAAGGGTTAACAACTGAGAATGAAAAGCTGAAACAGGCTGTTATCAGAGCACTTCTGAAGAAAAATGCCTTACTGGCTGTGCTTTTGGAAGCCGTCCAGCAAAAAAAAGCCAGCAAGAAAGAGGGGGTTGCAGTAATAATCCACCCTTGCTGCCCTCCACAGAACCACCACCCCACCATGTCCCAAGTAAAAGTTCGGGCCCTGATTGCATCAAACGGGAACCCTAAAATGTGCAACGGAAATGTGTAAAATTTCAGCAATAATGGTAAGGGTATGGAAGAAAAAAGAAGCTGAGCCAGGGGATCATCCTGCAAAGGACATCTGACCCCTAGTTACAAATGAAGCTAAGGGACTATCTGGCGTGGCCCCTCAACAGGTACAGATCATGCAATCTGGTTATTTTGTGACTGCAATTTGATGTGATTAATGTGAATATTAATATTGGTATAATTTTGGTTGTCTTTTGTAATGTAAGCTGTTGGTTTGAGCAAGTGATTTGTGGGAGTAGTGCAGAGACTCTGTTGTTCCCCTCACCCCAAGGTAACACAAAAAGCATTAAGTTATGAACATCATCCTGGGGATAAGATAGAAATGGGAACAAACCTTTGGCATTTTGGTAATGTTAAGGCACTAAGTAGGCCTTCATGTGAAAGTAATTAAGTTGTAGATTGATGAGGCTTCCCTTTGGAAGCCTTGGTCCAAAATTAAAACAAGAACTATAGCAAATGTGGCAGGCCCTAAAAAGCCTGTAGCATGTTAAAGTGGTAGCTATAAGTTTAAGTTGTATAATATTAAATACTACAAATAAGCTGCAGATGGTAGGTTAGCTAAATTTTGCAGTGCTAATTGTGGCCACTAACTTTCCCCAGAGTCCCAAAAATAGTCTGCTCAGCCTCAAAAAGGGGGGTGGCTGGTGTGAAAACTGAATGGCATAAGCCATCCCGCTGAATGTCCTGCAGTTGTTTGTTAATTATAGGGATGCTTTGCCAATCAAATCATTTTTGCTCATCAGGGGTGTAATGTAGGGCTAAAGCAAAAATTTTGTGACAAAACGGTAGCATGGTATTTACACCACTCCTGGGAGAGACCCGACCGTAAACTAATGCTAGGCTCCAAGCCCAAAGCACCAGCTAAAGTCACTCTCCTGTAAAAACTGGCTGGGGCCTGATACAATGTGTTTTGCTGTTCTTTGCTGTTTCTGCAAGCTGTTTTAGCCTTGAGCCTGAGTGTGTTAACTCAAAGCGGGCTTAATCCCCCCGCCTTTTCCTAAAATGATGTAGATGGCTTAAAAACCTTTTCCAGGGTCATCTGCAGCCATGCAAGGGATCCCTGGCTGCTAATGGGGATGTGGTATGGGGCGCATTCCAGCATTCTAAAAAATTTCACATGCCACTATTGTGGACAATTGGGCCACTGAAAGACAAAGTGTCCTTACCGGCCCGGCCAGCAGGAAGGGACACTTGACTTTGCAACAATGCCTCTACTGCCCATGTCCCAGCCTTTTAATCCTTAATTTTCTTCTCATGAGGACAGCCTGGCAAAAGGTTGCTTCCCCACACTCTGTTGCAGCAGTCCTTTTATAAACTAAATACAGCATTTTTTTCAGGCTAAATTAATCTAATATACGTTTTTTATGTTGTCTGAAAACAATATTATTATTTAATGTTCTGTTTTAAATCCCACTTCTTTATTCCCAGTTCTCCTGGATGGAAAACCTCATAATTGCTTGTTTGTCACCATTCAGTTAACAATGCCTTGAGTTAAATTTAAAGATACTCCTTTACAAAATCCTGATTTTTCTTATAAAAAAAATGGGTCTTGTCAAAAAAAAATTTACAAGGCAAGCTTGTGGCTAAATATGTTGTTTGTTTGCAACACAAAGTATTTAAAAGTAACCCATTTTACTGAATCAGTATTGTTATACCTGTACAATTTGTCAAGCCCATAATATTGGCAAGCCTGTAAAAAACTGAAAGGGGACCTTTTGTACATTTTCAAATTAATTTTATACAAATGCCAAAGTGTATTTTTATAAATTTGTATTAGTTGTATGTACCTTTTCAGGATGGCTAAAAGACTGCCCTTGTGTTAAGCTGGTTTTTGCTACTGTTAGCAAAAGCTTTTAAAAGATCCATTTCAGGTTTTGTTAATCACCAATACAGAAGTCAAGTGCCATGGACTGCCAATGTGAATCCATGCTTCACACTGTACAAGTTCTACACCTCCAAAATAACCCCAGAAGAATTAACAACACAGGGTGCATGTGCTAGTAACCTCTCCCCTGTTGTTAAAAAGGATTTGCCAAGCCAAAGTGAAGAGGATTTGCCACTACCACATTCTTGATATCTGCAAAGAAAAATAATCTAGAGACTCTTTAGTACGGTCCCAACAAGTCTGTGGGGCTCCATAAAATCAAAATGTTGTCATTGTTACCTGTAATTTATATATGTGCAAATTTCTGGCTTCTAAAGTTTTTAAGGTATTCACTTCAATTTTGCTATAGTGTTTTGCAGTATAGTTTCTGGTATGTTATAATCCTTAATGTAAGCTTAAATTAATAAGGTTTAAATGTAACAAACTGCTGTGTGTGCTCCCACTTCCCCCTTACCCTTGAAACCTCCAAAAATGGTGTTGGTTTATGGCACAGTGACCCTCCTGAAATCCTTCTTCCCCTCTTGTTTCTATCTGTGATAACACTCGCTATTGAACTACTTCATGGGTTTCTGGTTCTTCCTGGACCTTTTCTGCTCCTGAATTGAGTAACACAACTCTAATCTATTTGTTTGGCTTATTATGTGTCTGCCCCCTTTGTTTCACTTCTAATAGCTCTGGGTTCTTCACAGGTGTTACATCCTTTTTGTCTAAGCCAGGTAAAGCTCGGCTTGAAACATTACTTTTCACTGGAGCTCCCCCTCTATTTCCAATGGTTTATACTCTGGATCCAATTTAACTTATTACATTTGTGGCACTTCAGCCTGTAAGTGACTCATGCCAACTGGTCAGGCTCCTGTTATTTTGGCCTGCTCGTCCTGGCTGTCTACATGTGATCACACTTGGAAGAGCGGGTGCGGAACAAGAGGAGTAGTCCCCTTGCTCCCACTATTCTCCCTTATTTTTCTGACGTTCAGGGACGCATGGCATCTATGGGCTCTTTTGGTGTTCTGGGTGCTGCATTTACTGGATATGGATCCATTGTACCCATGAAAGGGGGCGTCTGTGCCCTAGTCGGCTCTGAATGCTGGACTCTCATTCCTAACAAAGCATACTAGGCTTATTTCTTGTTTTGTTTTTACCTAGGTTTTCACCTTGTTTCCTGCTTCATTCCTCTTATCTGTCAAAGCTGCCCAATCTTTCACTCTCGTTCTCGCCTGTCCCCTCTCTATTATGAAAATCCATAAAACTAGTGTTCCTATTATATATATTTAAATAGGAAAAAAGGGGGGAGTTGTAAGAAAAATTATATGTAATCTCTTCTGTAGGACAGTGAGAAAGGTGCTGAAGTGTAGGCCTCGTTGGAGCCGTGGGTTGCTATGGTCGTGGGGTCGTTTCTCTGGCAAGTCATGTATCTAAGTTTCTTTAACAAGCGGCCTAGAGTTGATAGTTAAAGTGTGTTATCTCCCCTTTTCTCATGCTTTTTCTCCTGACCATCTGGACAAGGAATGTAAGCTAGACAGTCCGTCTTTGTTCTAACTGAAAAGGGAGTACTACCTCCTATCTCCTGCTCACCCTTCTTGGCACCATAGCCTCACAAGAATGTAAGGTCAGCATCTCTAGGCAGAAATTAATGAGTTTGCAGGTACTGCGGCTGCCCAGGATAATGCAAATGATGTCAACAGTAAACAGAGGCGGGGATAATTATATGCATTCTTTAATCATTAATATGTATTTAATAATGTTAATGTAACCATATAAGGGTCTCTAAAACATTGTCAATCATGTAAGCATTATCATAGCATTATCATACTGTACTGGATAAAAGTGTTGTGATGCTGCCCCTCGGGGCTCTCTCTTGCACTCGAGTTGTTGGGGGGGGGCCTGCTCAGAGGGGCTAGCACTTCTTTGCTGCCCTCTGATGCAGTTCCTTTTGTTATTCAGCTGAATAATAAATCCTGAACCACACCTCGTTCTCTGCTAATTTGAGTCTCAGCTGGGAACGGGCCTTCATCACTGGGGAGGATCAGTGGTCTCTCTTTCCAGGTTGAGAGCCCTGATTAATTTGTCCCCCACATGAGATAAGGGTGACTCCACCTGAACTTTGGGATTCTTAGGTTTCTTACTGTTTTGTTTAAATATATTATGGTTTCTTAGGATGAGGTTTGCTTGCTTAGTTAATAAAGTTCATTGTTATGTTTATGCTGAGTAGAAGTTCAATGTGGGATGGGAACTCTGACCAGTCTGCACTGTGAGTCCTGTACAGACTAGATCCTGGCTCTCCAGCTGCTTTCTGCAGGGGTTTCTCTGTTAGGCACTGGAGAGGGGCAAGTGAATGCATTTGAGCCCACTCTAGCAGGTTACATGTACACCAGCACTGTTTCATGGGAAAAAAAGTTGACTTTTTTAGAAACATTGTAGATCAAGCCAAGAGAAGGCAAGGACAATAAAACGAATGGAGCCTTAAAGAGACGAGAGAAGTTCCAGAGAGGTAGCCATGTTAGTCTATTTCAGCAAAACAAAAAAGTTCTGTGGCACTTTTAAAAACTAGCAAATTTGTTTCTCACATAAGCTTTTGTGGTTATATATAGGTGCAGAGAAGGAATATATATACACACTGAAGTTTCCATTTCATGCATTTGATGAAGTGGAATTATGCCCATGAAAGATTATGCGATAAATGAATTCATTAGTCTTGAAAAGTGCCACAGGACTCCTTGTTTGTTATGAGAGAGAATTGGCAAAGATGTTTCAGGAAAATGTTTCCAGCCAGGTGTAAGTAGCTGTAGCAGAAGCAAAGAGCCAATGACTATGGGAACTGACAAAGCTTCACAGAGTACAAAGCTAATCTGAAGGCAGAACGAGAGAAATGGGAACAGAAATCAATTACAGAAAAACAGATAGCTCTGGGTATCTGCCACAGATGTAAGAAAGTGGAAAAAAGGTCACAGCCTTCATTAGTAATAGAAAAGAGCTTCTTCAGTCTGAGAACGGAAAGTTAAAACCAGATGCTATAAAAGAACAAGAGCTGCCTTTTTGTTTTGTTATTAGTATGAGGAGGACTATGTGGCATGCATAAAGTCCACGTGGGATTTTCAAAGGATCACTTTAACCTAATCAGAATGAATGAATTTCTTCTAGAAAAAACAGTTCTTTGCCAGCAGCACCAAGTGCTCAGGAGGCAGACTATTTATTAACTTTTGATTTTTAAAAATACATTTGTCACAACATCTCTCAGGGCAGGGACACACAGGACTGAACACAACACACAGTGCGTCCACCGATCATTCAAAATCTAGCCGCTCATTCTCACCATAGTTTAATGCCGCTGGTATGACTCAGCAGAAAAAATAATAATACACAGGAAATCAGTGAGATCTTTTGTCTTGGAGCATTATTTGTAAGAAGCAAGCAACCTTATTTTTATTTGCATTATAATTGTACCCAGAGGCCCTCACTGGGAAATCTGTGCTGGACACTGCACATACACCAAGACTGTGAGCTCTTCAGAACGGAGAATATCTAAACCAGGGGTCTCAAATTCAAATCACCACAAGGGCCACATGAGGACTAGTACATTAGCCCAAGGACTGCACCACTGAAATGTTTTCATACAACAATACAAAGTGTAGATAAAAATGTGAAACAACATATATACGTCAAGAGTAAGTAAGAATTACTTCCATTTCAAGATGGTGGTATCATCAGGGAGACAAAGAGTAAGTAAGAAAACACACTTTAAATTTTGCACTATCAATTATTTGAGAAATTCTAAGTATCATTGCAGGCCGCAGGAAATAACTTTAGGGGTTGCATGTGGTCCATGGACTGTGATTTTGAGATCCCTGATCTAAACAGACAAGACATGCAGAAAAGGAAGTATTACCCCCATTTTATACACAGGGCACTGAGAAATTATGTGATCTGCATAAGGTCACATAGGTCATTTAGGGCTGAGCTGGGAGACGTCTTTAACCCCCACAAGACCAAATAATGAATTCTATAGGTTGTCAGGCATGTGTTGTAGTACATGCTATGCATATTTAGTACTGATTGGATATTATATTCTCTAGTGGCAAAGTAATATGTGATCCCGTAATTAGAGACTGTTGTTGAACTCTTAAGGTGGCAGAAGTAAGACTGCACTTTAAGATTAGCTGACTTGTCTGTGTTTAACTGTGCAATTTTAATATTCTCCCAACAGTTTTATATATTACACAAATACACACACACAGCCTGCATCTGCTGATGGAGGCTGATGAGGGGTGAGTACCCAGAATGTCACAGTGAGTCTCTATTTGCATATGTGCAGTAGTTTTATGATTTTAGAATATTCCCTTTTTAATCAAAAAAGCCATGGTTCCCTGGCAGTTTCCTCAAGCTCGCTGTGTCTTTAGCCAAGTTTGAATCCCTGTTAAGGCACATCATATGACCTGTGCTATGGAGCACTTGAGAACAACAATGAATAAATATTGTATCCCAAGAAATTCCACTGGGCTATAAATGAATTATTGAATATATCAATTAACATGCCATCCAAAGATGAAAGCCTCTTTCCTATAAATATCCATGGGATCAACAGGGTGGTATGATGTGAGGTACTGACAAAAGTATTTTATTGCCAAAAGGATCAATTCAGTAATTTTAATTATATTAATCATTAGGTAAATTTTGTCAATTCTGCAAAAGCACACACCTCATAAATTCAGCTAATATTTTTCATATTGCAGGCTACCTTTGTGCAGCTATTTGTAAGTATAGAAGAACTGACATTTTAACCCATGGGAGATCTGCTAATAGAGAATGAAGAAAAGAAATTCTTTAATTGTCTACACACCAATGATAGCCTAAGTAACAAAAAAAAGAACTGAAATTGCTAATTTATGAGCATAAATTTGGTCTGGTTGGTATTATTGAAACCAGATGGGATGATTCACACATTTAGAATGTTAAAAATCAAGGTACAACCTATTTAGGAAGGATCAAGTGGACAAAGGGAGCAGGGAAGTGGCACTCTCTGTCTCCATTAGTAAGTGGAATTGTCCATCCTGTATGGACATATATGCTCTGTCTGCATCTGTAATTGCCTTGCATATGCTTAAAATTAGAAAAATTGGATGTTCTTAGAGGTTTGTGTGCAGTGACTCTAGGTGCCATGTGCTCATGAATTAGGGTTAAATGAAAGGTTTGAGGAATAGATGGAATCCTGGCTCCTGATTGGTTTGACTGGGACTATCTAGGTTTAAAGGTTCTGTCAGGTGGGGCTGTTGCCCTAGAGACATTAAATGTCATGTAATCTCCAGAAGCAGGCAGACCATCTTGCCAAGTGTTCCTGAAGAAGATAGAACCATCTCATCACCACCAAGCTACTTACCTGTTCTGACCCAGTTCCTGGTTCAGCTAGATCGTCACCTGCAACACTGGTGTTCTAGCATCCTATGGGAAGAAGTACATAGTCTGTTGCATTTTACTATCTAGAATCAGGGTTGTTGTTTATGTGTATAATGGTGCTAGGCTTTATTTCAGTGGTTAATCACCCTGACACTGAGGTATTTTTTTTCCTAATGTCCTACCTAAAACTCCCTTGCTGCACTTTAAGCCCATTGTTTCTTGCCACCATATCATCAGTAGTTAAGGAGAACAGTTTTTTACCCTTCTCCCTTCTGACAATCTCTTAGGTACTTGAAAACTGTAATCATGTCCCCCCTCAGTCTCCTCTTTTCCAGATTAAACAAACCCAGTTCTTTCAATCTTTCTCATAAGTCAAGTGTTCCAGACCTCTAATCATTCCTGTTGCTCTTCTTTGGACTTTCTCCAGTTTGTCCACATCATTCCTGAAATGAGGTGCCCAGAACTGGATACAATACTTCAACTGAGGCCTAATCAGGACTGAGTAGAGTAGAAGAATTACTTCTTCGGTCTTACAATACTTCTGTTACTACATTCCAGAACGGTGTTTCCTTTTTTTTTTTTTTTTTTTGGTAACTGTGTTACACTGCTGACTCATATTTAGCTTCTGGTCCACTTTGACACCCACATTACTTTCTGCAGTACTCCTTCCTAGGCAATCATTGCCCATTTTGTATATGTGCAATGTATTGTTCTTTGCACTTGTCTTTACCAAATTTCATTCTGTTCACCTCTGACCATTTCACCAGTGTGTCCAAATCATTTTCAATTGTGATCCTGTCCTCCAAAGTACTTGCAACCCCTCCCAGCTTGGTATCATTGGCAAACTTTATACATGTATACTCCATACCATCATCTAAATCATTGATGAAAATATTGAACAGAACCAAATCCAGACCCAATCCCTGCAGTACCCAGCTCATTATGGCCTTCCAGCATGATAGTGAACCTTGGATAACTACTCTCTGAGAGATTTTTCACCCATCTTATAGTAGCTCCATCCAGATATTTTCTTAGGTTGTTAAGGAGAAGCTGATGCGAGACCTTACCAAAAGCCTTTCTAAAGTCTAGATATACCCCATCTATTGCTTCCCCTCTATGCACAAGGCTTGTTATCCTATCATAGAAAGCTATCAGGTTGATCTGACATGATTTGTTTTTGACAAATCCATGCTGACTATCACTCGGCACCTTAGTCTCTTCCAGATGTTTGCTAATGGATTCTTTAATTATTTGCTCCATTATTTTTCCTAAATGCCCTATATAAATTGTTTATTTTTATTTAAGATCAATCACTGCCATGTTGTTAGACATGTGCAAGTGGTGTCCAGACTGAACTCCTATAGATTTAACCTTGGTCAGATATTTTTCTGCAACATTTCTACCTTTTTACAGTGGGGCTCAGGTTCTCCCCCAACCATGTGCTGTCATCTCTCATTAGCCTCCTCACCTCACATTAGTTTTAGTAAAAGTCATAGATAAACCACGGGCTTCTGCAAATTTTTGTTCATTGCCTACAATCTGTCCATGACTTACCACAAATAACTGTGAAAAAATCTTCACCTTAACCAAGTTAAGTTATGGATCAGTGCCAAAACAGATGAATGAAAAGATCATATAATAATTTGTCTTGGCTACAAATCAGCAAATCACATTAGGGAACAGGATGCGTGACTCCTTCCACCCCTATATATAATGTGTAAGGAAATAATCTGCATGATGATGAGGTGCTTCAATGTGAGTGATATGTATTTAGTAGCTCCTGCTACTAAAATATCCTTGAAATTTGTAAATCTTACAGATGATAAATTCCAATTCAAAAAGGGTGGGCCCCAGTACAGCCTAGTTCTATATCAGACTTTATCTTGACAGCTAAAGAGGAATGATTGCAGAACTAAAAATGAAATGGTGGCTTAGGTACAAGTGATTGTAACTTGAACATATTTTTAATCTGCAAACAGAATAAAACTGAGACCAAATATATATATAGACATGGTGCTTTAATAAGGCCAATTTCATAACGTTGAAAACAATTATTTGCCAGATCAGCTGGGAGAAAGACTTTAAATCAGCAAAATGTAATGATATTGCTTTACTAGATGCCCAAAAATCCATAATCAAGGAAAGGCAGACAGGTTTAAAAAAAAAACAAAAAAACAAAAAAAAACCTGACCCAGTTTAATGGGAAAGTGAAGACAACAATCACGTTTAAAAAAAATAAAAAATAACAAATGGAAGAAAGGGGAAGTTGATAACCAGGAAAAAGAATCAGAAGCAAAAAGTGTAGGGAATTGATAAAGGAATAAAGGGACACAAAGGCAAATCTATGGCTAGCAGGCTTCAGACCAATAAGAAGTAGGGGTTTTTTAAGTATATTAAGAACAAAAGGAGTCTTAACAATGTTCCTAGTCCATTATTTGCTGAAAATGCTAGAATCATGCAGAAAAAGCAGAACTGTTTGTAAATATATCTATTCTGTATTGGTGGGGGGAGGGGGGAACGACTAACATTATACCCATATCACATAATAGCGCTTTTCTTTCCACTTGTATCTCTGGAGGACATTAACCAGCACTAGTAAAATTAAACATTTTTAAATCACAGGTTAGGATAACTTGCATCCAAAAGCTTTAAAAGAACTGGCTGAGGAGTTTGTTGAAATGTTAATGCTGGTTTTCAATATGTCTTGGAGCAACAGGGAAGTTCCAGAAGACTGGAAGACAGCTAAGGCTGTGTCAATATTTCAGAAGAGTGAACAGGATGACCTGAGTAATTATGGGCATTTCATTCTGATATTGATCCTGTGCAAGATAACGGAGTAACTGATATAAGACTTGGTTAATAAAGAATTAAAGGAAGGTAATATTTTGAATGCCAATCAAAATGGTTTATAGAGAATAGATCCTGTTAAACTAATTTGATCTTTTTAAATGAGATTACAAATTTGGTTGATAAAGGTAATATGTTGATGTAATAGACTTAGCTGTCTACAAGGCCTTTGACATACAACGTGACATTTTGATTAAACAAGTAAAATATAAAATTTACAAGGTGCACATTAAATAGACTAAAAGATGAGTCTCAAAATGGAATTACAAACAAGGAATCATCATTGACTGGAGAGGCTTGTAGTGGGGTCCCTCGAGGATCAGTTCTTGGCTTTACACTGTTCAACATTTTTATTAGTGACCTGGGATAAAATACAAAATCACTGATAAAGTTTGCAAATGACACAAAAAATGGGCAGGGGTGGTAAATATTTGAACTGCTTGATAAACAGAGTTCAAGCAGACCATGTGTATTATAGTGTGGCTAAATGTAAATGTATACATTTAGGAACAAAGAATGTAGGCCATACACAGGAGATTGTAACTTGAAAAAAGTGACTGATAACGATTTGGGTGACATGATGTATCATCAACTGAACATGATGAGCTCCCAAAGTGGCATTGTGTCCAAAATTGCTAATGTAATCCTTGGATGCATAAACAGGGTAATCCTGAGCAGGAGTAGAGGGTTAATTTTAGCTCTATATTTGGCACTGGAATACTGTATCTAGTTTGGTCTCCACAACTAAATATAGATATTAATAAATTACAAAGGATTCAGAGAAAACCCACAAAAATTATTAAAGGGTTAGAAGATATAGCTTATGGTGATAGAGTCGAGGAGATCTGTCTATTTACCTTCACAAAAAAAGAAAGTTAAGGGGTAATGTCATTTTAGTCTTTAAGTACCAACACTGGGAACAAATATATAATGGGGTCTTCAATCTAGCAGAGAAAGCTATAACATGATCCACTGGCTAGAAATTGAAGTTTAAATTGGAAATAAGGAATACACTTTTAAAGGTGAGGAATTAACCATTGGAACAACTTATAAATGGTCACAGTGGACTCACCCTCACTGAGAATTTTAAAATCAAGATTGGAAGACTTTCTAGAAGTTATGTGCAAGGAATTGTTTTGGAGAAAGTTCTGCAGCTCATGTTAGGCAGGAGGTCAGACTAGGTGGTCACAATAATCCCTTTTGATCTTGGAGTCTATGAACCAGCTAATTGCATTCCTGGGCTTTATACCAAATATTACAAGACACACGTGCCTATGTACCTTCAGAGAGGGTTTCTCTCTATAGAGGGACTTACACTCTTAATACTGGGGAAAATGAGTATTTGATGTCAAAATAAAAAGAAAAATATGTCTTTACCTCATCCCTCCTCCAGAACTCCTTCTATTTGTATGGTTTCCCTAATCCAGGAATTACACTAGTTTTGTGGTGTGACTCCATTAGACATGTATGTGCCAAACAAACAAACAAATAATAATAATAATGTGTTACTGTTGTATCAATACATGGGATTTGAGGTGTGGCAGACATGCTGTCAACGATGAAACCAACCAATTATTGATCAAACTGATACAACTGCCATGTGAAACCATCTCATATAATAAATTCCTAAAGGGGAAAATTCTAGAATAAAATCTGATGAGCCCTAAACATTGATACTGAGTCAGCCCTGCTGAACTGACAAGAGAACAAAATGCTACAAGAAAGTCTTTACTGTAGCAGAGAGTGTCATCACCTGGAATGAAGCACTTGTCAAAGCCAGAAGTAAAGTCTTGGAGAAAAGAGTGGATTTCTAATCACATCAGTGGAGTCTGTTTGCATT
Source organism: Podocnemis expansa (assembly GCA_007922195.1). Classification (NCBI taxonomy): domain Eukaryota; kingdom Metazoa; phylum Chordata; order Testudines; family Podocnemididae; genus Podocnemis; species Podocnemis expansa. Next base: position 33,711,793 of record ML681992.1, read on the forward strand.
TCAGCTTGTGAGAAATGATGATTAGTAAAGAGTATGAACACATATACCACAGATGACCAGATGCTTTCTTGCTAGGCAGTACTGTAGAAGTTCATTCCCCCAAATCAGCAGCTTATCAAGGAGTTAGAGGGGTAACAGAGATACTAGGGCATGGGGGAAGGTGTTATACACTATCCACCATCAAAAACAAAGGGAACTAGAGGCTTTGCCTGCACCACCAATGAAGACAGCTTTGGTTCCCCAGTCACCATTCATCTCCTGCACCAAAGTTTCCATGCTGCTCACTATTATACAGGGTCAAATCCACAGCTGGTATGAATTGACACAACTTCATTGATCTTAATGGACCAGACTTTCAGCAGCTTAGCTTCTGGCCTATCTAGGCATAAAATGTTCCCTGTTCCTGTCCACTGAGTCACCAGCCTATTCCATTTAAAATTCCTCCAAAGAGTGAAGCTGGATATGAGTCAACAGTGTGCTCTTGCTGCCAAAAAGGCCAATGGCATACTGGGCTGCATCAGAAGTGTTGCCAGCAGATTGAGTGATGTGATCATTCCCCTCTATTCGGCACTGGTGAGGCTGCATCTGGAATACTATATCCAGTTTTGGGCTCCCCACTACAAAAAGGATGTGGACAAATTAGAAAGATTCCAGCAGAGGGCAACAAAAATGATCAAGGGGCTGGAGCACAAGCCTTATGAAGAAAGACTGAAGGAACTAGGCTTATTTCGCCTGCAGAAGAAAAGACTGAGGGGGGGATTTAATAGCAACCTTCAACTACTTGAAGGGATGCTCCAAGAAGGATGGCGCTCAGCTGTTCTCAGTAGCAACAGAGAACAGAACAAGGAACAATGGTTTCAAGTTGCAGCTGGGGAAGTCGAGGCTGGATATCAGGAAAAGCTTTCTTACTAGGTGAGTGGTGAAGCATTGGAATGAACTACCTAGGGAGGTGGTGGAATCTCCATCTTTGGAGATGTTTAAGGCCCGGCTGGACAAACCCCTGGCTGGGATAATTTAGTGGGAGTGGTCCTGCTTTTTTTGGCCGGGGGTTGGACTAGATGACCTCATGAGGTCCCTTCCAACCCTACGATTCTGTGATGCCATCAAGAGGATGGCCAACACTATCCACTGCTGTGGGCATCCAAATACATCCTGTCTATTCTATATCAACCCGGTTTGTACAGGAAGTCCTAGAGACAGGCTTTGTCTCTATTCATGTCTTGTGCGGGGCTGAGTACAGGTCATCAGGGTTAACAAATAATAAAACAATAAATACTAACAGTCCAGGGCTTTTGCCATCTAAAATAAGGGGTTATAGTGGCCTATGTGAAATGAGTCACTAGACTCACTCCAGAAAGTTATGATCACCTGTCACCTGCAAACTTGTGGGTAGATTCAGAAGAAAAACTGAACATTAAGCAAGTCTAGGGGACCAAATTACAATCTAATGCAGGGATATCAAACTCAAGGCCCATGGGCCGGATCAGGTCCACCAAGGGCACTAATCCAAGCCATGGAGTGGCTTCCTGGGCTGTGCCTGGAAGCTGTCTGCAGCAACAAACTGCAAAGACAAGCTCCTGGCACAGAAGGTGTGCTTCTGACTCACTCACTCACTCACATGATCCAAGTCACAGCACAGGGAAACAAAGGAAGCAGTCAAGCCAATCCCAGCTCAGGTCTGCTGTGGTCTGCCAACCAATCAGAGTCTCAATCACAGAAGGACAGGCCAGCTCCGGAGAGCCACCATACTGCTCCCAAACCCATGTATTCATTGCCAGTCAGTCAGCATATTAATTTGATTGACAGCACATTGAACGAATCACAAAGAAAAAAGAAAAAAGTGGCTGGGGCCCATGTGGGAACAAGCCAATCAAATGCCAGCTGGGCCTGAGCCAACCAAAGGCCAACATTCTGAATGACTGACAATGAGTAGGCCAGGAGGGGGGGAGGCAGGACCCCTGCCTGGCTACCTATAACAAAGACTGCTTTTTTTTTTTTTGCCTATCACCAGGAGATAGAGGAAGGGGAAGGGGAAGGAGCTGGGGGTGATCTGGGAGCCAGCCTGGGGAAGGGGAGTCCACAGGGCAGGGGAAAAGGAAAGTGTTGTAGAGCCTGCAGGGTTGGGGAGAGGAAAGGGTTCATTCTGAACATAGAGGGGGAAAGTGTTGGGGAACCCATGAAGCCACATGGCCTGGGACAGGTATCCTGCCTTCCAATGTGGCCCCCCCACATTGAATGAATTTGACACCCCATGCTCTAATACCTTGGTTAGATAGTTCCAGAACAGGGCTGGAGCACTGGACAGCCCCAGAACAGGGTCAAGACTGTATTTCTTTTGCAAATAGAAAGTCTTTCGAGTTCCCTGGGTGTATATCAGTCATCTTTTATTAAATTACCATATTTAAATTTTTAACAATATGAAGTACATGTTAACATGGAAACTTCTGAAGACACCACAACAGAGGCTTAGTTTTTATATATATAGACAAACTAGGAGGTGACTGGATAGCGTAGTGGTTACGCGCGCCATAGTGGTTAATACTGACGCCCTTTGATATGGGAGACTGGGGTTCAAATCCCAGTGGGTACCTGTCTACCTTCCCAGTAGGGGTCCTTGGGCAAAAGACCCCCTAATGCCTCACTTGCCTACCTCGAATATGAGAGTGACACGAACTAGGAGATTCATGCCGGCTCGGATGTTGCCTGGATTAACAAGGTCTGTGCCAGATGTTGGGGAACCAGGACAATCTGATGATAAGTGGGCTACTGGAACAAACCATGCATGGATGAGACAAGAGAACCTGGAATTGGAAAGTGAAGGCCAAAGTGGTCCTGGTGGTGGTAGGAGCACTTGGGGCTATGACTCCTAAGCTGGGAAAGTGGCTTCAACAGATCCCAAGAACAACATCAGAGCTCTCTGTCCAGAAGAGTGCAGTGCTAGGAACAGCTAAGATACTGCGCAGAACCCTCAAACTCCCAGGCCTCTGGTAGAGGACCCGAGGTTGAGGATGACACATACCTCCCATAGGGGGTGAGAGAGGAATTTTTTTTTTATATATATATACACACACACACCCCAAATTAAAAAAACATAAAACATAATAAGAGGACCAAAAAAGTGCCACAGAGGCTAAACAATAAAGTAAATGGAGCAATTAGAAGCAAGAAGGCATCCTTTAAAAAAAATGGAACGTAAATCCTAATGAGAAAAATAGCAAGTAGCATATACTCTGGCAAAAGAAGGGAAAAAATATAATTAGGAAAGTAAAGAAATAATTTGAAGAATAACTAGCCAAAGACTCAAAAATTAATTGAAAAATATTTTTAAGTATATCAGAAGCAGAAAGCCTGCTAAACAATTAGGAGGACAACTGGACAATTGAAATGCTACAAGAGCACTCAAGGAAGATGAGATTATTGCAGAGAGAATTCTTTGCAGCAATCTTCGTGGCTGAGGATCTAAGGGAGATTCTCAAACTTGAGCCATTCCTTTCAGGTTACATATCCGAGAAACTGTCCCAGCCTGAGGTGTTGTTAGAGAAGGTTTTTGGAACAAACTGATAAATTAAACAGTAATAAGTCACTGAGACCAGATGATATCTATCCAAGAGTTCTAAAGGAACTCAAATGTGAAATTGCAAAACTACAAACTGTGGTATATAATCTATCATTTAAATCAGCCTCTGTAGAAGATGACTGGAGAACAGATAATGTGATGCCAATGTTTTAAAAAGACTCCAGAGCAACCCCAGCAATTACTGGCTTGTAAGCCTAACTTCAGTACTGGGCAAACTGGTTGAAAACTGAGCATTGCTAGCACCTGGCACACAGGACACATGCCCTGAGTCCCAGCACCCATACCCTGAGTGTCCTGCGCGGCCCCCCCGCCTCTCCCAGATCCCTGGCCGGGAAGAGGTAGGTGCTGCTGCAGGCAGCCTGGCCCTGGGTCTGGGCTGAGTCACGCATGGTGGCACCTGCCTCTCCTGGCCAGGGATCTGGGCCGGGCCACCCACAGCAGCACCATGCCCAGCTGGGGATCCAGGGCTGGGCTGGTGGTGGGGTCCCAAGACCAGATCGGGCCCAGGATGCTGAATTGGACCCAAGGGGCAAGGCCCAAGTCCAGGCCTCAGGTCTTTTCCCAAGGCAGTGGTGCTGCTGCTTGAAACCATAGTAAAGCCACGCAGATTAGCACAATTTACTGGAGAAGAGTTAAAGTGATTTTATAAAGGGAAATCAGGCTTCACTGGTCTACTAGACATCTATATACGGGTCAACAAGCATGAGAATGAGTATGAGCCAGTGGACATAGTGCACTTAGATTTTCAGAAAGCCTTTGACAAGGACCTTCTCCAAAGGCTCGTAAACAGTCATGGCATAAGAAGGAAGTCCTCTCCTGTATCAGGAACTGGTTGGACCAGAGGTGTCAAACTTGTGGCCCACAGGCTGGATATGGCACTTGATCATCTAGTCCCTGACTGCACTCTGAAAGACCACACTCTCTCTCTTTCATAGAGAGAGTGTGGTCTTGAGGCATCATGGAGTACAGTTTCATATGCCCAGTGCTCTACAATGTCGTGAGAGTGTCAGGTCTCATGACATTGTGAAGCTCTTGGTGTGATGCTGTCAGGGTCTAGGGGGCTGTTTATGATTTTTTTTACATTAATATTTCATATTTGCAATAATCCATATGTGTTATATCATGTTTGGTACCAATAGAAAGGTTGTAATTTGCTGGGAATGATTATATGGTAAATATGGAGGTATCATATCTGTATTAGAAATTAGAACTGTATTTATTTTATGTGTGTTGTAAGTTATTGGATTCCAAGACATTCCCAGACTGAGTGGCTGTAAAACCATTGTCTTCTTAATGGCCCATTAATAAAGCTCCCAGTCAAATAACACAGATTACAAATAAAAGAAACACATTCCCAATATCTTTTAAAGATATAACTACATATAAACCATATAATCATTCCTAGCAGATTACAAATTTTTTTGATACCAAACATGGTTTATCACATATGGATTATTGCAAATATGAAATATTAATACAAAAGATAACCATAAACAGTCTCCAAGACCCAGGCAAAATCACCTGAGTCTCCCAGACTGACCATGTGACTCAACTCCATTTTGATTTGGCAAAGACTCTGAGAGCATGAGAAAAGCAGAAGTAATAAAAGGCAATGACCCCATCTCCATTTTGTCTTCAATCTTCAGCCTGTCTGCAACCAACACCCTCTTCTGGAACTATTCTTCTGGGACTGAACAAAGGACTGAGACCCACCCAGGTGCTGGGTGTATACCAGAGGAATGGGACTAACCTGCAAACTACAGATTCTTCAAGGACTTGCTTTCTATGGATTCTAGATCATTTTGTATGTATGTGATTCACTTTGACCCTTTACCATCTCTCATATTTTGGTTTTTTTCTTCCTATATTAAACCTTTAGCTGTAGTTACTAAAGGATTGGCTGGCAGCATGGTATTTTGGGTAAGATCCAAGCCTATATTGGTCTGGGTGACGTGGCTGATCCTTTGGGGTCAGGAGAACCTATTTCTTTAAGAGACCCAGTGGCTAGGTGGGGACCAAAGGAGTTGATGTGCAATAAAGAGTGCTGTTTCTATTTTGTTATGGTCGGTGATGACCAGAGTGGGAAATCAGAATGGGTCACATTTGGTTTGCAATACTGTGCTCCATGATGCTGCAAAACACCCTCTCTCTCTGTTGGGGAAAAAGTGTGATATTGCAGAGCGCAGTCTCACATACACAGCACTCTGTAATGTTGCAAGAGTGTAGGCTCTAGTATTTTGATTTATGGTATGTACAGCCCACTTGAAGTGCATTTAAGTCAAATCTGGCCCACCATAGCAAATGAGTTTGATACCCCTGGGTTAAATGACAGGAAACAAGGGGTCAAAGTACACGGTCAATTTTTAGAAAGAAGAGCATTACATAGAGGTGTCCTCCAGGGGTCTGTACTGGGACAAGCACTGTTTGACATACAAATTATTTGGAAAAAGGAATAAACAGCCAGGTGGCAAAATTTGCAGATGACACAAAGTTATTCAAGACAGTTATGTTAACAGCCGACCACATAGAATTACAGAAGGATCTCATAAAAGTGGGTGACTGAAAAACAAAATGGCAGAGGAAATCCATTACTGATAAATGCAAACTAATGCACATTAGAAAACATAATTCCTGCTATACATATAAAATGATGATGTTCTAAATTAGCTGTTACCACTCAAGAACAGATCTTGAAATCATTGTGGATAGTTCTTTGAAAACATATACTCACTGTGCAATGGCAGTCAAAAAAGCTATCAGAATGTTGGGGAACGTTAGGAAAGGGCTAGGTAATAAGACTGAAAATTTCATATTGCCTCTTTATAAATCCATGTTACTCTGACATCTTGAATACTGGATGCAGTTCTGGTTGCCCTAGCTCAAAAAAGATATATTGGAATTGGGAATGATACAGAACAGGGCAAATATGAGTAAGCGTATGAAAACGCTTCCATAAGAAAAGAAATCAATAAGAGTGGGACTTATTAAAAGACAGAAAAGATATGACAGAGGTGGAATATGAGGTCTATAAAATTTTGACTGGTGTGGAGAAAGTAGAAAAGAAAGTTATTTATTTCTTCTCATAATACAAAAACTAGGGATTAACCACAGTAAATTACAAGGTGGCTGGTTATAAACAAACAAAATGAAGTATTTTTCTTCATACAATTCACACTCAAACTATGGAACCCCTTGCCAGAGGATGTTGTGAACGCCAAGAGTATAACAGTGCTAAAAAAAGAACTAGAGATGTTCAAGGAGGATAGGCCCATCAGTGGCTATTAGCCAGGATAGGCATGGATTGTTTGGAAGAGACTGGGAATGGCCAACAGGATGGATCACTGGATGATTACCTGTTCTGTTCATTCCCTCTGAAGCACCTGGCATTGGCCACTGTGAGAAGAGAGGATACTGGGCTTGATGGACCATTGGTCTGACCCACTCTGGCTACTCTTTTGTAACCCTTTGGTGAGTTGTATAACTGCTAATTGGAATTGCACATAAGCTTGTATGCAAAATCCTCCACCAAACAAATATAGAAAATACATCTGAATAACATAAGCTGAACTGTTTAATATCATGTCACAGCTGATAGTAAATCAGTTTCATTTCAACATGTATCATTCTGTTACAATTGTCTCATAAAATGATTAAGTAATGTTTTCCCCTCTTATGCACCAATATTTAACCAGCAAGTTCAAAGCCAATTTATTTAACTGACTGATCAAGGTATCAGAAAAAAATTAATGATCTTGCTACTATTTAATAGATTTATTCATTTTGATTCATGCTGATATCTTCAAAGGTTATCATGTACTTTCAGTCATTTTGGCAAACATTTTGATTTGAACAGAATTAAGTCCTAAAACATCAATTTACAGAGAACAGTTTTTCCAGCAGGGCTCCCACTGCCATCAGCTGCCTGTTATCTTGCAGGTGAACATATTAAACAGAGAAAAGTTATATGAGCAGAACCAGCTTATGCTAAGTAGATAAATCCTTATGAGCTATGGGAGACTAGAGGTGAGCTAAAACAAACAAAAAAACCTTCTTAATCCAACCCTGCTCATCGTTCTCTGAGATTCACCTCCCAAAAGACTAAAAAGGTGCATAGGGCCCATGTTGTTTGATGCCTTAGAAAATATGCTAGTTTTATTTACTTGTAATAGTATACTTTCTAAAGGCTTCAATCGCATTACCCTATGTGTTGTCCAGGTGGAGAGCAGCACACAGCCTCTACTCCAAACAGCTTACATACCTAAAAAAGCCAAAACCCAAAGCCACTACAAGACAAGGAACAAGACACACTGTACAAGCAAAAAGGTCAATATTCTAGGTTGTCATCATTCTAGTCCTTTCTTTTTGTAGCTAATCAATACTAGATTTGGGGGGTTGGTTTGGTTTTGCTAATCTTTGCACTTATCTACTGTCTTCTCTACCATTTAAGCCAAAGTAACATTTTCAAGAGCACGTTGTCTTAGGACCTTAGGCCCTATTTTCAAAAGTGACTTTGACACTTACGGGCCTAAGGGATAGCAGTGTCTCAGAAGGATATGGCCTCAGTGGAAGGGCAAGGCAGTATTTAATTTTGCACCATTTCCTGATCAGGAGAACAGCTTTAACGTCCTGTTAGGGGTCCAGAAAAGCCCCGGTTATGTGCTGACTCAGTGCATCTCTAAACATTCTAGTCACTCCCCTTCCCAAGCAAGTACAGCACATTTTTACAGCTGTGTTGACTGTTCATCCCTTTCTCAGAGGTTGCAAGTGTCTTGCTCTGCTGCAGCCTTCACCCCACCCGGACCCCATGTGAGCAGACATAGAGTTGCTGGAACCCTGTGCCCAATGCTGACATTTGCCCAGAGCTGATTCAGCACTTCAGGGGTTCACATTTCCATCTGAAAAGCGTATGGACAGCTTGTTCAAGAACTCTGAAGCTTTTCATGAGTTTATGAATACTTGAGCAAACAAATTACCTACAAAAGTATCCTGTGAGTTTTCCTCCTTCTTTCATTTTATAACAAACACTGTGAGGCATTTTCTGTGTCACACAGTTCACCCTAATGTAACTGAGGAGAAAACCTCGCTACCTATGAATACAGTCAGTCATGTGTCACTGTGTACATGTCATTTCTCATCTCTTAAGGGATATTATTTATTTTCTGCCTGGCTTGGTGGGAAGGATTTTAACAGTGGACTCAAATAGAGTTGAGTTGCTCCTGAATTTTTTAGATGCACATAAGAAGGGAGTACATGACCTGCAATGACACGAAGCTTTTTCAGCCACAGCTTGCCAAGGGTCTGACCAGTGTGGGAGAAGAGCGAAATGCCATGATAATTGCCACAGTTGTGTCTGTCCCCTTTGCACTTTTAGATTGTTATGATTTTGGCATCTTTGAAATTATGGGATAAAACCTCATTTTCCCAGCAGAAAGTAAATAGGTCTAGTTAAGCTTTGTGAACTATAGGACAACTGTGTTTCAGCACTTCAGCTGGGATTTCATTGACTCCAGCTGCCTTTCTTTTTGCCATTTCCACAAGGGCATTCTTAATCTCCTCTAAAGTTGATGGATCTGAATTCAAATGGAATTAGTCTTTGCTTCATTGAATCTACTATTTGATCATTTGCATTCGACTCATGATTGAGGATAAACTATTCTTCCCATCCTTCGAGTATCATAGGCTATGTCTACCCTAGGAAATTAGTCCGGATTAAGCAGGCTTAATCCAAACTTATTTGATCCCTGTCTACATTAGGCTTTGCCTGGTTTGAACTAAAACAATTTTTAGCTTAGTTCAAACTAGTTAGCGTGAGTGGTTAGTTCAAACTAACCGCTTAGTTTGAACTTTAGTTTGAACTAGCAAAATATAGCCCTGCTAGTTTGAACTAAATAAGTTCAAACTAAATGCACTTTTTTAGTTTGAACTAACTCCGAACTGCTTAGTCTGGACTAAGCAAGTCTGAACTCAACAGTTAGATGTAGATGTAGCCTTACTGTCCTCATCAAGAAGGTGGTGCTATCAGTGGACAGTATCAGACCATTATTGGCCCTGCATGATCTTAAAATACTTTAATTCTTGAAAAAGAAAAACTCGGGTGGTGATAGTGTCAGCAAGAGCTTGTAGTTCCATTGTTTTTATTCTTCACCAAGCACCCTCCATCTACCAAAACTTTCCCTGCACTTCAGATTTTTATTTCCTGAAGGCTTCTGCAGCTGCAATAGAGGAAGGGTTGTTCCATTTAACTTGAAGCATGGATTAATGGATAACAAGGAGTGCCTAAATATTGTTGCCGTTTGTATCAAAGCAGTCCACATTTCATCAACTTGGCACACCAAGCCCTTCTTTAGTTGTTGATTGCACTGCAGTTCAAAAGGCACCCCACATTTCATCAACAACGCTGCTTACTCTTGCATTAGTACAATGTAATAGCACTTCATGAATGAAAGTAAGTAACAGAATTCCCCCCTCTTCTATGCGAAGTTTCAAGATGTTGACATGTTGGTTTGGTTTTGGGGCAATTTTGGGTCTAGGACCTTGAATCCTGATGTTCAGTTGGTACAGATAAGTTAGTGATTCTTAAAACATGGTGCATGTTGAATAACCCTGGTAACATAAACATCACTTAGGTCTTTAAGACAAGTGAAGATGTAGGGTAGAAGGTGCCACCATTTTGACTGAGGGTGCTGCCGGGAGTAGGACCATTTTCCTGACATATTGAAAAAGCTGATTTTAACAGAAAACCTGATGCAGTGAAATGTAATGTGACAGAGTCAAGCCTGATGGCTACAGGAGAGTGCCGGAGGGCCAGTATATCAGCTCCAGGCTCAGCAAAGCCCAGTTGCCTGGGTAACCAGGGTGGGCAACTCTAGGTTAATTAAGGTACCTGAGCCCTTTTAGGGTAATTAACCACGGCAGATAAAGAGCCCTGTTGCAGTCAGGCAGGCAGAATTTTGAGTGTGGCGTTTGGAGGCGGAGCTAGGAGTGGGGTGTGTCTTTGTGGCAGAGGAGAGCAAAGCTGATTGGAGGACTGCTGAACTGGACGAGGCTACCCAGTAGCTGTTGCCACCCGCATCTGGGAGATACAGGTAGGCAGGGCAAGCTTGTCAAGATAGGTCTTAGGGCCCCAGGGCCATCGGCCTGCAGGCTGGAGAGCCCAGCCTCAGGGCAAGAGGGACCGGGGGGGAACTATAACTTGGGAGTTTGGAGGTGGGAAAGCCAGGCTCTACCTGGCTGCCAAGACCTGAAGCACAGGACTCACAGTAACTGAGCGCCCCCTGTTTGTCACAATAATCACAGGATGTATCTTTCCCTCCCATACTGTAAGGCTTTTTCAATATGTTTTCTTCACTCTGGCATCTGATGAAGTTGAACTTTGCCCATGAAAGCTCATGTAAAAAATAAAATCATTAGTCTTTAAAAGTGCTACAGGGGTCCTTTTTTTTTCTTTTGTATTGAGAGACCCATGTCTGAATTTCAGGACTCTGTTCCAGGTGGTATCCTCATCACCAATGTGAGCACTGAAGTCATCAAATAATAAGAGTTTGTCATTATTAGGCAAGTTTCTTAGACCACTCAACTGGATATAGAAATGAGTCTTCAATCCTTCAGGAGCAAGTAGTGTTGGGCCTTAAGCACTTCTTAGTCAGAAAGTTGTTATGGGGCAGTAATATGTGCCTAATCATTAGGCACCTGGATATTGTTACAGGTTGTTTATCAGTTTGCTGTTAAATTTGCTATTGTAAGACTTACTCTGTGTAGGCTGATGTTTTGATCTGCCTTGTACTCTGACCAGTAGAAAACATCCTCTCTCTCTAAGCATACAAATGTCATTTAGATTAGTTTAGGATAAGGCAGCACTGTCTAATTGATACCAATGTAGCTGTTTTAATACTAACACAGTTTTTCTGCAGGTTCAATTTCCCTTTGACTCAAACAGTATGCAAACATTGCAATATCTGATTGTCTGTTGTTTGTGATTTTTTCTCTCACTTCAAATGGAGAGCCCACCAATCACAGCAAACCAGTCAGGAGTCAGTGAGAGGTGAGGTGAACCTTTTTTTACCCCAACTTTTATGGGGGGCTACTCGGATAGCAACAGGAGGGGCCTCCCAGTTGCCTAAATTATCATGATTCCATCACCAAGCAGAAGTCATATGACCATCTAATGTAGGCTGCTGCATGTGGAGATCATTGGCTACTGCCTTCCAGCTTCACAGGTCTGTTGCACCTCAGGCTCTCTGAATCAGTCTTGGTCTTGCTGGCAAGATGAGAACATAGGTAAACAAACACTTGTAAGGGCTTAATAGTAACCATTGTTCCTCCTTCCTTCTACCACCCAAAGCCTTACTCTTTGGGAAATCTCTAAGGATATTTTTTATCATTATGTTTGCTAGAGCTGCTCTAAGCAAGGTTAGGCAACATGGACCTAAAAACTTGGGTTCCTTCTCCACTATCACCAACAGACCTGCACCATGAATAGTGAAACAAATACAGATTTCCCAACAAGACTAGTGTATGGGCAGCCAATTGTCTGTTATTACTTGTAATACCATGCCTAAACATAGGGCCCTGAATTCAGTGGAGCAACTTGCATCACTAAGTGCTACTCAGTGAAAGTAAAGATTGCCTGATTTGGCCCCATGGGTTGCAAAGTATTTAATTCTGGATCTGAAGGTGGTATTTCAAAAAAGCACTGAGGTTTGGACTAACTCTGCTTCTACTGGGATCAATGTGAGTTTTATCATCAACTTCAATGGCTTTACAGTTAGCTGAGTGCTTTCAAAGATCTCCTTCTGGGTATTTTTGGTGTCCTTGAAAGGACTTAACACCCTTTGGGCACTCCAATGTACAAATAAAAAGTAGGAAAACAGAAATGAAATTACCGCAGCCAGAGAGTTGCAGCCACTTCACAGACAGATATTTGTTGGCCCAGATATTTTCCTCTGTTGAACAGCTACCATGTTTCCCATTTTCTAATCCCACTGATGTGCATTAGTAGAAGTTAACTTGATCAACTATTGCTACCATCATAAACATAGACTTTACTTGTGTGAGAAGGAAGGAGTAATGTTGTGATGGGTCGCTATATATATGCCTGGATTCTATTCTCAGCTGTGTCAGTGACTCTAGGACTTGGGGTGAGTTTCCCTGTCTGTCAAACAGGTGTAATATTTATTACGTCTTAGGCACATAGTGAAGCAAGTAATTTAAGATCCTCAGCTGTAAATGCACATGTTATTATCCACAGCTGAATCCCAGATTGGCAAATGGCAGCTGGAGTGCCTATTTTTAATTGAAATGAGCTGTATGAGACAGATTTTCATTAATGTTCATACATAACACTAAAACTGCTCTTTACAGCTTAATCACCCATTAATCTAATAAAGATCACGGTTTTCTTAATAATATGGCAGTTCAATTCATTTCCAGTAAAGTGAAGTTTTTTTCCCTCCATCCAAGTATAACTGAAATTCCTGTTTCAATGCATTGCAGTTACCATTACACTGTATGTTCTGCTGATCACTTGAGAATCCTTACCATCTTGTATGTGCTTGCCAATAAGCACAGCATTAGTGATGTTTTCTCTCTTTGTCGTCCTCTGCATTTGGAAAGTCACTATCACATGGTGAATAATGTAAACAAAGATAATGTGGTTAATTCTTTCTATGGAGGAACAAAGCACACACCATAAATTGTAGCTGTAGCATGGGACAATTTATCACATCCACAAGAGTTTTAGGTGCTTCCTAGAAGTCTCTGCCCCAAATGAACTCAAGATCTACATTTCAAATGACAATGTGTAACTGTTACAGTCAGTAGAACAGAGATGACAGAAAGTACAAGTTGCTGCAATAGATTTCCTAAAGTTACTCAGCTGAAGTAAGGGAACATCATGGTGGATCTGCAAAGATTTAGTATTCCATACATCTGTAAAACGAGGAAGATCAGACATACAATTGGGAATATTTTTGACTCATTTGTTGGCCTCACTGCAGGAGTAGTGAACTTGCAGGAGGGTTTTATGTGAAAAGAAAGGGACTGTTCACTGGACCAACCAAGGACAATTACTCACATCTTGGGCATCAGATAAAAAAGCACAAAAATACCTGTGGGAGAAATGAATGACATCACTTCAAGGCTTCTGACACAGACAAAAAGGTTGGAGGTGATCATGGAAATGAATAAGGTGGGAATATAGAGAGGTGTAAACCTGAGGGCCTTGGCAAGAGAAAGTATTTTAAATGGGTACGTCAACAAGGTGGTAGATGACCTGAAGGCGTGGATTACCACCTAGGCCTGTGATCAGGGGCCCCCACAACCATAGTCTGTGGCCCACAGGTCCTCTGGAGTTGTCCACAGTAGTGTCAGCTGGTAGGCCCCCACCCCAGCTCATTACAGCAGTGCTGGCCAGTAAGGCTCCCCACAACCCCCTGCAGAGTACCGGTCGTGCCCCCTCATCCCACCACAGCAGTGCCAGTTTGCAGGACTCCCACAGCAGTGGTGGCCCATGCCCCCCCAAGTTCCCCCAGGCAGCACTGGCCAGGGCCCCAGAGCCCCTGACCCAGCTCCCCAGCACCAGCAGGTGCCACTGCAATGGGGGGGCTCCAGAAGGGAGGGTAGCCTTGCTCCCCCCGCCCCTTGAGCCAGCCCTCATGGCCTGAACTGAGGGATGTTTTTTTCCCTAGTGAAATGCTTAGAATTTGTAACTTCCAATTGTCATCTCCTCCTGTGGAAATTCTGGCTTCTATCTGCCAGTGGGTGTTGCGGCCATAGGTATCAGCTGTAGGCAGGATGGATTGCTGCTATCTCCTCTCTGCAGTGATTATCAATTATCTCTGGAGAGATGTACTTGCTTTGCTTTGAGAAACGGCTTCTCGTAACACTTTTCAACATGACTGGTGGAAAGACAACTTTAGCAGCTAAGCCAATGATTAGGCATGAAGTAATGAGTGCTGACTGCTACCCACTGAGGAAGTTCCTTGTAGGGAGACATGCTCTAATGCAGTTTCCCTGAATATTCAGTGCAAAAATAGAATCTGAGTGGGAATTCCAAAAGACTGTCTTAAATATTTATCACACAGTACAGCTAGACCTATTAATGATCATTTGAGATCCTTGTCATGGAAGCAAGTGCTCACAGTAATAAAGTGCAAAGGCCTGATCAATGAAACGTACAATTTTACACATCAGTCTGGCTCAGTCAATCAGTCACATCAAATAAACAGAAGGGATTCCATCACATGTCTAAAGAAACCAAGCTATTTCCCATGCACTGACAGTTCTGGCAGTATAGGAAAACAAACTGGTATCTTGGGATCCAAACATGAGGAGCTGTGGTTGAGCCTCCCACAAGTGCAATCCTTCCTCCATGTGGTGGGATGGTGGAAGTAGGACAGGGAGGGCATTGCTTTGTAGGGCAAAGTAAGGCTGGTGAACTATTATCTCTAAGCCACTATAGTAGCCATGAAAGCCTAGTCCCAAACATCCTGGTTAATGCAATCCTGGATCGTCAGATGACACTGACTGGCCTGGCAGTTAGGTAACTGACCTAACAGATGGGCATGCTGAGAATAAACCTGCAGTCTAAGAGTGCTTCAGTTGTCTGTGCTTTACCAAGTCACTGGAAATGGTCTTGCTGGCCTAGAGTGTGAACTGATGTGTATCTTCTAGTCCCATTTGAACAAATCCCTGTGCTGCCTTCAACAATCCAGTAAGCCCTGCAGTGATGGCAAAAAGTGATAAATGATGGACATTGCTGGGAGCCTACACACAGGCAGGTCAAGGCTGTGCTCGCTCTGTATTAAACTGAGTCGAGACACCGTAGTTCAGCAGCATTTCAATTGACTCAGTTGCTCTATTCAGGGACAGAACAGCTGACCTCAGTCAAAGGAGAGGGTACCCTAAAAACTGCAACTCTCCAACAGTCCCAATAAATATACCATGCTGGAGAGCATCCCATTACATGGTCAAAACTGAAACATGTCCAGAAGAGCTTTTTTAAATCTCCATGTTGCCATGTGGAATGGCTGTGTCCTCCATGATTGGCCAAATCAAACTGACTGTCCTGCTAGGCGGCTCACTTGGAAGCTGGAAAGCTACCTCATTGTGGTGCCAAGCAAGATGCAATTTGCTGCACAAGGTCATTTGACAGAGGAAAGTGCTGGATACACTTTCTTCTGGAAGGGACGCCTGCAAAACAAGCCACACAAAATGAGAGCTGGTTTTGCAATTTCTCTGTTTGGAAACCCTTCCCATAGATACAGAAGACAAATTGGTGAAGCTCCAACTCCCTCTTTCAGGTGGCTGTTATGCTTCCCTGAGACGGCCTACACACCACAATGACTAATCCTAATGGGGGAAGGAGCAACTCTACTCCAAACTAAGTGATCTGATCCAATTGACTCCCCATGAAGATGAGGTGATTATCATAGGTGACTTTAACACTGATGTTGGCTATGATCATTTTACATGGTGTTGCATACTTTGCAATCATGGCATTAGCAAGATGAATAGGAATGGCTTATGTTTGCTGATTACATGCTGACCATCAACTAGTTATCACAAATACAGTCTTCTAGCTCCTAACAAATACAAAACAAATTGGGTGAACCCTCGCTCACATCATTACCATCTGATGGACTATGTGATGGTCATGAACAATATGGGACCTATGAAATGTCTGGGGTATTACATGGAGCTGATTGTTGGACTGGTCACTGTCTTTTTTTTTTTTTTTTTTTATCAAACCTTTCCCTTTTTAGTCAGTTGAAAATGTACAAAAATCAGGCAGTTAAGGAGCCAAACATTGCCCAGCTGAAACAGCCAAACAATCCATCAATCACTAGTTAACACAGACAACTACCCTTTTCGAAGCTCTTCCAATGATCAGAGATGACATATCTGCAGAATGGCTATCCTAGCATAATACAATCTACAATGATGTTGTGGACTGCGCTGGGTATAAGAAATGCCATCATGCAGACCAGTTCAACAATAACAATCCTGAAATATCAAATCTTCTTGTTGCCAAGTAGGAGGCACATGAGTTGCTCTTAGTGGATCCATTCTTCAAGACAAAAAAGCCAGATAGAGAGTAGCTTGCAGAGTGCTCCAATGCAAACTCTGCCAAACACAAAATATGTGATCTGCCGAAAGGCAAATAAGCTGCAGGACCTTCTTGAAAAAACTGACTCCAAAGGCTTCTGCAAAGCAGCCAAAGGTGTGTGCTGATTGTACTCAATCTTCCTCAGTGCTGATGACAGAGTGTCTCATCCTGGATTACAGTGTTGTCCACCAACAGTAGCAAGAGTTTAGTGGACTACTTAGTTGTTTCTTCTCCGATGAGTCCCTGGATAACATCCACACACACAGCCTATATGTAATGGACATGCTGAACCATGCATACCAGCTGAGATGTTGAAGTCTGAACAAGGAAGAAAAACCAACAAATCTCCGAGTCTTCAAGCCATTTCAGTTTCAATTTTCTAACAGAGAAAATGATCTCATTGCAAGGTTTCTGAATTCTCGCATACCAAGCTTTAAGACATCATACTGCAACAACTGAAGGGTATCATTACTGTCTATAAATGCAAAAGCTCAAAAGGTGATTGTGGAAATTATTGCAGCATTTCTTTCTCTTCATGGCTGGTGAGGTTCTTGCAAGGATCTTCCTGAACTGGCTCTTTGCCTAAATTGTCAACAAAGTTCTATCTGAGTTACAGTGCAGGTCTCATGCTTAGCGAGTCAGAATAGGCTGAAAGAGAATGAATCACAAGTGACTAATATTGGTCATATCACTTAATGCTTTATAGGCCACACTCAGAAACTATCAGGGTGGTATAAAGAATAGCATAGGTCTGTAAGAAGCTGATTCCTTTTATATTTATAGGGATAAATATATTTATTGGAGCAGGGGTTGTTTCAATTATCCTTCATCCCTTTATATAGTACAATCACTAGGCAACACAGCGTGAGCAGCCTGCTTTAATTCAGCCTCCTCTTCCTTTATTTAAAATGTGTCTGTGTGTTCAAGAGCATGATACAACAGGTGTTTTATAAAGCACAGACATATCTTAATAAACGGAGCATCTCTCTCTTTGTTCCCCTCCCCCAACCACTTAGCTTTTGGCTTTCTGCCTAATTGTCTCAAAGTTAGAGACAGGGCCATGTCCAAACCATGGATCTGAATAACCCTGAACTCTGGGGATGAAGATTTACATTGAATTTTTCAGGCGAGGAAGGAAGCTCAAGTAGCCAGGATGCTAGCCTTGGATGTTAGAAATCCAGGTTCACAACCCTACTCTGCCACAGATTATGTACATGACTTTGGGCAGCTTACTTGCCTCTATTGTGAGTCAGTTCCTCACCTGTAGACTGAGACTAATACCTCCCTATCTACAAATGTGTTAAAGGCTGTAATAAAGAAGGTGGTGATCGACTGTTTTCTGTGCCTGCAGAAGGTAGGCAAGAAGTCATGGGCTTAATCTGCAGCAAAGGAAATTTAGGTTAGCTATTCCTAATATCGGTAGGCTATTAAGAAAAACTTTCTAACTATAAGGGTAGTTGAGCTCTGTAATAGGCTTGTAAGGGAGGTTGTACAGTTGGATGATTGGAGGTTTTAAAGAACAGGACAGAATGATGTCTCACAGTCCTGAGAAATGCTATGTTTCTGATTCTACAAATGTATTTCAGAATAGTCAAGTGCAAAGGCAAAGGGTACATGCACCTTTTCAAGGGATGTATGTAAAAATCTAAACAAATAGTACTGTTAAACCAGTAAATTCAACTGCATCCCTACATGGCAGGATACAAGGCAGAGTTTCCACTCTAAAATATATAGAGTGTAGCTCATGAAGCCCCATGCGTCCCCTTGCCCCCAACTCCACCTACCAGACTGGAGTGGAGAGCTTGGAACCTCTGCCCTGCAGCAGGGTAGTGGAGGCTAGAGGAATCTGCCAAGCAGGGAGGAAGGGTTGGTGGTGGTTTTTTTCTTCTTCTTCTTCCTTGGTTGAGCAAGATCAATTATTTTGGCCTCCCCTGATACTGAGCATCACTGATGCTTAGGGCTCATGTTGCTATCCAATTCTTCCACTTATTTAGCAGCAGCTACTGACCTCTCTGATGCAGCATTCACCTGAACAACCAGCTTGACTTTGTGTTAATTATTTTAATTGAATCAAACATTAAATAGCTGCAGCAAAGCCTTGCATAAGTTGATGGCAGGAGTTTGCTCTCTTGGCCCGTAACCATTTGGCAGCACAGTCATTGTCAAGGTGAGATGCTCCTGTGAGCAGCTGTACATCCGCACTGTTGTCATTTTGTTCTGTGTTCAGAGAACCGTGACATGCAGCAGCTCGATTCAGAGAGTGCAGATGTTTGTATTCACCTTTGTGATTGCCTAATCTAATGGTGCTTGTTAGAGAGTGGCATGAGGGGCTGAGGTCACCAGCCCCTGCTGACCAATGGGCTGTTAAGGGGTTGCCTCCACATCACTGCAGGATGTTGTTGGAACTGAAGCTTTTCTACCTCCGCTCTGCATGATACCCTTGGTGTGCAGTGATATTTGAAAATGCTACAAGGGACTGGTAGTTTCATCTCCCCAGAGATATGGCACCATGCTTACTGACAGCTGAGCCATGTTTTCAATGTTACACCTTTTCTATTTTCAAAATCCAAGGTTGCCAATTATCCCTAACCTATTTCTCTTTGATTTTGCCAGTCTGGTTTCTTTACATTTTCTAAAAGGGTAGCCATGTTAGTCTAGGTCAGCAAAATGAACAAGGAGTCTGGTGGCACTTTTAAAGACTAACATTTATTTATCACATGAGCTTTCATAAGAACATCTCAGTTGGTCAGATGGTTGAAGCATCTTCAAACACCTGAGAAAGTGGAATTTTTCTCCCATGAAAGCTCATGCAATAAATAAATTTGTTAGTCTTTAAAAGTGCTACCAGACTCCTTGTTTATTTTACGTTTTCTGTAGCTCTGTATAATAATCTGTTTCCATTTCAGAGCCAGTGTCACTCACTCATTTTCCTTGATTTTTGTTTTCAAAACTGCTTTGTAGCACAGGCAGCCTTTGCCCGTCCTGCCACTTGAGCCCTCATGGGCAATGGAGTGAAAACACCTGGAAAAGTCTGCAGGAAAGCAGTCTGATGAGAGCAGCTGGGCAGTTTCCTGAGTCATGATCTATAAACTTCCAAAGGGGCAGCCATGTTAGTCTAGTTCAGCAAAACAAACATGGAGTCCTGTGACACTTAAAGACTAACAAATATATTTATTGCAGGAGCTTTCATGGGAGAAAATCCCACTTTGTCAGATGCTTTGAAGATGGGGGACTCTATGTTCCCCAATTTCAAAGCAGCTTACAGATAAAGAGGATTGAGGGGAGTATTCCATAGACATCTGGGTGTTTGTGGGCGTGAAGGAGCAGAGCCAAAGAGAGTGAGCACAGACCCTGTTACATGTGGGGACTGGTCTTGGCTCCCAGGAGCCAGTGACTGTGATTGGCAGCCAGGAGAAGATGGAGACAGCACTGCAGTGGTTGATGAAACAGCAGGAAGGTATGTAAAAAGCCACGGAGGCCCTCCAGTGAGCATAGCAGGAGGAATGCCAGACGCTATTCACCAGGCAGGCTGAGCAGCAGAAGAGCCTTCAGGCTTTTGTCTGGGAGCAGGCTGTTGTGCCACAACAGCTCACCCAGAAAGTGGTGAGCCCTTCAGTTGGGAATAGCAGTTGCAGTCTGGGGCTGGGACCTTGCAAATTGGGCCCAGCAGATGACCCTGTCTTTCCTTGAGACATTTGAGCAGGTAGCCATGTGTGGCACATGGGACTGAGTGACCTGGGCCATACGACCGGCTCCCTATTTGTCTAGAGAGGCCCAGGCAGCATATATGACCTTAACTGAGGAGCAGACCAAGGACTATGAGGTAGCAAGGGCAGCTGTACTTGATCGGGTGGGCCTGTCAGCTGAAAAGTATAGGCAAAAGCTGCAGGTGGCCTGATAGACTGGGTGTATCTGGCCCCACACATTTGCCCAGAAACTTATGGACTGGGGCACTCGCTGGTTGGAGCCTGAAACTCACACCACAGGGGAAATGATGGACATTAATGACCTAGAACAGTTTTTACACATCTTCCCAAAAACATGGGTTTGGCTTCAGTGGCATCAGCCTACCAGCACAGAGACAGCTGTAAAACTTACCAAAGAGTACAGTGAGGCAGATGTGCTCAGAAGAGACACTCCACCTTACCAGGGGGGTGGACAGGACAGGAAGCCCAAGGAATCAACTACCAGGAAAATCTAAGAGCCGAAGGGAGAGAGAGCCTGAGAAGTGGCCAGTGGAGCTGGGCGACTGGTTTTCTGGCAGTGTGGATGTTCAGGACACAAGAAAAATGATTGCCCACAGGTAGACTGTACTTATATTGAGTTTTGTGGCTGGACTGAGGTTGAAAGAGGAGGCAGAGAGCCAAGGCTACCCAGTATCCCCATGAGGGTAGGGAAAAAAATCTGGCAAGGTCTGGTGGACACAGCCTGTTTGCTTGCATCTCTAAGATGGGCCAGAAAAGACCCAGTAGACAATCCTAGGGGCAAAATTAAAGGTGCATGGTATCCATTGGGACAGGAAAACCTATGCGATGACCCAAGTGCTCTTGCAGGCATGCAGTCAATCTGAGTGGGGGTGTGTCAGGTGGTAAGGCAAAAACAACAAGGAGTTGTGTGGCACTTGAAGACTAACAGAATTTTTTTTTTTTTTGGTGCCACACAACTCCTTGTTGTTTTTTCACTGGACTAGACTAACATGGCTATCCATTTTAAAATTGACAAGGTGGTAAGGAGGCTACCTAACCTGGTAATACTGGGCACAGAATGGGACTCCTTTCCATGGAAGAAGGGAAACCAGACACGGGGACAGGGGCGAGGTCCCTGGAAAGAATGGGAAGGGCCACTGCGGTGAAGGAGCCCCAAAGAAGAAGAAGCAGGGCCTGGTAAGGAAAAAGGGCAATAGGGGATGACATAGGCCCCAAAGCCCAGGGAAGAAAGAAACAAACAGCCCTAGATAAACAATCATTGAGGAGATGGGGCAGGGCAAATGACTAGCCAAGGCCCTACGGAAAGTAAAAAGGGACCAACAGACCCCTCAAGGGAAGAGCCCCTAAGGGAGATGGCCAAAACCACTGTAGGAGGACCTAAGATGCCCAGAACCCTGGCAGTCCTGGGGGAGGTTGGGGTGGAATCCAGATCTCCACCAAAACGGACTAGACCCAAGGGGATGAAATCCAGATGCCAGGGAAAGCCCTAGCCACGCAGGAGCCAGAATGCTGGTCTAAAGGGGCACTTGGAAAAGGCTGTCCTTATGGGGGGCTGGACTGCACCAGAGACAGCTGAGCCCATACACAAGGAACATCTGTCCTGCCCAGTGACCAGGGATGAACTGCCTCAGCCCAACCTGTACCAGCAGCCCAAGAGAGCAAGTAGCTAGCATGTCAGGTGGTTCAGAAGGGGAGGAATGTAGCAGGGGCAGCCTTTGCCTGCCCTGCCACTTGAGCATGACCAATGGAGTGAAACCAGTTAGAAAAGCCAGCAGGAAAATGGGCTGAGGAGGAGCAGCCAGGCAGCTTCCTCTGTCAGGCCTGAGGCTCCCCGATGAAAGCTCAGGAAGGACGTGGAAGAACAAGCTCCTAAGAGAAAGGCAGTCTGAGCCAGAGGCTGCTGGAAAGGGGGTGAGTGACCAGTTCAAATAAAGTGCAGAAGCCCTGGGGTAAGGGGTCTGTCCAAGGTAAGGGCTGAAACTGAGAAGCCTCTGAATCTAAATGGAGACTGTATATACCTGGTGGAGGGAACACGTAGAAATGTAGCACTGTAGGGAGCATTTCATGGATGTCTGGGTTTTTGTGGGAGCGAAGGAGCAGAGGCAAAGTTGGTAAGTGCAGACCTCTATTACACTCTACCTAATTTGCAACAGATTTTGAGTTTATTTTTTGCCTGGATATAATCTCTGTGAGGCTCCAAAATTCCCGCATTTCATTCACAGTGTCTGGTAAACTAGGTGGTAAACTGTTGGGCTGAAAATGGTGCCTTCTTAAATGTTTGGAGTACATGAAGCACGCAGTTGGCATTCATCAATAACCAGCAAATAGAAATACGAATACAATTTAAACGGAGGTGGGGCTTCTGCTGATTGTCTCACTACCTATGATGCCCTCAACATATTAACTAATTGTGGTGGTCTATACTAGTGGTTTTCAAACTTTTTTCCTTGGGACTCAGTTGAAAAAAAAATCATTTATGTTCACATTCCAACAATTACATCTTTCAGCAATGCATTCCAGTTTTTTGTGGCAGCAGCAGGGGGCACCGCAACCCAGTACCTGAGGGTCTTTGACCCAGTATTGAGTCCCAATCCTAAATCTGAAAACCATGCTGTTATAGTCACCATTTCACCTAGACAATAATCCATTTGGTACAAAGTATGCCTTGTGCAGTTTCCTTTGAAACATTATAATCTGCTGAACCTTACTGTTCAGTTATTATGTGCATCAGTATTGTGTGGAAAGTTACACACTTTTAGTGTATAATATTGTCATAACATGCTACAAGGTTACGGAAAGCAGTCCCAAACCAGATTGTCATGGACAAAGACTGACTAGCACCCCAGACAGGTGCTAAATTTGAAATAGCCATTTTCCAGCCACAATGGGAAGGCGTAAACAAGGAATTTACACTTCATCATATGACTGTTCAACCCTCACATCTAGAAGGGACTGCTTGATGCCTGCTCCCCAAGTTGGGGGTAATCCCTGAAGAGCAAAGAAGGATATAAATATGATAGTGGCCTCCCTTTTACCTCTCCCCTCTTCCATCCCTGCTCATGACATAAATGAGGCTCAAAGAACTTAACTAAGGTGGTCAGGATGGAAGTGGGGGATACCAGGCTGAATGGAGACCTAACCTATGAGTTCCAAAGAGGTAGCCATATTAGTCTAGTAGTTCAGCTAAACAAACAAGGAGTCTGATGGCACTTAAAAAAACTAACACTTTTTTTTATTGCATGAGCTTTTGTGGGAGAAAACCCCACTTTATCAGATGAAGTGGGGCTCTCTCCCATGAAAGCTCATACAATAAATGTTTGTTAGTCTTTTAAGTGTCAAATCAAATCAAATCATAGGGTTGGAAGGGACCTCGTGAGATCATCAAGTCCAACCCCCTGGGAATTGAACCCAGGACCTTCTGCATGTTAAGTAGAGGTGTTAGCCAAAGTGACACCAGACTCCTTGTTTATCCAACCTATGAAGTTTATTGCAGCATAAGATGAGATAAAACCTTTTGAAGTTGACTAAACATGTTAAATTAGGTATTAACTTGTATTTTACTCATTTATTTTCTTTTATAATCCTTTTAAGCATTATCACTTGTAATCACTTAAAAAACATCTTTTTTGTGGTTAAGAAATGTATCTTGTTTTTATCTTAACCAGTGGGTTTGGATTGAAGTGTGTGGGAAACTTACGTTTGGGATAACACGATTGGTATTATTTTCCTTTGATGAAATGACAGACTTTCTATGAGTTTGACTAGTACAGGATGCCTATTTCAGGGAGACCAGGCTGGAACTAAGAATTTGTGGGATTCATTTTGTATACACTTAATGAATGATTGGTCAGAGAGCTCATGTATTCTGCATGCAAATTCACTTCCAGCTAAAGGCCGCATGAGCTGTTCTGGCAGCAAAGCAGTGTGAAAGGTTAGAGTTGAGGGGGCACCAGTCCAACAGTCCAGATTGTATATCACAAATATATTTTAACTAATGCATATTAAAGCAGTGAAGACAGAGTTTAAACAGCTTTAGAAGTGTTATAGTTGGACTTGGTCTACCCGGGAGAGAACCTGGTAACTTACCCCCAGATACCATACACTGAAAGATATTTTTCCTGTGCATACTAGTGTTTTAAAATGTTATCTATTTTTAAACAGACTATTTTCCTAATCTAGATATCTTTCTGCTCTCATTGTCAAGAAGCACTTGTGCCAGTCAGCCCAATTTCTTAATTTTATAACTACTAGATTTGGCTTATGCCACGTCTACACTGATGGTGATAAAACAGGTCACCTGTTAAGACCTGTTAAGTCAACCTGGAAATTGACTTAATAAATCCATTCCCTCAAACGGCGTAGCACTGAGTTGATGAGAATGCATTTCCCATCGGTGCAGCACAATGAAGACACTATGCTTAATGGGGGAGAGAGGACATTGAGAGGAGTCATGCAAGCTAATCTATGTAGCTTATCTGACTCCCGTCAACTATTGCCAAATTTCACTGCCAGGGCAGATCTGACACTGCCCTTAGTGTTCAACACACCATTTGTGACTTTCATCATTTATGCTACAGTCTTAACTTTTCTGTGGATGGGACAAGGGAGGGGAACTAACTGAACCCTCCCATCACCATACGTCATCAAGATGCATCGTGGGCATGGTCTCCCATGCACCCAACACTAGAGGAATCCAGAATTCCTAGTGATAGCTGGTCCCTTTCAAGGCCCCAGATGTTTTGGGAGGAATGTGAGCAACCACTGCACAAACTTCAGGGGACAGAAACAGGCTGAAATGTAGTTGATAGGACATAATCTTGAGTTCCTTCCTTTGCTTCTAGTATGTATGATTGAAGATCCAGATCTGTGTCAAATCTGTGGTTTAAAGGAGGTAGATTGTTTCACAACTTGTTGCAGCAAAATGGTGGAAAATTGGGCTATCAATCACCAAAGACAAGACAATTCATTTTATCAATTCTCAATTTTATTTAACAAATTCCTAAAATAGAGCTGCAGTCTTGTCCCTTCAGCTCAACATCATTTTTAACAAGTTTGGCCTGGACATGCTGAAATTAGATCCTAAAGAAGCAATTCCGTTGGAAAAAGTGTACCCGCATTAAAAGAAGATGTAAACAAGTAACAGATCTAATTAGTAGACAGGGAACTGGAATACTGTGTTCTTGTTTTATTCAATACATTGCAAGCTTTTCATCATGCAGTCTGTGTGCCTTTTTTATTGAGGCATAACTATGCTTAAAATGTGATTTACATACTCTAAAATATGCAGTATATTTCATTTGATGTTTTGATTTTTGGTTTTCCCTGCTCACTGTTTTGAAGAAAAAAAAAAAGATCACCTCAGCTTGAGTAAGCCAAAATAAACCAGGCAAAGTTAAAAATGATAAACAAATATATAGCAATCAAATCAAATAAAATAAATTAAAAATAATTGTCATAAGAAAAATTAAATTGAAAAAAGGCACAGGAAAAAATAGGTAAGTGTTATCAATATAAATAGAGGTAAGACAAGGTTTAATTCACAAGCCAGGGCTAAACATAACTAAATATTTGTGAAGACAATACCTGCCTCCCTCCCTCTCTAAAAGGCAATGTTGGTCTTTATTTAAATACGGTGTATGAGAATAAAAACAGTGGCCTTTGACAGAACAAAACCAACAGATTAAGGAGTATATTAAATTTAAAAAACTGAAGCTAAGCAAACCTATCCCATGTTTCACCTGGTTTTTGTCTCTTTTTTCCTATATGGCAAGTTCTTCAGTTCAGGGATTGGTGCAGTCCCTAGCATATTTCTGATGCTGTTGTTTCTCCACAACTCTCAGTTAATTCTGGGTCTTGTCCTCTGTTTTGTCAAAATCCTCTTGGTAAAAAGGATGTCCCATATTAAAAACGATATACTAGCTGGGGTTCTACCAGTGTGTGTGTGTATACCCTCCCTCACACACATACTTGTGCACAGATACACAAGCTATTTGCCTTTACTTTTAAGGTTCTTCAGTCTTCAAAGCATGTGACAAAGTGGGATTTTCTCCCATAAAAGCTCATACAATAAATAAATTTTAGTCTTTAAGTGCCAGAGGACTCATTTGTTTTACCTTACCCTAGTTATCTCTCACTTACTGAGATGTAAACTCCCCCTCTGATG
Organism: Podocnemis expansa; assembly: GCA_007922195.1. Classification (NCBI taxonomy): domain Eukaryota; kingdom Metazoa; phylum Chordata; order Testudines; family Podocnemididae; genus Podocnemis; species Podocnemis expansa. Next base: position 33,738,345 of record ML681992.1, read on the forward strand.
GGTCAATGATGCCAGCTTCCATTCCCCAGTTAAATTTCAAACCAGCACCATTTCTCCCATACTAACATTTCCAGCTGGGAGTGGCCTCCCATAGTCCATCCGCAAAGCTGCCTCCTTCAGATTGCCCTTTGTTAGGATGCCTACAAAAAAACCCCCAAACCCTACACTTCTGAAACCACCACACCTTGACAATGGTTCAGCCAGTTGTGCAGGGACCACACTGCCCACTGTGCTTATTGATATGGTCCCTTTGTGTATTTGTTCTTGTCCATCAGTCTATATCCATCTGTTAGCTCTTGTCCTGTACTTACAACTGTAAATCCTTTGGTAGTGGGGACTGTCTGTTGCTGTATGTTTCTGTAGCATGTAGCACAATGAGATCTGGGCACTACAGCATTTCAAATATTATTGCTGTTGATAATATAGAAAGGAACAATCACCTTCATATTTGTAAAACAAACAAGGAGTCTGGTGGCACTTAAAGACTAACAAATTTATTTCATGAGCTTTCATGGGAGAAAATGACACTTTGAAGCTGAGGGAACTTCCAGAACGGAAGGAAAATAAATGCAGGGAAGTGCCAGTCATGGGACCAGGGTAACAGTGAATCAATGCAGCTGTAAAGATTCAAAAACTGGAGAAATAGCATAGAGGGGAAGGTGAGGTCTAATCACCTGTTGAAATGAGAGCAAAATCAGGTGATCTGACATCTTCCTTTCTATGTTGTTTCCAAGTGTTTGAATCTTTACAACTGTTTTGATTACCTGTTAGAGTGTGACCTGATCCCATGACTTACATTTCCCTGCATTTACTTTTCTCCCATTTTGTAAGTTCCCCCATCTTCAAAGCATCTGACAAAGTGGGATTTTTCTTCCACAAAAGCCCATGCGAAAAATAAATTTGTTAGTCTTTAAGTGCCACAGGACTTCCTGTTGTTTTTACTGAACTAGACTAACACACTACCCCTTCGGAACTTCGTTTTTTGCCACAGTTCCTTAGCGTGTGCATCCCCAAACTGTACTGCTCTTACATTACATGACAAGCTCATATATTGGATAGCAAATTAGACAACTCCTACGTCTCTTTGAGGTATACTATTTTCCAAGTTTCTTTCTCCTGCTCAATCTGTGTTTTGGATTATTTTTCCCCAGGTGTATTAACTAACATTTTTCCCAAATATGAAAGGATATCAGGCACTAAAAGTTTGCATGGACATGTGTGGTTCTTCACTGACTCTTACCACGCCTTGCATGTTGCCAGATTTCAAAGGGGTAGCCATGTTAGGGTAGTTCAGCAAAATAAGCAAGAAGTCCTGTGGCTTTCTCCCACAAAAGCTCATACAATAAATAAATTTATTAGTCTAAGCGCCACAGGACTCCTTGCTTGGTTTGTCATAGCAGGTAGCTCTTACCACATCCAAACTGGGAGTCTATATAGAATCTGCATTATCTGAATCACGAGGATGGGACAGAGGGGAGACAAATTTGTGCAGGGAAAAGCCCTAGAAGCAGGAAGCATAGAGTAAGGATTATGGAATTTTGTTCTTAGGAGTGTGTGTATTACAGACACACAGCAGGAGCTCCATATTAAAGATCTGTCCCCACAGGTCTTCAGCACTCCTCCAGATTTAGCATCCTGAAAGAACTTCATTCAAACTTTATTTTCTTTTCTGAATGATTAATGAAAATATTTTTAGAAGTCCCAATGTCAAAACCATCTAGTTAGACCCTTTGCAGCCAATCAACCAAGATGCACTCCTTGTAGCACTTTCTAAGGAAACCTGGATTCATTTGAGTGTGCAATATTTTGTTGGATGACATGAAACAATTTACTCCCTTCCTAATAGCACATGACCAATTTTCTCTTCATCCTCTAAATTTGCAATACTAGCTAAAAAGCAATCATGTCAGTCAGGGAAGGTCTTGTTCCTTACTCACTCATGCAACCTATTTCTCATGGCCCCCTTACTCAGAAGGTTTAAGGACTTTTTCTTCTTTCAATACTTGTTTAATTATTTTTCTTGGGAAAGAAATTACTTGTGAGATAGTACAAGTATTTGCCAGGATTTAACCAACTCTCCACTCTGTTTCTAGCTGGAACATGGTTAAAGACTGTAAAATCAGACAGCTGCATTATCTGTCCACTTGTTGACAGCCCTTACATTAACAGGATAGGGTATCAAGCCGAAATACATTAGCAAAGCACTCAGCACAATTGACTGTTTGCTGTGACATCCACCTTCTTAATGCTACAGGAAAAAATTCAAATATAAACAAGCCTATGATCTTAAATTTTATTATTAATTCAGATATTACCAAGCCTGTAATTTTAAAAATCTCCTTTAAAAAAAACCCTAATATTTCTACATTAAGGTCTTGGAACATCTCTTATTAAATCATGCATTCAAGACATTCATGTAAAATATCATCCTGTTCTGCAAAGATTTGTAAGATATTCTTAGTGACTTTTAAGCTAATGTTATGAAGCTCCTGAATTATTCCCACTGACATTTTTCAGCCATATGCCAATAACATAGTTAATATAAATTGCTAAAAAAAAGTTTATAATGTGGAATAAAAACCAAATAGCATTTCAGTACAAGCATATAAAACTGCTAGGAAAGTTTAAATGATTATAGTTATTAAAATGTACCAAATTGGCAGCACTCCTAGATCCTATAACAAAGTGGAGTGCAATTAATGTATAGGAAACTTATGGAAAAAAAAAACTGAGTAGTCATTTACTCTTACATACATATACTGTTTTAAGGTAATCAAGAAGCCCTGAATTGATACCAGCTCTGACTTTAAGATCAGAGGAACACACACTGCACATATAAAGGAAGGAACACCTTAATTCTCTCTGTAACATTTGAAGGGCACGTAAAGTCATGTTTCTTACTTTAGAACTCAAAGTTTGACTAGGGAAATACTGCTCATTTGGCTTCCTTCAGCTGAATTCCAGATTGAAATCTAGCCAACACTATTTCTGGACTTGAAAGGATTTCAAATGTTGTTCAGCAAAACTATTCAGTTTAATTAAATGTATCCATATTTTACAGACAAAACAATTCTCAGATGCTGTGCAAAGCTTATGAAATGGCACCAACCCAAAAGATTCCATTGCTGAGTAAATCTGATATCAGATAGCCTAGTGTGATTTAAGTGAACATTTTACAGGAGTTAATCTGATGAATAGCCTCTTTGCTGAATATATTATAGGCATCATACTAAGTATTCATGGAATTCAGCCACTTTTCCACAGTTCCACTCTACCTTAATCATGGTAATATATTCAGTCATTCAGTCTGATAAGAATCTGTTTTTTTGCATTATGCTTTTTAGCAGCATGGTATGAGTAAACCTTTAAAGTTTTGCAAAAAGCTTAGTTTTTAAAAAAATTTCACTTTGGGCAAGTCAAAGCTTTGAATGAAAGCAATTTTGTAATTTACTAGCCTAGTTCTTCAAACTGACCTGATATTTTATTAGCAGTTATAAAGAGAAAACATGGGTACTCCTTCTGAGAGCAATTAATCACATAGTGAGATGAGACCAAATTGAGATGAGCTGCAAATACCAATGAGGACAGAAAAACAATACAAGGAATCCAAGAAAGAGCAGAAGAAATGTGGGCAGCAACATGATAGCTTTTCTGTAAAAAATTTGTCAGTTTGAATTTGTTTCCTTGAAAGAAAGAAACCTTCAGGACCAGTCAGATCAAGAAATGTGTGGTCCAGCTGAGGTTCATGGTTCTACTAATCTCTGTTTAACACCTTGCTGTAGCAATAATGTCTCTGTAACATTTATACATCAGACATGCCAGCTCCATAGTACCAGTAGTTTGGTGATGCAGACAAATATCTGTAAGGACTTTTTATGCCACATTTTACCACATGATTTCAGGAATGTAGGAAATTGCTGAGTCTTTCCCCCTATATTTAGAAGTTGCGCTGGTTTTTGAATTCAGAATTCAATGTGCTGTGTCACAGTGATTTTCTGTTCCCTGGCTTCTAAACAGATACAAAATCTGTCCTTGTGAATTGGAGCCTTATGGAAGGACACAGTATTACTGATGCACTACTAGGGCTATGCTACATGCCTGAAAACACAGTTGCTACTGCTCCAAAAAGGAGCGAAGGCCATGCATTCCTAAGAGTGCATGCTGCAGACCATAGCTGTGCAAGATGGTCTAGAACAGTGGTTCTCAACCACTGTGTTGGGGGACACAGCAGTAAGCGGGACACTGAAAACTGGGGAGATGGCTGGACTTGGCCTGGAAGCAGTGGGCTAGTGTAGAATCACAATATGCTGCCAAGTGTGTCACAACTCAACAAAATGTTGAGAACCATTGGTCTAGAAGGTAGGCACCTTCCCTACGCATGCTGCATCCCCCAGCCCTGCCCTACCTCCCTGGGTCCAATCCCAGCCTGCACTGCCCTGTGCTGCCTCCCCAGGCCCAATCCCAGCCCGCCCCACCTTGTGCTGCCTTCTCATCTTCTTTGGCCCGTACTGGCCCCCTCCAACCTTGATCCTCCCCCATGACCCCTTTTTCCTGGCCTTGCACTGCCTCACTGGCCCCATGCTGTATCCCCTGTCCCTGCACTGCCACAATCTCAGCCTGGCACATCCCCCCAGCCCTTAGCTGCTTCCCGGGGCCTGAACCCTGTACCCACCACCCTGCACCACCTCCACCTTCTGGCATGTTACCCAACCACACTGCCGCCCCCACCCCCCAATCCTGGCCTTGCACCTCCTCTCCAACCCTGCCCTGGCTCCTGATCTCCCCACCCCCCCATGCCACTCACCCACCTCACCTTGCTCAAAAGGGCTGACCCCAGTTCCCAGAGTTTGCTCCCTGGCCAGGTCTTTGGCCTTCAGCCAGGTGCATAGGCATGCGCAGGATGGGAGAATTAAAAAGGCTTCCAGGTGCTGGTTCAGTGGTCCATGAGTCAGGTAACAGCCCTTGGTGGACCACAGTCTGGCCCACAGGCCATAGGTTGGACAAGCATAATTTAAATAGATTGAGCTCCTTGGATCAATCACTTGAAGATATGTCTTCCAATCCTTTAATCATGCTGGTGGCTCTTCTTTGAACCCTTTCCAATCTATCAGCATCCTTCTTGAACTGAGGCCCCCAAAACCAGACAGGCTATTGCAGCAGCAGTAGCAGTAATACAGAACTAAATAAAGAAATACAATAACCTCCCTAATGCCTACTCAAAATTCTGTTTACATACCCAGGATCACACTAACCCTCCTGGCCAGAGCAGCACAGTCAGAGCTCATGAACAGCTTTTCATCCACTATGATCCCTAAATCGTTGTTCAGAGTCACTGCTTCCCAGAATGGCATGTATGTAAATATGACCTATACCCTTTGTTCCCAAATGTATACAATTACAATTAGCCATATTAAAACTCATTGTTTGCTTGCATCCAGTTAATAAAGTCACCCAGACTGTTATGAATCAGTGAGCTGTCATCTTCATTATTTACTACCACACAATTTATATCAGGTACTAACTTTATCAATTATAATTTTATTTTTCTTCCAGGTCATTGACTAAAATGTTAAATAGGAAAGAGCCAAGAACTGATAAGTTGTGCAGCCCACTGGAAACACACCCACTTGATGATGATTCTGTTCACACTCAGAGACCTGTCAAATAAGCCATTTTTAAAATCCATCAAATATGTGCCACATTCTTATTATATCATTGCAGTTTTTTAATTTAATTTACGTGGTACCACATGAAATGCCTCACAACAGTCTATGTCAACACGGTTATATTTATCAACCTAACTTGTAATCCCATTAAAATGATTTCAACTGCATATTAAGTGGGAGAGACATTGTCTGTTTTGTAGGAAAAGGTCTATGGCCCCTTTATGGGATAGAAGCCAGAGTGACTGGCTGTAGCAGTTTCAGAGCAGGTCAGTAGGGGACACCTCCACTGATAACTGGAAGTGAGGGGGGATCATTTAGTTCCATACCGGTGCAGGAAAAGACACTCTTTTACCATGACCAGGTGGAACATCTTAAAAAAAAAAAAAAGGGGGGGGGGGGGGGGGCGAGACAGACAGCCAGTTAGTTGACAGGACCTATTTTCATCAGCACACGTTGATTGGCATTACTTTTATTATCCTCCTCTAATTCTTTAGTAACTGAATTCCATATCAGCCCCTCCATTATTTTGCTTGGGATTGAGTACCCAGGTCATCCTGTTTTATCCTTTTTTGAAAATTGGCACATTAGCTTTCTTCCAGTCTTCTGGAACTTTCCCAGTGCTTTAAGACATAACTGAAAATCAACACCAAACCAAACAGCTCTTCAGTCAGATCTTTTACAATCTGTGGATGCAAGTTAGCAGTACTTGCTGATTTCTAAAAGTGTTTAAGTCTAGCAGCTGCTGTTTAATTTTTTTTCCAAATTATCAGTGACTTGGAAACAGGATATGCCATTTTTGACACACAGCGCCATTCCCGCTCCCATTTTTGCCAATTTGATACTTACTGCATAGATAATGATCAAATGAACATTCCAAGCAGGGGACTCATCACACCATGCTCCAGTAATACCAAATTCATGCACATAAATGAGCAATTCTAACTCCTCTTGTTTGTTACCTAGGCTCCTAGTATTGGCGGATATGCAATTCAAGAATTTATTTTCTTCATGTTCTTTAGTTCCTTGATTAATTTTGTTCTCAACTTCTCAATTTTATGCCAAGTGCTCATATTTTCCTTCTTTTTATTCTCCCCTTTTCCTATTAGTTAATGTCCTCCTGACTGCTCTGGTCAGCCAACTCTGAGGAGATCTGTTCCTCTTTTACAGACCTGCAGGCTACCCAAACTATACACCTCTATTCCTCATAGCAAGTGGACAACTGTTTCACAAAATCAAAACCCTCTACCACTTGGCCAAGCCTGCTGTTCACTTTCATAATCTTCTACCTTTTGTTCTCCTTCATTCATGGATCTCAAAGGTCACTTGCATATTCTTCAGTATGATGCCAGGTTCTCCTAAGTTCTCTCTTAAATGTGAGATTTCCCAGACGTAATGTCACTAGTTCCAATATGAATCATCACCAATGGATCCTTGCTGGTCAACTTCAGAAGCCTATCCAATCTCAGAATGACATCATGGGTCTCAGCTCTAGGAAGGCAGTATATTATCCAATTTTCTCAGTCTTTTTTTCTTTTTTTCCAACATAACTGACAGAACTATAAGTATAATGGAAGTTCTAACTGGCTGGGAGAGGCTTAATTGCTTTCAAGGGGAAGCCAAAGAGAGAGAAATTTAATTTATTCCAACCCGTCAGGAGGTTTTAAATAAATGTGTATTATATGCAACAAAACCAAATCAGTACTTCATTTCGTAAGTTACATGTACTGTTCACCATTTGAGCTTTGAAAAATATTTATTCTTTAATAGTTATAATCCACTTTCTTTATATTTTGAGTTAACAAACCTATCAAAATAAAAAAGGACTCAAACTGGAGCACTCTAAGCTTTTTGTATTTGAAGCAAGATCCAATTTTACAAAAACAGAACAAACAACAAATAAGTCAAAGATGGAGTTTTTCCCACTATAAATGCATTACTAATAAAATGTCATCAGGGGATTTAAATTGGCTTACAAATCTTTATAATCCCAAAACAACCATCCTGGATATAAGACAAAGAAAGAAGAACCTTGTGTATAATCTATTAGCTGATTTGAAGCAAGTCTATTGTGCATTAAACTCATTTATCAATGTCCACAGATACCCATCTGCCCTGATGCCAGATTGATTTTGTGCAGACTTTTGACATAAGAGCAAAAGATGATCTAGAAAAAAAAATGAGGGAAAATAATTATCTGTGGCTGTTGAGCAGATGTAGTACCAGCTCTTCATCCTCTGCCAGAGAAAGCCCTGTATCTAATGGCATAAAAGAGTCCTCGTTGTTAAGTTTAGCCTTTTTCCTTTTCAGTGACATTTCTTCTGTTGCTGCTTCATTGCTGCTGTAGCTTCTTTTCCTTGTTCCATTCTCCTCAAGCTCACTGCAGAAACAAATCAATTACTCTTTTTAGCAACTGTGGCAATCAATATCATCATGCAACCAAACAATTCATTTTAAACAAGACAAATTTATGGCCAGATAAGAGGCAAACATAAAATTACCATTCAGAAGGGGATAGCAATGGAATTAGATGAACTCTGAATATCTAAATTAAAATTCCTTTCAGATAGAAAGGAATGTTTTGTTGTATATTTAGAAGGTAATTGATTAAAATATATCAAGAAATCAATACTGGCTTTATACTATACTTGTTGCATCCTTCAGTGATAGAAAACTTGACACAGTTGATTTAATCATATGTCAGTTGACCTAGCCACCAGTCACAATTTTAGAATTGTCATCCACAGCAGAAAGCAAACTTTCTCAGCACTGTGGATGCAATGTTTGATTTAGGTTCATCTCATCTGAGATCCATTTGATGTTTTAAAAATATTTTCCCTAGAAAAATCCTTGGAAATTATTACATTGGTCTTTGCCATAATAAGAACAGAGATATCCAGCAACCAGCTCAGCCAGCTGAAATGTGAGTTATAATGACATTTCCCTGCCAGGATATTATACTAATAATGGGACCCAGAAACTGTGTTTTTTACAACATCTGAGAATTATTTATATTGCATACCTAGTGCAATAAGAAATAGAGTCCATCACTGTCTCCAGAGAAGGGGGGGATAGGGGGGGTAGCAAACACATTCAATATTAGGCATGGAAATAATACTGAAAAAATTAACCATAGAAAAGATTAACTTGAAAATAAATGGGCTTTGTTCAGCTCATGTAGTTTTCCTTGGACCATCCATGTTTCAAACCACAAGCTGCTTCAGAGATTTGCATGCACAACACTATATTAAATACTTCAAAAACATAACTACATTTCATCTCAAGACAAGAAACTAAAACCCTGCTTTTGTGTTTCATGCTTTCCCAAATCCTCTTGACAAAACTCAGCTTTTATAATAAGCCAGTGGGTACAATAATCCTTAATTTTTTTTAAACTAATGCTCTTTGATCTAATAAAAGTCAGTACATGGAGTTTCTACATGATTCACCTAAAGGAAATGCATAAGGCTAAAATAGTCTCGGAGAAGCCATCAGGTCAATACGACACACTCTATTTCAAATGCTTGTAAATACAAATGGCACTATTGCTTTGAAACATCTGCTATCCATCCTGTCAACATGCATCCACCTAACTGGATTGGTTTGCAAACTATTGTTAAAATTAGAGCTGGTTGTAATGTTACTGATGGGGAGGAGGGCTGGGGGGGACCACATTGTTGTTTCCATCAAATGTCTTCATTTAGTAGAAATGCTCTAGTTTTTAAATCAACACCAAAACCTGAAAGTAATCTGCATTGGAAAATCATTTTCTGTTACAATGTTCGGTTTTTGAAAACTACTACTTTTTTTTTTTTTTTTTTAAAGCTGAACATGGTGCCTGATTTCAGTTCTTCATAAAACGCATTTAATGGGAATCATTTCCAAATTAAAAAAAAAACAAACAAAAAAACCCCAACACTTCCTGTGAAAAACAATTGGCAATTTTTGGCAATTTGAGTTAAACAGCTCAATAATATTAAATTCAAACTTCATGGTGACAAAGGAAGATCCACATCAGGAACTCAAGGGAAGGATGACACGCATCTTACCTCTTTCCCCTCCCTCACATCCCTGAGTATTCATACTGAAGCTCACAAAGGATATAATTATCACATGCAGCACCCCGTGCAATGCCCCGGCACACTGAGAAGTATTAAGATCAGAGTGCTGACATTAACAGAGATTTCTTTCCTCTGCTGCTACTAATGCATAACATAAATTCCAAATATTAAAGACAAGTTCAGAGAGGAAAGCAATAAACATGTACAGAGTCTTCCCAGAAAGATTTAAAGCTACAAAACTCAAGTCTTACCTAATTTTTCTATTTTTTATGTATCCACAATGACTTCAAATGGTCCTCTTAGAACTGTATGTTTAAAAAAACTATTTCATGCTGTGCATAATTCATTACTAAGTTAAGATGCTCAGTCTCCTGCAACCTTTGAAAAGTGCCCATTCCTTCTGGAAGAGCCCTGAACCAGCCTGCAGAAGCCAGGGAAACGGGAAGTGAGACTGTTTAACGCTGCCCAACCTTCCTTCCTTCCTCCCTCCTTAGCTAAGGTGGGAATCAGCGTTAGGACCCAGTTACTTGATGCCCAAATACACGGATAGTGTCTCCACTACCAGGAAGAGCAGCAACTTTGGTGAAGGTTTTTACAAAGCCACAGTTCCTATTATACTAGGGGCACATAGAGCTATATAAACTAAGGTAGACATGATCCATTTCCCAAACAGTTTACAATCTAAGATTTATGCTGTCAAGTAGTTCTTGCTAGCACCAGCCAGGAGCTAGAGGAGCTAGTGTCCCTGAAACATGGGAATTTGGGTGTGGGACAGCTGAACTCCCACAGGGAAACCCAAAGAAGAGATAAGATTGAGGAGAAAGCTTAGGCAGAAGTGTTTTATGTTCACTGATGCTATCTGAGTTGACCCCCAGCAAAGGGATAGATCTGCAGTGCGTACAACATTAACTGCTGTGTCTACAGGAGGATAAAGCTCAACCAATGTACACCTTTCTTTACTATTTCTTTTTATAGATCTGCAGCCCATTACACTTCAGGGAACCTCCTTCTATCCTCATTTTCCCACTCTCCAAACTCTTCCATCTCCAGAGTCTCTGCTGCCTGTCTTGCTCCAGTAAGATTAGTGTTGTACACCTCTTTCCAACAAAATCAAAGGAACAAATGCCTTTTACTAATCAGGTTATAAACTATTATGAACCATGGTCAGAGGGAAAATCTTACGCACTTACTGAGTCCACCCAGAGGGGCACATAACCGACGTGGGTTATCAAGTGCCAATGTAACTCGGGTCTTTTCTCCTGTCCCTGCCTGTTTTTCTTCACGCTTCTATCTTGGCTAAATTTACAAAGGCTCTCGGGGACAGGACTGTGTCTTTTCCATGTTCTTTAAAGCACCTATCACAAGGGGTCTGTATGTGAAAACCTGTTTACGCAGTCACTTAATTCATGGCAAACCCAGATGGAATCTGCAGCATCCTAGCCTGCTGGGCGCTGTCTGCTTGGATATGGCTCCCGTGCACTGAAAGTTCCCTAGTGCACTTGGATGTGTGACTACTTGAAACAGTAACACATTAAAGCATGCTATGAAATGTTTAGGGCACAGTAGCATGCTCCACATGGCCTGTAAGTGCATGACATGCTAAAGTGCTCTACATGCCAACAGTGGCTTGTCACACACTAAGACTGTGTGTGGACAAACTCAAGGTTAGGTGTCAAAAACAAAACCAACCAACCAACCTCTCCCTCCATATTAAAGCAAAATTAAGACTGCAAAATCAAGTAATCAAAAGTTAGGAAATACCAGAAGTTAATGTTGCCCAGGCAACATTAATTCAGCCTATTTGTGAATATGCTTTACAATACAGTCTCTAATTACACGACCACATACTACTTTTTCCAGCCAGTCCAAACATACTCCCTCAGGCCTGAGTCCCAATCTCCTTGCCCAGCCAGACTGAGTTTCCTCTATCCTAACCTCCAGTCGTTTTTCCCTCTCCCAGCCAAACCCTCCCTCCAGCCACCAGCCTTTAAGTCTTCTTATATAGCCACACAAGGCTGTTTGTCCTAATCTACTTCCCTGACTCTTTAGGTCTAGCTCTTGTCCCACTACATTTAAATCAGTCAGCTTTCTCTTCCTCATTGCACGGGAAAAACTCAACATGTATTTCCCCTACCTTGTTCTCAGAAACAACTGTTCTGTTTTGACTGAAATTTTCTAATATAATTCATCCTGAAAAACACACCCAGCATGGAAGATTTAAATCCAAATGGCTGACAAGTGGCAAAGATACAAGCAACTCAGAATGGGGTCTTATAATGGGAAACATCATGCAACCTTACCAGGCAACACCACCAGCCCTGCCTGTGCTAACAAGGAAAACTGCATAATGATCACTGCAGCAAGACTATTAGAAAACATTGTTAACAATGTGGGAAGATGAGTAAGTCAAAATTTTGGTGTACATTTAGTTGGCAGTTCTGCCATTATTCAGCTGAAGTGTGGTTTGACTGACACTGTACACTAGATCAGGTATACTGCCCCAAAGGTTAGTGAGGGAATTAAGCATTTCCCAATAATGCAGCAATTCCAAGAGTTACTTCATTAGAAACAATGCTTGCTCCACACAGCACACAGTAATTACTACATGTGTGCCAGCACTGTGCACAAATATGAGACTCAGCTGTATTTCAGACTTTTCAGACAAGGAACTTGTCAGACACACCTGACAAATTAGACACACCTAAACTAGCAGTAATAAAATTTGGGCTTGAATTTCCAGCCCAACCTTAAATGGACATATAATTTTTTTGGAAAGTGCAACAAACTGTAGCATATTAAAATGGCTACAGTATAAACCTTCTAAAAACAGAGATTGTAATTAACATGACAGCTCAAAATATGACTACAGCAGCAAAGCCAACCACCACCAGAATACAGCTCTTCTCTGGAAAAAGATCAGCATTACATGAAGTCTTTCCTTTTTCTAAATCATGATAAAGAGAATGGCAAAGTATCTATCTTGCTGCCTGTCTTGCCTTTGTTGTGTTAAGACTGCGGGTGTGTGATCCATATGTCTGCCTACCTGTTCTGCTCTTCTAAAAAGGATGAGAATAGATGTTGCAGATGTCAACCCTTGTTGCTCGTTAAAATGAAGAAAGTAGACAGACAGGGAAGAAACATAAGACAAAAACATGTATTCCTACCAGTATATCCCAAACATATGAAGAACCTCAGGTTTATTTTGTCTGCTCAGTAAAGAATGAGGAGAGTTAAACAATATTGCTGCTCTTATATTAGAAAGATTTCTTTTCAAAATTATAACATTTTAAAAAACCTGATGGGTAGCTGTATTGTGATTTTGGATCTGTCAACCCTGACGTGTCCCTTTAAGATGTGTTCTGTAGGTACTTTGGGGGGGGGGGGGGGGCCCGCATGGATCTTGCCCTAGTCTTCATATAGTCCTTTGTACACTTTGGCTCTATAGCAATACTAAACAACATAGATTGACAATATACATACATATTCCAATATCAACCACAAAGATTTTCGAAGGAGCTTATTTTATACCTACAGAGTTTATGGGGATTTATTTTAAAAAACAGTAAAACTAAAAGCCTAATTAAATAAGAACAATCTTAGCTGCTTTGTAATGTGGCCAATTAATTTCAATACTTGAATAGGCTTTTAAACCTGGGTTGCATTCATAATTAGCTGACACTACATCTAGGAGGCTAGTTCAAAACAATCTTAGTAATTAAAACAACATAAAATAACAGCTGGCTGAAAACAAATGCAAAAAAAAAAAAAAGCCCTCAGACTGGAAGTGGAGACACCATTAGGCCTTGATCTTGTTACCTAAACAGCTTAACTATATAACACATTTTAAATGAAACTGTAAGTTTTCTAGTCTCTGCAATCCAAAACATCAAACGTTTTAATGAAAAGCTTTGTGGGAAGGTTATGCCTCAGTCAAACTGTTCGTTATTGTCAACAAACAGGCATATTGCTACCGTCAGTTAATGGGGCATGTTGCAAAAAAAAAAACAAAAAACCATACATCTCAGCAGCAAGTACATTTACATATTAATTTGAGTCACAGTCAAAAGTAGGTGCAATGAAAGAAAGCTGGATAAGGAGGGACTTTAACATGGGGAACAACCGAGGAAGGGGTCATGAAGAGGCATGGACGGGCTTCTGAGAACAATAGTTAAGAGCACCTGAAGATGTGTTTTTAGTAGAGCAGGGGCAACACAATGTTAGACAAGGGAAGGTATGTTCAAGGGGAGAGAGTCACATGGCTCTCTGATAGTGAGGACAAGAAATTTAAATTTCTTATGATGGAGAGAGGGGAGTCAGTGGCCAGATTCAAAGGGGCTATGTGGTCAGCTTGCCTGGTTGGGAAAATGATTTTTGCAGCTGTTATGGACAGCCTGAAAAAGATACAAAGTCATATTAACAACAGAAAAACTGGTTACAATACAATAAGACCCAACCTGGACGTCCTCTTACCTCTCAAAGCTAACTTTTTTTTTTTTATAAGGCCATGTTGAGTTAACTCACCACTCCTCACCTACAGACACACATGCACCTCTCCCACAACACACACTTTTTCATTGAAAGTGAAATCCTCAGGAACAGCAAATAGGAAACAGAGTAAGGTAGTGGAGTCAGTAAATGGCATGAATGACAAAGAATGACACCTTAGGTCAATATCCCTGTTCCTTTCCATTTATAAAATTGGAAAATGGCACCTAAAGCTAGCTCTTCCCAGCTGCAGTAGCCCAAATTACCCACCCAGCTTCATGCAGCCTGATTTACTGTGACTGGCTATATTTGCATGAGCAGCAAGGGACGAACAGCACATTTCAGTGCCATGCACAATCATTCCTGTGGACTTCCATTTATACCTACTGTTACTCTATGTAAAACAGACCAGGGGCTTCCATTTTGTGCATTACTTTTGTGGCATATACACAATCACACATTTTTGAAGACTGTTTACAGAAGCCTGGGACCCAAAAGTGGGGTTCTAATTCTGATACTGAGTGTAATTTACTTTGCAAACTTGTGCAAGTAATTGTCTGCAGTTCAGTTCAACCACCTATAAGATGGGGAAAAACACTACCTGATGTCTCAAAGGTGTTACGGGGTAATGAGCTCAAGAAATGAGTTGATTTTTTTTTTTTTTAACTGCTAGCAATTAACTCCTTCAGGTTCCTAAGTACATCTTTGTCAACAGTCTTCTTTGGGGACCAACTATTTGAAATAAAAGGCCATATGCTTGGCAGCTCAACTTTCCCAAAGAAACTTTATGTTAATAACAAATGCATTTGCTCATAAAAAATAATTAAGAATGTTTAAGAATAATTTATCCCTTAAGTATTGGCACTTTGCTAATCAAACATGTTGTGCCACAAACTTTCTTTCACATAATAAATTTTAATTTACAAGGGCATGGCAACAATCCTAATGAAGATTAATTACTGCAGTCCCATCTACAAAGCCCAGTGTAGCTTCTGTCTAACTTATTGTCAGAAAGCTACAGCAAACTGCAGAGGTAATGAAAATATATTATGTTGCGTTATTCTCTTTACTGGCCATCATGCTGATGTAAATCAAAACGGTTCTAAAACTAGGTTTATAAATATAAAAGAGAAGATTAATTTACTTGCATTTCATTACAAGTGAAATGGCAGTAAAACCAAAAGACAGAATGAGTCTGTTTTAAAGTAGAATTACTACAATCTGGAGCAAGAAAAAGATAAAATGCAGAACACAGAAAAGAAACCTAGCTGTTAAATATTCTTCGCTGTTATCCTGGAATGTTACAGAACATTTGGTGATGGAGATAGCTTAGGGCAGTCAGTTGTGCTCTAACCTCTCCTGTGACTGTGCGCACAATCTCTTTTCTTAATGCCCAAACTGACTCACTTTTATACTCAAGCTACTTGTTCTGCTTCATTTAGTTTATTAAGAACTTCATGTGCAATTACATTCACTCTATATTTCTTAAGGACCCAGCCTTTTTGTGTTTCTCCTTTTGTATTTGTATTTAGTAATTCTTTCAAATAGACTGGGTAGGATGGTTATATCCCCCAAGTACTTGGTTTAATTTAAAAAAATAAATCTCCAAGGCCTCAAGAGATTGCATTCTTTGCACAAACTTACTTATTCTACATTTAATTCTTCTTTTCTTGCATTACTACGTTTTCCCTTACTTTATGCATTATTTAAAAAGATTACTATTTTATCCACCATTGACCCTACATGGAAGCAGTATTTAGTAGCTATGAGAATAATGAAATAGGAATTGGAACATCTTGATTTTCCCCAATAGTGTTCCTCTAGGGTCATAGTAGGTAAGTCATTCCAGTTTCCTCATGAGTATTGAAAATATTTATCAATTCTTCTTTGTAAAGAGTTTTCAATTCCTCATAAAATATACTATACCATGAATTTTAAGATATACAGTATAACCATTATTTTCAAAGGCCTATGAAAATAAAACTTGAAATGAATATTTAAAATTAAGATTGATAGGATATTACAAACCATCCATGCTTCCAGTCTATTTATATCACTGTGATATATTACACCTTTCTTGAGTACTGCCTGTTTTTCCCTCTAGGAATTACAGATGTCAACAACTTTACTGCACATTGTTTTCATAGTTTTCCATGAAATGGATCCATTCCACCTCTGATATCAAACATATTTGCTCCCTAACTGCTCAGTTTGACACCAGGCTTCAAATCTTGGCCCCATCTCCATTTTGTCTGTGCGACTCTACAGCCGGGGATTATTTTTAAACTGTGCTGTACCATCTGTCTCAAATGCACCTTGTATCTCCCTTTGAGGCACCAAGTCAGTTAGTATTTAATCTTACTATAAAACCATGTGTGCCCCTTTCACTTACAGCTGATTCAGTTATTGTGTGGCTCTCCTGTTAGGTCACTTTCATAGGCTAAAGGCCAGGAGAAACCATTATGGTCATCTAATCTGGTAACATCTACTCTACAACCTCGGTAACAACGGACAGAGAAATTCACTAAGACATCAGGCCTATATCTTTGGGTTGAGCTAGATCCCATTATTCAGAAATTTATCAAATTTGGTGCAATGATTTCAACTAATGGAAATATCTACCAGGTCTCTAGCTAGAGACAGACTGTTCCAAAGATTAAATATCTTAACTGTTAAAGACATCAAATAATCTATACCTTATTTCTAGTCTGAATTTGTCTTGCTTCAGATTCTAGCCACTGGATCATTTTTGTGCCTCTGTCTGCTAAATTACATAGCCTTCTACTAACAAATCTTCTCCCCAAGCAGCTATTTCTAAATCATAATTAAGTCACCTCTTAACCTTCTCTTGGATAGACTTCAAGCACTGATAATTAGTCTCTCACTCGAAGGCACAAATCAGTTTTGTACCTTTTTTCAGCCCCTTCCAACTTTTCAACTGCTTCGTTAAAGGAATCAGACGCAGGCAGCCAGACCCCCCTCCTCCAAGAGTCAGTATTCTCCAGAGCTCACCCACCCCACCCCTTTTTCTGCCTCTACCAATCAGCAGCTAAGGAGATAAGTGACAGCGAACAGAGCCTTTGTGGGTGGGGGCAGGAAAGGAAGGGGTCAGGGGAGAAAGAAACACAGGGTATACTGCAACAGGGAGTCCAGAAGGGGGACGCACAGGCTCCCCAGTGGGACTCTGGGGGAAAAAAGTGTTCCTCTGGCCACAGCAGCAGCAAAGAATGTGCCTCTCTAAAAACAGTCACATTTTTATTTCTGTACACATCCCTGCAGATACAAACCTGATTCTTCCACATCACAACTGAGTGTCCTACTGAGCTACTGGCTATTTGGGGATGGATGCCTCTCTGTCTCTTTGGAAAAATATGTCAATGGCTCCTGTTTTGTTATTATGTGGAAGGGAATTTTTTTGAAATCTCCAAAATTTTTGTGGGCCAGGAAAACCATTTGCCTCCAAACATTACTTCCTAGGCCTAACTCCTCTTGTAAACCTGTCTAAGTCTAATCTCTTCTTTTCTCTTTTCAGACTGAGTTCCCATACTACCTCATCCAAACTTTGCCTCTCTGTCCACTCCAACATGCAATCAATCCTCTTTTTGAGAAATTCAAATCCTCTTCTTCAAAAATCTATACCCTTTTCTGTCTTGGCTTCTAACCAGGAGTGTGCTCAGGCACAGGGATTCGGGGCTCGCATGCTTTATGCATGCTGCCGCTGTAGCCGCCACTGTGCCAGACCCAGGGCTCTGGCGCCAGGACTCAGGGCTTGAGCCCATAAGCCTGGTGCCAGTATCACTCCTGCTTCTAACCTTGTACTTCCCTTTTCTTTTCATGTGACACTCAATCTTCCTTACCTTCAGATGCTTTAAATAAACTATTGGTATACATCTTTAGTCCTAGACTCTTGGAGTCTAAGGTCAGAAAGCAACGCTGTGATCTTGTATTCTGACTTCCTGTGTAACACGGGCCATAGCATTTATCCAAAATAATTCCTGTTTGAACTAAATTATTTCATTCAAAAAAAAAAATCCAATCTTGTTATAAAAATTGAATGCTCCAATTGCTGCTAATAATCAACACAAATTCACTGTATGGCATGAAGGGACGTTTTAAAAGATGCTGCAGGTTCATCCTTTACTTACTATGACTTTTGACTACTATACATTATTTAAAGCTTATATTTTGACAATATAAACATCACTTAAATTCAGTCTGTCTAAACCAATATAAATGCATGCATTCTCTTTTCATATATAAATTTCTACAGGCAATAGGAACAGGCCCTTTCTAATAACTTTTTTTAAAAAAATAAGTCATCTCACAAAATTGTATCTTATAAGAATCATTCAGCTGTTACAACAAAAACAATTAATATTCTATAATTAACTTCCACAATGAAAATCTGAGAGAACAACCCATGAGCCTTATATTGTAATGTATCCCAATATGAAGACTGAAAAAAGTGACTCATCTCAAATAAAACTGAAGGGGAAAACCTCCACATTTGCAACACTTTGCATAAATATTTCAGAAGTCTCTCCTTCAATGGCGTTTTGGCATCATTAGCTAATCCTAAGCGCGCGCGCGCGCGCACACACACACAAAAAAAATGTATACAATACAAATAAGAGAAGCATCTCAACCCAGTAAAATAAACATGAATGAAGTCATCTGCCCAAGAGGTAGGGAAATCATATTTACCACTTTTATTGAAGGCAAAAGAGACAAGAGAGTAGGCAAGAAAGCATTCCTGCACCGCCCAGACTGCGAAAAGCCCATGCATGATTGTGTAAAACAGCACACCCAGATTCTTGTGCTCTGCCTCACTCTGTGGTGGCACCACACAATCTGGACTAAGTACACAACCTCAAAATGATTTTGAGAGAGCTTTTCCAACCATACTAAGTTTTTTCCTTCATAATGTCACAGGGTGCTGCTTGACTGACCAGCATGCCCATTAAGAAAAGATATTGCAGATTAATCAAGACCAGTAAAAAAAAACCTAGTGGGGTCAGTAGAATCATCAGAACCCTGACTTAAGGTGCTAAAGGAGGGGAAAAAAGGGCAGCTTCGCCTGTCAGTGACACAACAAACAGAGCTATACATAAAAGTAGAACTAAATGGAGACCTGCTTGAGCACAGCTAATGATTTTACATTAAGTATAATTTATTCATCCCATTTCCCCTTCTCCCAGTTCTAAGATCTATTCCATTTTGACCTACGTGACAACTAGAATAGATGACCAGTCCTACATATTAAAGATTATCAGAATGTCATGATATGTCCAGTCACAACTATTCTCTAGCTCACATTCTTTATTTGAAAAGACTGAGGATTAGAAATGTTAGAAATTCAGTTTGATTGTGCAATTAATATTTTTGATATCCAGCTGCTTTTTCTTCTGCCCCATTCAACACACTGTAAATTTTACAATTCATAAACAATTCATATCAATATAGCCTTAAACCAAATATGATGAATGTTGTTAGATATACAAAAATGATTCATATATTACATGCTTCAAGTCATTAATTACTCATCAGGTAGAGGTGTACTTGGAAGCATATTTTATTCAAAGGCAAATATAAGTAGTGTGTTGTACAACTTCCCTCGGTAAAAGAAATGTTAAGAAAAGGAAAGATTAATTCCTTTTTTGAATTTTCAAAACCAGGGATAAATGATTCATCTTTGAAAGCTGTTGTAGGATGAAACCTTATGTTTCAAATGGTTGCTTTGAAAATTAGCCCTTTCAGCTGCATACTTTTTCTTTAAAGGAAGCAGAATTTGCTGCAGCCTAATGTATTTCTATTTTATTCCAGCACTTTGGGCATAAAAGTCTCAAAATTTCAAAAGTATAATGGCAAAATAAAGTCACATTTTCTAATTTTTAAGTCAGATTCTCACCAGGAGCAACTGCCTGGTTATCATAGAATCATAGGGTTGGAAGGGACCCCATGAGGTCATCTAGTCCAACCCCCGGCCAAAAAAGCAGGACCACTCCCACTAGATTATCCCAGCCAGGGTTTTGTCCAGCTGGGCATTAAACACCTCCAAAGATGGAGGTTCCACCACCTCCCTAGGTAGCTTATTCCAATGCTTCACCACCCACCTAGTAAGAAAGTTTTTCCTAATATCCAGCCTGGACCTCCCCAGCTGTAACTTGAAACCACTGCTCCTTGTTCTGTCCTCTATATACATGATTTTAGATAAAACCATCAAATAAATGTTTCCAAACACCAGAACTGACTTACTGTGTAATTAAACAAACTTTCCCAGGTGATGTATTAAGCATTTGGTTGCTATAATGGACCTTCCTTCTTTATCCTCCTCCTCTGTTACTGCCACCAAGGTTTCTTCCTTGCTCTCTTTCTCTGATCACTTTACCTGTCCCAGTGAACCTTCCTTCTCCAATTCCCATGAGTCCCTTTATCTCTTGCTCCACTTGTTACTTCTCCTCACAAAACAAACATCTCTTCATATCCTCAAAATCCTTGCCAAAAGCAGGCTCTTTAGCTACTACCCACATGCATGTCTGGCCTCAGTTTATTATATAGCCCAACTACAGCTACCTCCCCAAGTTCCTCTATTCAAATTCCACCCTTGACTCATCCCCTCCATCCAACTTCTGCCTTCTCCATGTCACTGAAAACTGCCCTCATGAATTCCTCTTAATGACATCTTCAGAAACAAGTCCTTCCAAATCCAGACCTAGTGGGTTAGTTACTTTGTTACTGTCCAGTCATACGTTCCTTCAAAACTTGTTTTTTCAGGGATTTTATGGCTCTGTCTTCCTCAGGTTCTATTTCTACCTCTCAGCACCCCCTTACTGGGTGGTCTTATTATAGAATCATAGGGTTGGAAGGGACCTCATTGGTCATCTAGTCCAACCCCAGGCCAGAGGCAGGACCACTCCCACGAAACCATCCCAATCATGGTTTTGTCCAGCTGGGCCTTAAACACCTCCAAAGATGGAGACTCCACCGCCTCCCTAGGTAGCTCATTCCAATGCTTCACCACTCGCCTAGTAAAAAAAGTTTTTTCTAATATCCAGCCTCAACCTCCTTAACTGTAACTTGAGACCATTGCTCCTCGTTCTGTCCTCCGTTACTACTGAGAATAGTCGAGCTCCATCTTCCTTGGAGCACCCCTTCAAGTAGTTGAAGGATGCTATCAAATCCCCCCTCAATCTTCTCTTCTGTAGACTATATAAGCCTAATGCTTTCAGTCCTTCCTCATAGGGCTTGTGCTCCAGCCCTTTAATCATTTTGGTTGCCCTCCGCTGGACTCTCTCTAGCATTTCCCTGTCCTTTTTGTAGTGGGGAGCCCAAAACTGAACACAGTATTGTAGCTGTGGCCTCACCAGTGCAGAATAGCGGGGAATGATCACATCCCTTATTGTATTCTTCCTCCCTGCTCTATGGAATACCATAGGGTTCCATGCATGGCCCATTTCTCTTTTTTATGTACACACTCGGTGACTTTTTTCCCCACTCAACTAGCTTCAAATCTACTTGTTCACTCCTGATCTGACTCCTTCACTTTAATCAGTACTCTTTTTCCTCCTGGATGTGTCTGCATCAGCTAAAACTCAAACATGGCCAAAAATGAACTTTATTATATGAACACAAGAACAGGCACACCGTGTCAAGCCAATGGGTCCATCTAGACCTGTAACCTGTCCTCCAACCGTGGCCAGAGTCAGATGCTTCAGACAGTATGAACACAACAGGGCAATTACAAAGTGATCTATCCCCTGTTATCCAACCTCCCGTTCTGGCAGTCAAAGATTTAGAGACATCCATATTATAGGGTTGGGTCACTGACCATCCTGGTTAATAGTTACTGATGGACGCATTCTCCACAAACTCATCTAATTCTTTTCTGAATTTTGTTATACTTTTGACCTTCACAACTTCTCCTGGTAATTAGTTCCACTGGTAGGCTATGCATTGTGCAAAGAAGTCTTCCTTCCCAAGCCTTCCTGACTCCCCTCTTTCTCTGTCATTGACAACATGATCACTCCTGCATCTAGGCTCATGACATGGGGTAGGAGCTATCTGATGTTTTTCACATGCTCTGGCCCCCTCACATCATGGTACTCTCCAAATGCTGCTGCTTCTACCTCTGGAGTATTGCTAAGGTCATCTTTAGCAATATTATTTAACCTTGTACTGTTGGTTTGTCTTCATTAACACCTATTCAGCTCAAATGACTGCGGAAAATTTTGGGGAATTACTATTATATAATTTATTTGTATTTTGTAAAGACTCAGCACTTCAGCCTTTGCAGTGACAGCTGAGGAAGCTTGCACTCTACTTCTCTTAAGTTTTTAGTTAAACACAAAGACAAGAAGACTTTCATATTTCTTCCATGAAAGAAAAAAAATCTGGCTTTATTTATAAAATCATAAAGAAGCAAAAAGTTGATATAAACTTTTTTTTTTTTTAAAATCCCTTTGCAGGTACCTTTAGCACCATCTCACTACCAAATTAATGAAAAGCCTGGCCAACTGTGCCCCGAAGCATGCCACATTCTGACTCTGATGGAATCCCATGACAGCAGGTTCCTGAGGCATGTCCTGCTGTTAGCCATGGAAAGTTCAAACCCCCAGAACTGACAGCAAAAAAACAGCCCAGCAAATCACAATTCCCATGGCATGAAACTGACAACGTGACAAGATCACACAGAAAACCTTTTACTAAACTTAGCAAAACTGAGCTAGTCAACTTTGCAGTAAAAAAGATAAATACCACTCCACTTAATTTTAAAGGTCCCTGCTGTTTTCATGGCAAAAAAGAGTGAATTTTAGGAACTGACAATCTTTCTCAGTTCATGACTTCCTTTTGCATATGAAAGCCAGAGAGTAACAAGTTAATTTATATTGTACAAATTCCTCTGGAAGGGATACAGTTACAGCAACTGAATAATTATGAGAATTTAAATTTGACTTGCTACTACACTTTTAAATATGCAGTTTGAACTAATCATCTTTTTAATTACTTGTTTAGAACTTTAACTATGTATTATCATATGTAAGAAAGGAATATAAAAAGGCATGTGATGTAAGGATACAAATTAAACTTACTTAAAATTTAAAATAAGACTTATATACAGACTAATCAACTTTCAAGCAGGACTAGATTCCAAAAATCAGATTAAATACATTTCTCAAAATAACTCATCTTCTGTAAGCCTCAATGTAAAGTTATCAAACAGCAAGAAAACAAATTTTCACTACTTTAAAACAATTTGTGAATAAACTGGCCCTCAAACAAGTTACACTTTCAATTTATTTATGTATCTAAACTTCAGCTGGTTACATAGTGAAGTTAGTTAACCATTAAATGAAATTTCTATCACACTACATTATTTTACAAGTTCTTTGCAGTACTGCTGTAGACATGTTGGTTCCAGGATACAAGAGACATAACATAGGTGAGGCTGTATAGGATAAAAGATATTACTGTGCTTTTGTATTATTTATGTTGTCTCACCCCTTATTTTAAAGTCATAGATTAGGCAATATAATTACATTACATTTGGAGAATAAAAAAGAATTGCTTGCAATAAAATTAGTTTAACATATGGCACACTGTCAACTGTCAACCTTAATGCATGGCACAAAGAATCCAAATGTTAAAATACATGTTGGACTTGTAAACCCATCCAAATATTTATTATATTCTCTACATATTATCTCCAAGGGTTGCTTCTTTATCCCAACTTTTATAATTATGATTCATTGCTTTGTCGTACCTGTGACATGGCACAGGCACTAAGCATTTCAGAAACTTTCACTGATTTAAGTCTATTCTGTCCATTTAAGATAAACAAAACCTGCAACATGGAAAAATAAAAAAGTATACACATGATAGGAGAACCAATTTGCCATCTATGATTCTACTGGTGAAAGGAACACTGTCATCTTGAATTTAGTTAACTTAAAAAAAAATGAAAAAGCTATCATGTGACCCCATCTCAACTTCCGTAGCCTTAAAATTAATGTTTCTGTTTTAAGCTTCTTCTTCCATCTTTTTGTGTAAAAAGAGCCACAAAAGGGCAAATGACCAAAGCCCTAATACAGCAAGGACTCATCCATGTTCTTAGCTTTAAATACAAGTAGTCATGTCAAAGTCATGGGGCCATATTCTCATCTGTTTATCTATACTGATTTATGCCAGAATAGGACCTGGGCCACACATTTACGTTTATACTACTAATATGCTTACTTATTTGCAGAATTGATTGCATGAGGGGAAAGGAGTGCTTTCAGATACTCAAAGTAAAGAAAATAAAATATCAGAGAAAAATGATATCTCTAATGTCTTTCAAAGTCATTTGAGTGCTCCAGAGTGAAGAGTGATTTTTAAATTGAGTGTGTCAAGATGCTCTGAAAATATACCTATACAATAGACCATGACTTTGCCTTTATCATCCAAAGGATCAAACAAAATTTTAACTAGCGATGTACAACAGAAAATTATCATCTCAGAATTGGCCTAAATCTTGTTTAAGCCAGGAAATCTGTATGTGAAGGCCATGTTGAAATGTGTCCTTTGCAAAACAAAAAAACCACCACCAACCAATCATGCATTCATCATTGGTCATAAGGCTTTACCTGTGGTAATCGGACATTTAAGAGTACATTAACAACAAGAGTTTCACGACTCTTACCCACTTCATTTCTAAGCAATAAACCTAGAACAGATGCATTCATTCAGGATAGCTGGATGTATGGGACTCTATTAATACATTGAAGGCAACCTGCAAATCATCTTAGCAAAATTCCTAGAATACATGCTAAGTGCCCCCACAATCAGATTAAGAGGAAGGGAGAGACTATTATTAGTATAAAATCACTCCTTTATCCCCAGCATAGGTGGACCTGAGCTACTGGCGATGTTCAGCACACACTGGAGGAAGTTCATTAAACTGTTAATTATTTTTTGTGCTCCTCTAACATTCTCTGTTAATTCTCAAAGGTGACACTGATTCAAGTTTCTTCCTGATTTTACCCTCTGGCATTATCCACCTCCTAATCAGTGCTAATTTACTGCAGTTCAGAAAAAGACACAAGCTTTCTTCCCTACACTTATGCCTGGCCAGTTCTACGGGCCAGCATGCAGTTGAGGAAGGGGAGAAGACATTCTACCAGTCTCCTTGCAGGGATGCAGAGCCAAGATCTGGGTAACTCTAACATGGATTTAACACCACGACTTCTCTCCTCACGTCGAAGTCACACTAGGACTAGTGACAGTCTAATTAGGGTAATTTTAGCTGATTTAGATTTGAAGGGCAAAAAGTACTTAACTACAAGTTCCTGTTGAGTCAAATGGATGAAAATAAACATCTATCTTCCAGCATAATGCACCAAGTGCCAGTCATGATTTCAGAATTCATCAGAGGAGGGCCTTTGTTACAGGCTCTATTTACCAAAGAATCATGGGTGGTGAAGTCCTGGCCTCACTGAAGTCTCTGGCAAAACCTGCCATGAATTAAATGGGTCCAGGATTTCACAAAGCATTTTAGCAATGTTACAGTATGTGTACTGAAGAAATGGAGTAAGCTGACAAAACACCTGATGGGTTCCCCTGTCTCCCTCCTTCCCATTCTGCACTATTATCCCTCAATATAAAAATGATATTTTAAGAATACTTTAGGGAACTACTCTAAATTTACTATTTTTAATCCATGATTAATACTATAGGCATGTGTGTTTCTACTCAAATTCCACTTCATTTGTAGTGCTAAAGATTCTGAGTAACAGTTTCTCTGTCCATCATACGCTTCATCTTAGATGAATTTGTTAAATATATTCCCAATACACTTTATCGCTTCACTATTACTTTAATGTTTTCCTTTCAAATAAAAAATGTAATGTGACATCTTACTCTGTGCTTCATGATGAATTACAGGGAATTAGTCAAGGTTTTTGCTTTTGAATAGTCTCACTGAAATCCCTTTGACACTGATTCATAATCCTAAATCTAACATGGCTAAATTAATGAGGATGTTTAGGTTAAACTCCTAAGAACTAATTTGTGCTCAGCAACTGCTCAGCCAAGAACTGTAAAAGGGGATGTCTTAGGAGCATTAAAAACACTTTTTACGGATATTCCTGTTGGCATGGTTAAAGTAGCTTCAGAAGTAAAAACAACTCCAAATGCATGTTAGCAATGAGCTGTGGCAAAACAAGAAATGTGGATTGCTCCCAACTGTACTTCTTTGGATGAAAGCTGAGCAAAGGCATCCTACAGATACCTAGTATCTTTGCATTTTATTCTTCTGGTAAGAGAAAAGAAAATAGGGGGAAAAAAGATGGTCTTCAATATTTCATGTTAGAAAACATACCCATAGCTGTCTTCAAAATCCAGACCAGCTTCTTGGTCAGAGTCTCTGTATTCATCTGGGTTTGGAAGGGTGCTTGGGTCAAATTCCTCTTCACTTCCACTATAGTCCAGAAAGGCCTCAGCTTCCTCTTCAAGCTGAAAGTGAAGACTTAGAGAGTCAAACAGATAAAACACAGATTTTCTTCTCTACCAGCATTAAAAGTGCTCCAAGGAAACACTACCACCTTTAAATTCATGTCTCAGAGTCACTGCCCTTGCCCTCAGGGAGAACTGATTTCTTTCATTCCAAGCCACTGGTGGCTTCTCACTGCTAGTAAGGATCAATGTTGAACAGAGGTATTTAAAAATACAATCAGAGAATTTATGATCAAATACTGCATTTTCAAGTAATTCTACTTAAATCTACCAAATCCAGAACACGTTTAGTCAACAACTTGAAAACACCCAGCTGAGAGTAAATGCATGACAAAAGTTTCAAAACCACTCAATGTATTTCTGAGACAGTGTAAAAAGACACAGTGATGTGCACCGCTTAATCGGTGTTGCAGCATGTGTTTTACAAAACAGACTGATTTAAACCTCAGTCAGGTTTGCGTGCAGTTATAAACCATGACATGCCAAAGAGCAGATGGAGTTTAGGGCACTATTAACTTTTCAAGGGAGTTATGATAGGCCACAATGGATGGCAAGTATAAGGATGGTAAGTATTCCTTCAGACCTCATCTTGCCCACCTTAAGTCTTCCATGACTCAACCCCTTTTAGAGACTCCCAGGGGCATTGCTGGTGCTGGGTTTATGGGGCTTGAGCCCTGGTGCCAGAGCTCCAGGTCCATTGCAGCAGTGTGTTTAAAGTATGTGAGCCCCGAATCCTGGTGCCTGAGCCCCAGGTCTTTTTCCAGGCCAGGTGCATTCCTAGTGACTCTTCTGCAGAGCCTGGGTCAAGTTTAACAAAGAGCAGTGGTTTTCAAATCAAGGGTTGGGACCCAATACTGGATCACACACCCTTAGGTACTGGTTTGCAGCACACCCTACTGCCACCACCAGAGGACTGGAATGCATTGCTCAAAGATGTAGTTTTTGGATCACAGACATAAATAATTTTTTTTTTTTTTTAATTGTCAACTGGGTACTGAGAAAAAAGTTTGAAAACCACTGCCTTAAAAGTTTTGGGTTTGTGGAAGGAACATACTTAGGTTTACAACCAGAGTTAATTTTACTAGTCTATCAGCTTGGAGACATAGGGTGAGAAGGCAGACCACAGGGAAGATGTGGCAATACAGACAGACAAATCAAACCAAAAAATGTTTTGTAGACACCTCTAGATAATATCAAGCAATATGAATCTTGGATTCATTCATTCTTGTAGTGAAAAGAAAAGATGAAAGGCAAACATAGATGAACTACAATCAAAGCCATTGCCATGTTTTCTTTACGTACCTAAAGAGCACCTGTTTGACAAGGACTCCCACAATAATTTTCTTCTTTAAATGCCTTTGATGTTACAACCATGCATCATGAAAAGATATATGCTTAACATTTAATATCCTTTTATTTTCCTCCTTCCATTGATCTCCAATCACTGCATTAGTTATGTGAACACCTAACCACAGAAAAAATCCCTTTATGCTTTTCCCAATAAAGTTTTTTTCGAAGATCTTTGGAAGCACAAAGACAGCAAGGCAGTAGGATGGAAAATGTGAACTTATCACTGTGGTAGGAGTCCCCTTAATTCTCCATACATTGCTGCTCTCCCAGTGTATTGAAAAGGCCATGGAGAGTGCGCAAGAGGAAAGGGAAAAGCAGATTTCAAATGCAGAAGCAGAATGCTCCATATTAGTGCATCATGGTATAGTATTTCAAAATACCAGTTAGAGGAACCTGTGTGGTTGGAGTGTGCTGTATATAAACCACTAAAAGTAACATCAGGTTCAGGCCTAGTCAACACTAAAAAGTTTTCATTCATAGATTGCAACACCAGAAGGACCAGTGTGATCCACTAGTCTGATCTCCACTATAACAATAGGAGGTCCACTGTGGTATAGAATAAAATGTTTTTATCATAAATATATATGCATGAGTATATTATAGAATGACATGATCTAAAGGTTTTATTGACAGTCGTTTCTGATATTTTCTACATCTCAGTCATTAAAGTAATGCAGCTATCTTAAATTCATTTACTAAAACCTTGTTTTCATTCTATCATTATTTGTTTACACACACACACACGAGGGAGACACATTGGTATGTATGTAGATCTAAGTTTGTGCTTTATGCCCTTAATACATGTTCATTAGATGATATTTATATTAACTTTGTTTCTGTCTGTTTGTATTCCCTGTGCTTTCCTGTCTTTCTCCAGCAGATGCCATAATGGTCATAGATTTCAATGGCAAATGCTGTTCATCGGTTTCATTCGCAGGCTTCATTGGCACGCAGCATTCCTGGTGATGCCTCCTCACTTTTTGGTCTCTGGTGTTCAGATATACATAAAACAAGTCTTCCAGATGAGACTACCTTAAGGGAACACACTAAAAGGGGAAAAAACCAAAACAAATAAAAAACCCCCCACTTGAATGCATTTGCTTGCAAAAGGTCAGATGGCTAGTATAACTGCCCATGACATTACACTCTACACTGGCCATCCAACCTTTGGCAAACAAATGCATTCAAGTGTTTTCAAAATCCTCAGACCAGAAGTCTGACCAATGTGAAGTACTTGTTTTTCCTTTTAGTACATTCCCTTATGGCTGTCTCATCTGGAAAACTTGTTTTTTATACAATTTTTTTTCTAGATTGAAATTTGCAAGGAACTATTCAAGATAATATTTAAACTGAATGACAACTAAAAGAAACAACTGACAAAAATGCTATAGTTGTTTAATAAGAATTAATCAAGTAATATTTGGTATTACTGGTATAACCTGTTGGATTTATTAAAACATTAATAAATGCTGATATTATTATATGGTTATATTAGATCCACAGATGAATAACAGAAGCTCATTATTTTTCCACTCCTGCTTCATAAGTTTCAGTCCTATAGTCAGCAAGCAGAAACTATGTGACTGAATTTTCACATGATCCACTATGATGAATAACAAATACTGAGCAGCTGAAGCAAACAAGTCAAGCAACCCACAGAATAAATATGTCAAAACAAACTCAACTAATACTTACACGTATTCAGCAAATGCTTACAACTAAAAAGATACATTCATAAAATTTGAAATGATTCTTTCTAAACTATTCACTAATCAGAAAATGGATTAAGCTCAGAACAGATAGATATTTTGACCAGTTCTAATGTAAAAAGCACAAAGTAACTTTCCAGGGTACAATAGCACAAACGAGAATAAAGTATTAACACAGAAGGAAGGGAAAGTTAGAGATCTATACTAGCAAGGGAAACAGAAACTAACAGCACCACTGTGCTAAACTCATTCTTCAAGAGGAAACAAACTATCATTTTTAAATCTGCACCAAGGACTGGTCTCCTAATTTGGATAAAAAACAAGTTACATTAGTGGAAGGTCTCTCTGGATTGAGGGTAAGAATTATTTGCATTAAGACACCCCTGGCACTGCAAAGACTTATTGCACAAGAGTAAGTCACTGAATTAAATTGGACTGATCACAAAGTAAATTTAATCATCACATGCACCCTTGCTGAATCAGGGCCTATAACTTTAGGTCCAATTCTATAAAAGCATTTAAGCACATTTAACATGCGAGTAGTCTCTGTTAATCACTAATACTCTTTCTGCTCATTGCTGATTTGGCTATTTGCAAATGAAATTACCTAATCTGCACTGGAACGTAGTACATACATGAGTATATTAGTGGCAGGATGGAAAACCTACATTACTGGAAAATCTGGGCCTTACAGTTAGGCTTATTAAGCTTCAGAATTAACATATCACCGAGATAAAGGGGATAGGTCACATCTTCTAGAGTTACTGAGGTCAGCCAAGATAAATGACACCAGCTAACTGTACAAAAGTATTTTTGTATCCTTTGTCGGTGAGCAATTGCATAATTTTTTATAAAGAAATGTCTTTGCCCTGCAAAATACAAATATGTGACACAGTTATACAGCTACCTCAAGCAGGGAAGTGTTTGCTTCCAGGTCAGGAATTTGAAAGCCCTGTTTCAGAAGATACACAGAGGGTGAAAATCTATTAAAGAAATGATGTTCATTGGGTGACACTTCATCACTGTGTCTGACAAATAAGATCAAACCCAAATGTCTGAATAAGGGCAACCTTTGTCCTGTTACATGCTGACTACACTATTTTTAGCTAAGTGAGATAAAAAGAGAGTACAGAAAACATACCATGAAAAGTTGTGTATATATAGAAAATATTTTATGAGTTAACTTTAGCTCTTATCTGATTACAAGTTATCTTGACTTGTAATTTGTATATACAAACATTTTAAGCCATTCACTGATTCCTGGAAGGGGAATTCTTTCAGTAGTGTCAATTCTGTCAATACAGTGGGGACCCATTTATGCGCGGGTGTCGGGGGACAAGTCTCTGGCGACCGCGTGTAAACCAGTCCACGTGTAAACAGGACCGGAAGGCCTTCCCCAGGGCATAGGCCTAGGCCCCGCTCCCTGGCTGTGAACCATGCCCCCGGCCCTGCTTCTCTGCTGGTGTCCAAGCCAGCCTCAAGCGCCTGCTGCTGCCAGCCTGGCCCGGACCCCCAGCCGAGGACATGGCAGGGAGCGGTGGCAGCGGCCGCTTCCAGCCCGGTTCTAGGTCCGGCTGCGGACGCTGCTCCCTGCTGTGTCCCCGGCCCAGGATCCATGGCCAGGCTGGCAGCAGCAGGTGCCTGAGGCCGGCTTGGACCCCAGCAGAGAAGCAGGGCCGGGGAGCGGGGCCTGGGCTGGTGCCTGGGGCCAGTCTCTGGGGCAGCAATGCTCCTGGTCCCGTTTACGCAACACATGTTAACGGGACCCGTGCATTACTGTGGAGCCTTTGGGGGACATCCCATTACCGCATGTTAACCGGTTCTGCGGGCAAACCGGTCGCGCAGTAACAGGTCCCCACTATAATAATTTATATAATGCATAATAGTGCAATTTTTCTGTTTGACTAACAAAACTGAATAGAAAAGCAGTGTGTTTTGTTCAAGAATGCTTAGTCTGAGCCTGCTAACAGTATTCTCATGAAATATTCATACAACTATATTAACACACTGAGCACCTCTTGAAATTTGTCACTATTAGCATTCATGAATGATGTACATGGCCTCTGGTCATAACTGATGAGGAATGCTTGTGATTTTAATATTAAACTATAAATTAAATACATATAAAATACTAGCAATCGAATACCTGATACAGGCGCCTAATTTTATGCAAAAACCTTAATATACTTAATTTCGAAAGAAAGACAAAGCATGACAATATAAATTTGAGATACTTCTACTGTAGGGTTTTCTGCTGCCACCCATCAGTATAATATTGGAACACCTTCCACATTAAAAAAATAATAGTAAAATTGTAGATGTCATGGCATCTTTGATATTTCTCCTTTACTGGGGTAAAACTTCCGACTTGGAGTAGAGTTTTACTTTTAAAATTTTATTAATCTCCTTTTTTTCTTGTTTGGTTGGGAGTTTCTGGGTAGTAGAGGATGTCAATGCCGTGACTGCCACTCTTATAGTGGAAAGGTCTTTTCAAAGATGAAGGTTTTGCAGGATTCCCTAAAGGTCAGACTCTGGATTCATATAATCTCCTGTGGAAGTCTGTTTCATCACTGGATCCTTCTGAACAAGAACACTTTATCATAAACTCTCACACACTTCATCCAGGAGTTTGCAAATTGCATTGTCCCAGAGAAGTGTGGCTGTTGCAGTAGTTCAAAGACAGAAATTCAGGTTTTAAACATAGTTGAGATTTGATCCATTGATAGGTTTGAAGATTAGGACCAATGCCTTAAACTAATACAGGTGGCTGGTGAGGGGGCCAGTGGAGGGACTTGAGTATCGTCCTATGTGTTCACAACTTTTAAAAATCACAAAGAAGATGGACAGCTGCTTTTTGTACCAGCTGGATCCTGAGCATGACCTTCACATTCAGACACAATAAATTACAGTAATCCAGACTGGAGGTGACAAATACGTAGATCACTGTGGTCAGGTCCTTGTCTGGGAGGAAGAGATGAAGATTCCTAGAAAGCTGAAAGTGAAAGAACTCATTTTTAGATACTGATGCTGCCTGGTCTTTCAAGAGTGAAACAGGATCCAGAGGCTTCATAGCACATGGATGAATGGGAGCCATTAATCTTTGGTGGAAGTTGGCGACATCTTGACAAGCTCATCAAAGCATTTCCTCATTCCAACAAGAATCATTTCAGTCTCACTTCAGTTCTTCATCCAAGAGGTGATTTCTCGTAGACATTTTGATAGCTTTGTAGTGACAGTGTCTACATGAGTTGTGAATGAGGTACAATACATAGTTCAATGTCATCAATACTGGTCACCAAGTAGCCCCAGTCATCTTACTGTTTCTCCCAGTGGTCTCACATATATATATTTTGCAGAAAATTATTTCAGCACTGCCATATGTGTGGCAGCATTTTGTACCATGTCAAGTCTGTTTATTGAACCGCTTATATGACAGTATTATATACTCACATGCACTCCTTTACTGTCTAACAGAGACAAATGAATTTATGTTGACAACTACTCCTGTCATGGGCATACTTTAAAACTACTGAACACAAAAAGTTGTAAGAAATACCATATTTCAGTTTTCATTTTTCAGAATTAATAGGTTGTTCCCTCTCCAATCCATCATCACAGTGGCAATATACCTTTACATCTACAGATTAGATCTCCAGGAAACACTTACCTTGTAGTTGCATGATGTCAGTCAAGACAAGAAATAATGAATGGTTTTGGAAAGACAGTACTGTATACAAATCCTGATACAAATGAGATTTACATGTACAAACTCCTCTCAGAACGAATTAATAGAATTATCCAACTGCTCTATACTTGTCTTCTTTAAGAGCCCAAAGAATCAGGGCACCTTGATTTGAAACAATTAGTTTAATACTGTGTGTCAAAGATTCTACTGCAAAAGTTTATCTCCCTCTCTACCCATGAAATAGAAAAAGGAAAGAATGGCAAGAAGTAGTAGAGATTACAGGAACGCTCCAACAGCTGACTGCTAAGCAACTAAAAAGATTACTCAGTTTACCAGAGGGATAATGAATATCCTGTTCGTAAGGAAAAGACATCTACTTTACGCATCTTAATTATGATGGCTGCCTGACTTTCCTAGGCAACCTTACTACTAGACTTAAAACCAAATCCATCTTCTAACGTTTGATTTTGCTGCTAAACACTGTGTGATATATCTATTTTAAATAAAATATTTAAACACTAACCAGAAGATATTTACCTCACTGTTCTGTGAAAAATCATGTAAAACAACTACACAGATGATTTAAATTACAGCTAATCACACTATAGTCACGAGTGCATGTTAATTAAATGAGAAGAAATATGATTGCTAGTTGAGTAGGATTTGAAGCAAAATATAAATGAGATATCTAGTAGAGATTAGTCAAGTAAAAAGGGCTTATTATACTGGCTATAATGTTCTTGATTTTAGAAGACTTCTTCAAAAACACAGATCACCTCACAAAAATGTAAGCTGATAATTCAAGTGCAATGACCCATCAGCAGAGGCATACAGATTACAGTTAGTCACAGGAACTGAAAACAAGATCCTCAGGACCTGCTCAAGACCTTTAAGACCATTGGCCTCTACCACTTGAGTTAATGGAGAACTCCTTTAGCTAAGCCAAGGAAAGTTAAGATCTGTTAGTCTCTGTCTGGTGGCTTATCCCAAAGACATGATGACATACAATAAGCCAGTGACAATTTATTAAAAGCACCAACAACCAGTCAATCCTCAGCGATAAGATGGACTCCAAACAATTTCTATCTTGAAACTATCCTGATGTTAGGCTGTCTGGAGTTATATTTTGATCGTAACAAAGAAATAAAGCCACAAAAGAAAAGCCCTGTTTATTGTACTTCCTAAGAAAGGGGTGTAAGACAGCCAGTGACTGGTAAATATATAGACAAGGAAGGATCTCTGCCCTCTCAACTAATATCTAAAGTGCAATTAGAAACAGTTTAAATCTTTGAACATTTTTATTTATATTCATTTTTATTTACACACATATATTACTTGAAAAATGTGTCTCTCTACTCTTCCCCCCCCCCTTCACTTTCAGGTTCATGGCAGTCACAGCTGTCAGCCCATGTACAGAAAGTAATTCTCAAAAGTGGTCTCTGTGTTTAAACATACCAACACATCAGTCTTCTTCAGGGAACTCAACATATGAACACTGGGACATTCAAGATACAATATGTTTTTTGGTATAACTTTGTGGAACTTCTGAAAGACATTTTTACATTCTGTGACCGGTACAGTCTTAGAAAAAGCCGATACGGCAGGAGACTGCATTTTTTCCCCCATTATAATACTCCAAGACATAGATATGGCTAGGTGCTCTAGAATGAGCATGAGAGAGCAATTCGTTTTTACTGTGAATTTCTCCAGGGTCAAAATTTGTCAAACCTAAAGCAATAGATTATAGACTATGGAATACAGAAAAAAGAGTATTGGATTGTCAACAACTTGAAAATCTTAAGATTCTGGGAACAGAATAATGGCATGCCTTCACCGACAGAGGCAAATGTCCTGTTGTCGGATTGATTTATTTGGATCACTTGAGGGGAAGTGAAGACCTGCTCAATCGATCTGGAAGCTGATTTATCCCCCGCTTGCTCCCCACCCCACATTAAAAAAAAGCATTGCATTGCGTCGATGGGAACAGATTAACCATCAGCACAGCATAGTGGACAAGGTGTGAAGAAAAGAATTTAGAAGTTGTCATAAGTTGCGTAAGCCACTCTGTGTAGCTTGCATAACTCCTGTTGACTTCTGCTGAATTTCTAGGTTAAGTACAGACTGGGCCTCAGTAATGCTCTTAGTTTGTTCTTGGTGCAACTGGTAAAAAGACATCAACACATCAAAAACCAAGAGCATTTGGTATCTGTTGTGAAAAATGAAAAATGTTTTGCCCATAGTGTCAATATTGTCTTCTGTATTTGTTAGGTCATGATACACATGTATACTAAATATTAGGCCTGTGTATTATATTGAATATCTCTTTAGAATGGTTTTTACAGGAAGCAAGAATATGAAGTCCATTAGCTCCCCTTTGTGAAATTTAGATGAAACGTTCTATGCATACCGAGGGCTCTCCCTCGGGGGGGGGGGGGGGGGGGCGGAGCCCCCCCCGACCAGACCACTGGAGGCCCCCCCCTCTCCTGCACTGGGGGGAGGGTGGAGCAGGCGGGCTCAGAGGAGACGCTCTGTGCCAGGGATTCCCAAAGCATTCGTACATGTGGGCCACAGAGCCTGACTGGTGCGGGCCCACTGGCCACAAAATTCCCAAACCAGTTCTTTTTGCACTATACATGATACACAGTTATATATTTTCAGAATATATAATGGCAGAAAAGCCATTTGCGGCCGCATGTTGTCTGGTGTCCACACTTTGGGCACCCCTACTCTGTGCTCTGACCCCTGGACCGGCTGTTCCACTCCTGGGGGAAGGGCGAGCTGGCCCTGTCACTGAAGGCAGTGGGGAGGGAGTGCAATAGTGGGGGTACAGGGACATGGAGCCCAGGACGCTCACCCCCCACAAGATGGCAGTGCATGTATCACATATGTGATAATAATTCAAAACCACCAAATTAAGAAGAACTGCTTCTTGTACTTCTATAGTTCATGTTGTGGTATCTCTTGTGATAGCGAGAAACAGTCTTTAGTATTACTAAGAACCCACTCAAGAAGTGCAATATCCTCTTAAGTATTGATCCTGCAAACATGTTCAAATGCTATTGACTTGAATGGGAATACTCATGTAAATTAAACTGTTCATGTGCACACTTACAGAATCATTATTTTTTGTATTACTGCAGCACCAATGAGCCACAGTCACAGATCAGGACTTCATTGTACAGTTAGGTGCTGTACAAACCCAAACCAAAAAGATGGTCCCTGTCCCAAAATGCTTATAATTCAAGCATAAGAAAAGAGACAACAGATGGACAGACAGAACAATGGGGGAGTACAAATTAAAACAGAATACTGGTCAAACTGATAAGCTGTGGTCTCAGCACATCAGCAGCCTAACTGTTGTATTTTCCCAAAAGCATCACAACAAAAGGAAAGTTTTAAGGTAGATAATGAGGTAGCTCTGCTGATCCACAGGGGGAGCTAGCCCAAGGATGAGGAACAGCATGAGAAAAAGCACAAAGATGCTTTGTTTGGAAATTTAACAGGTGGGAAAAGGAGGCTGGCATCATGTGTGATCAGAGGTGGAAGCCAAACTCTGAGTAGCAAAGGAGAGATAATAGGTAGAGCAGGGATAGGTCATAAAGTTCCTTGAAAGTAAGACAAGTGTCTTATTTTTTGATGCATTAGAGAAGAAGGAGACAAGGGAAGGACCCAGAGAGACAAGTAATATGGTCAAAGTGACAAGTTAAGAAAATGATCTTTGCAGCAGCATTCTGAGTGACAAGTGGGACAAGATTGCTTTGTCAGGGCCAAAAAAAAAAAAAAAGCATGTTGCAATAATTGAGACATGAGATGATGGGAGCCTAGACAAGAGTTTTAGTTGTGTGTAAGAAATGGGAAGGCTTATCTTAGGCTTGATCTACATTACAAACTTCAGTTGATGAAAGTCACCTAACATCAACCTAATAATATATGCCTCTAAACTACCAGATCCCTTCTGGCACCGTAACCTATCTGTAATGTTAACTTAATTACTCTAGCTTTATGAGAGATGCAGAGCTTAAATCTATACTGATGGGTTGACAGAAAAACAGTCTAGATGCAGCATTGTGCAAGTTGACTGAATTGGCCTCCAGGAGGTGTCCCACACTGTTCTACTGATATCGCTCAGGAGATCATTTTCAAACTCCACTGCACAGCAGCCAGGTGCAAAGGAACTGGCCCCTTCCCTGTTAAAACACTGGGAAATTTGAAACTCCCATTTCCTGTTTGATCAATGTGGAGAACTCACCAGTGCAGCTGATCATGGCAACGCCCCTAAGCCTGAAGTACACAAGAGGTGGTGGGACTTACTAGTCTGCATGGAAAAGAACACGTGAAGGCACAGCTACAGCTCCGATCCAAATGAATAGAGACATCTATGAAAAGACTGTGTGGGCCATGAGGAGGAAGTGGTACCCCAGGGACACACAGTAGTGTTGTGTGAAAAATCAAACAACATTAGCAGGTATGTCAGAAGACAAGGGAGACGAACCATCTTCTATGTTTTCTCATGATTACAAATTCCCCCTGCAACCTCTGCCCTACTCCTTGGACAAAGACTGTAATTGCCGTGGTTTATCACTGGTCCCTGGCCTCAAAGCAATGTCAATGTTGCTGGGAAAAGTGGAGAGGCGCATTGCCCATCTGCTCACCTGTTCTCCCAATGTGGGTTTCAGGAAAAGTTCTGTTGCCCAAGCCATTGGGCCATATTCACCATGACTGGAACAATAAACTAGTCCATTGAATTGCTGGGGATTCTGATTACGTTCTGGCCTGCATGTGAGTGTAATAAGTGGAGTGGATTTTAAATAGCAACCTTGTATTGAACCCATGGTATGCACTGACAGTTGGTGCCTTGTGTTTTGTATGCTTCACAGTGGCAAGCATAGCCTTCAGCATATCCTCCACACTGGCAGAGTGGAAAGCGGAAAAAGAAGAGACTGTGTGATGACATGTTCAATGAAATAATGAACACCTCTGGGACAACTGACATGGCATTAAGAGCATAGAGGATATCACTGGCTGAAAAACAACATGGAGAGCAAGAGAGCATTCCAGAAGCATGAGTGTGCTATGCAAGATGAGATGCTGTGGATTACATAAGACCAAATGAGACATCTGGCTGAGTTTTAAGAAAAACAGCTTGAGCCTAGAGTCCCTCTGTAGAACAGCCTACAAGCATCGCCCTGTCCCCTCTCTCCTTCTCCGAAATGTTCAGTATGTTAGGGAAGGGGGAAGTGCAGTATCCCTTCCACTCAGCACCTGGGCAGAGTACTAAAAACTAATGTGACAATTCAAAGACCTGTGATGGTCAAGATTTCAGCTGTTTCATAGGCAAGCTGAATTTGTTTCTCCCTTCCCAATTTTATCACACCTGACATCAGAAATAACAACATTTGAAAACCAATAGGGGAACACTTCAACCTTCCTGTAGCAAATCAGAAGAAAACCACAATGTAGATATTGAGGCCACCTCTATAAATCATAGCGTCAACTATGAAATCTGAATTGTCATCTATAACCAAATTATTTCCTAGCTACTCACTTATTAGCCATTTATTACAGCAAGATTTGAAAAAAACTTAGTCTTAATAAATAATTGATCATGACCATAACAAGCAATACGACCCAATGCATTCTGATTGATTACAGTTGCACTTATTCTTCACGAAAATAGGGAAACAAAGCTTTTCTGAAATCCTAGAAAATTATATGTTGTTAAAACTACAAAGGAGTGATCAAACTTACATATGCTTGAGACCCTTAGTAACACTGCATATTTCACATTACTACACCTTTAATTTTCAGTTGATGCAGGAATGAAATGTTATCCTGAATTGATTTACTGAAAAAAGTACAGGTATCCCAATAAGGCAGACATTGTTTTTCATATCTCCTCCCCCAAACATTCTCCGAATGTGCGAACAGAAGCTTCCATGGAAGAGAGAATGGAAATGGGTAAATATTCCTCGCAATTATTTGGAAAAAAAAATAAATAAATAAAATAAAAAATCAAAATCACCACACTGGATTTAGACAGCTGTCAGATTCCAATCTTTTTGAAATAACAATGCCAACATGGATTATGAATTCAGTAACATAACTAGAACTACAAGCCCACCAGCTCATTTCCTATAGGAATAGGAAGGGTAATGTTTTCTGGTTCTTGTTGGCCTGGATCCAATTTGCTTCAGTGACCTAAATGCAAAAAACTTGGTAATCTCCTACTAATTTTCTGAGTTACCCTGTCTCCTAGCAATCATGTTGTGTTGTGCACTGATGAACACCAGGAAAAATAATGCCAAGCTGACACCAATGTTTGATAATGTGAAGGAAGTTGCATGCTTTATTGTGCTCCTCAAGTGCCTCTCAACTCAGTGAACTGCTGAAAGCACAAGAGCCAAAAGCTTGCATTATTTTTTACTAACCCATGCCATCCTTCTGCATGGATCCACGACATGGCTTATGTATATACCTCAGAACATGAACAAATTTCTCCACTAAGAGTGAATGAAACACTCATAAATCAAAAATATTTCTAGCAATCGAACAGCTGGGACACAGTGTTCCATATCACATATTATATCCAGGGCTGAATTGCAATCTTTGCACAGAGTTGGACCCACATCCAATTCTGACAACAGAACTGCATTCCAGAGTCTCATCTTGAAAAAACAAACAAGGAGTCCTGTGGCACTTAAAGACTAATAAATTTATTAATTGCATGATCTTTCACAGGAGAAAATCCCACTTCACTGAATGCTTTGAATTTTCTCCCACAAAAGCTCGTGCAAAAAATAAATTTGTTAGTCTAAGTGCCACAGGACTCCTTGTTTGTTTGTTTTACTGAACTAGACTAACACAGCTGCTCCTTTGGATCTTTAAAAGAACACCTTTCAGTCCTCACGTCTTCAAAGAGACTGTCAAAAATAGGAATTGAGTTTAAAAGGACATGGTGATGGCTTTCTGAGGCTGACAAATGAAATGTGGATTGCCCTTTATCTGAGTCTGTGATTCAGTTTTTAAGGGAAGAGACTGCACCTATTGTACAATGAATTCCAAAATGGATCTCTGACCCTGTTTTGAGTTTTGCAATAGTGTTAATAACTTATCACTGTAGGAGAAAGTAAGCGCTTAATTTAGAAAAGACAAACAGAAACTGTCAGGACTGAGGCTTAAGGCCTAGCGAAACAAATTAAAACAGTAGGTTGGAGTTAGATAAATGGTCAAGTTGACAGGAGTAATCTGACATCACAGAAATTGGCAAGGAGTCAGCTGCAGCCACAGTAAGAGTGGAAAAGTACCTGAGAGGTGGGAGGTGCCAGGTTAGCCTAGCTACAAGGAGATAAATGTAACGTTTTGGTCAAACTTGAAGATGTTTCAGCCAAACCTAATACCTTGATGGCTGGAGATATCCAGTAATACATGGACCTATCAAATTAATGGGTGGCATCAAAAAAGGAGTACATGGACCAATCAAGGTAAAGCTGAATGCCAAAGGGGGCTGAATCATTATGTCTAAGCAGTGTATAAAAGGAGGAGCCCTGTGGCCCAGATTTCGTGCAGCCAAAGAGGGTGATGCAGAGTCTTGCCCTCAGTTGA
Source organism: Podocnemis expansa (assembly GCA_007922195.1). Taxonomy (NCBI): domain Eukaryota; kingdom Metazoa; phylum Chordata; order Testudines; family Podocnemididae; genus Podocnemis; species Podocnemis expansa. The sequence goes on from ML681992.1 coordinate 33,779,389, forward strand.
ACTGTTCTGTTGCACTGAGAACAAGAATGCCGTCAACAGATTTGCTGAAATAAGTCATTTGCCATTGCAATACATTGCAAAAAAGCATAGCCTGGCACCTTTGTTTCTACAAGGATCCATGGTCATGTCGGTTTCTTTGACTGTGAGTATTCTGTGCATGAATGCAGGACTGGAAGATTTCAAACTGGTGCCGCCCTGTACCCCTCTGTTCCAGGCAGACTTGACACACAGCCTCCTGCTTTATCTCACCAGCATAAATCACTTCTATCCTGCTCCTTTTATCTTGTTAAGTGATAATTGCACCCTTTCTGACCTTAGTCTGCACCAATAAAAAAATGTTAGATCTTGTTACTACTGTCTGTTGTACATGCAAATATGTTGATGTTACTGAAAGCTATAAAATAGTTTGTAAGACATCACAGGGGTGGAGACCAGTGTTTGTTATCCCTGCAAGCATCATTGTTCTGTAATAAACTGTTAGCTTTGATACTGCACTCAAGTCTTTTTATTTTTCAGAGTTTTATTTGACAATTCCCTCAGTCTACCTCTTGCACAAAGGGTATGCGTAGGCTCCAAATCACTGAGCTAACCAAATTCTCAATAGAGATTTCAGCCAAAGGTAATCTAAAGTGTTTACCAAAGGAACGTGGCTTAGGATCACCATGCTAATACAGCTGCTTCTAAAGATCCAAGCCAAGCCCAAGATCATTGGGCTAAATGAGTCCCCAGTCAGAGATCTCAGCTGGGGTAATCCTGAGGGAACACATGTACAGAGATTCATCCATGCAGCCAAACAGACATCCATGTTGGACACATAACAAGGTAAATAAGAATACCTTCCACCTGGCATACCACAATTGCAACACTGAATTTTTATTCTTTGGATTGCAACAGTGCCTAACAGCCAAAGTTATGGATTAGCATTAGAACACTTGTGTGGTTTTATAATTATTTTTTTGCTTTACTTTCTGCATAGAACCTTGTGTAGAGTCAGTTTCACCGTAATTCAGTTTCCTGTTTAGTTCATGAGTATCTTTTACATGCAACAGGGGAAATATCTAAGATTTGTAAAATAGAAAAATGCTTTTGTGACAGAAATTGGCAGAGAGACTCAGGGTTCAAGTACAGCACCTAACAATACTTAACTTTTTAAAAAGTTATGAGATTAGATTTCATGTTAACCACATCCCTTTTCAAGCAAAGATTATTGGTGTTCAAATCTCAGATCACTGAAAACAAAAGGCAAGGATGAAAGCAGTTCTGGATACCACCTAGTAAATGGTCTCTTACATTTTACATATATTGAGTTATGCCAGGACTGAGTGATTAAGCTACTGAAATCTGAATCCCTTAAAAGAAAAAGAAAAAAGCTTCAAACGTTTGGAAATAACTAGCCAGACACACTGACTATTTAAAGAATAATTTTTGCTCTTGCAGACCAAAAATGAATGGATGGTGCATTAAGGAATTTTAAATTGTGAAGAGAAAATGACAGTTTTTAAAAGAAATCTACACTCAACTTGTTTGCAGCTATGGATGAAGGGGAGGTCAAAAGCTAAATAATAAACATGCTTGATGCTGAAGCCTTGACAAATGAGTTGTATCTCTTTACAAATAAAATGTTTTACCTTGAAGGTGAATGCATATTTTTAAATTTTAGCCTCATTCCTCAAGAAATCCAAGTAGTATAAAATTTACTTCTTTTTTAAGAATTCACTTCTTCTGGATGACCTTATCTTTCATTGGTATTATCTTTAAATGCCACATAAACAGTAGAGAACTATAATTCTTCTATGAACTAGGTGAATAAAAAACCACAAATTTGCTGTGACAGTATTCACAATCCTGTCTACCAAATTTTTTCATGATTTTTTTTTAAAGTGTATATAAACTAAAAATCCCTTAAATGTTAAAACATATGTTTTGGAGTAAACATTTGTGACTTAATGGTTAGCATGGACATTGCAAAATCTGTTCTCCCTCTTTCAGTATATCCAGTAAGGAAGCAGGAATACGACAATTTAGGTGACTGAATAATCATAGCAATCATAGAATCATAGAAACTGGAAGGGACCAGGAGAGGTCATTAAGTCCAGTCCCTGCACTCATAGCAGGGCCAAGTACCCTTTTAAACTACCCTGACAGGTGCTTGTCCAACCTGCTCTTAAACACTTGCAGTCTGGGAGATTCCACAACCTGCGTAGGCAACTTATTCCAGCAGTTAATTACTTTGACACTTAAGAATTTTTCCTAGTGTCCAACCTAGACCTCCCTTGCTATAATTAAAGTCCATTGCTTCTTCTCCTATCATTGGCAGTTAAGGGGAACAGTTTCTCTCCCTCCTTCTCATGACAACACCTTAGATGATTGAAAACTGTAATTCATGTCCTCTCAGTCTCCTCTATTCTAGATTAAAACAAATCCAGCTCTTTCAATCTTCCCTCAAAAGTCTAGTATTCCAGACATCTAAATCATTCGTGTTACTCTTCTCTGGACTTTCTGCAATTTGTCCACATTGTTTCTGAAATGAGGTGCTTAGAACTAGACAAAATACTCACAGTTGAAGCCTAATCGGTGCGGAATAGAATGGAATTACTTCTTATTTCTTTACTTAGAATACTCCTGTTAATAGATCCTAGAATGGTGTTTGCCTTTTTTTGCAACAGCATTACACTGTTGATTCATATTTAGCTTGTGGTTCGCTATGACACCCAGATCCCTTTCCACAGTACTCCTTCCTAGGCAGTCATTGCCCATTTTGTACATGCGCAATGGATTCTTCTCTCCTAAGTGGAGTATTTTTACACTTGTCTTTAAGGAATTTCATTCTGTTTGCCTCAGACCATTTTACCAGTTTGCCCACATTATTTTGAATCGTAATCCTATCCTCCGAAGCACTTGCAAACTGCCCCCCTGCCCCAGTTGGTATCATCTGCAAACTTTATAAGTGTACTCTATATGCCATCCTCTAAATTATTGATGAAAATACTGAACACCATAAATGGAATATTGAATACCATGAGTAAGAATGAGGAAATAGGAAAAAAAGAGAATTAAAACAAACAGGTAGCAAACCCTTATGTTAACATTTCAGTCTATGAAACAATTTTAAACAGTAACTGAAATATATCTGTAACATTACAAGAGTACAGAATCAAAAGTCTGTTCTAGACTCTAGATATACAGGAAGAAAGAAGTTTGCTACCCTGAGTTACAACTGCTGGCATATGTCATCAGAGCCTGATTAAGCAATGCTGGTGAAAGTGGGTTAATATTTTAAAAAACTGAAGCTTTAAGTATTTATATTTTCACTTTTCTCAGATTAAACTTAACTCTTAATATTTCCAAACATGGAATTTTGAGAGGTGTTTGATTATATATCAAGCCACAAGCTAAATGTGAGTCAACAGCGTCAAAAAAAGCAAACCCCATTCCGCGATGTATTAACAGGAGTATTTTAGGTAAGAAATGAGAAGCAATTCTTCTGCTCTACTCTGCCCTGATTAGTCCTCAACTGGAATAGTGTATCTAGTTCTGGGTGCCTCATTTGAGGAAAGATGTGGAGAAATTGGAGAAAGTCCAGAAAAGAGCAACATGAATGATTAGGGGTCTGGAACACTTAACTTATGAGGGAAGAAGATTCAAAGAGCTGGCTTTGTTTAGTGCAGAAAAGAGAAGACCAAGAGCGAACATGATAACAGTTTTTAAACATCTAACAGGTTGTCATGAGGAGGAGGGAGAAAAAATGTTCTACTTAGCTGTTGCTGATAGGACAAGAAACAATGGGCTTACTGTATATAATCGGGTATAAGCCAATCCAGGCACAAGCCGACCCCCCAATTCTGAGCACAAAAAAGAAGCTAAAATTGGTGACCCAGGTATAAGCTGAGGTCCCCTTTTGGCCTTGGCCCCTAACCTCCCACCAACTGATGCTGGCTTCCTCTGGAGTTTCTGACAGCTTCCCTACCCCAAAATCTCTGCTGCTGCTTTTCCCTTGCCCCCTTGCTGTCCATTCCTCACCCCTGCTGCCCCCCTGCTCTGCCCTTTCCTCACTGCTACACCCCTGCTCACTTCTCAGTTTCCTGCTGCTGCCCCCTGCGCTGCCCTTTTCTCACTGTTGCCCCCTGCTCCCACCTGCTCTGCCTTTTCCTCACTGCTGTCACCCCTGCTGCCCCCTGCTCACTTCTCATTTACCTCACTGTTGCCACTTGCTGTGCCCTTTCCTCACGGTTGGTCCCTTGCTCCCACCTGCTCTGACCTTCCCTCACTGCTGCCCCCTTCTCTGCCGCTTCCCCACTGCTGTCCCTCTGCTCCTCCTGCTGCCCCCTGGCTCATCACTGCCGCCCCCCTACTCCCTTCTCAGTTTGGTGCTGTTGCTCCCCTGTTCCCCAACACCCTTTCCCCGTCACCCCCCAAGCCCTGCTGCCGCTCTTCCCAGCCTGCCTGGCACCCCCCCAGTCCCTGTCGCTGCTTCCCTGGGCTCCCCAAAAACCCTGGGTCCTCCTGCTGCTTTCCTGGACTCTCCGACCATCCTCCCCCCATGCCTGAGCCCTGCCACCCCTTCCCTGGCCTCCCTGAACCCCCCCTGCCCCTCCCCCCAAACCCCTCTCGGCCGTCCCATCACTTTCCCCAACTCCCCGACCCCTCCCCAACCCCCAGTCCCGGCCGCTCCTTCCCTGGCCTCCCTGAATCCCCCCCTCAATGTCCAGGCTGATTCCCCCCCCCACCCCCAGAACCCCTTACTTGGCCACTCCAGACACTGGGGTCCCTTCCTTCCTCCAGCCACAGCCCCGGCCGACTGCCCAAGATGGCCACCCAGCAACACTGGGGCTCCGGTTTGTCACATGGTCTGGGAAACTCCTGGGCTGGGGCTGTCTACCATATTCTCTTGAGTATAAGCCGAGCGCCTATTTTCAAGCCAATTTTCAGGCACAAAATTTTTGACTTATAGGCGATGATATACGGTAAATTTCAACAAAGGAGGTTTAGGTTGAATATTAGAAAAATATTCCTAACTATCAGGGTTACCACCACTGAAATAAATTGCCTAAGCAGGTTATGGAATTTCTATCATTGGAAGTGTTAAGAGCAGGTTAGACAAGCACCTGTCAGGGATGGTTCAAGAGGGTACTTGGTCCTGCCATGAGTGTAGGGGACTGGACTCGATGACTTCTCATGGTCCCTTCCAGTTTCTATGACTCTATATGCTGTAATTTGGAGTATTACACTGCAATCTATGATGACCTTTTAAAGGTTTTGAAGGATATTATTCAAATCCTTTGAGCAGGTTTTAATATACTATACAAGGAGGCTTGCTGCTTTTAGAATTTTGTTATTTTGTCTCTTAGCTTCATTTTTTATTTGGGAGATTCAGAGCACGATGGAAATGCCACTTGGTACACAGTCTTAGCAAAGAAAACTACAACTTGAAGATAAAAGTTGTCTTACTAATGGCTTACTTGACATAAGGAGAGGAGCCTATAGAAGTCTGAGGATAAGTCATAAGAATTCTAAAAGAGATAAGACAGTAAGAAAGTTGCAATTTTTTGGTTCAAAAGTTGCAGCCACTGTTTTTAAAGCAGAGATTTTCATGAGGCCAGTTCAAGTCCCATACTTTTCCTTCAAGATAGAGATGTGGAGTTCCCTAAGAATGGAGGGAAGTTTTGTGTGAACCTGTATGGGGAAAGTGTCAGACCTAAACTATTTTCTGTAACTGACTAGATGCAAAGTTAGAAATATAAGATAATATCCTTTATTGGAGCAAATTTCTATTGGTGAGAGATGCTCAGAGTATGACAGCTAAATATAAGGTGGAAAAGGTTGTAATTAACATGCTTTATGATGCCATCTGAGGTGAAGTGGGAAGTTAACACCTCTGCAGTAGCAGCATATAGGAGGATTAGTGGGTTATAGATTGTTATAATGAGCCATAAATCCAGTGTCATCATTAAGTCCATGATTTTGAATGTCTAAGAAAGTTACATATTTAAGTTCCCACACCATCTTTTGAATGTTAAGAACATACCCTTTGAGGATGAGGACTGAGAGATCAGATGTAGAGCAATCTGTGACCCAGGACTCCTGCAATAACCACCTGAATATGCAAAGCTCAGGGCAAGCTGCAAAATGAAAGCCAAATTCTCTAAACACTGATGAGTGAAGATGAAGTCAGACTTCCCAACATTCAGAAACCTTACTTTTGATTCCTCACCTCCATAACCAAGAAGAACCACAAAATACAAACGGCCCCCTTTACTGCATTTCAGCCCCTGGACCCCAAACAGCCACTGACTTTGGTAAAGCGCTAAGATGCTTAAAAGTCCAAGCTCTTTACTCAAAATAAGTTCTCCTAACCCCAGGGGCAGACCCCACTAGCAGAAGCCCTGGGACCCTGGCCAGCACCAGATTCTGCCTCCGTCACCTGACCCCGCTTCAGCTGCCAGCAGCCCTGGGACCCTGGCTGTTGTCAGACTCTGCCGGTGACCCAGGACCCCACTGCTGTCACCAGCAACCCTGGGACCAAGGCCACTACCAGACTCCATCACTGCCACCAGCAACCCTGGCCGAGGCCAGATTCCGATGGTGACTCTGGGATCCCAACCAAGACTGGATTCAGTCACTGCTGGAGATCCTGGCTGGGGCCAGATCCCACCTCCAATGCTGGTGGCCCCAGGACCCTGGCCGCTGCCATTCCCTGCCAGCGACCCCAGGACCCCGGCTGCTGCCAGACCCTGCTGGCAACTGCAGGACCCTGGCCATCGCTGGATTCCACCAGCAACTGCAGCTCGGACCAGATCCTGCCTCCAACCCCAGCAGCTCTGGGTCCATGGCCTGGGCCGGACCCCAGCTGCGGTGGACACCACTGCCCTGTGTGGCCACTCTCTGCCTCCCCACTGAGGCAGCAGTGGGACCTGGCTGGGACTCAGGGTTATTGCCAGGGTGGCCATGGTTCCCAGCTGGGGCCTGCTCCTGCCTCAGTGGGAACTCCACCAGCCCTATGCTCCCCATGGGTCTCACAGGGGACCCCAATAACCCCATGTCCCTGAACCCAATGACCCCCCCCGCTCCCCCAAAACCCATTCACCCACTTTCGGCCAGCCCACACTTACCAGCAGCCAGCAGATGCAAACTGAATCTTTTCCTCCCCTGCACAGCCCACGTGGCTGGCTACAGAGGGAGGAAGATTTAAAATAAATCCACTCCTGGGCAGATATTGTGGCACACCTAAGGAGTTGCTGTGGCACACCCATTGGGAATGACTGCCTTAGACCCCTGTCAGTGTTCATTGACAATTTTTGCCTTCTGAGGCACTAACTTACAGAATGATAGAAATGCAGGGTTGGAAAGGACCCCCAGAAGTCATTAAGTTCAGTCCTCTGTACTCACGGCCAGACCAATGAAAGGGCTATAGGGACTGATGCCCCTGGCCCTGACCTAAAGGGGAGCCCCAAGCTCCAGTTCCTAAGACCTCTGATGGATACAACTCCCTGCACCCAGTCATCACTGGCAGGGCTTGCAGAAGGTACTGGGAGGGGCCCTGCAGTGCTGATACTGGGGAGACAGAGCCCTGGGGCCAGAAGCTGGGCTCTGTGCTCCTGCCCCACCCTTGGGCTGGCTGGTTTACCCCTGGGGAGGGGTAGGCCACCACTTGTTCGCTCTGCTCCAGTGGGGGGTCCAGCTGGTGTATGGTGCAGCTTCTGGTCTCGTCTTCCAGGGCCCATGGCTCTGGGAGACAAACATAGGTTGCACTGCACAGCAGGTGGACTGGGGCCAGGGATGCCAGAGAGACTGTCCTCTGGCCCTGAGGGACCCAGCACTGGCCAACCCCTGGGCCACTGTAGTGGGGTGTGTGGGGGGCTGCAATGGTTGGCAGTGCAGGGCCCCAAAGCCCCTTAATCCAGCCCTGCCTGTACTGAGGCTGGACTGTGTGTACTTAGACCGTCCCTCGAAGATGTTTTCTAACCTGTACTTAAAAACTTCGAATGATAAGGACTCCACAACCTCCTTTGGAAGCCTACTCCAGAACTTAACTATCTCTATAATTAAACCTTCCTTGCTGCACATTAAGACCCCTATTTCTTGCCCTATCTTCAGCGGACACTGAGAACAACTGATTATCCTCTTTATAACAGTCAATGTATTTTCAGACTTCATTAGACCTTCCTTCAGCATTCCTTTTTCACGATTAAACATGCTCAGTTTTTAAACTTCTCACAGAGGTTTGGTTTTCTGTGCCTTTTTAGCAGTCCCCCTCCGTCTTCCACTGGTCTCTCCCCAAATCAACCTCATTTTTCCCTAAACTATGGTGCCCAGTACTAGACATAGTACTCCAGCTGAGACCTCACCAGAGTCAAGCAGAACTGGACAAATTACTTCTGATGTCTTACATACCTGTTAATACACCCATTAATATTAGCCTTTTTTACAAATACATCACACTGATGACTCATACAGTTTGGATCCATTATGACCCAAAGATCCTTTTCAGGAACATTAGTTAGCACATGGCCAGATATCCCACATTTTGTAGCTGTATATTTATTTTGCATTTGTGTGTGTAATACTTTGCACTGGCCTTTCTTGTATTTCCTCCTGCTGATTTCAGACTCATTTTCTAACTTGTCAAGGTAACATTGAATTCTAATCCTCTCTTCCAAAGTCCTTACAACCCCTCCCAGCTCAGTGTCATCTGTTAATGTTACAAGCATATGTCCCACTTAATTATCCAAGTCATTACTGAAAATATGGAATAGTAATGGACCCAGGATTGATCCTGGTGGGCCCTTCCAAGATACACCCTCCCAGTTTGACAGCGAACTATTGGTAATTACTCTGAGTTTCGTTTTTAACTAGCTGTTTCAACCAACTATATAGTAGCTTAATCTAGACCATATTTCCCTAGTTTGCTTCTGAAAATGTTGTGTGTGATTGCCAAAAGCCTTATTAAAATCAAGATATATCTATCTACTTCTCCCCTTTCTCTAGGCCAGTAACCCTACCAAACAAGGTCATTAGGTTGGTCTGGTGTAATTTGTTCTTGACAAATCCATTCTGGCTATCCCCTATAACCCTGTTATGCTCTAGATGCTTGCAAATCAATATAATTTGTTTGTTACAGGCATAAAAGTTAATTTCCAGTATTAATTCAAAGGTATCAAAGTTACGCTGACTACTCTATAACTTCCCAGATCCTTCATGTTCCTCTATTCACACACCCATACTATGTTTACCTTTCTCTAATCCTCTGGGTCCTCACCCATCCTCCATGAGTTCTTAACAATAACTGCTAGCAGTTCCAAGATTACTTCAGCTAATTCCTTTCGTATCAGAGGATGAAATTCATCCAGGCCTGCTGACTTGAATACATCCAAATTATTTAAATATTTTTTATTCTGTTAGTTCCCTATTTTGGCTTGTATTCCCTTCCTCTTTATAGTATTTATTGTGTGGAGTACAAGGTCACCATTAACCTTTTTGATGAAGACATATGCAAAAGAGGCATTAAATAAGGGGTCTCAAACACGCGGCCCCTAAAGCTATTTCCTGTGGCCTGCAACGACACTATTTTTACTGATATGTGCAATATTGTTATATGAAAATGTTTTAGTAGTGTGGCCTTCAGGCTAACGTACTGGTCCTCATGCGGCCCTTCATGCAGCCCTCGTGGTGATTTGAGTTTGAGACCCCTGCATTAAATAACTCAGCCGTCTCATATCATCACCTTTTTTTTAGTTCACCTTGCTCTCTAAGTAGAGGACCTACATTCTCCTTTGTTTTTGTCTTGCTCCTAATGTATTTAAAGGATCTATTCTCGTTGTCTTTTATATCCTTGCTAGATGCAACTCATTTTGTGCTTTAGCCTCTCTGATTTCTCCCTACATGCTTATTATTTCATACTCATTCTTCACAATTTGCCCATGTTTCCACTTTTTATAGTATTCCTTTTTGATTTTTAGTCCATTAAGAAGTTCCTGTTGCAGACATATTGATCTTTTACTAGTCTTCCTATCAGGATAGTTTGCACTTGCTCCATTAATGACGCCTTTGACTTATTGTGCTGCTCTTATTTCTTCCTTTCCTTAGAATCATTAAATCCATCATTGTGTAATCACTTCCACCCAAACTGACTTCCATCTTTGGATATGTATCCCATCTGATACAATCAAGTAAGAAGCGTCTGCTCCCCGATTTACTTCCTAACACAAAAGGTTCTCCCCAGCACATTCCAAGAATTTATTGGAAATTTTGTGTTTTGCCATATTTCTTTTCCAACAGATATTTGGGGAGTTAAAGCTCCTCATTACTATCACATCTTGTGTGTTCTGGATATTTCTATTATTTATTCTAGAAATACCTCACCCACCTCCTATTCTTAAGCCGGTGGTCCATAGCAGACCTATATATACCATGACATCACTTCTATTTTTCTCCCTTTATCTTTATCCTGAGGCTTTTCAACTTCTCTGTCTCTCACTTCCTGCAAGACCTCATATTAAGTGTACATATTACTGGTATATAAAGCAACACCTCCCCCCTTTTTAACCTTTTTGTTTTTCCTAAGCAAGTTATATCATTTGATACCAATATTCCAGTCATGAGATTTACCCCATAAAGTCTCTCTGATGTTGGCTAAGTCATAAGCATATGTACTAATAGCTGCGGTTCTCCCTGTTCATTTCCCATATTCCCTGCAGTTCTGTGTAGACATCTAAGATGTTGAGCAGATTCTCCTCTGGTTCTTCTGTGACACTATTTTAAATTTTCTTGTGCCCCCTCAACACAACACCTAGCTCTCTGAAATTTTCCTTTTCTATGTTTACCTGTTGGCTGTTGTGCTCCCTTTGAACTGACTTTAAAGCCTTGCCTCACTAGTTAGCAAGTCTGTGTATGAAGATCTCTTCCCAGCAGCCATCCTTCCTGGAAAATCATCCTATGATGAGGAAGCAAAAGTCCTCACATCAGTCCCACTGGCACAGCCATGCATTTATCTCCAGGATGCACACACCCACTAGAGTTGTAACCTTCAGCCAAGAAGATGGAGAAGACTTATCTCCCACAACTCCTTCACCCTCACTCACTTTAAAAGCATAATTACATTACTAAATAGCTTGCACCTCTTTCTCAAGGGAAAATGGCATGGAATTTCCAACACAAGAAATATTTTCCCTCTAAATACTATAGACTTAACATTGAAAAGGTCATAAGCAAGGAAAGAACACTTGGATAATTAACATGCTGAATCACTGGTAGCTAACAATACCTGTTATTAAATAGTAAAAGACAGCCTGATTAAGCAACCAAAATTTTTGAACTGCTGGATTTCTCGCATTCTAGGACTTTTGGAAAAAAACTACTCTTCCCTTGACAAGGAAGATTTCTTTTCAGCCCATATTTCATAACCTGCCTAAAGTAAAATTCCTTCAGAATCTCTCTCTCTACACTACAAGGTCTAAATAATTTTCTTTCAGAACCAGATCAAATGTGGTGTATAAAAATAGCTTTACTGGCTAACTACTTTTTTTGATCTAAAGTTGAAGCCAAATATAACTCTTTTTTTGGGACAAAGGGTTTATTAAAAGATCAAAATGCTATTATCTGCTGGAAAGAAAATTACTTAATATTCAGACTAGCAAGATGATAATTTTCAGTTTATCTGAAAACCGTTATTGAATTATCTGAAAGACAGAAAACTGACATGGAGCACTGTTAATATTTCAGTCTCGAAATATCTTGAGATTGTCTGTTGATCTACTTTTTTCTAACATCAGTCAGTCTCAACTACCGAAAATGCTCCTCATATATCTGTTCCCTACTGTTGGTACAAATTGCTAGGTAGATGAAGGATAAGTGCTGGAATAATACTGTTACATAGAAAATGAAATACTAAAACTATCTTGTTTGTGCTGTGCAAACTGAAGTCTCAAACAGAATGTAAAGGATTCAGAGAGAAAAGAAATACAGCACTTCTTATAAATATCGGAGAATCTTAGACTTTGTGCAGGAGGCAGCCTGGAAAATGACTCGCTTTCAAAATGCTTCTTGCCCATGTCACATTTAAGACCTGTTTGCAAGTGTGCTGATGTGGTACTCTATGTCATAAACTAGGACAAAACAAATGGAAGTAAAGCACTCTAAAAATGTGTGCTGACAAGCTGAAAATTACTTTCAAAGAATTGCCGGGAGAAGAAATTTAAACATTAAAAAGGCTATTTTCCACTGGGGTGGGGGGAGAGGAGGCATGTTCTTCAAGTAAAATTCTTGTTGTAATGCAGCTTGACTACTGAAATATATTTATCAAGACCTGACTATGATAAAGCATCCAGGTATTCACTGCCTACACACTATTGTGATATTCTTTGTACAAAATATGTTCTGTGAGGTATGATTTAAAAACTAATAATTTACTAGTCAACGTCATGATCAGATGTATATAACAATATCATGTAGGAAGTTGTAAATTCCCCCTATCTGATGTTATTAGAACATGTTCAAGACCACATAGTCTTGCCTAAAGGTGTTAAATTGGTTGGTCCTAAACAAACCAGTGTGGGTTTACCTCAATTTATATATAAACAGTAACCATCAAGACAGCAATGAGAGGAGATGTCAGGAAACATAACCATATATATTTTAGCAACACCAATGGGGGAGAAATTAAACAAAGCTTGCTTCATCACCAGACTTCATGCTACTTTCCTCACAGCTAAAACAAACTGTACTTTGAGGTTCTTCAGAAGAAATAACTTCAAAGGTTCACTGGACTAGAAAAGAGAGATGCAAAGAAACTCAAGTTTTCTTTTCCACCTAAGACAACAAAGTAACCAGCACTGGCTTCTGAAGGAGAACCTGACCAAGGTGGGAATCACCCATTATCTTGCTGGAACACTGTGTTTGAGAAAAATGCATACCATTCTAGATTAAGTTTTAGATTTTTAGATGCTAGTTTTCATTTTTGTCTATAACCATTTCAAAGTACTATCTTATTTAATCTCATTTAAAATTATATTTGATTTTGGTAATAAAATTTTTATACTATTAACTTAAACCATCACCGCTATGTTTGAATTAAAGGGTTAGTTAATTCCAGTTCAAATGGTAAAGCTGTACACCAGGCATGACCAAACTGCAGCTTGAGAGCCGCATGTGGCTCTTGAATGAAAAAGTGCAGCTCATGGAAAAAAGCTAGAGGAAAGCAGTCCTATTCTAGGAGTTTTAAATCGTCTGCCCTCAGCATGCTCAGAGCATGCTCGGTGGGAGCCCCAGCCTGTGCCTAGCTGCCAGAGTGGCCATATTGGATGCTCAGCCCAGGCAGGGCTTAAAGAAAGAGGAGTGAGCGCCAGCCTGTGCCTAGCTGCCAGAGCAGCCAGATAAGGGGGCTGTGGGGAGGGTGGGTCAACCTGGGGGAGACAGTGTCTGGGTCTAGGAGTAAGGGAAGGGGTCAGGATGGCGCGGAAAACCACTGGCATGTTTGGGACAGTGAGAAGCAGCAACGACATGGTCGGGGACTGTGGGGAGAACTGCAGCATGGTCAGGGATGGTGGGGAGAAGCACGGCATGGTCAAAGAGGGTGGGGAAAAGCTAAGCTTTACTATACAGGTAGGCCTAGGTTTCATGGAAACCTTACATAATTATTAGAATCTGACATCAGTAGGATCAATGTTTGCCCTCTTTTTATGATGAAATCAAAGTGTGCAATGAATTTTAAATTTAGTAATTTTGGAGTAGATAAAATACAGCTATATGCCTCAGTGTGGCTCTTGAAGGCTTAATAATCAACTTGCATGACTCTTGAGTTCCATAAGTTTGGCCACCCCTCCTGTACACTTTATCTATTTTTAGGAACAAACAGATTTTATACAAGAAGGGATGAATATTTCAGGACATGTAGTTTCATGAAATTTGAGACTGGGAATGTTTCGGGGTTGCCTTACTGATTGTAATCCAGTCTGGTGTAAACCAGAGTGTCTGCTAGTGTCTGAGTTGCTGAACCAGGGGTGGCTGCATAGCACACACATACTCAGGTTGTGACCATATAGAGCTACAGTAGCAAAGCATTGAGAGAACTCAGAGTAAGTGGTAACAACCATTCATTGGTCTGTATTCTACTCTGAAGTGAGACACTCATCACTATCATCAACAAATGTAAATTAGCTCCATTCTGCAAATCTAAATTATACCATCTTTCATCCTAGAAATTTCTTGAGAACAAGAAATGTCTTAGCTGAGTGGTTCCTGACCTTTGTGGCTCAAGGACTTCAAATATGACTGAAGGGCCAACAGTCTGTCAACTCATAAAAAATGCATTGGTGTATACACAAGTACAGCCTAGAAATCACTCCATATTTAAAGTATATAGTTTGATGCTACTGTGCTCATTTTAAATTCACTATTTTACACCTACAATTTATTCATAGTGCCACGATCACAGATGAAGCAATACTGTAAGTGAGTTTCAAATTCCAATAAATAAAGTTGTTAGTCTTTAAAAGGGCCACCAGACTCCATGTTTATTTTCGTATAGATGAGTGACTGTCGCTAAACACTGAAGTACATGGCCTGGCAAGCTAAGTCATGGTAGGGGCCTACTAAGTGCATGCCAAACCAGTAGGCATAGATTTTGAGAGTCCTGCCCTTCCTCAGCCACAGTGGATCCTGGCTGCTCTGCCAGCAGCCCCCTCACCAAGCCCTCCCCCCCAGTGCAACCAGACAGTAGTTCAGCAAGAAGGCTGCCTCTTTGTTAATTTCATATCCCCCTGGCTGCAAAAGGGAAACCAAACAAGTCCTTCAGCTCCTTGTGCTCCACTTGTGTCCCTAGGCAGTGACTCACTTCTGCAACCAGGGGGGTAGTATATCAGTGCTCCCCACCCTCTGGCTCCAGCAGGGACCCCAGTGCCTCTGGACCTAGACAGAACACTTTGCTATGCTCACTGCTATAGCTGGGGGTTGGGGGGAGAGCACTGATTTCCCATCCCCTTGGCCATAGCAATGAGCATGCATGGCACTTGTAACCTCTTAGCAACATGCTCCACCTGAGCTTTCAGCCAGTGGCTCCCTTCTATAATCAACAGAAGGGCTGCAGAGGGCCACTTCAAAAGACCTGGTGGGTCAAGGGTTAGGAACTATTGTCTTAGCTTACCTAGGTGTTTGCACTTTTATTCGTTATCAATTTGTTAAACTTGTTTTTCCTTACTTTCCTTTAATACTTCCCACCTTTCCAATTTATTGAGTGCCTTTAAGCTGATTTGCATTAGCCATTTTGCAATCTCTCATGATGCTGAAGAATGTTTATTTGGAAACCTACCTACCAAATTACACACCATAGTTTTTGGAAGTAATGAGAAGCAAATTGAAATAAATCTCTTGCATGCTAAGCAATACCACTGAATACAAGAGAGATAACAGGCATTTGATCAAATTTATCTCTGGCAAAAATACAGTGACATCTTCCAGTGGGGTAGCCATGTTAGTTTGTATACAGCAAAAACGAGAGTCCTGTGACACTAACAAATTTCTTCAGGCATAAGCTTTCGTAGGCTCCAACCCACTTCACCAAATGCATGCGATGTGATATGACAGCATCTGATGAAGTGGACTGGGGCCCATGAAAGCTTATGCTTGAAGAAATTTCTTAGTATTTAAGAGCCACAGGACTCTCATTTTTTTTTCCATTGACATCAATGGATAGGGCTCACTAAGTTTAGATGGAACAAAGACAAACTGGAATGGATGAGCTTTCCGAAACCAAGCGTCCCCACTTGAGGATGATGCATTTAATTTACAAGCTTTATTTTTCTTTCCTATTTCATGTGCCTAGGTGGCACAGGAAGAGGCTGTATGGTATATGTGCTATAATAAATCAGAAAAGATTTCATCTGATCAGTCTCTGTCTACTGGAAAAGAAACAAACAAACAAACAAAGAAAACACACTACCACAAAGCAAAACAAACATACCAGTATAACCAGAAAAAGGAAAATTCTATAGATAGGCCAGATAAATTTTTCTGAGAAAAAAATTGCAGGGTCAGTGCATCATTTCCATACAGAATATTGAAAGTAATGAAGCTTGGAACCTCTCCAACATTGACAGCATGCTGTTATTTATTTATTCTTTGTAACTGGACTATAAATTCTTCACGGTGGTGACAGAATTTTCCTATCTGCATGTTCAAAATCTGTATATTTAATATGCAACCACAATATAAAATATAGTGATGTAGTAATCTAGAAAAAAATACATATATCTATCCGTTCATGAATATACATTTCTGCATATCAGAAGAGCAATAAATTGGCCTACCAAAAGTTCTTAACCTTCAGAAATAGCAGTAATCAGGAAACATCACTTTATGATTAAATTTGGGTAGGTGTTAGAAAAATGAGTAACTGAACTCATTTCAACAGTACAAACTGAAACTCCAAATAGCATTTGACTAAACATGAAAAAGACCTTAACTACTTTGTAAACAAAGAAAGAAACAGGTATTACTAGACTCAAAGATGCTTGTTCAAGGTTGGATTCGTAACACATGGGAGATAGAGGCCCTGAGTATGTAGGGTGTAAGTGGTCACGACTTTCTCAGAACAAATGTCTATGGAGAGCTACAATCTCTCATGCACATGCTACATGATGGTGTAAACAATCACTTCAGCAAAAGAAGCATGGAGTCTTGTGGGACTTAAAGACTAACAAATTTATTTATTGTATGAACTTCCGTGGGAGAACAATCCCATTTCATCAGACGCTTTGAAGACTCCTTGCTTCTTTTGCTGAACTAGACCAACATGGCTGCCCCTTTAGAACTTGGATCACTTCAGTAACATGGTACTCCTTGTCCTCTCATGAATCAAACTCTAATGTTCATCACATAGCTTGGGTATTCTAGGAACATTACAGGAACTGTTATTATCTATCAATAGGAAGAAATGGGTGGCAGCAACTATTCTGAAGGAAGAAAGAATTATCATGAGGAAAATGAAGTCTAATGCTCCTTCCTGTTCAACAGACTGACTAGTTGAATTTTCCAGCACAACACTAATGGAAAAAATGAACAACTAATAGAAATATATGGAACAAAACTAAAATTATTTACTTAAACATGAAAAATTCCAGATTACAGTAGTTTAATGAATACTCTACTAGCCCTTGCGTACTAAGATTACTATTGATAATTCTCTTACCTGTCTTATCTAATCGTATTAGTTAATGTTATCCAACACAGCTTCATGTTTGCCCCTTCCTCATTTTAATTACTCTATTTAATAATCCTTTTACTTAAATTCTATTTCTATTAAGTCAGGCTTCAATAAATTCTGGGCACCAGGTCACCACGGCAACCAGGATTTGTAGCCTGGCACCTAGATCACCTAGCTCTCATGGGGAAATGTAGTGGAGGGGCGCCATTTGGTGTCCAAAAATGAATACTGCATATGCCTTTACCAGGCAGCATTTTGGTGGTGGGCAGCTGTGTGCCTTCCTTTGAAGGTGGGCATCTAGCTGGGCTCCAGTTTTGTTGACCCTATATTAAGGTTCTATTAATAAAAACCAGTGCATTAATTTATTTTGTCATATACAATGTAGTCTGAAATCACTGATCTTGGTGCACCTGTTGTGACTGATTTATAGTTAGTATAATGGAGTTCAAGAAAAAATTAGATGACAAAGGAGGACATGTCCATCAATGGCTATTAGCCATAATGGTCAGGGATACAGCCATATGCACTGGGTGACCATAAACCTCCAAATGCCAAAAGCTGGGACTTGACAAGAAGGTATGGATCACTCAAAACTGCTTTGAACTTCTGTTCATTCCTTCTGAAGTGTTTGGTACTGGCCACTGCTACTATGGTGGAAGGACCATTGGTCTAACTCAGTATGGCCATTCTTGTGTTATGTTCTGTGATAGGCCACTCCCAGAATCTGGTCCAGTGTAGTGATGTGACCTTCCCGATCGCCATTCTTGAATCCAATCCTTACCCCACTTTGCCAGGTGACCACTCACTGCTGAGTCAGTCAGCACCAGCCTCCTACATGTAATCTGTTCAAGGCAGTGGGTGTATCCCCTCTGGCCACCTATGAGATGGTCCCCAAAAGTGCACCCTCAGCCCCATAGACACCACACTAGAACCTCCTGTCCTACAGAGACTGGGACCCACCCCCAATCACAGTAGACTCAGACTCTCATCTGTCCATTTGACATAGAAATAGATAGGCCCAGCCTTTTAGATTCATACTCCCTAAAGTCCACACAGTTTCAGATAAAACAAACAATAGTTTATCAATTAGAATATGTTTTTAAATGAGTATATAGCAAATCAATGCACAATCATTTAATACAAGAGTCAGGAGTTACCACTAGCAAATAAAAGACACACGCTAACCTAACAACACTACTACAATTACGCTCATCTCACCACTCGGGTCCAGCTGTGATTGTCTGCAGCCATTCTCTGGCTATTTCTAGACAGGGCCCAATTCTTCTTTTTGATGTTTGAAAATGGAGAGTCTCTGGTAAGAAGCAGCAGTTTCTTTCTCTCTCAAAGTGTCTGCATACCTCTTCCAATTCCCCCTTTGCCTCCCTTCCTCCTGGGCTGCGATGATGTTCTTACTTCCACCTTACCCAGAGAAGGCAGTTTGCATTGCCTTTGTCATGTAAGTCACCAGCCTCAGAGATGTAGTCCTGAGGGTCTGTGCTATGTAACATGCTTCACATCTGTACATGTACACGATGCTGCAGGAGACATGATACCATGGTAATTATGTAGAATATAGTCTGAGCATTCATAAAAGAACTTCACTTGGCATATTTGCCATCACACCACACAATTTCACTGCAAAAGTGAACAGAAAAGTTATACAGATCATAGGCCAGGGGTTCATGGATGTACAACCTGTGACATGTTCTTAGGAGTTTTATGAAAAAATACGGAAAAAAGAAGAGTGAGTATTCTTTGCTGTCAAAGACCTGTATGCATTCATAGGCAACAGAAACAGTATTAAATTTATTATCCATACTAATCATGTACCTTTCTTCAATGCCGTTGCCTAGACCTGCTAAACTACAACAAATGAATTGACAACTTTCCATCAGCAACCAACATTAACTAGATAAAAAAATGTAACAGATTTCATGTGCATGGCTAGGCTCTGGAGGGCACCTACTGTATGTTTGCTTCAATCTTCTCCAAGTGTGATGTACGCTATTCCTTCTATGTCCCAAATTGAAAAGCAACCTCCAATATTTATGATCTTCAGCAGAGGAAAAAAAAGGCAATTTAATGTGTTAGTTAACTCAAATTAACTCATCTGAGCTAACAATCTGGTGGAGACAAGTTAGCTTGTAGCTTTCACATGTATTTCTCACTATGCATAGTCTGATAACTTGTATGAACATTACAAACTCCTTTCTCTCCATCAGGATTTAACATTAAGTAGGCCTCACCTACACTAGAAAGTTAGGTAGAAATAAGCTGCCTTACATCCACCTAGTTGTGCACGTGTCTAGCTTGAAATTTGTCTCCCACCAACGTAAGCACCTCATTACGACTATCTCCCCAAACAGGGGAATCAACTGTTAATTAACCAACAGCACTCAACAGCTAATCAGCTGTTAGGAAGGGTTCATGAACTATTTGTGGTTGCAGGGGCTCAGTAAGTCAGGGAGGGTTGCAGGCTCCAAAACTGTTGATGCGTGGATGCAGCTATTGGTAAATCTAAAAGAGGGAGGCAGGGTGGATTGCGATAGGGTAAAAATTTGTTCCTGCAGATGAGGATTGGATGCAGATCCACATATTTTTAATCCACACAGGGCTCTAACTGTGCGCATCAGTGACATACACAGTGTAATAATCATAAACATACACCAAATACCACAAAATTAAGACAATTTGCCAGTGTTATATTCATACATAGACAACAAGCACTACACAATTTCCAACAGGGTCCAATACAACAGGGCCAGCTAGAGTATAGTATATTACAATGCATTATTGACTCTGTGTTAAAGAGCTCCTTCAAAGCATTCCTGAGCCATACAGCTCCATACGGAGCTCTTCTAATAGCCCTAGGGTCTGTGCATTCAAACTCTACTTCAGACAGCCACTACAACTCTCCCCTCCACCCCAGCAGCAAGTTCTCTCACTTTGTGTGACAGATATTAGAGAGGACACAACAGACAGCTACAACCATTGGAGTATTTTTCTCACTGAGATCTAATCTTGTGAGTAAACAATGTTGGCGTACCTCCACTCTATCAGAAGGACATTCGACTGTCATTCAGTACCCACTGGGCCAATAGCTGAATCTTTTCTAGCCGCTGTTGAGATGACTGGTGGATGGCTTCATGAGCCAGGGAGCAAGAAGTGTTCTCGGTTAATCCAGGATCACTACTGGCATTTCAACACTGCCAGTGGTAATTTGCTGGTTTGGAGAAATGCCCCTGCTTCTAGCTTTCTGAAAAGTCTTGTTCTTAAAGATGTGAGCATCATATATCTGCCTCTGAACAGCCTACACTGATTTTGCTCAAGAGTCACCATATTACCTGGGGGTTTTAAAACCCATAGTGGTGGTAACTGAACCAGTTCTTTTAAGCAGTGCCAGGAATAAATTAATGAGGCACAACTTATTCGTCTGGTATATAAAACTGATAGAAACTAGACTGCTTTTACTTAAAACTACTGTTATTAGATTTTAAACACATGTACACATACGATGTTACAGTAACTTAATATAGTCATTTTTCACTCCATCCTAAAGATATAGTTTTACTCCCACTACTGGACAGTTGTCATGTTATAACTCCATAGGCAGCTATAACTATCAGTTTATATATTAGCATATTCATAGATACATAGATTCTAAGGCCAGAAGGGATTACTGTGGTCATCCACCTACTCTGAACTTCTATATAGCACAGGCCATGCTATATTTTCCTGTCTGAATTTGTCTAGCTTCAAATTCCAGTCATTCGACCATGCCATACCTTTTGTTGCTAGATTGAAGAGACTATTATTAAATATTTGTTCCCCATGGAGATATTTATAGACAGTAATCAAGCCACCATAACCTACTCTGTTAAGCTAAACAGACTGAGGTCCTTGAGTCTGTCACCAGAAGACATGTTTCCCAATTCTTTAACCATTTTTTGGCTCTTCTCTAAACTCCCTGCAATTTACTAACATCCTTCTTGAAGAGTGAGTACCAGAAATAGACACATTATTCCAGCAGAGGTTGCACCAGTGCCAAACATAGAGGTAAAATAAACTCTCCACTTCTACTTGAGAATCCCCTTTATGTATCCCAGAATCACACTGGCTCTCAGTGTCATACTGGTTGCTCATGTTCAGCTGATTATCAAGCAAGACCCCCAAAACTTTTTTAAGTCACTGCATCCCAGGACAGAGTCCCCAGTCCTGTGGGTAGGGCTTACAGTCCTTGTTCCCATATATACATATTTACATTTCAACATAATTAAAACACATATTGTTTGCTTACACTCAGTTTACATTACATTTATGCAATACATTGGGATTCTTTGGGAAGAAAAGATCTATAAAGTAAAAGTAAGTTTATAAACTTCACATCCTATAGGGCAGTTAAACTAAAAACCAGCTCACCAGCCAACAATTCTTTCAATGCAGTTATGATTAATACAATTGCTATATCATAGATAGATAGATAGATAGATAGATAGATAGATAGATAGATAGATAGATAGATAGATAGATA
>ML681992.1:33801123-33931467 GCA_007922195.1 Podocnemis expansa
ATAGATAGATAGATAGATAGATAGATAGATAGATAGATAGATAGATAATGTTAAAAAAACTGCTCAGAAAGCATTCAAGATGAAAGTAAATACATGGAGGCTCTAGCAATACCTCCCACAGCTTTGCAACAAACTGTTTATTCCTCAAATATCTCTCTACTTAAACAAGTGCCATCTTGTAAAGCAGATTCTTTTGTATTCTTTCTGACTGTTGCCAGATGGCAAAATATTTCACAAAGATTAACACAGCAATTCTTTTCATACCATTCAGGTCTATGATACGAAAAAGACATCACCTACCTATATATAAAATCATTTAGAGATGAACTGTTTCAAGATCTTTTCTGGGAAGGGATAATTCACAAATCTGGGGGATTAAAGGTAGTACGGCTTTTGTGATCTGATGGTAAAAACTCTGTTAGAAAACTGATTCAAAGAGAAAGAGGAACAGATTAAAACTACTTTTTGAGCATGTTTTCAGGCAACTGAGATGACAGGATAGGAAAAAATGACTGAACAGTGTAATTTTAATTTAAACTTGATACCATCTGAACATCAATAGCAACAAGTACAACAACAATCACAGCAGCACTCTGGCCAGAATTGTAACATTATATGTCTACATTAGATGTTTCAACTTAGAATATAGCCTCTGACTTCTCAGTTGTCCTCATTAATGTGATCTGGCTGACTAAGCCGACTCACATCATCATCTGTTTATTGACAGATTTAAACAATGGCTGACAGGGAAAAATAAAATATTCCTTAAAAAAATACACTTCTGCTGAAATACTTCTATTGAAGACATCAATATCACAAAGGAGGCTTTTATCCCCTTTACTTTTGGAGAGATAAAAATGAAAATGAGTTGTCTTGAATGAAGAACGTAAACCAGTCTGGAAAAGTCAAGTAAGATTGAAGCACAAGATTTGGAGGAAAAGACGTCTTGGAAAGGACCCCACTATGAGTAAAGTATTTTAAACCAGGGGTGGACAAAATTGGCTCACAGCTAGGCACCAGCAATTTTATTTTTGGTCATCATAGTGAGTCCCTCACCCATACTTCTGCAGTGAAGCTAGGCGACAGGATACTAAAAGTGGTTGCCAAGGTGATCAGAAACATACATTACTCAATGTCTGTTTTAGACTTCTTTTCCTAATAGTGTTCTGGGAGAAGACATGTAAATTTAAATTTTGCATGTCAAATAATTTTAATTAAAAACTTACAAAACATATTTAGTTAAGCAAAATAAGAAATGGTAGGCAGGCTCTTACTAAATATTTTACTGCTAGCTCAGAGGGTGCAATGCCCACCATTTTAATCACAAGTGTTCTTTACTTAGGGGAAACAACAATCACAATTTTTATCCAGGGAGAATTTATTATTAAAGAAAGGAAAAGAACACATTAAAAAGGACAATACATGACAGAACACAACTGACCAATTGAATACTTCCATTGAATATGTTTTGCACCTCCTTCAATTTCTGCTAAATGTCTTCTCCACTATAGAGAGCTTTTAAGTAGAGATTACACCTCACGGTGAATCTGCTGTTGATGTGGTACTTGTCCCGTGGTACCCTGAGACCAGATTTTATTTCCCAAAATTATTATGAAGCCAATTTTAGTATATTCTTAGATAACTAAGACAACTTACAAAATGGGCAAAAAAATTGTTTTAAAAAAGGATCCTGTTTGTTATTGACAACTAGTTTATAAATGGTCCAAGTAAGCAAACTCAACTAAATCCTATGAAATCAAAGAAAAAATTTAAATCAGTGATTTAAAGAAATCATTTACAAAGCTGATTTAACACAAGCAAATTATGACTACTGAGATTTTTAAATCCAAATAATGTAACTGTTTCTATGTCTGCCAGTGGTAAACCCTGTTTTTTTCTCCAGGATAAGTGAGTAATAGGAAAAACTGTTCATGCTATAAGTTACAATAACATTTTATACTCAATAAAGTCATTATAATGAGTTTTGAAAGCTAATCCAATAGTCATATTTTAATTAATTTCTTTTCATTACCATATGCGGAGGTCTTAAAAAGATTTTCCTTTGGTTCTCATTAATATTAAGGCCAGTAGGGATAATCATGATCATCAAGCCAAATCACTTGCCCATTCTCCATGAACTTATAAGTGCACACACCTCTTTTGGCCTTATTTAAATTCAAAGTTTGTTGCTGTCACTCCTTCATTGACTCCATCCCTTAGGGGACTGCTTACATGTTAGGTAAGAACCTTTAGCTCCTAAACATGCAGTTTGCCTAATAAATGTTCAATACTCTTCTAATTGCCATGTTTAAAGACTAACAAATTTATTTATTGCTTGAGCTTTTGTGAGAGAAACTCCCACTTCATCAGACACTTTGAAGATCAGAGAAACTTACAGAATTGGTTCCCCCATGTTCAAAGCATCTGACAAAGTGGGATTTTTCTCCCACAAAAGCTCATGTGATAAACAAATTTGTTAGTCCTTAAAATTGCCACAGGACTCCTTGGTTGTTTTGCTGAACTAGACTAAACTAACATGACTACCACTTTGGAACTAATTATCATTGTTCTTTCTGTGGTTGGAAAGCATCAGCTGACTTTTAAAGGTTATCTCAAACTTTTCCTTTTAGTTACCCATTTTCTGAGGTATTTCTTTAATTTTAAAAGCATTTGATAGGAAATGAAATTGTTTTCATAAAATCTAAACATTCCTAATTTTTATTAAAAAAGTCAATTTTCAAAACAGTCTTTTAAGTTAAATAATTCCTAGAGTTTTTAGCTACATGACAATTTTGGGGAAGACGAATCCTGTATTCCTAATTTGGGCAAATTTGTTACCTGAGCAGTACCAGAAATTAATTAATTAATTAATTCACCACTAACAATTTTCTATATCAACTGACTTTGTAACTTCAGTTAACTGGTTCAGCTAGGTCATTAGAGTCCACACTGTTACAGAGAACATTGTACCATTTACATGGCAATAATACTGCGAGCTTTAATTTAGTTAATGAATTTGCAAGTATGCATGTTGTGAAAGTATTTGCCATTTAACCAAAAAATAAAAAAGGTTTAAACCATTTCTGACTACACGTCTTTCCTAGAGTTTGAAAGCTATTATAAAACTCATTTCAACTAGAATTCTTTGTATGAGTTTCTTGAGAAGATGAAAAAAGTGCAATCTACACTTGATTCATTGTTTTGATAAAATTACTTTTCACAGTCAGGTTTTCTCCTAAAACATGAACGTTTTATACGCTTTATTTCTTTGCGATAAGGATTACATCTGTATTAAACTGGTATCTTGTATAAAGGAATATGGTCTGGTCTCGATAAGACACCCTTCGGAGTACTAACCATAGCTTTATGGCTAAGAAAAGTTCTTTTCTCTGACATTTGAATTGTCTTTGGGGACAGAAAGCAGAAACATCCTGCAATTTCTTTAACTAGCTTCAGAATTTTATAATACAAAGTGTACATAAATTGTTATATTTTCAAACAACCTGGCTGTCATGCTGTCTGGATTTGTGGGACCACTTACCATATTGTTTCATATTAATATTTCATCATTATTATAATCCATATGAGATATGCCATGTTTGGCACAAACCGAAAGGTTATCATCTGCTGGGAATGATCATATCATTTATATGTACAAATTGTATATGTATTAGAAGTCATGAATGTGTTTGTTATATCTGTTTTACAACTTGGGTAATTCTGAGAAATGCCCCAGACAATATGTCTGAAGTCACTGTCTCTTTAGTGGCTCATTAAAGGAACCACAGGTACAATGGGTCTGGGGAGAAGCCTGCTCAGTGAGTCACCTGGACTGACCATGTGATTCAACTCCACACAGCATGGGGAAGATCAGAGGTGATAAAGGCAGCTTACTCAACTTTTATCTTGTCTACAGTCTTCAGTCCTCAGTGTTCAGCTAACACCTACCTCTTGATCTATTGATTTGCAACTAAACAAAGGACTAAGGCCCACTCAGGTGCTTAGTGTTTACCAGAAAAACTGAACAAGCCTGCAGACTCCAAATTCTTCCAAAGACTTGCCTTAAATGGACTCAATCATTTGTACGTATGTAATTCATTTTAACCATTTAACGCCTCTCATATTTTATTTCTTGTCTTTTTATATTAAACCTTTAGTTCTAGTTTATTAAAGGATTGGCTGGCAGCGTGGTATTTTAGGTAAGATCCAAACCTATATTGCTCTGTGTAATGTGGCTGGCCCTTTAGGGTCAGGAGAACTCTCTTTAAGAGGCCCCATGGCTAACTGGAAACCAAGAGCTGATGTGCAATAAAGATGGCTGTGTAATCTTTGTTATGCTTCATGATAATTGGTGTGAGGAATCTGAAGCATAGTTTGTTGCTGATTGGGAGTCTGGCTCAAATGCCATGCATCAGGGTTTAGAGAGTTTAGCTCCCATTTTTGCAGCTTGCTCTGATCTTTGAATATTCAGGGGATTATCCCAGGAGGCCCAGGTCACACTGGTTATTAGACACTTGTGGCTGTATCTTAATATTCAATAATGGTGCAAACAAGTTTGTAACAATCTAAAATAAAGATAAGTTATGTCAATTTTATTAATATTTTTAAAGCAGCATTAGAGTCTCTTCCCTACACTATCAAAAATTTCAAAGAGATGACTGATTAATCCACTCTGGTGGAATGAAAGTGGGGGAAGCAAAGATTATCCATTTTTGATTGTAGGATTGTTGGAGCTGTGCTGGTGTCAGGCAGGGGCGTTGCTGGCGCTGGGCACCCAGGGCACATGCCCTGAATCCTGGAGCTAGTGCCCCGGGTCTGGCAGGCCCCCCTCTCCTGGTCTCCTGCTTAAGAGACCGGAGATCTGGGGCCCATCCACCTGCAGCCGCGGCAGCCCCGTCCCCAGCTGTGGATCTGGGGCTCAGCCGCCCACAGTTGCGGAGACTGCTCCTGGCCCTGGTCCTGGCCCCAGCCCCGGCCCTGGCCAGGGGGCATGGTCTGCAGGCTGGGGGCAGGGCCTGAGCCAGTGCCTCGGGTCCCTCCCCGGGTCAGCAATGCCCCTGGTGTCAGGATAACAAGACACACAAGGTGAGTGAGGTAGTTGCACACACTTCTACAGGTTTAAAAAAGGAAACCAGTGTCCAAGCTATATACCGGGGTGGCCAAACTTATGGAACTCAAGAGCCACACAAGTTGATTATTAAACCTTCAAGAGCCACACTGAGGCATATAGCCATATACTTTGACCTACTAAATTGATTTGCTGATGTTCCTCCGCGAGCCACACTTTTTCATTCAAGAGCCACATGTGGCTCCTGAGCCACAGTTTGGCCACGTCTGCTATACAGTTCAGAACAGATTTTGTAGCAAACCACTAAAAATAAGTGAATAATTAACACCTCTGCAAATACAGGACAATGGAAGCTAGTAGTGGCAAAATGTATTAAGCTGTACAATGGGCCAAACCAAAAAAAAAAAAAAAGTCCATCTGTAAAGGCCTTGATTTTCAGTGTCCAGCAGAGTTATGAATTTAAGTTCGCAGGCTCATCTTCTGATGATGTTGTAGAAGTTTTTTTTACAGGATGAAGGATAGAGCAGTCAGATATAGAGTGATTGCTTTGTGAAAACTGGTTGTCTAAAGGTTCATACGCTCTGTGAAGCTCAAAAGCTTGTCTCTTCCCTCAACAGATGTTATCTTTTATCAAGCTATTACCTCATCCACCTAATCTCTTTAAATGTTACATAGGCAGTCACAAGTTTTGGTTCTAAATATTTTTATCTTAACTGACCAGACTTTATAAAATTATGACTGACCCAACTACAATTCTGTCAAATGCAGCTTGCTGGGAAAGCAATCAAGGTTACATCAATCACTTGAATAAGGAAATTGCTGTCACTACTATGCATCAGTTTACTTAATTATATTGCGAGTCCATGTTCACTAATCGAATCATTTTAATTCATTTCAGAGACAATTATTATTACCAAGCTCTTCTGTGAGATAGGCACAGCCTAAAAGAATTTATAACAGCAAAAGAGTTAAGGTATGAAAACAAACTCTGTTCCCCGTTGAAATACAACATCTGCTCCAAATTGCCCCAGCCCTGTTGATTTACTTTGATATATTTTAAAATAAAATTAGTTTTGTAAAATTGGCACCTTAATTCCATACACATTCAGGAAGGAATGTTCTTTGAAAGCTGCAATTAAATGCCTCAGCAAAAATGGAAATAAACACAAATAAAATTAAACAACAAACATTCTTAAGGGTTAAAGATAGAACATTTCAAGGTGCCCCACAAGAGTGTATCAAGTATTAATGTACAGTATCAAGAATATAAAACCTATTCTATCTACATCAGAACCTTATAATCTACTGCTGAGCTTTAAAGCTTTACTACTCATGAGGATAATACATACACACATAAGATGTACCACTTTAATGGGATGACTCACCTGAATTCATACATTTTAAAATAAGAAGGGACCATTGTGACCATCAGCGCTTAACTCCTATATAACACAGGCCATAGAACTGTATTGAATTCCTGTATGAACTAGCAGATATTTTAGAAAAACATCCAATCTTGAATTAAAAATATCTAATAATGGAGAAGCTATCACACTGTTTGGTAAATTGGTCCAATGGTTAATTAAAGTCACTGATAAAAAACTGTACCTTATTTAGAGTCTAAATTTGTTTGGCTTTAACTTCCAGCCATGGTTTGCAGGATTTTATGTCTTGACCCTGGGTCCCCAGGAAGGCTTCAGAGCACAGTTACTGACTGGCAGCATACTGAGACAAGAAGAGAGCAAGTTGATGAAGCATAGCTCAGAGACCCTGCCCTCAAAGCTCTGGATTAGAGGAGACATCTAGACTCTCCAATTGGCTCAGACTTGGTATTTCTAATTTGGGAAGCAGCACAAACCTGGAGTCCATCGACCACAGGCAGTCCTTGGACCAGCTCTTATGTGATCGCTTACAGAGATCAGCAGCGAGTGTGAGCTTCTGGACCTTAACTCACCAGAATTGAAGGGACCACGATAACCTCATCAAAATTGGCACAAAATAAGCTGAAACTGCAATAATATGGATAAAGACAAGAATGTACTTGGAGAAAGGTAGTGTTAGCCCAGTTTCATGCCAAAAGAGATAAGGAGGTATGTTGTGTCTAAGTGCAAAGGAGAGGTTTGGACAAATCATTACACCTTGATGGATGGTGATGCCTAGGGACCTATCAAATTAAGGGATGGTATCAAAGGAGGGGTGCACAGGTCAATTAAGGTAAAGGCAGATAAGGTATAAAAGTAGGAACCCTAGAGCTCAGACTTCATGCAGCCGAGAGCGTGACAGCCGGTCCTGCTGTCAGTTGAGCTGTTCCGTTGCACTGACAGCACCAATGCTGCCAAAAAATCTGTTGATATGGATTGTTTGCCATAGTGCTACGTTGCAATAAAGCCTAGCCGGGCACCTTCATTTCTACAAACATCCATGGGCGTGTTGGCTTCCTCGATTGTGAGTGTTGCCTCAGTTTACTCACGCACACATTCACACACGTAGCCAAACTGATATCAGCGCCAGACACGAAACAACACTGATAAGAACACATCTTGTCTGACATGCCTGACTGCATTCTGCCAGGTATACCACAAAATGGTTTCAGTGGTGTGGCCCTTGGGTTTCCGTAATAGTACTCATGCGTGGTGTGGCCCTTCGGCTAACATCCTCATGTGGCCCTTGTGGTGATTTGCATTTGAGACCCCTGATCTAAACTATTACTCCGTCAGCCCTTAACCTTCCCTTTTTTAACAAACATATTTAGTGTCAGGATTCTAACCATAAGGCATATTTTCAGTCATCTGATCATTCTCATGGCTCTGCTCTGAACCCTTACCAAGTTACCAACATTTTTTTTGAACACTGAATGCCAGAACTGGACACAACATTCTAGCAGCAGTCATCCAGAGTTGTAAAACTAGCCATCACTAGCTGGATAGAGACAAAAAGGCACTGATCAAGACAACTTCCAGAGACCAGCAGTGCAGACAATGGCAGAATAGCAGATGAAAAATTACAATCAATCATTTTTAGTCTCTTTATTCAAATGCCTCCTTGAAACTGTTGTCTAGTCCACCACTGATTTCTCCACACTGTTTAATTCAGTTAACGTGACACACCTCTAGACTTTTACATATAACTCTCCAAATGAGGCTGAATTCCTCAGGGCAAGAATCTGGACTTGTATCACCAATATGCAGATATACAAAATTTTCTACTGCACCGCAGAGAAATGAAACTGTTCTGTAGTTATGCTGCTAATAATCATTTTGAAAACTGAGGAGGAGTGCACTGTTATTTGAACGCAATTTGTATGCTTAACAGATTGCACTTTAAATTTCATATTTATAGGATGCCACTGTAAATCTGTATTTGAGTTTTTAATTCTAATATGCAGCCTTCTGTTAAAGAGAGGGGTGACTATGAGCTTTCAACACCATATGAGACATTAAATCTTTAAGTCTGGCCTTGGAGATATCTTTGGTGACCACATAATCTTTATCAGCAAATACAGCTCCAGTTTAGCCTTTTCTGCAGTTTCCAACAAACCAAAATATATCCAACTGAATATTTCTGCCTAACTACTTCTCAACATTTCTTAGTTTCCAGAAGTTTCTCATATATCATATATTTTAAAGAAGGTTCACATGAAAGTTCATTGCTACTACTCATCTGAGTTCCTTATGGACTTAAAAATTGAAAAAAGAAAAAACTATGAAAAACATTCTTTACATTATTTTGAAGACTCCAAGTAGAAAACAAGTATCATGAAATGTGGAATGGATTGTATTTTTAAAGGTTTTATAAAAGAATAACAATGGTCTATCAGGAGCAATCCAAAAGGCCAGATCAGCTCTGATAAAACATGGAGGAAAAAATATAAGCTCATCTGACCAGAAGCCAAATCCGCATTGTAAAAGTATGAGGGCAGATCTGGAAGTTCAGTTAATTGAAAATTGAAAATACAAAGCAGTAAGAAAAAGGAGACCCTGAACAAAACTGGAATCTTATTACAAATTAGATTTTGAACCAAAAAGGGATACTTTGAAATCTAATTTCTGAGAAGCATTTCAACACCAATGTAGTATTTCTCCACAGTATCTATGCTCTCACAAGAACATATGCTTTTGCATTCCAACTCAACAGCACTGTGTTTAGGAAAAAAATGTTTTATCTTGTTGTGTTCTCTAGCAGCATGTGATGTTCTGATCTACAAGTGAGGTATGTTAAACCTGAAGCCAAATACTTGGCTGTGTTTTCACCAATTGAGATACTGTCTTAGATTAGTGACCATAGCTCAGACTTTCTAAAACATGCAATTAGGAGACATAACCATTTATTTCACCATTTTGATTTATAAAAGTTTTACTTAGCCTTTTTAAAAACTCCACTTTAATTTATTTTTCTTTTGACCTCAAACTTTAGAATGGTTCTGGGCAAAATATAAGAGAGAGAAAGTAAGGTTAAGTGACTAGACACTAGCCTCAGATTTGGGAGTCCCTGCGTTCAGTTCTCTGCTCCACCATTGACTTCTCATTTCACCCTGGGCAAATCACTGTACCTCAGGTAAAGTGACTAGACAGCAAGTGTGAAAAATCAGGATGGGGGTAGGGAGTGAATAGAAGCCTATACAAGAGAAAGGACTGGCTATCAGGCCTGTCCCCTTAATTTCAGACACTCAGTCACACTAGTCTCAAGCCCCTGTCTGTAAATTAAGTATAACACTAACAGATGCTGCCTGTGGTTTCAAAATCTTTGGGGAGCATTATATTAAACTGATGAATGGTCTATGTATTACTGTGGACTACTCTGAGAAATGGGTAGCACAGCTCCTTCAGGAACTAAAAACAATAGGGGTTGATTACTGTATCTACTTGCCTATAAACTCATCCCCCGGCTATAAGCTGAGGTTCCCATGAGGTCTCAAGCCCCCTAACCCCCCCAACCCTGTGCTGCTGGCTTCCCCCAGTCCCCAACCCCATCCCTAACCCCTGCACCCTGTGCCGCTGCTTCCCCAAATTCCCTGATCCCGTCCCTAATGCCTGCACGCTGCCACCACTTTGCCAGAGTCCCCAACCCTCCAACACTGCCACCAGCTTCCCCAGAGTCCCCCGACCCCCCCCCCCACTCTGACATTGGCTCCCCCCCACCTTGGGCCCCCTTACCTGGCTCCAGCGGCCATGCCATATGCTGTGGATCCCTCCCTGAGCATGCTGAGGACAGGAGATTTCAACGGGGCTGCTCCCTGCTGTTCCACTGGATTTTTTCTATTTCCATCATGCTCTGAATCTTGACCCGCGTGTAAGCCAAGTGCCCTTTCCAGAGAGGATTTTTCGGAAGAAAAATCTCAGCTTATAGGCAAGTATATACGGTACCTTGATATTGTAAAATATCTCCAGAGTAGTTTGCATACCCTGGTTCAAATGGGTTTCCAAGAGACCAAGAGATAAAGAAAGAATTTCTAGTACAAAACAGGGTGTGCAAATGTTTTGGTCTGACTGCCACAACTGCCTCCAAGTGGGCTGGAGAGGGGCAGGGCTGGGAGGGGAGAGCAACCACCATGCTCTGGCCAGGGCACTGTTGCTGCATGCAGTGGGAGAGGGGTGGGACTGGGAGGGGGAAGTGGCCATCATGCTTCTGTGCCCACATGCTAGGAAGGAGACTGGGGCAGGAGGGGAAGAGTTTGAAGCATTCTGAAGTACCGCGAACCCATAAGATTGATGTATGACTTCTACTGTCCTTCATGTGCCTATAAATCTTTTTATTGTACGTTATATATTTTCCATGTAATGCTTTTCCGTCTGCATAAATGTGGTTGCTTAGAAAGAGCTATATGGAGTACTGGTGAATCATACGTGCCATAACCCTCAGAGAGAAAGAGATTCACGATGCCTGGTCTTTAGGCAGACTGGCTTATTGGGGAATATCACAGGGGATGGCAGGTGGCTATGACTTCCTGCAGAATATCAGCAAAAGAATTTTGCCCAACAATTCCTTCACCAAGTCCTTAACTTCTAATTGAGCTGCATTACAGTCTTATAGCAAAAATTCATTAGTACTCAACATTAATTTACCATCTGACTTGCTGTATAGAGACACTGTTTTGCTATGTACCTATTAGTCAGTCACACGATGCTATGAAACCAGTAGTTTGAAATATTTTTATGTTAGCTGCTTCTGTGAATGATGTAACTGACACAAACACAAAAAATAAATACTAATACATATGCACACTGCATTAATCTTTTAAATTCTCTTTTGTATTCATACCAAGAAAGCTTTTTAAAGTTTAATTCACTCAAAAAGATTGACAGCCAAATGCAATCAGTAATTTGTTAAAATATGAATAATTTTAATTGAAGATTGTTTTTGAAAGGTGATGCTTAATAAATTACACTGGGAATTGTCTTTCAAATTCATATCAGGAAAAATATAATACAGCACATTTTTCCTGAGCACCTGGGAAGCTCTATTTCTCATGAATTTGTAATAATCAATTATGATTATGTCAGTTCAATTAAAGTAGATTCAATTAATATAATTGGTCTTTTACCACTGTTTGAATCACTCAAACAAACATCTATGGCCATGTGTACACTGCAAAAATTTGTTAGCATTTTCCTGCACCAGTGTAGCACCACTGATGTTACCAATTCTGAAGGATGACCTGAAGATAGGAAACCAGCATTTTTAATCAATGTGTCAAAAGCCTATGCATGGACCATCAACAAAAAGGCTACATCTAGCCTGCACACCTCTTCTTGCAGTGTGTAGACTATGCACAGCTGTACATTGCAATGAAAACCAAGCTGTGTCCACATTGTGATGTGTATGTAGGTACATGTGGTAGTGAAAGACCCAAAGAGGGAGACAGCGAGGAAGGTATTAGCAACTACGACTGTTGGAGACTTTGCCCATGGCCTTCCCTGACAGAGCCTTTCTTCACTGACAGTCTTTCCCTGCAGCAGGGAAAGGCTATGGCAGTGAAGAAGCATTCTTGTCCTCTTGTTCCTGGCTGCTGAGAGGCAATGAGCCTCCACCCTCTGTCTTCTCAGCATAGCAGTAGAGGAATCTCCCTCTTCCTGTCTTCTCAGTTTCCTCCCTTCCCCATAAATTGTGTGAACGCCAGTTTCCAAGCTGTACTCATGTCTATTTTATATTGCTCTTCATCTGCTAAGAAGCTAAGTAGCCTGACAATACTCAGTCAGTCCAAAGGACAGTCAGATGAAGATAGAGCATCACATTCTGTCTGCTGAAACCAGCAGTCACTGGGGGCTGCAACTTTACAGTTAAGTTCCAGCTGAATATTAATTAACCAAGACCTTACTGTTCTTGGTAAGTTGCCAACATTGCTCTCAACTGGACAATGTGCAATTGCCTCTCCTGGAACATACACAAAAACCCCAGCTTATCTGAAGGCAGAATATGGTTTAGCAACATGCTTTTATTTTGAAAAGTAATCACTGACTTAATTCCTAGGGAAAGGAGCATAAATCTAGATACCACACAACACAATCTGAAAAGTTTTTGAAACCTGAAATGTTTGAAACTAAAATATTGCGCTACATGGATTTTGTAAAAAGAACTTCCTAGGGGGTTGTGATAGTCTGAGGAATCCATTTAAACACACTTTTTCATTCAAGAGCCACAACCGGCTCCCGAGCCACAGTTTGGCTATGCCTGATCTAGACAGTCACGGCACAGAAAATGACAAACTCAAGACGTGCATAGATGACATATGAATTTCTCAAAAAGTTTCTTGAAAAACTGTAGGCATACCATTATATTAGAATTTCCAAGTTGTCTTTAATTTTCGGGGCAGAAGGTCTGGCAACACATGTAAACAGAGTCAAAATCAGTGATGTATCGACTAATACAGTGGTATGATTTCTTCATGGTGCCCATTGTGAGGATATTTTCCAGCCAGACAAGAAATGCTCTTACCCCAAAGACCTTACAACTAAGATCGACAGACAGCCATACAGCCAGAGGATAGAGCCATTAGTTCCAAAGGGGCAGCCATGTTAGTCTAGTCCAGCAAAAAACAAAACAAAACAAAACAAAAACAAACAAACAAAAAAAAACCACACACAAGGAGTCCTGTGGCACATAAAGACGAACAGATTTATTTTTTGCATGAGCTTTCATGGGAGAAAATCCCACTTCATCAGATGCTTCGAAGATGGGGGAACTTACAGAATGGAATAAAAATAAATGCAAGGGAGTGTAAAACATGGGATCAGGTCATACACTAACAACAAATCAGAGCGATTGTTAAGGTTCAAACCCTGGGAAGGTTCTTTTCCCATTACAACAGGCAATTCGACTTCAGCCTTCCCAGGGTTTGAACCTTAACGGGTGCTCTGATTTGCTTTTACTGTATGACCTGATCCCATGTTTTACACTCCCTTGCATTTATTTTCATTCCATTCTGTAAGTTCCCCCATCTTCGAAGCATCTGACGAAGTGGGATTTTCTCCCATGAAAGCCCATATGAAAAATAAATCTGTTAGTCTTTTAAGTGC
Source organism: Podocnemis expansa (assembly GCA_007922195.1). Lineage (NCBI taxonomy): Eukaryota > Metazoa > Chordata > Testudines > Podocnemididae > Podocnemis > Podocnemis expansa. The sequence continues at coordinate 33,814,705 of ML681992.1, forward strand.
CACAGGACTGGGTGGTATTGGGTAGTTCTTTTTTTTGTTTTGAGCCATTAGAAAATTCTTTTCTTTTAAAAAGAACTCGGTAAATATCATTATGTGTTCTGTACTATTTTGGCATCATACTGTAACAGGTTATGCTTTAGGAAATTTTTTCAAGTCCTAGTTACATGTATTAATCTTTTGGTTTCTGCACATTGCTGGTTCCTATGTGGAAAGTCATGCTGAACTAAACTAAGCTGCAGCTGTCTCTTTAAAACCACGAGACATCAATAGTTGCATACCACCTCTAGAGACTTTTTTTCTGTCTTACAAGGAAGCTCCAACACAATGAAGTTCAGAAGTTATTGCAAATGAACGATGCCAAAGTACAGTTTACTTATTACTGCAATTTTAATTTTGCTAACATTCAGTTACTATTATTTCTGTAGTCAAGCACTGTAATTAAACACTTTTATATCATGCCCTATATACTGCTTGACTTAGCTGCTAACAGAGTAAATGAGTGAGTTTTAGTTCCTAAATGAGTGAGTTTTAGTATTTAGTTTTAGTTGAGTGAGTTTTGGTTTTTAAAATCTGAATTTATTTCAAAGGGCCCATGTTTTCTTACATTTCTATAAGGCAACCTTCCATTTAAAATATGGCTCTTTCATAATTCCTTTAATATTGTAAAATTCCACTTCCTACCATTCTTTCCTCATGGAACCATAGCTACATAAGTAATCTGAGCTACTGTGAAGAAGTTATGCTGCTCAGCAAACAAGTACTAAAGTAAAACATTTAGATGGTTATAGCAGGCAGAGCCCACAGAGTCCCTGAAGGCAGAAAAATATGTCTGAGTAGATCCAATGCCTACAGTCTACACTCAGCATTCACTGAGTTAAGTGGTCAGAGTTAATGCTGGAAGGTTCTAGAAAACTGGTTCGCTCTGGCAAGAAAAACTGATTACCAGTGAACAGCTACACTCAAAGAAAAATCGTACTAAAGGTTCTTTCAAGACAGCTCATCAGGGGCACATTTTCAGCTCTGTCAAGAGAATAGCATTAAAATGCTGAAATTTTACCACATGAAATGAAGAGGAAGGGCAAAGCCTTGGGACAAACAGCACTGAGACAGAGAAAACCTGTTTCTGAGGAGACTAAAGGGGACAATGATAAAACAAGACCTGCAGAAAGAAAGCTACAAAATATATGATAGACACATTATCCTTAGAAATGAATTATCTGAAATAAAGAAAAATAAGAACTGGCAGCATTTCGTCTGTTCAACACTGAACAAATCTGAAAGTCTGTGAAATAACTCACTCAGCATTTTTACTGATGAAAGTATCTTTGAAAGGACAGAAGATACAATGATATGGCCTAAGCTCAACCTGGTGCTTGATCTCTGGTAGCAAGTAGAAGGAGTTGTTGTGCCAGCATGTGCAGAGAGTTTTCTCCTAGACTGCAAGTTTGCATGGAAAGCTTGTAGAAGTATCTGCTCACATGTAGACCCATTTTCTAAGGGAAAATGCCACACTCACAAAGGGGACTCAGACACTGACACTTGGGTGTTCTACCACCAGAGAACCTAACTGAATTGGCCCAAAAGTTGGTAAGTCATTTGCCGTTTCCTCATTAAAAGTACACTATGTCTGGCTGAACTGGCATTCTTGTTACCAATTTTAGTAGTCCATACCAAAGAAATGAGGCTAAAAGAAAAAAACAGTCTTGAACTCCAAATCCTCCAGCTATCATTGGATCAGTGGATACAAAAGCCATTAACAAAAAGAAGCATTAGATTTAGGAATACAGTTTTAACAATACGCCCAAATCCTGGGAACTGGCATTAGTAGGCTGGTTCTGGCAATCTCCGTGGAAAAAGAAGGGGAGGCTATGGTAGTCATTTTACACCTTTCACTCTCACTTTCTGATGGACAACTGTCAGTGCCAGTCAACTCTCTGTCATGTAGCCAATCCCTCATATATGCACACTGGATGGTGTGCCACCACAGAGCTGGAAATCACCTTCCAAACCTGTTTCCTGGAAGATTGGTATTTCTTCCTTTGGTTTCCTGTCTCTTATAAACTGTAAACTCTTTGAAGAGAGAGACCATAAACCAGGGCTGTCAAATTTGTTTCCTATGGCAGGCCAGATTTAACTTAAATGTACTTCAAGTGGGCCGCACACCGCATCAGTCAAAATACTAAAGCACTTACACAGCACTCTGCAATGCCATGAATGTAAAACAGCACTCCACAATACCACTCTCTCTCTGTTACAGAGAGAGTGTGATCCCACTGAGTGCCATCAGGGGCCACGTTCAGCCTGGTTATGACATAAACTCTCTTATGTCTATGCAGTGCCTATCACATATTGGCAACATCGCAACAAGAAATAAATAACACATTTTACTTTATTTGAAAAAAAAATCTATCACAGAGATACTTAAGCTTACAGCCTTGCATGGATATAAAATTTGGATCTACATCTGATCCACAATTTGCAAAAATGATCCATGGATGCAGAGTGCACATCCATGGATCTGCAGGTCTTTAAATATGAAATTTGGATCCACATCCATCTGTGATCTGCAAGAATGGACCACTGATGAGATATAAAGTGGATATCCACAGATTTCGTGGCTATACTTATACTTTACAGAGATATCAGTATCATGAGAAAAATCAAATGCATTTTTGATAGGGAAATTCACTGACTAGTGAATGTGATTAATCCATGTTCTCCTTTGTTAAACATAACACAACCAGTGTAACAATGACCTTTAAAGGTCAAACTAGAAAACTTAGAACACTAAACCAAAAGGGGTTTACAGCTTGAACTATCAAAAGTATCTTGCTATGTAAGCTAAATACGCCTGGCAAGAAAGATAATTTCTCAGGCATAGTACAATTCATGTGAATTACTTATGAAATTTAACTTAAATGTGATTACTCAAGTACTTACTTTGAGAATATGAAATTTGATTTGCTAGATTATAATAATAATAATAGGCACCTTAAAAATGCTAATAAGCATTTGATATTCTTTTTATAGAATACAAAAACACTATTGAAAAAATAGGCTGGCTACAATAGTCATTAAAAATGAAACCTAATGTTTTTATGGATTTTCAGCTCAAACAAGAGCTTATGGTTAATCACGCATGTAAACGTAAGTAGAAACTGACTGTAATCAATCAGTCATTAATCCTTCCTGTCCATATGTGAGTCAGTCTGCTGATCTAACATTATACCAGGACTGACAGATTCTTGCATATTATATCTTATTGGAATACATAAAAGTATAATCACAGCAAAAACCGGGGGGGGGGGGTAACCATATACCAAGGTTTAAATTGCTGTGTTCCAGAAATGAAAATCAACTCTCTACATAGTACTAACTGATTTTCAAAACAGACAACTGTAAAATTGTAGGATTCATCTGTACTAATATTAATTTGAAAGAATGATCCACAGATACAGAGCACACATCTCTGGACTTCCAATTTAGAAGCCATGCTGTAATGTGCTGTTCCAAGTAAATAGTAACAAACAAAAATACAAAAATCTTTATAATTCTGCTACACAACCATCTGCATAACAGTAAGAGAAAAATCAAATAGTGAATCATAGGGTTCAAAAGAAAACATTTTTCTCTAAATGCTTTCCCCAATAGCATATAGTTTATACATCTTTCTACCTGCAGGTGAATTCCACTTTGAACAGATATCTTAAAAGGTTTTCATGGTACTATCACCTATTCAGAAATACTTTTCACAGACCAAAACTAAAACTGAAGCCACTGGGGAAATAGATGGTAGACTGGATAAATATATTAGCCCATCTCTGAAGATCTGGAGTTACATCTGATCTTAAATGGTGTCAAACTATCCTTAATGGGCACTGAATCACACCCTAAAACCACTAGCAAATGAGACACAATTCAAAAGATCTGCTCAGTAGAGCTCAGAACTGGAACAAAGCAATTCTGTAAAACAAAGATGCGCTGCAAAGCATTTCAAACAGCAAGTTACAGGATGCAATGAGAACAAAATAACAGTCTAATTAATAAAGAAACTTCAGTATGGCACTACAGTACAGAAAAATAATGAAAAATCAGAAGGCAATAAATAAACATTGTCATTTCAAATCCAGATCCAGTACATAGACAAGAAGGAGGGAAGACAGGGCACTGACAAAGTCATCAATAGAATGGGAAGAACCTGGAACATGATTGCATGGGGGAAAGAGGAAGGCACAGAGGAAAAGAATTCTACTGAAGGTCAAAAAAGAGGCAGAGGGTTCAGGCTGGAAGGAGGAACAGGGAGGAAGATCATAGAATCATAGGGTTGGAAGGGACCTCATAGGTCATCTAGTCCAACCCCCTGCCAGAGGCAGGACCACTCCCACTAAACCATCCAAGTCATGGTTTTGTCCAGCCGGGCCTTAAACACCTCCAAAGATGGAGACTCCACCACCTTCCTAGGCAGCTCATTCCAAGGCTTCACCAGTCGCCTAGTAAAAAAGTTTTTTCTAATATCCAGCCTCGACCTCCCTAACCGCAACTTGAGACCATTGCTCCTCGTTCTGTCCTCTGTTACTACCGAGAACAGTCGAGCTCCATCTTCCTTGGAGCACCCCTTCAAGTAGTTGAAGGTTGCTATCAAATCCCCCCTCAATCTTCTCTTCTGCAGACTAAATAAGCCTAATGCTCTCCATCTTTCCTCATAGGGCTTGTGCTCCAGCCCTTTAATCATTTTGGCTGCCCTCTGCTGAACTCCCTCTAGTATGTCCCTGTCCTTTTTGTAGTGGGGAGCCCGAAACTGAACACAGTATTCTAGATGTGGCCTCACCAGTGCAGAATAGAGAGGAATGATCACATCCCCTGATCTGCTGGTAATACTTCTTTTGATGCAGCCCAGTATGCCATTGGCCTTTTTGGCTGCAAGAGCACACTGCTGACTCATACCTAGCTTCCCATCCACCATGACCCCCAGGTCCTTTTCTACACTGCTGCTACTTAACTGAATGTTCCCCAGCCTGTAGCAGTGCATGGCGTTTTTCCATCCCAAGTGCAGGATTTTACACTTGCCCTTATTGAAGCTCATAAGATTTCTATTGGCCCACTGTTCCAATTTATCTAGGTCTCCCTGAATCCTGTCCTTGCCCTCCAACGTGTCTACTGGTCCCCCCCAGCTTGGTGTCATCTGCGAACTTACTGAGAGTGCAGTCTATTCCATCATCCAGATCATTGATGAAAATGTTGAACAGAACCCGCCCCAGGACCAACCCCTGGGGCACACCACTCGTCACTGGTTGCCAGCTAGACATGGAACCATTGATTCCTACATGATGAAACGGTTGATCTAGCCAGTTTTCTATCCACCTTATAGTCCACCTATCCAATCCATACTTCCTTAATTTGCCAGTGAGAATGCTGTGGGAAACTGTATCAAAAGCCTTGCTAAAATCAAGGTATATGACATCAACGGTTCTTCCTGCATCCAGAAAACCAGTCATCTGATCATAGAAGGAAACGAGATTGGTCAGGCATGATTTACCCTTGGTAAATCCATGCTGACTGTTCCTGATGACAAAGGGATGAGAGTGATGCTAGGAGGAAGTGAGTCTAATGGCTAGGGTTAATTTTACCAAATTGGGACAGCAGTTAAGACACCAGCAGCTGGCCCATGCCAGCTGATTGAGGCTAGCAGTGCTTGGACTGCAAGGCTGTTTAATTCAAGTGTAGACATCCAGACTCAGGTTCTAGGAACCTGAGAGGTAGGAGGGTCCCAGAGCTCAGACAGCAGTCTGAGGTGGAACATCTACACCATGATTAAAGGCCTGCATGCTGAGTGCTGCTGCAATGAACATTCTCTTGTGTCTTGGTCTCAGTACAGCCTCCTGGGGGCTGCTCCGCCTGGAACAGCTGAGTGACCTGCAGTTCCAGCTTCCTGAGGCCAGTCCAGCTGTAGTAACAGTTGCACAGATCAGGGCCAGCAGTGGTACTGAACAGCATCAGGAGCTTCTAGCTAGTCCAGCCTCTTCCCAACGACCTGCAACTAGCTGTTCAAAGTGGCTAGCCCTCAAGCCATCCCCAAGATTGAGGTGTTCAGGGTTTGCCACTTAACAGCTGAGTGATCCAAAGGCCTTGAGGCTCGCCACCATCAGCTGTTCAGGGCATGGGGTGGAATTTGCAGTTATTCAGGGGGTCCAAGAAGCAATGGAAGTGAGGTGTTAGGTGGGCAGTTACTGCTCTCTAGCAGTCCAGGAGCTAACACAGTCAGCTTCCTCAGAAGTCACAGAGGTCACAGACCAGAACTGCATACGGTGAACAAAAAAGAGCAAACAATCACACTATAATGAGTGTGCGGACATTTATTAACCCACCATGTTCTTATACTACAGTACACAGCTAGGCACACACACAAATGCTCTTCCTCAGCACAGAGGCATTACATGAGGAAGCTGAGCTGCTGCAGGAGCAGTGTGGTTCAGATGTGGATAAACATAATACGTGGCTTGCAGATCACAGGTCAGACATGCTGACAGATGCGGATCGGATGCAGATCCACATGTGTCTGTGCAGGGCTCTACTTATTACTAGTGTTGTTTTGCTGCTTTAATAGGAGATCTTTTCAAGGCTGCATCTTTGGGGACTGATGCACCACCACAATGTGATGTGCTGGGCAAAGGAGGAAGGAGTTAATGGATTTTTGAGCTAGCTTGAGAGCAGATATTTAAAAACAGCCTGAACTGTAACCGGTTTGAAGGCTTGATTAAGATTCAACTGAATGCACACTTTCCTGTGGCAGATGGGATCTTGATGACTACATGACCCTGGACTATTTTGAAAACTGCCATTGGAAAAGTTTCCTACTGTTGATAGCAGTGGTATTGTCAACCAACACAGAGATAATAGTATTCTGATAGCTGATTGTAAAGGATCAACTTTCCTAGCTAGTGATAAGCGTGATTGCATAAGATCTTGATAGAAATGCAAGCTACTCATTCCAGAAATTTTAACATAAGATGAAGAAGCTGAGCAACTAGAAATGTTTTATTTAAAACTCGTCCTCTGGTTCCTCAGTGGATGAAGAACTGGATAGTACCAAAACATCTTGAAGTCCATTCATAAGATATGTACAAACACAAGACAAGAACTTTGATGGAAGCTCTTATGATCTAAATAAATTAAAGACGGAAGTGAGAAGTCAAACGGCAGGTATCTCAAAGATATACCAGAGAGGAGTTCAAGCTGCAAAATTATTAGCCTGATGGGTGGGGTGTTGGCTGAGCCAATTTTTGAAGAACTATATATGCAATATTCTATCACCTATATTATGATAGAGTCTAGACACACCAGTTAGGATTTAAGCTTCATTTCTCGGGTGAAAACAGCAAAAAAAGCAAGGAGTCTTGTGGCACTTAAAGACCAACAGATGTATTTATCACATGAGGTTTTTTTTTTTGTTTTTTTTTGGGGGGGGGGGGGGAATCCCACTTTGTCTGTGGGATTTTCCCCCAAAGCTCATGCGATAAATAAATCTGTTAGTCTTTAAGTGCCACAAGCCTCCTTGCTTTTTTTGCAGTTTTTGCTTTACCAGACTAACACGACTGCCCCTTTGGAATTTGTTGGGTGCTGTACAAAAGCATATGACCAACCATATCACCTATGAGAGACTATGTATTGCAACTCTCATTAGACTCAGATGTAAGTCAAATGCTGGTCACACAGGAAGAGTTCAAATGTCACAGTTCTGTGTAACAGCTGCTGCAGACACCATTTAGATCTGGATCTATTTTCAGATTTCAAACATACTCAACATTTAGGGTGCTCAAATATGAGATTTCTCGTGCAGGCTCTACTCTAACATACAATACTGGAGAAGAGTTACAGGAAATGAAGTGTATTTAGAACAAAACCCAAAACCAGAACAATCACAGTAACAAGCAATGCTTTTTGACCCGCTGCTAGAAATGTATTATGTGGAATTTGCTTCCTGAAAGCAATAGACAGGGTAAGTATTATAGCTTTTATGCCATTAAGGTAAAGGAATTTCAAATGCAGGTGGCTGAACAATATTTACCACAAACTACCGAGCCTCTCAAACAGCAAATCACTATGCATAATTTCCTAAAGAAGCAAATATTTAACACCACAGCATGCTAAGTCAGCACAATGATGCTCTGACATTCAAAAGGGCATACAGGTAATTTAAGGAAATGTAACCAACTTTAAATCAGTAGGTGTTTTTTTAATATAGCAGTGTGAAACCGACTACTGTGCAAACGTAAGTGACTGACCAATAGCACTACCTTAACCCTGGCACCGGACAGAGCCATACACTGCCCATTTCTCTACACAGACTGGTCAAAAGACTTTAATGACAACAAGAACCATTCTTCTTTGAGCGCTGCTCGGATGCATTCTGTAGTAGGTGTCTCCGTGCTGGACTGGCCAGAAAATTTTTGTCCCAGCCCCTCAGGAGAGGGTAGGCGGCCTCTGCCCCTTGTGCCACCCTATGGCTATATATATGGCCGCCTCCTGACCCCTCCCCAGTTCCATTTCTTCCACCTTCCATGTCGGATCTGGAACGTCTGCTCCTTGCTAACGCAAGCAGCCTGTCCTCCTCCTTTGAGCTTTTCACCTGACTGGGAGGACCTCCTCGTGGACATAGTTCCACCACAGGAGACTTCCACCATCGGGCCGGAACACTGTTGAATTTGCCAGGGTTTCAACCCTGCTCCAAGAGTGGCAAGGACTTCCCCCGGGATGATCCCCATGGGAACTGACTCTGGTGCCTAGGCAAAGACCACCTGTTCTCAGCCTGTTCCTTATGTCTCTCATTTAAACCGAGGACCATCAAGGAGAGGGAACACTGGCGCTGTGCCTTAGCCTCTGAGCAGGCTTGGCACTCTTCACCGGAGGCTTTGGGTTCCTGCCCGGCGCCAAGACCCAGCTTGGCACCGGAGCCCACAAAGCACCGTACCACCAGTAGCCACCGCCGCACAACCTCAGTGCTGACTCCGGCACCTCGGTGCCAACCCGGCACCCCGGCACCACTCGAGGTCACCCCCGGCACAGTCCGGTACCCGGATCATGCTGGCAGCAAAGCTCAATACTGCCGGTACCCGGATCACCCCGGCGCCGTTTGCCGGCATCTCCAGTGCCATTGGCCCAGTGCAGCCTGGCATCGTCGGTGCCATGTTCACCCCAGCACCAACCGCAATCACCCTCACCACCGCAGACTCGGTGCAGCCCGGTACCATGAGAGCGGGAGCCTTCCCAGCTAGGCGGCTCCCTTCCATAGGTGAGGACTTGCCATCGGGCCGCTTGGAGTTGCTCCTAGTGCCGTCAACCCCTGAAGCGGTGGAGGCCGCCTGAGCTGCCCTCCTACTTCCCACACCACCTGCCCCAATCCAAGCCTTTACGTCCAAGGCCTGGGTCCATCGTGGGCGTCGCTCTCCATTGCCATACAGACCTCCGTCATCTACTCCATTGGGCCCCAGTACTGTAGGGCCATCCCCATGGCAACATATCACCTTGCCATCGCTGGTACCATCCCTGGAGTCTCACTCTCCTTCCCCCACTTCCAGCCCAGAGGAAGGGCCTTTGAGGGGCTCCAAGCAACCTCAGTGCCGCACTTTGGCACCGTCGCCGTTCCATTTCCGCCCACAGGAATGGTTCCCCTGGGACACTCCCTCCCCATCACAGCAAGCTCCCAGTACCGCCCTGTCCCCAGCACCGGGTTCCTATACAAGGAATCTGTCGGGGCACTTTGACTTGCTGCACTGCACTACAGTCCACCTAGGGATGGAGTTACAGCCCTTGGGTCCCCCTCCGGATACTCTCTTCGGGCCAGCCTTTGCCTTGGCAGACCCCTGACAGTCCCACTTCATCCGAGTGTCTGGGACCTCATGTCTTCCTGTGGCAGAGCCCAAGCTCTACTGCCCCGGTTTCGGACACAGTGAGAATTAAATACTGGGTCCCCGAATCGGACTTCCCTTCCCTCGCCCATCACCCGGTCCTCCCAAGGGACGTGGTGCAAATGGCGTTAGGTCCCGAGGAGCTCCCTAGCAACCCCTTCCCATCTTCCAGAGAAGCCAGGGAATTGGACCGCTTGGGCCATAAGGTCTATTCCTCCTCCGCCTTCCAGCTACGGATGGCAAACAACCAAGCCATAACCAGCAGATACTTGTTGCATGTGTGGGAGTCGGTTGCGAAATTCCAACGTTTGCTTCCACCACAGGCAAGAGAGGAGCATGATGCCTTTCTAGAGGAAGGTAACAATCTCCCAGGACCTCCTCCTCTTGGCCCGTGACGCAGTGGATACAGCCGCCCATACTATGGCGTCGGCAGTAACTATCTGCCAAGTGGCGTGGCTCAGGGAGGCTAGAGTGCCCCCTAATGCACAGCAGGTGGTCCTTGACCTGCCTTTCGGAGGGGACGCCGTTCCCTCCAGAAACCCTATCCGTGGAGGGCATGGCATGGGACTCCAGGGGAAAGGCCAAATACTTCTGCCTCCTCCCTCCTGGACCCGCCCCTCCCACATAGACCTCTTGGGGCGACGCCCCCCCCTTCCAATTCCCACTCATTCTACATCATTGTGGGAAACCAGACATAGCTTTTTCCTTTCACCGCTATCATCCCATTGCTAGGGTGCTCAGACCTCTTCTATCTCTCACCTGTAACGAAGGTGCCCACCCTAATTGGCTGCCACACTATTCCTGAGACATCCGGGATGAAATAGTTTCAGTGCATCGCTGCAGTGGACAGTTGATGCCCTCTCTCCCCCTTTGAGGGAGGAACAGGTTTGATCGGGACCAGCTTTCCTCCTGTGCTACTGCGACCACAGGCACACTAATTTTGGCTGTGTACCCTCCCCCATCTTGGACAGACACGGGGCATGCCAGCCAAACCCCTCTGCACCATCGGTACATCTGTACCAAGGTCCACTCCTAGACATCCTCGGCAGCTCCTACTTCGGGCACCCAGAGTGGATCTGCCCCCCCACCCTTTTTCTCAGGTACCGTTTAACTGCCAACCCCTGCGCTGGTTCGCAACAGGATGGGTATTGGCAGGGACAAGAAGCACGTCTCATAGTAGCCCCAGATATGGCTGCAGAGGCTCTGACATGTGCAGACATGGCGTTCATCGGGACGCAGAACCACTCTTGTGTACCCAAATGCCCTACATCAGATAAGCCCCATTCTCGTTCCTGGGTCGAGGGGGGACACCCTCCCCTTGCTAGCATACCACCAGCACGCCGAGTAGACCATCTCTACTGGGGCTCTCGACACCTCTGTTCGATGAGAACCTCTGCTACTCTACCCGTCAAGCAGGACATATTCGCATCATCATGGCGGACCTTAGCCTCCAGGGAAGGCCAAGGCAGAGTGGTCCATCTCTGCCACCCTATAGCCCCCTTCTTCACAGTAGCTGAGGCCCTGTAACAGCCCCTTCCCGTGTAAGCAACCTCAGTTGTTATCAGGACACCTTATCCTGTGAGTCCTTGTCCTAGGACCACCCTACCAGAAGCGGTGGCCAGCCCTCCTCATATCTTTCCCTACCTCCCTCCCACTTCAATCGCAAAGCACAGTTCTAGTGTCCTGACTTGGAACCTTCAAGATCAGGGAACTTTTAGGGACGGTGCCAATGTCGTTTTTCCCATGGCAGGGGAGCAGCAGTGGGATACATTATCTTGGGCCTTCTATATCAGCACCTGCTTTCGTGGCATCAGTCCCCTGTCATGGCTGGGCGAAAGGCGGCACTCCAGGCATGGAAACTCCTCCACTGAGTTGCTTGTAATTGCCCTCCCTAGCCTCCCTGCCTTTCAGACACACATACCTGAGCAGAGGGCACTGCTCCTTGGGCGTCCGTCAACCCGCTATACCTGATTGGGGATCAGCAGTTCAAACGGTGGGGTCACCTCCATGTGATGTTGGTGATATATATATATATATATATATATATATATATATAGAAAAAAAAATTCCCCTCTCACCCCTACAGGTGGTATGCGTCTTCCTCAACCTCGGGTCCTCTACCAGAGGCCTGGGAGTTTGAGGGTTCTGCGCAGTATCTTAGCTGTTCCTAGCACTGCACTCTTCTGGACAGAGAGCTCTGATCTTGTTCCTGGGATCTGTTGGAGCCACTCTCTCAGCTTAGGAGTCACAGCCCCGAGTGCTCCTACCACCGCTGGGACCACTTTGGCCTTCACTTTCCACATTCTCTCTAGTTCCTCTTTCAGGTCCTGGTACTTCTCCAGCTTCTCATACTCCTTCTTTCTGATGTTGCTGTCACTTGGCACTGCTACAGCTATCACCACCGCTGTCTTCTGGTCCTTGTCTATTACCACAATGTCTGGTTGATTGGCCAGTACCTGCCTGTCCGTCTGGATCTAGAAGTCCCACAGAATCTTAGCCCTGTTATTCTCCACGACCTCCAGTGGGATCTCCCATCTGGTCTTGGGAGGGTCTAGCCCATACACTGTGCAGATGTTCCTGTACACAATGCCAGCTACTTGACTGTGCCGTTCAGTGTATGCTGTTCCTGCCTGCCTCTTACATCCTGCCACTATGTGTTGGCTGTAGTGACTGAACAGCATAGTGGTTAGGCGCACTGCCCTTGATATAGGAGATCAGGGTTCAAATCCTGGTTAGTACCTACCTACCTTTCCAGTAGGGGTCCTTAGGCAAAAGACCCCCTAACTCCTCACTTGCCTACCTTGAATATGAGAGTGACACAAACTAGGAGAGTCATGCTGGCTTGGACGTCACCTGGATTAACAACATCCGTGCCAGATGCTGGGGAACCAGGACACTCTGATGGTAAGTGGGCTACTGGAACAAACCATGCATGGAGGAGACAAGAGAACCTGGAATTGATATATAGATATATTTCCTATTTTCTGAAGTACTCAGAAATTCAAAGGCTTGTATCCCCCATAAGGAATGTCATCCGGTACTCCAGTCGGACATAACCTTCCGCACTGGGTTCTCTAAACCCAGGGTACCTCTGCGATGCCGCGGTTGATCTTCTCCAGGCAGATTCACTTCCTAGGTGGTCAGAATATCATCTCTCCTTCCCCTGGCAACTGTATTTTTCGGGGTACCTCTGCCTCAATGTGTCCTTTCCCTTGGTGCTCACGTACGCACAACGTGGCTGCGGCAATATTCTTCTCTGGTGGTGCCCAAGGCATGCAAGACCGTATCCCTAATACAGCACATCTACGAGCCCTTTGGCCACCTCGACCTGGTAGCCAAGCGGTTGCTGGCATTGTTCCCCACCTTCCCTTCCCCCATTCTCATACAGTACAGACCGAAAGCGGGCTCTCTCTGCGAGTTCTCACACTACCAGACCTCTTATAGGTACCAAACCACCAGCACTGCTTCAAGCCATTACGCTGTCTCATGGGTGCTAGTGTCCTGGGGTACCCCTCTAATGAGAAACCCATATTTCAGTACCATAGTTAGATGGAAGCGTGCACTTTGCATACTACTTGAGATTCTCTAGCCGGCATGCCCTGTGCCTCCCACCGCACCACTTTTGGCTTTGGCCTTCAGTGTTCTGGCTTGAAGTGTCTTGCTCAGACTCCTCTCGATTGTTTTTGGGGTTCCCTTCCCCAAAGCAACTATGTACTTTCACTCCTACTCTCATTGACCAGGCCCCGCTAGGGCTAGTTGTGGCCAGCCAAAGGGATAAGGTTCCTCCCTCTTGCGGCTACCTGCGTAGTCTGCAGTCGCCCTGGCTAGACCGTGACTCATAGACTCATAAACTCTAAGGTCAGAAGGGACCAATATGATCATCTAGTCTGACGTCCTGCACACTGCAGGCCATAAAACCTCACCCACCCACTCCTGCAATGAACGTCAAACCCATAACAGCTACTAAAGTCCTCAAATCATGATTTAAAGACTTTAACACAGAGAATCAACCAGCAAGTGAGCCATGCCCAATACTACAGAGGAAGGCAAAAAACCCCAGTGCCCAAGCCAATCTCCCCTGGAGGAAAATTCCTTCCAGACCCCCAAATATGGTGATCAGTTAAACCCTGAGCATGAGGGCAAGTCCACAACAGCCAACCAAGAAGAACTTCTCTGTAATAACTCAGAACCCATTCAATCAAATCTGTACAAAATCTGTAATAACTCAGAACCCATTCAATCAAATACCCATCACCAGTAGTAAAAGACAGACAATGGCCAAGCTACACTGTCCATCATATCATTCCCTCCATAAACTTATCAAGCTCGGTTTTGAAGGCACCTAAGGTTTTTGCCCCCACCATTTCCCTTGATAGACTATTCCAGAACTTTACTCCTCTGATGGTTAGGAATGTGCGTCTAATTTCAAGCCTAAATTTTCTGAAGGACAGTTTGTATCCATTTCTTCTTGTGTCTACATTAGCGCTGTATTCTAATAATTCCTCTCCATCTCTTGTATTGATCCCTCTACTGTATTTATAAAGAGCAATCATATCTCCTCTCAGCCTTCTTTTGCTCAGACTAAACAAACCAAGCTCTTTAAGTCGTCTCTCATAGGAAAGATTTTCCATTCCACGAATCATCCTTGCAGCCCTTCTTTGCACCTGTTCCAGTTTGACTTCATCTTTCTTAAACATGGGTGACAAGAACTGTACACAATACTCCAAGTGAGGTCGCACCAGTGCCTTGTATAATGGTACTAACACCTCCCTATCTCTACTGGAAATACCCCTTCTGATACACCCCAGGACTGCATTAGTTTTTTTCACTGCGACTTCACATTGGCTACTCATTGTCATTCTGGGATCAACCAGTATGCCCAGGTCCTTCTCCTCCCCCATCTCTTCCAGCTGATGCATTCCCAACTTATAAGAAAAATTCCTATTATTTGTCCCTAAGTGCATGACCTTGCACTTCCCATTGTTGAATTTCATTCTATTTCTAATGCTCCACTTCACAAGGTCATCCAAATCTTTCTGTATGCTATCCCAATCCTCCTCCATATTGGCAATACCTCCCAGCTTGGTGTCATCTGCAAACTTAATTAGCACATTCCCACTTTTTGTGCCAAGGACAGTAATGAAAAGGTTGAATAAGATGGGTCCCAGGAATGACCCTTGGGGAACTCCACTAGTAACCTCCTTCCAGCTAGACAGTTCACCTTTCACTATGACCCTCTGTAGTCTCCCCTGTAACCAGTTCTTTATCCATCTTTCTATTTTCATATTAATCCCCATCTCCCGCACTTTAACTAATAATTCCCTGTGTGGAACTGTATCAAATGCCTTGCTGAAATCTAAGTAAATTAGGTCCACCGCATTCCCTTTATCCAAAAAATCTGTTATCTTCTCAAAATAGGAGATCAGGTTGGTCAGGCATGATCTACCTTTTGTAAAGCTGTGTTGCATTTTATCACAGTTACCATTTTCCTCAATATCCTTAAGTACTTTCTCCTTCAAAATTTTCTCCAAGACCTTGCATACTGCTGAAGTCAAACTGACAGGCCTGTAGTTACCTGGATCAATTTTACTCCCTTTCTTGAAAATAGGGAGTACATTAACAATTCTCCAGTCATAAGGCACAGCCCCTGTGTTCACTGATACTTTAAAAATCCTTGCTAAAGGGTTGGCAATTTCATGTGCAAGTTCCTTCAAAATTCTTGGATGAAGATTACCTGGACCCCCTGATTTAGTTCCATTAAGCTGCTGAAGCTTGGCTTCCACCTCAGACATTGTAATTTCCACTTCTACATTCCCATTAGTTGCCCTACCTCTGTCCCCAATCTCACCATCACCCTCATTAAAGACAGAGGCAAAGTACTTATTTAGATATTCAGCCATGCCTAGATTATCCTTGATCTGTACCCCATCTTCAGTGTATAGTGGTCCAACCTCCTCCTTATGGGTTCTCTTTCTATTTATGTAGCTGAAGAACCTTTTACTACTGGTTTTGATTCCCTTTGCAAGGTTCAACTCTGCTTGGCTTTTGGCCTTCCTCACTTGATCCCTACATGCTCTGACCTCTAAAAGGTAGTCCTCCTTTCCTGTCCCTCCCAACTTCCACTCCTTGTAGGCCTTGTGTTTCCTCCTAATCACCTGTTTAAGATGTACATTCATCCAGCTTGGTTTAGAACCCATGCCTGAAAATTTTTTCCTCTTTTTTGGAATGCATGCTTCAGATAGTTCCTGCAGCTTTGTCTTGAAGCAGTTCCAAGCATCCTCAATGTTCATATCCATGAATTCTTTGGTCCAGTCCACTTCCCTAGCTAATTCCCTTAATTTTTTGAAGTTAGTCCTTTTGAAGTCAAAGACTTTGGTCACAGATTTATTTTTCTTTATCTTTCCATTCAGTTTAAATGGGATTAAGCTCATGATCACTAGAACCTAGGTTGTCCCCTACAACTAATTCCTCTATGAGGTCCTCACTACTGACTAATACCAAAGCTAAGATCGCATCTCCTCTCGTTGGTTTGGAAACCGCTTGATGCAGAAATTCATCTGCTATCATCTCCAAGAAAATCTGGGCCCCTTTACTGCTGCTAGTGCAAATCCACCAGTCTATATCTGGGAAGTTAAAATCTCCCACAACAACACAGTTCTCACTAGTGTTTACCTCCTTAAAGGCCTTAAAGAGTTCTCTATCCATGTCCAGATCAGATCCCGGCAGTCTGTAACACACCCCAAGCATTAATCCAGGAGAAACTCTAGTAGCTTTCTTCTCCAATGTGATTTTGGCCCAGATAGACTCTCTCCTGCTAATTTCATCACTCTGAATTTCTTTGCAATCTATTGCATCATTGATACACAATGCCACACCACCACCTTTGCCATTACATCTGTCTTTCCTAAAAAGCACAAAGCCTTTGATGCCCGTATACCAGTCGTGACTACTATTCTACTATGTTTCTGTTATCCCTATAACATCCGGTTTCAATTCCTCTACTAGTAGTTCCAGTTCCTCCATTTTATTACCTAGGCTTCTCACATTGGTTTATAAATATTTTAGCTTTTGCTGCTCGGCTGTGCTCACATTCTGTACCCGACATGGCCTTTTATTACTACTCCCAACATCGCCCCTCAGACCAGGATTTGTGCTTCCCTCCTTTCTAGCATCTATACTGTCTTTTCTGAATTCAGTTTCCTGCCCCTCAATGCTAGTATCAGGTGTAGAGATTGTCTGAGCATCTCCCAACCATCTCCCCATAGTCCTTAGTTTAAAGCTCTCAATCAATTGAGCTAGCCTCCCTCCCAGAAGTCTGTTACCCTCCCTACTCAGGTGAAGTCCATCCCTAGCAAATAATCTTCTCTCCATGAATGCCTCCCAGTGCCCATACATCCCAAAGCCCTCCTTGTACAACCATTGCCAGAGCCATCTGTTAACTGCCAGAATCTTCTCACAGCTATGTTGTCCTCCTCTAGGGACAGGCAGAATCCCGCTAAAGACTACCTGAGCCTCCAGCTCCTTCAGAGTCCTCCCCAGCCTGGCATAGTCTCCTTTGATACACTCCAATGAGAATTTAGCTATATCATTCGTACGCACATGAAGGATAATCAGAGGATTCTTTCCTGCTCCCATATGGATCCTCTTCAGCCTCAGATCCACATCGTGTATCTTAGCTCCAGGCAAGCAGCACACCCTCCTGTTCTCAGAGTCACTTCTAGTTACAGGCTTGTCTGTCCTCCTCAGCAGAGGATCCCCAATCACATACACTTGCCTTTTCCTTGAAACAGAGTGCTTCTCCGGTCTATCCCCAGTTCTCTTGGTCCGGGAGTCATGATGTCTACAGTTGCTGTTTACAATCTTTTGCATCCGCTCCTGAATGCTCCCTGGGCTCTTATTTATCTCCAGAGGCTCAACTCCCCCTTGAATGGGACTAGCTGCTTTCCTCTTCTTCCTCACACTCCCACCTTCAGTATTCCTCTGCTGGTCTCCTTTATTTGCTAATTCAGCAAACCTGTTACTGAGTTCTATTTCACCTTCATTAGCTGGTCTTTTTCTCTGCCACCTTTTCACAGTCACATGTTTCCACTGCTCACTTTCCTCACCTAGCAGTCTCCCCTCAGAACTGGTTGCTCTTGTTTCTACCTGCAGGTCTGAGTTTTTGTCTCCAGCCTGTCCAGTCCTCTGCTCATCAACTGTTCAAACCCCCTTCTAAACTCAACCATAGTTGCCACCTGCATCTCCAACTCTTGGATTTTCTCCTCCAACAGCTCTATGAGGCAGCTCTTCATACAAACAAAATTCTTCAGAGTTATACCCTCCAAAATGGTGTACCTCCCACAGCTTCCACATCCTCTCATCTTCATTGTCTCTTCTCTTGCTGGAGTGATTTCTGCTGCTCCCTCCATCTCTGCCATAAGTCTGTCTTATTCCCTCTCAAACTCCCCTGTTAACAGCCCTGTTGCCTGCTCCTGGTGCTGCTGCAGCAGGTGCTGCAGCTTGCTTGAGTGGCTGCTTTTATAGCTCCCCCAACAGGAAGGCTCCACCCCTAATTGGGGTCACCTGATCCCAACTGCCACTCAGCCCCTGCAAACTGAGGAAGAAGGAAAAAAAAAAAGAAAAATAAAGCCAAACCACAACATTTTTCAGGAGTTCACCACCAATAACAATATGTAGGATAAGGAGAACAGCTTGCAGTGGAACAGGTTGGAGGAGCACCTTAGTCTTCCCATTATTGAGAGCAAGTCCCAGGCAAAGTCCCAGTGACTTCAGTTGTAAGAACATTGTTTCCACTTCCAACAGGTGATTTTTAACCATACATTCCAAATAATCCTTAGCAAAATCCACTGTATTCAAAAGGAACCCAGAATATGTACATATGCTGGGACATATTTATTTTGCTTCACAGTCTCATAATTTTTGATAACCCAAAGTTTTAATTTAAAAATATTGAGGCTTTGCTTAATGCCAAAATATTATCATTCTGGAATAAATGCAAACATCTCAATTTAATCTGTAATGTGTTGAAAGCTACACAGCTGAGCAGTGAAGTGAAGTCTAGGATGGCTCCAACATTCCTGTTTTCCATTCAATCCATGACGTCTGACAAAATCATTTAAAAACATACAATGAAAGAATGATTAACATGAAACCTGAACTATTTAACAGTTTTCTGTCACTGGTGAGGTGCTGTGCATTCAAAGCCGGTCTTTTTCTGTACATAAATATTAAACAAACCAACCAACCAAAAGTATTAGGATTAAAACGATAATGGAATTGCTATGAGATTTGTTGAAAATGTTTAAAGAAATTTCCATCCCAGTGAAGTTGTGTTTTTGGATCCACAGAAACACTGAAGGAAATTTTCAAACAAGTCTTTTTTTAAGAATGTCAGATAAGCCAGTGGTCTTCAAAAAGGTTTCTACCAACTATCAGAAAGAGGACTGTTTGGCCATAGTAATCTTTCACTCTTCCTCCCCAACTGATAAATAGAACACCTGCTGTTTCTCCTCTACGTGCAAATATATAATGGCTCTTCAACAGAAGTTTTCCAAAAAATGCTATTCACAGAGGGGAACAAAGGAGAACATCAGGTAAAAGAAAGAAAAGATGCTTTTCTACCCTGTATTTGTTAGTAGAAAGTACTAAGATATTAAATGAAAATCCGCAAACCACATGAATGTAATATAAAACACTGTAATCTACATTCAGAATAGATGCATCATGAAGTTAATTGTGTAAAATCAACTTTAACCTGTGACATTAATACTACCAGTGAGATAATTCATACTAAAAAAATCTCTCTTTCACTATTAACATGTGAAGGCTTCTTGTGATTCAAAGCAAACAAGGAGTCCTGCGGCACTCTTAAAGACTAACAAATATGCATTAGTATTACAGTTCTCGCACTTCATCAATAAATGTAAATACTTTAAAAATAACATTAGTATACTGTCAAACAGTGAGAAAAACTAGATTTGTAAATTCTTTTCAAGATGGAGTAACCAAAAGATACTTTTTATGTAGATTGTAAGCTCCATGGGGCAGGGACCTCTTTTTTTTTTTTTTTTTATTCTAGATAGACTGTACAGCACCTAGCTCAGTGAGTTTCTTGTCTTTGGCTAGGGCTTTTAGGCACTATGGTACCACAAATAAACAAAGGGATAGTGCCCCACTTATTAAACAACTGATATCACAGAAAATGACAAAGCAAAGAATACAGGGAATTACAAACAAACTTGAAAACTTGCACTCCCCATAAGACATGACATTAGCGTGGTTGAACCTCAGCTTCAGATCTCATCTACTTGAAGAAAATTTGTACCAGAGCATCATCATCAATTTCAGAATAATGTCTGAAATCTCTACAGACCCACTGCCCCAGCTCAAAGAAATAAGATACACTGATCCAAACTCTGCTTTGCACTAATGCAGAACATCTTAATTACCATTGTAAGAACCTATCTTAAAGTCTAAATCAATGCAGCACAAAATTTGTGTGTACACACAAGGGGTAATATTTGCAAAATTACTTAAGTTTCTTAAGAGTCTCAGACTTTATCTACACTCTAAGCCTACGCCAGAATCGCCATCTATGTCTCAATGAAAGTCAGAATGGCTTATGCTCTTAAATGAAAATTTTTTTGAAAATTTTACTCCTGGTTTAACTGTGATATAATTATTTTTCTTGTGACTCCCAATTATTAATGTTTCTAAGTATTGCCTACAGCTAATTATGAATACAGGGTTAGCAATGTTGTTCACTCACTTTGTTAATGCCATAGTCATATTGCAAAATGCCATAATATCAGCTGCAACTGAGATTAGAAGAGATATATGAATGTGTGCAAAGCAAAGCACCAAATCAATTTTGAGTACACTGTGTATTGAATCTACAAAACTGGGTTCTTAGAACAGTTCTACTGAGCCTATTATAGCCTGGTTAGCCTCAGAAATACTAACAAAATAAAAATGACAGACAGCTGAGATAGTCAATGCATTTGAAATTTGACTTTCACAGCACAAAACAAAAACAAAACAAAAAAAGGAATATTGATTCTCTTGAGTAAATTCTCACGAGCTAAATATCGTGTAATAAATTCAGAGTTAATTTTGTCTTTGACTTCATAACAAAAAGCACTGACGAAAATATTACATAACCAGATTTTAAAGCCAAGATTTTTTAAAAAGCAAACCTCTTAAATCAACAGGGGAGCACCTAACTAAATGATTTACTGTTAAAAAGATTTTCATCTAGTTCACTGGGAGCTGCTGTATGCTCTGAAAATCAGGTCATTTATTCAGAAACTGAAATAAGGATTTAGAAGCCAATATAAAGTACTCATTTTTGATCACGTAGGTTAAAATTTCTTTGGCAATCAGTCTTGTGTAATGTATATTTTGATACCTGCTAACCCAATATTCACAGTGTAGATTCTAAAGCAATTTTGTCAAGGCTTCCTGCTAAAACTGATATTATGGAAAGACATTACAATTTTAATGCAGGTCATTTTACAGGTCCCTGAACTGCCAAAAAATTATTGAAGACTCCTGTCGCCTTAAGGAAAGTGTTGATTTTATTAAAATAAGGTAAATGCCATGAGGACAACAATGATTTTGTGACTTTCACAAGATATTTTTTCAAGATTTTTAGAAACAAGACTCCTGACAACAAAGAAACAGTGTATGTTTCAGTGGTTCCCAACATTTTCTCTGCTGTGGCACACCACGGTACCTTTAATTAATTTGAGGCACACCACCATATAGTTTCTAAATGAACTCATGAATATTCAGGAGTGAATGAGCCAGTCCAGAGCCCTTTGAGTAGTTTTTCGAAAAAATTTTGTGGCATACCTGATCAGGCCTGATGGCACACTGTTTGCGAAACACAGGTATATTTGGCATCTGAAGGTGATGACCCAAAGGCTCCTATAAAATGCTTTAAAAAGAAAAAAAGTACACCAAAACTTGCAGTGAATGATACTGGATTGAGCTTCCTCTTTTTTCTAGAAGGACTTTTAGGGAACAAGAGAGTAAAAGTCAGTCTCTGTGTCTGTTCAAACCTAAGCCTCTGCTAAGCCTGCAAACAGTGTAATTTGAACTGGATGATCACTTATTTCACACAGAAAAAATGTCCATTGATTTTAATTAATAATGACAAGTGCTAACTTTGGCATAGCAAATGGAAATATCTGATTTACATATATATTAATTCCCCACACTATGTAGGTAATAACTATCTATAGAACCATAGGGTTGGAAGGGACCTCACGAGGTCATCTAGTACAACCACCTGCTAAAAGTAGCACCATTCCCACTAAAACATCCCAGATGCGATTT
Organism: Podocnemis expansa; assembly: GCA_007922195.1. Taxonomy (NCBI): domain Eukaryota; kingdom Metazoa; phylum Chordata; order Testudines; family Podocnemididae; genus Podocnemis; species Podocnemis expansa. The sequence goes on from ML681992.1 coordinate 33,836,949, forward strand.
TGTCTAACTGGGCCTTAAATGTTTCCAAAGACAAAGATTCCACCACCTCCCTAGGTAAGCTAGTCCAATCCTTCACCACCCTCCCACTGAGAAAGTTTTTCTTAATATCCAACCATGACCGCCCCAGCTGCAGCTTGAAACCATTACTCCTTGTACTGTCTGTCCCCTGTTACTACTGAGAACAGTCTAGCTCCCGCCTCCTTGGAGCACCCCTTCAAGTAGCTGAAGTTTGCTATGAAATCCCCCCTCAGTCTTCTCTTTTGCAGACTAAATAAGACCAGTTCTTTCATTCTCTCCTTGTAAGTCATGCGCCCCAAGCCCATAATCATTTTTGTTGCTCTCCACCGGAATCCATTTTTAAGTTTGGCCACATCCTTTCTATAGTGTGGAGCCCAAACTAGCCACAGTATTCCAGATGTGACCTCACCAGCTCCGAATAGAGGAGAATAATTACAACCCTTGATCTGCTGGCAACACTCCTGTTGATGCAGACCAATATGCCGTTGTCCTCTTTGGCAACAAGAACACATTGTTGACTCATATCTAGCTTCCCATCCACCATGACCCCCAGGTCCTTCTCTACAGTGCTGCTACTTAGCCAATCAGTCCCCAGCCTATACTAGTACATAGGATTTCTTCATCCTAAATTCAGGACCTTGTACTTGTCCTTGTTGAACCTCATCAGATTTTGTTTGGCCCAATGCTCCAAATTGTCAAGGTCTCCCTTAATCCTATCCCTGCCCTCCAGGGTGTTTCCCAGTCCCCTCAGCTTGGTGTCACCTGTGAATTTACGGAGCATGCAATCTATCCACTTATCCAGATCATTAACAAAGATGTTGAATAGAACCAACCCCAGGATCAACTCCTGGGGCACTCCACTAGTTGATGGCTGCCAAAAAGACACTGAGCCATTGATCCCTACCCACTGAGCCCAATGATCTAGTCAGCTTTCTAGCCACCCTACAGTCCATTCATCCAAATCTTAATTCCTTAACTTGCTGACAAGAATACAGTGGGAAATCGTATCAAAAGCTTTGCTAAAATCGAGGTATATGACATCAATGGCTATTCCCGCATCCACATAACCAGTCACATCACAGAGTGCAATCAGGTTGGCCGGGCACAATTTGCCCTTGATGAATCCATGCTGACCGCTCCTGATCACTCTATTTTCCTTCAGGTGTTTCAGAATGGATTCTTTGAGGACCCGCATCATGAGTTTTCCAGGGATTGAGGTGAGGCTGATTGGTCTGTAGCTCCCTGGGTCTCTCTTTTTCCCTTTCTTGCAAATAGGTACTATATTTGCCTTTTTTGAGTCATCCACAACCTCCCCCATTTGCCACAAGTTTTCAAAGATAATGGCCAATGGCTCTGCAATCACACTGGCCAACTCCCTCAGCACCCTTGGATGTAATTCATTTGGCCCCACTGATGTGTGCACACCCAAATTCTCTCATCAGTCCTCAATCTGACCTTCCATCACCAGGGGCTGTTCTCCTCTCCATTCTGTGTTACTGAGTGTCATCATCTGGGACCTGACCCTGCCGGTGAAAAAAGCATTGAGTACTTCAACCTTTTCTGTATCATCTGCCATGAGGATATCTGCTCCATTCAGTAAGGGACCTGCACAGTCCCTGATCCTCTTCTTGTTACTGATATACTTGTAGAACCTCTTCCTGTTACCTGTCACATCCCTTGCTAGCTGCAACTCTAATTACCCTTTGACCTTTCTGATTTTATCCCTGCAGAGCCTGAGCAATATCTTTATATGCCTCCCTAGTCACCTGTCCAAGCTTCCACTTCTTGTGAGCTTCCCTTTTGTATTTCAGCTCATCACAAAGTTCTCTGCTAAGCTATGCTGTGCACATTCAATATTTGACATTCTTTCTGCACGTTGGAATGGTATCTTCTTGTTCCCCTAGTAGGGTTTCTTTAAAATACAGTCAGCTCTCTTACACACCTTTCCCCTTCAGATCAGCTTCCCAAGTGATCCTGCCCATCAGTTCCCTGACGGAGCCAAAATCTGCTTTTCCAAAGTCCAAAAGTCTGTGTTCCGTGTCTTTCCCCTCTTCCTTGGATCAGGATCCTGAACTCTACCATCTCATGGTCACTGCTGCCCAGGTTGCCATTCACATCTACTTTCCCAATCAATTCTTCTCTGTTTGTGAGCAGCATGTCAACCAGTGCAAGACCCCTAGCTGGTTCCTCCAGCATTTGTACCATGAAGTTGTTCTTAATGCTCTCCAAAAACTTCCTGGATAATCTGCGCACTACTGTATTCCCCTTCCAGCAGATGTCAAGGTAACTGAAGTCCCCCCATGAGAACCAGGGATCATGATCTAGAAACTTCTGCAAGTTGACCATAGAATGTATCCGCCTTCTCTTTCTGGTCTGGTGGTCTCTAGCAGACACTCACCACGACATCACCCTTGTTGCCCTCTCCTCTAAATGTAACCCTAAGACTTTCAAGAGGCTTGTTTCTGCTTTCATAGTGGAGCTCTGAGCAGTCAATAAAGTTCTTTTACATATAGTGCTACTCCTCCACTTCTTCCCTGACTGTCCCTCCTGAAGAGTTTATACCCACACCTGGCAGTGCTCCAGTCATGCAAGCTATCCCACTGTGTTTCTGTTATTCCAATTGCACCATAGTTCCTTGCCTGTGTGTCATTACAATCAATTCTTCCAGCTTGTCTCCCAGGCTCCTTGCATCTGTGTACAGTCACCTAAGATACTGGGCCGACTGCCCTACTTTCCCCTGCCGATTCTCTCTCCTGTCACATCTTTCTCCTTGGATTTTCTCCCGGTGTCCTCCTTCCCTACTCAGGTCAGGTAGCAAGGTTTCATTAGGACACCTAAGATGCTGATTTGATCTCCCCCTCCCCCTGCAAGTTCTGACTAGACTCTGTCTTATCCCTGCTGTTACAGCCCAGCTCCCCCCAAGTTCCTTCCCTTCCAGCAGATCACTTACCTGTGGGCTTTTGTCACCTCGCCCCTTCAAACCTAGTTTAAGGCCGTCCTCACTAGGTTAGTCAGGATATGTCCAAATATTGTCTTCCTTGATAGGTGGAGTCCCTCTCTGCCTAGCAGTCCTTCTTCCTGGAACAGCACCCAGTGGTCGAGAGAGCCAAAGCCCTCCTGGTAACACCATCTTCGCAGCCAGGTATTCATCTCCAGGATGCATTTGTGTCTGCTCAGGCCCCTATCCTTGACTGGAAGGATCAAAGAGACCACCACCTGTGTACTAAACTCCTTCACCCATGCTCCCAGAGCTGTGTAGTCATTCCTGATCTGCTGAAGGTCACATCTGACAGTAATACAGTACTCATGCCTACATGGATGAGTAGCATGCGGTAGTAGTCAGAAGGACGGATGATTCTCGACAATCCCTCTGTAGTGTCTCAGATACTGGCCCCTCGCAGGCAGCATATGTCCCAGGACATCATCTCAGGGCAACGGATGAATGTCTCTCTCCCCCTTAGAAGACAGTCCCCAACCACCACTACCCCATGTTTCTTCTGGCTGTGGTCTATGCCTATAGTCTACGTCTATGCCATATAGAATCATAGAATCCTAGGGTTGGAAGGGACCTCATAGGTCATCTAGTCCAACCCCCTGCCAGAGGCAGGACCACTCCCACTAAACCATCCCAGTCATGATTTTATCCAGCCGGGCCTTAAACACCTCCAAAGATGGTGACTCCACCACCTCCCTTGGCAGCTCATTCCAATGTTTCATCACTTGCCTAGTAAAAAAGTTTTTTCTAATATCCAGCCTCGACCTCCCTAACCGCAACTTGAGACCATTGCTCCTCGTCCTGTCCTCCTTTACTACCGAGAATAGTCGAGCTCCATCTTCCTTGGAGCACCCCTTCAAGTAGTTGAAGGTTGCTATTAAATCCCCCCTCAATCTTCTCTTCTGCAGACTAAATAAGCCTAGTGCTTTCAGTCTTTCCTCATAGGGCTTGTGCTCCAGCCCTTTAATCATTTTGGTTGCCCTCCTCTGAACTCTCTCCAGTAGGTCCCTGTCCTTTTTGTAGTGGGGAGCCCAAAACTGAACACAGTATTCCAGATGTGGCCTCACCAGTGCAGAATAGAGGGGAATGATCACATCCCTTGATCTGCTGGTAATACTTCTTTTGATGCAGCCCAGTATGCATATGTCTATGTCTACAGCCCTGTCTACACTTACAAGCTTACAGTGGCACAGCTGTTTTGATACAGCTGTGGTGCTCTAGCAGCACTTGTGCAGCCACATTATGCCAATGGGAAAGAACACTCCAGTCATCATCATAAAACCAGCCCAATGAGGGGTAGTAGCTATGCTGGTGCAAGAGCTTCTCCTGCAACATAGTGCTGTACCCACTTAGGGTCTAATTCCCTCCATGGGATGCGCACAGAACTGAGGGCTAAGCACAAAGAGGAGTTAGTCACACCATCCTCAACTGAACACTCTACATTTGACACTGATTTTAATTGAGCAAAAAGTATGACAGCCTCAGTTCAATTTGCAAAGAAATTTACATAGCAAGATCACTTCCTAAAGCTCAGCAAGGCTGCTCTGAGAATGACTGAGCATTAATAAGTTTCAGTAGCAGAAGCCAAAAAATATGTACTGGCTGGCAGCTGAGTTATGAGGATCCGGTTTAATAACGAACTTAGGTCCTACAAACCATTTTGGGGCTGCTGCAAAGGAGTCTAAGGACACGTGACTCCAAAAGTCTATTCTGACTCAGCAAGCTCCCTGCCCAGTCTCTTCTTAAAGGGTCATTTGCCACTGTTTGTACTATAGCAATAAAGCCATGTTTGGAGTTCTGTACAAACACTTTGTAAGACAATGCATGCTGCAAAGAACAAATAATCTAAATAATCAGGGCGCATGGAGTGCATTGGAGGCAGAATGGACTTTTCAAACTTTTTTCTCAGGACCCAGTTTAAAAAAATCATTTATGCCTGTGACCCAACAATTACGTCTTTCAGCAATGCATTCCAGTCTTTTGGTCACAGCAGCAGAGGGTGCCACAAGCCAGGACCTGCGGGTCTGTGACCCAATAGTGGGTTCCAACACAGGTTTGAAAACTACTGCCATCAAGAAGTGGCATCAGTTGCCTAAAATCACAGTTTTATTTCCAGTGCAGTCTCTGACATGTTATCTGGACTCCTGATCCAGCCGCCTCTCCTAAGGTCTCTCTAAGCCTGTGTGGACAAATCAGCAGAGATCTTCACATTTTCCCAATTATTTGATATTTCAACAGTAGTTCTTAAAAATACTTTCTCATAGCACCACAAACCCGAACAGCAGCATTGTGGTAAGCCATGAAAACTAGAACAAGCAGCAGAGGTGAAGTTTCCAAGTTGGCTTCATTGCAGCTAACCTTGCTGTTTATTGGAATCTTTTATAAATACATATAGTCACCTCCTTGATTTTAAGTCTCATCTGAAGTTCAAAAGACTTTTTTAGAAAAGAAACATAACAGACTATTTACAGAAATGTATTGGCTTATGTTTGGTTTCTGGCAGCATGCAACATATTTATTAATGGTGATTAATAATTAATAGTGGTATGTTTGTGTTTATAATACATTTACAATCATCTCAATACTTTTTATCCACTTTTTTGTCTTCTCTGCTAAAAGTGTCTAGGCAGTGTTTAAAAGTAAAGATGTAAACTGAGAGATGCCTAGAGAAGGAATCCCAAGACACAGCAAAGCATGACACTTACAATGCAGTGAGTTCCCTAACCAATTGCTTTCTGAGCACAGAAACTTTTACCTACCATTGCATCCCTATTTCTCTCTCCCACTTTTTTTCAAAAATATAGGAAGTCAAGGGTATCAAGTTAGGTCAATATATAACAGTCTGCAGTGGCCATAGAGCTTGTGATGTGAATAAAAACTACACTGGACAATGTAGAAGCCTAATAAATGACAATCTGTGCCCTAGTCCAAAAGAAAAGCAGCAGCAAGAGGATAAGCCACAAGTGGGGCCACAGTATGTGGGAAGAATCAAGAATGAGTAACGATCAGTGATCAAAAGCGGTATGCAGAGAGTTGGCCAGTCAAGCGGTTTGGAGTCTAGCCTTTTTCTCCATCTGCTAACCTGCAATAAAAACAGCTAAAAATACAGTCTGTACATTCTTCATCTTGCTTCCCATATAAGCAAATGCTGTAGTTGCCATAGGAATGATACAACTTGCAGTGGCAGGTTAAGTGGTTCACAACACCATTTCTCAAATGAATTTGGACCCTGGGTGGGTTGCATTAAACATACAAATGCAGCTTGTAGATTGCCTAAGTAAAAAGTTTGGTAATCACTAGTCCCGAAGGCACACTCTAAAATGTGGTACCCCACACTATTTAAGCATGAGAACTCTTGAATTAAGCAGCACATACTTTTTCTAAACTGCAGTCTCTCCTTCCCCTAATATTTTACATCTGGAGAGTCTGCACAGAGCTGCATGAGCCTGACCTCATGTGAACTCTGAAAAGCTTCAGATATTGTCGTCTCAACTGTGATGTTTTCTGGACTATGAAATATTCTGAATTAATTCCTCAGGATCCTGCCAGCCTGGACCTGCCAGCCTTATACATTATGGGTTGCACGCTTTCACTTTTTGGACTGTGAATCCAGGCTCTAAGCTGTCAGTCTATCCCACTGGAAGCATTTCCTCCACAAAAGGTCAATGCCCAGACCTGCTAAAAGCAACAAGACTCCATCACACAAAACACTAACAAAAAACATCCCTCATTTACTTAAACCAAAACTTCTGCCTTTGCAACAGAGGTGTGTCAGTGTTAGAGGCTACTTCACTAAATTAAATGGGAGTTGGAAGAGACTTATGGAGAAGAATTACTCGGCAGAAAAGAAGAAGCAGTCCACTATGCATATTTCCCTTTGATCGTTCAAGAAATCCCACCTAGCCCTTAGGAATGAATTTTAAAACTCGCCATGCGTGCGTGCCTGCACATATGCACACAGAGTGAAAAATACATGAGAAAAAAGACTGGTGAAAATGCTGCATGGCACTTTAAATACCAACACAATACGGATCTGAGGGAAGAATGGTATGAATGCAAGTCTTACTTCAGAGCAAGGACTGATATTTAATCAATATTGTACAGTGCCATAAATATCCATAGCACTATACGAAGAAGCCTCTTTAACCAATTAAGTTTTCAATGCACCAATTTTAATAAAATAAGGAGAGAGCACTTCGAAGGACCAGGGAATGGAAACATCCACATAAACAGATTCTTTTTAAAGTGTGAAGCCTAATAGTTTCATCTTTTAAAATATCATGGATATGTGGTTTATCCCTTAAAAAGGTGTAGAATTTGAAAATAATAAACTATTTGTAAATGCTTAATACCTTGATTATAGAAATAAAATATTGATCCTATTTATATTTTGTTAATAGTTGATTCTGAAATTTCCCTGCCAGGCTTCCACATTTACACTTAAAAAATATAAATATGTATATTTAAAATTGCATGCAGAAAGTCTACTGTCTAATTTCCATGAGGCTGAGAGCTCACCTTTCAAGTTGTCTTTGAAGATGGAGTGATTCTTAATACTTAGTATAACCAGGCTTTTCATCTGACACTGTAGAGTAATTATTTCCCACTTCAGAATTACAACATGAATTATCATCTTAGACTTCTACTCCAAGCGCCATAGCCAACATGGAAAAATTTGACAGAGAACCTTATGGTTTAGTCAAGGGAGGTTGATCTTTTCTAACTGCCAAGAATAAATCATGACTATTCAAGCATAGTATAATGAGATACTGTATGAGAAATGACATACGTTATTGAGCCTGTATTCTGGAAAATCATGGCAGCTGAATTTTCTCAGGTCATCATAACCCAAACCATATCCAATAATAAATACACCAGTATAAAATTATAACTCTACATATACTATATGCTCATAACTACATCAGAGGGTTTGGAATACACTTCTGCATAAACCAGAAAATTATTCCTGAATTTTGTAACATGATGACTTCATGAACATTTGTAACATGAAGGTAACACAAAACTTCACCACAAGTCTTCCTGGGTGCTAGGGTGCATGCAGAGCCAAAGACATACAATAAATAGATCACATCACAGCATAGCTTAAAAATTGCAATTGGCTTGACATATAAAATAAAGTGAATGCCTCTCGCACAGACAGCTCTGGACAGCAAGTAAAACTACAAAGAGAGAAAACCAGAAAAGAGGCATCAATGGGTAAGAAATACACTTTCTTCCCCCACTTCTTACCACTGCTAGGGTAACATCATATCAGAACAAAGCAAGAGCATGGATATGAAAAGACAAGCAAACCAAACAAGTCTTTAAAATGCTATTATACTCGGTAAATTCTAGAAAAGTAGTTAATTAAGACAACTATTTAACTAGAGAAAGAAGAGCAGTATTTAAATTCCAGTTCCCAAACTATAATCACTGGCCTATCAAAACAAAAAAGATCCTTACCTTCTTGCTTTTCCTCCTGGCTTCTCTTCTTGCTTCCTTTTCTCTCAGCCTTTTCTCCTGTGAGAAATAACACGATACATTATAATTTTAAAGTCATACACCTATTTTTAATTCAAAGAGTAAACTAGTTTTAAAAGTAGAACTATCCTGTTTAACCCACCTCTACTGTGAGAGTCAGTAAAATAAAAACAATGAATACATGTATGATTAAAAAAATAACAAAGCAAGGAGTCCTGTTGCACTTAAAGAGTCAGCCCTAGCTTACACCTAGGGTACTTTTCAGCAGCAGTCGATGGGCATTTACGCAAGGCACATAAAATGCCTTGAGTAATTGCTGGTGACTTTCTAAACACCGGGACACATTTGGGAAAGCCGACCACAAATCCCTTGTGGTCGGCTTGCCCCTATCTCCTGGGGGCCAAGACTTCTTGCGCCAACTTCTGAGAGCGCACCAGCAAGTTCATACTTGCTGCTAAGCACTCCCAGAATGCCAGGCTTGCTGCCAGCAGTATAGACCTAGCTTACAAATTTATTTGTTATGTTATATACGTATGCATATAACTGTAGCACCATTCATTCATGTCCGTCTCAACAGGGAAGGTAAAACACACGGTTGATTAAGGTCTTAATCTGCAGGAAGACGAAATGAAAACTTTAAGGAGCAATGAAGTTATATTCTGATAGTATTTTAAAGAGATTATTTAATTTAAAACACTAACACGTCATTGCCAGGTTCCATTGGTTATGATTTCTCATTGACCTCACACGAAATCTCAGTTTTCAAATAAAATGATAGTTTTCACAGTGAGTAAGGGTCCTCTGAGTCAAGTTCTGTTGTTCCTGGCTTCCAGACCACCGCCATTAACAGATCCTTCAGTGGAAGAGACTCTGACTTTAAGGCCATCATGATCATCTAGCAGCTAACCCTCCTGAACACTGAAGGTCACAAAACCTCATCCATCTACTCCAGTAATAGACCCAGAACCTCTGGCCAAGATATTGAATCCTCAAATCATGTTTAAAGATTTCAAGTGCAAGAGAATCCACCATTTACTCTATTTTAAACCTGCAAGTGACCTCAGTCCCATGCTGAAGAAAACAACAATCCCCCCTGGGTTTTTGCCCATCCAACCATGGGAAAATTCCTTCCCAACCTCTGGGAAGATGATTGGTTGGACCCTGAGCATTTTGGCAAGACCCAACTGTCAGACACCTGGGCAAAAACTCTCTGCAACAACTCAGAGCTCTCTTGATCTAGTCTGCCATCACCAGCCTGCTGCAGATATTCACTACTAGCCGTCACAAATCGGCTACATATCATTGTAGACAGTTTCATCATACCAGTCCTTCCATAAACTTATAAGCTCAGTCTTAAAGCCAGTTAGGTTTTTTGCTTCCACCACTTTTAAATTTCTTTAGTCTACCTCATCATTAATCTACAATGCTATGCTACCACCTCTACTTTTCATTCTATCTTTCCTGACCAGCACATCCCCTACAATACCAATACTTCAGTCATGACTTCTATTCTATTATGTTCCTGTTAGCCTATATGTAGTTTCACTTTCTGTACCAATAATCATAGTTCTTGCATTTTGTTACCTAGGCTCCTTGCATTGGTGTAGAAACATCTCAGTTGTTTCTGCTTGGCTTTGCCTAGATTCTTTACCCAATTAAGTACAGTCAATTCACTGCCAGTATTGCCTACCTGATTTTGTACCCCTGGTATTGGCATTATCTTTCTGTTTTATGCCCATTCTCCTATCTACTGTTATTTCTTTCTATATTGCTATATTCCCTCCTTCTTGATTTTCCTAGAGTTAACAATTGTCGCTGCATGGGCCAAAAAAAATATGCAACTCCTTTTCCCATAGATGAACTGACTCTGCAACTCCAGCAGAAGTGAAGAAGCAGTGACATTCACTCAACAAAGCAAGCAACTACGAACACAAAGAGGAAGCAGACACGCTAAGCAACATGGTGCCCTTTATTGGTAATTTTTTCATACTATGCCTAGTTTGTTTATTTTTAACTAATATGGGGAACACATCCAAACTAGCTCTTTTTGAGTTCTTCACACCTACCTTATAACATTTCTCTGATATGCCCAGTGCATGGGTAAAGACAACTATGACTTTGTTTCTGTACTACTTTCCTGTATGTAGGTTCGAAGTTTACCTAAGGTCACCCATCAGTCTTCGCAGGTTCTAGTGAGCTACTGTCGCTCCCATCATTCTGCAAGGATTGGGGTCACTTTTGGACAGGATGGGACAGTTTAAACTCAGCCTATTTATGTCAAAAAGCCCCTTCTTTGCCTGCTTGGCCTCTGGAAAATCCCACTCTGAATGAGCATATGCAAACTTCCCTGGGGAGGTACTCCTTTCAGGATTGAATCATTCAGACTATAAACACATTAATTGCCCATTCCCCACCATTACCTTTACTGACCAAACCTGTAATCTCATTAAAAAAGAAAAAAAAATCAGGCTGGTTTGACAGGATCTATCTTCCATAAACCCTTGCTGACTTCCATTACTTATATCACCTTCCTTTAATTCTTTACTAATTGAGTTGCACATCAGCTGCTCTACTTATCTTGCCCAGGATCTATGTCAAACTGCCAAGTCCATAATTACCTGGGTCATCCTCTTTACTATTAATCACAGAAATCCATCATATGTTCTCCATATGTCATGCATTTTACATAAAGAAAATTTGGAGAATTGTTTAAGAGTTCTAAGTAGTGGGATTATTTCCTGAAGAGTCTTAGAGAGATTCTGAATTAATTTTGAATAATAATTTTCTTCTATGCAGACTTGGACAGTAGATTCATGGTAACTGGGGAACTCAGTTTTAGCAGATACAGAGGTAAAGGCAGTTGTTGAGGAGCCTCACTCGTTCAAGAGAGCCTGGGAGGGAGCTTTATGCAAGGTCCAGCGATTGGAAGGCACTTATGCAAATAGCTAATTCAGGGAACACTTTTTAAAGGGACACTGATGACAGCACTTAGACCTATATCACAACAGTAAGGACCATGATTCAGTTAAGCCTAATAGCTAGGATACAGTGACATTTCTGATAAATCTTGGCTTCTTCCATATCTTTGCAATATGAAGTACAACAGAAAATGTTTCTTCCCTCAGATATGAACTTTCTAAAATTTCACTGTCATCTGAATTACTTAACCATAAAAAAAAATCAACTTATCACATGCAGAAAGCCCTACAATAATATGGGGAAGAAAGGAGGAAACCAATGAGCAAATCAGTGTAAGTGACTTCTAAAACTGCTCCTGTTTCTCCCTTTCTGCAGCAGTATACGCTATTTCTTGCTTTTCCAGCAACCTAACTCTGTGGGTCTTTTCAATATGAGTGTTTTTCATAACCAGAACTCATTACTAAGCATGTATTAAATCTTCCACATTTCCTGTCCAATTTCAAAACTATCTTGTTATATCTCTCTTGCTTTCTCACAGTTCCACTTTCTCAGTTCAATGATAAAATTATCTGCTCTTTTTAAAATGTTACTTTGAAAAGAAGAGGAAAAGGACTAGAGTGATATAAACAGAGAACTGGGAAAGTGAGATGGCTCATATTCTGAGCAGGACAAAAGAGTTTTGAAAATGGACAGCAAAGAAATCTCAAGGGAGGAAAATTCCAATGTATGTGGAAAAGATAGGAACTCAAAACTGGCCACAGAATCAGGTTGAGATGAAAGCAGGACATGTTTATATTCAATGCAGGGACAGCAGCACAATGCAAAACAAGGTTGAGAAGGCAAAGGGTTGAAATACTGCACTGGAGAGAAGGACAGATGACAACATAAAATATAGGATAATTTATATAATAGTGGAGAGAGGCAAAAAATGGTAATAGTATGAGCTGAGTTAGAACTCAGGCGGAGGAGGAGAAGATAAAAGCAATAGCATGAAAAATTAGAGGAGAAGCTTTGTGTGAAGTGAACTGTAACCTTCAGGACCTTACAAAACTAATGAATCATTTCCTCCTTGAAGAATGAAGAAAACAGATGGACAAGATCATTAATTTAGTCCGCAATTTAAGAAAGCATCCTTATTCGGGACAGCACTTAAGCATACACTTAACTTTTAAGTACTGTATCTGCATAAAGGCCATGTAAAGCAGCTATGCTGTCCTAAATATCAATGTAGTGCTCTTCTGAATCAGGACCATATCTGAGACTGAGAGCTTATTGTTCTCAGCACTGAAACACAGAGCAAGAGACAGTCTTTTCTCCAAAGCGCTGCTCTAAATGACAAGACAACAGGTGGAAGGAAATAAACAATACTTCTATTATACAACAGTAAAGACAGAAAATGAAATGACGTCTCTAAAGCTGACAAAGGAACTCTATGGCAGGAACCACAAACAGAATCCAGATCTTCTAATTCCCAGTGCCATGTTTTAACCCACCAGGTCACCTTTCCTTTGACTCAAATTACATTCTGCTAGAAACAAAGAATGGAAAAAGAGCAACAGATGTGGACAATATATTGTAAGATAGCTGAAAAAGGGCATCCAGCAAAGACAGATTTAGCCAATGATAATCACATGATTCTACTTCAATTTAGAGAGTAAATTTAAAAACTGTATAAATAATCCCATATCTGTAGAGATTCATGAATCACTACGGTCTTTGACAACTGAATTTCTACCATTTTCTACAAGCAACAGAAGAATCAGAACTTTCTTGAATTATAAATTATTCTAATGCATAATAAAAATGCACAGTTCCATCATGCTATAAATCACTACTTGCAAGAATAGCTTATAATTGAGCAATGAAAATCAAATTTACTAGTAACAGGAAAACAGAAGATTATGTTTCAAGGTACAAATATTTCATTACATATGCTCCTGGTCTACTAGCTGCCTTCTTATCTGATACAGCTCTACATTTCCTTAACATTGCAAATTTGCAATTGAAAAGCATACATAAAGGCAGACACTATTATTGAGTATGGCATTCATTTTTATTGCCAATGTCTGTATATCATAACTTCACAACACAGAAGCATGAGATTGTCAGTTAAACCCCAAGAACATCCCAATTCAATTCCAAAATCTCCTTCCCCAACAGTAGTTGCAAAAGTTGTCTCCCTCCCACTCTCCATCTGTACCCAACTGCTCACACCTTGGAAAGTGAACCTTTCTTCCAAATGATGGGCTTGTCTATACAAATACTACGGTTCCTGGTAAGGAGGGGTGCAAATCTGTGTACAGTTAATAAATGCTAAAAATTCCCTAGTGTACTTTATATTCTCCTGTTTCAAAAAGAGGAAGATCAAGTGCTCTGCAGAACTTTTAGCATAGGGCAGCAGGGTCCACATGGACAGTTAATCCACAGCAGGCTCGTGTGTGGGAGAACTACACCCTGACTTATTTTACTGAGAAAAGCCTGAAAAGTGTTGATTTCCTTTTCAGACTGATAGCACAGAATGAATCATACTACTGACTTAATTAGAAAGCAAATGGAGACACCCCCCACCCCCACCCCCCCATTTTCTTTCCAACCAGGGCTTTCAACCTTGCACTTTTGAAGCAAGAAATTCAGTCTAAAACCAAGAGTGGCTGACATGTGATTGAGATACTGGAACAACCTGCATGAACTTGGTGGGAAGAGCACAGGATGCAGGAAAGAAGAATTTGGAGACAGCAATGGGAAGAAAATCAGGTTCCACACACCCCCAGGGGAGAACAGGGGGCTTGTACTAACAATAACCAGTTGAATCAACTGGTTATATACAATGTTATTGCACATAAATATATACATCAAGTAAGGTCTTTTACAAAAGCCCGTAGTGTTCTGAACTTTGTGGTCATTAGGATATAGTTATGAATACACACACGTGTGTGTGGAACACTATAACAGCAATTAGGTCTTGTCCACACCTAAACAGCTGCACTTGCACTGCTGTAGCGCTTCAGTGTAGACTGCCTGTGGTGATGGGAGGCATTCTCCCACTGGTGTAGGTAATCTGCCTTCCAAGGAGCAGTAGCTTAGTTGACAGAATTCTTCTATTGACCTAGTGCTCATCTGCTTCAGGGCATGGGATTTTTCACACCATGAGAGACACAGCTGATGCTGGAGCTGATACGTGCACCCCATCCCAGGTCTGAGGCACCTGTGATCAGGGTTAGAGGGGCTCTGGGCCTTGAAGGGGACCCTCTGTGGAAAGAAGCTCAGACCCTGCGATTCTTGGAGAGCTAACAGTACCCTGTCAGGAACTGTGACAACCTGCTCCAAGGAATGTTTCTGGATGGTATACTGTCACTAACCAAGACCGGAGGGGCCTCATGTGAAGACGAGCCAGCCTTACCTCATATGTGGAAGTCACCATGTACCCCAGCAGTTGCAGGCATTGCCTTGCTGTCGTCATGGGGGACCCGTCCAACTGATTAGGAAGGTGTCTGATAGGGTGGAGGCTCGAGGTGATGAAAGACATCGCCTGGAACCTGGATGCTGGGAGGGAGACCTGAGCCCAGGCCAAATCCATGGATGTACCTATGAACTCTATTCTTTGAGATGTTTCTAACTTTGACTTTTTCAGGGTCAAGAGGAGGCCTGGTCTGTTCCACAAGCTGCAAGTTAAACAGACGCTGTCCAACAATGCTTGACGGGACCTGCCTCTGATAAGTCAATCATCCAGGTAAGGGAAAATTTGGACTCGTTTCCTTAAGTATGCTGCCACTGCAGACATGCACTTTGTGAACACCCATGGGGTGAGGGAGAGACTAAACAGTGGGGCAGTAAATTGGTAATAAGAGCACCCTGTCGTGAACCAGACGTACTGTCTGTGAGCAGCTTGGATGGCGATGTGAAAGTAGGCGTCCGTTAGGTTGAGGGCAGCAAGCCAGTCCCCAGGGTCTAAGGAAGAAATTACATGTGCAAGGGAAACCATGAAGAGTTTTATCTTTCTCAGGAAACTGTTTAAATTATGTAGATCCAGGATGAGCCTCAGGCCACCCCTTGCCTTTAGGATTAGGAAGTACCTGGAGTAGAAACCCTGTCTCCTCCCTCGAGAAGGTTCTCTTTCCAGTATCCCGACTCTGAACAGCGACAGACCTTCTTGTAACAGGAGCTGCTTGTGAGAAGGGCCCCCAAAGAGGGGCTTTAAGGGTTATCTTCTGCTTGGCGGCCTGACTTTAGAATTGCAGGGTGTAGCCGTGAGATATTGTATCTAAGATACAATGGTCCTAGGTAATCTCAGCCCACTGGTTGTCGAACCTGGAGAGGCAGCAGTGGAAGGGGTAAGGGCAGCCCAGACCTGAGGAGACTATGTCATCCTTGTAGGACACACAAGAAGCGGCATCTCTCAGAACGATGCCCAGTGCTCTGGTAGGAGGATGGCTGTGAGCCCTGTCTGCACCCTCCTCTAGAAAGCCTTGCAGAAGAGAAGCCACACTGCTGGTGCTGTCCTTGCAGCTGCTGTTGCTGCTGCAGAATCTGAGGCCAACAGAATGCCTGTAGGGCTAGGCTTTGTACATCACCAGCAAGCAGAGTGTGGCTCAGGAATCGTTCATGCCGTGTAGCTTCATGTCCACGGACTCCGTGAAGAGGGTCAGGCCCTCAAAGGACAGGTCCTGGATAACCTGCTGCATCTGTGGAGGGGGGCCGAAACCCCACCGCCACGCAGCCCTTCTCTTAGTCACTGCCAAGGCCACGACCCTGTTCACTGTGTCTGCCATGTCCCAGGTCAAGAGTAGGACCAATCTGGCCACTGACAGGCCCTTCTCCAGCAGAGTGTCAAAGTCCATGGCCTGCTATGCAGAAAGGGAGCCCCTAAAAACAATGCACCAAAGTCCCAGAGGTTGAAATTGTACCCCCCTAGCAGAGCTTGACAGCTGAAGATCCTGAACTGTCAGGCCGCAGATGAATAAACCTTTCTCCCAACAAGGTTCAGCCTCTTCACCTCCTTTTTCTTAGAGGTGGATGCCAACTGACCCCACATCTCCTTTGGCTGAACACCACCAAAGTTGGAGTTTGGTGGGTAAACAAGTATCCAAACTTGTCTTGGGATATGATACTTCCTTTCAGCCCCTTTTGAGCCTGGGGGGGGCTGAGAAAGGACTTTGCCAACAAACACGGGCTATCTTGAGGACCTCTTTGTAGACCATAATGGCCATTCTGGCTGTGGATACTGTGTCGCCCACATTGAAGAGAGGGTGTAGTCCTCCCTTGCTTCCTCCATCTGGAAGCCCAGGTTGGTGGCCTTCCTTTTCAGGAGTTCTTGATGGGCTTTGAGATCCTCCGAGGATGAGATTGACCCCTGGGTCACAGCTTTGCTGGGGGAGAATGAGGAGTGTGGAAGAAGGCTCCCACAGGAAACCCCTGATGACCTCTCTCCATGATCTGATTCGTCACCTGAGACCAGACTTTGGAAGGGGGCCTAGTCAGTCTGGGAAGGCAGCTCTATGGAGGACCAGAGGGATGGGGCATCTGCTTTAGGGAAGGCCCACAGGTCCCAATAGGACCATTCTCTGGGCCAGTCCTGGGTGATGCAGTCAGGGAGTGTCCTTGGTGCCGTCTGGACTGTCTCCTGGTGACCAGGAGAAGGTGCAGCAGGGCATTGACTTTGGTAGTGGTGGAAGGACCATGTTCTCTGCTTGCGGGGCGGCTCATCAGCAACTACTGCCAAAGACAAAGATGACTGTGATGAGGGCATTCCCCTTTGTCTCCAGTGTTGGCAATCTCAGCTCTGTTCCTTGGAGATGGAGTGGTGTGGACAGTCCCTCGGCATCAAGCACTTTTGGTCCACTTGCCCAATGGCAAAACTCAGCAGGAAAGCATACCTCCTTCTTCCTCCGGATGGAGGGCTCCCACAGTGCTGATGAAGACGACGAGACGCGTCTTCTGTGCCGAGTTCAGACCTCCCCCAACAATGAGGAACAGCAGTGAGCAGCCTTGTGGTGGTCTCCAGGAGGTCCAAGACTGGGCCCTGTGAGGGCGATACTGGTGTAATCTAAAGCTGGCCCCCTGAGTGGGGGGAGAGAGAAAGAGAGTGCCTCGGTGCTGGCAAGGCCTGGTACTGGGACTGATCCTCCCCCAGCATTGGGCTGCAGTGTGCAGAATCCTCTGGCAGGCCCATCTTGGAGGGCCCCAGAGAAGAAGGAGCCATGCTGGCTGTACTGCCACACCATGGAGCCCATCGAGGGTTTTCCCCTTGGAGCCAGTGCTCTAAGTGGAGGCTGAGGCGTGGGCAAGGTCAGCAGGGCCCTTCCTGCCTCAAAGTACCATCTGACCACTGCCCAGAGTCGGTAGTGGTTCCCCAAGCCACTTGCTCCGGAGAGTACAACTCATGTGTAGGGCAGAGGCAGGCTGGTCCCTCGCAACCTCTGGCGTATGGTCTTGGCCAGAGCAGGACTTCCTTTTTGGTGCTGACAGGGATCAGTATCGAAGCAGTGCTGGTGCTGAGTAGGCACGTTGCTCAGAAGTTCCCAGTGCCAAAGTAAGTATAAAGGCCACTTCTGTGAGGATCGCTTTAAGTCTTTCTTGTTCCTTCTGAGTTCTAAGTTTGAAGGAACAGTAGATGCGACACTTATCAGTCCAGTGGTCGTGAAGGTCGCTGACAGGAAGGAGTTTCTCATGGGATGCACATGGCTTGAAACCGAGCATGGCTATAGGCCGGGATTGAGCCAGAGACTCATTGAAACTCTAGATACTCTAACAACTTTTAGAGGGAGTAGTCCTGCTTTTTTGCAGGGGGTTGGACTAGATGACTTCATGAGGTCCCTTCCAACCCTATGATTTTGTGAACTCTAACTAGCTACAGACTAACAACTATCTAGCTCAGAGAAATGATGTAGGTGGGAACAGGCAACTGCGAATTGCAAGGTAAAAAGTAGTTGCAGGACCATCGCTTCGGCAGAAAGAAGGGATTGAAGGGGCTGCCGCACAACCTATTATACCATGGCCCATGCTCAGGACTCTAAGGGGCATTGGCTGCTGACCCTACGGGGACAGGATAAGGGTGAAAAGCTTTTGGATGACTGTGCACTGTGGCATGTATGCACCTGCATTAGAATGGATGTGAGCAACTGTTCAAAGAATAGCTTAATTACACCTCTTAAGAATGCAGATTTTTCACACCCTGGAGAGACAAATATGATGATGTAGCTTTTCAGAGTAAACCAGTCAAAGGCTGCAACTACAGTAATGTGGAGCAGCGGTTCCCAACCACTGTGTCAGGACACATTACTGTGTTGCCACACGGCAGTAAGTGTGCCTCAGTGAGTTGGCTGACTTTCACCAGAGGGGGTGGGGGGAGGTGGGCTGGTGTGCCCTGTAGGGTCACAACATGCCATCAAACCTGTCACAACCCATGAAAAGGTTGAGAAGCACTGGTGTGGAGAATCAGTCAGACATGGAGGGGCACTTCCCAGATAGTAGTTTACACAAAACTAACAACATTGAACAAACCAGAGAAAGCAAACAGTGAACTACTAAGTCAATGAAAAGAGGGTGAAAAGAAAACCCCACCCTTGGAATATTAAGCAAGAAAGGAGTTTTCCCTGCTCTGTGGCCTGGTCTACACCACAAAGTGAAGTTGATGTAAGCCACATTTTAGCGACCTACTTATGCACATCTACGCTTACATCAGTGGGCTGCAACCTTAAGTTCCTTGTATGTCTACACTGATGGCAGCAATTTCGTTGATGTCAGTTCACCCTTCTGGGACCAGTTCAAGGCCAGCATGAACTCACTGCACTGCTCCCGGGAGTCCTGCAGGCCAGGTGGTGTAGAGAAAGGGTGACCGCCAGGGACTTGTGGTCAGCTTTTCCATAATGTGCAGTGGTGGTTTTAAAAGCTGCCATTAGTCGTGCAAGGAATTTTGTGTTCCTTGCGTAACTGGTGGTCGATGGCTACTGAATTTGCCGTAAGTATAGATTAGGGCTGATATAAACAGCAGCAGTCCTCCGAGAGGCATTTAGCCACAGGTGAACAGAGGTTGATACAGCTTGAGTGTAGACCATCTGTTACCTCTGTTGAGCTTACCAGTTCTCCACGCACCTTTCCACAATGCTCAGTGCAGAGTGCTCTGGACACAACTGTGGACTCCACTGCCTAGAGATCACACACCTAGGATGCCCCATACTGACCCTTTAAAACCTCTACCTTTCCGTGGTTGTCCAGTGTGGTGAGCACATCTCTATCTGCTCTCTGCAACTGCCCAGCTGACCTTGCCAGCTACATGCTCTAAATGTGCTCTGGCCTGGAACAGACAAGAGATTCTGGATCTCTTGGGACCGTGGGGAGAAGAGACTGTGCAGCACAGCTCCAAACCTGCCATAGAAATGTCAACACCTATGAGCAGCTTCTTCCTTGGGGATGCAGATGAAGGAGTGCGACAGAGAACATCACCAGTGGTGCATGCGAGTCAAAGACCTGCCACTGTTAGAAAGAGCTGAATGACATGCTCAGTGGAGACTGCACCTCCACCCTACATAACACTGTTGATACCTCTAAGTAGTCCAAGTCACAAGCCCATGCTGTGATTAGAAAGGAGGATGGGGTACAGACAACTGGGAGTCCAGCTGCGCCACCAGCTAGTCCTTGTTTTTGACTCCATCACAGTCCAGCCAGTCCCTGCAGTTGAGCATGGGCAAGCTTGATTCAGAAGAAGGAATCTCAGGTAAGAATGTAAATAAATTTCTTATGACAGTGATGGCACTGTCAACTTATCACAATACAGCTACTGAATTTTCACTTGTTTACTAGTACTGTGACAAATGGGATGTGCTCAGTCACTGAGGCCTGTGCTTCAGGTCTTAGCAACAAGCTGGAGCCCAGCTTTCCCACCTCCAAACCCCCAAAGTTACAGTTCCCTCAGCCCCTCCTGTCCTGGGGCTAGCACTCTAGCCCACAGGCTGTTGGGCCAGGTGCCCTAAGGCCTGTCTGGGTGAGCCTGTCCTGGTTACCTGTATCTCCCAGGCGCTGGTAGCATCAGCTACTGGTTAGCTTCATCCAACTCAGATCTCCTACACTCTCTGGTTTGCTCTGTTCTGCCACAAACACACTCCACTCCTAGCTTTCCCTCCAAATGCCACACCCAAAACTCTCTCTGCCTGACCACAAAAGGGACTTTTTATCTACTGTGGGTTAATTACCCTTAAAGCAGCTCAGGTGCCTTAATTAACCTAGAGCAGCCCCACCCTGGTTACCCAGGAAACAGGGCTTTGCTGAGCCTGGGGCTGATATATTCGCCCTCCAGCACTCTCCTGCAGCCATGAGGCTTGCCTCCATCACATTATTGTAAGAAGTAAAGCTACAGTGAAGACAGGTAGACTTGCTATCTGTTTTTCATTCCCTTAACGGTTAGGCAAAGTGGGCCATGCAGAGCAGTTTATGTACACAGGGGTGCCCCCTTGATTACTCCTGAGAGATCTTGATGAAACTCCCAAGGAGGCACACTACCATCATCTCCCAAACATTTCTAGGAATGGCAGTCTTATTTTGTCCTCCACAACATGGTGCTTTACCACACCACTTAGCGGTAACTTTGGTAGGCACCACTGCCATAAATAAGCTAACAGCACATAGGCCTGGAGAACTCCAGGACACCAGCAGCAGCTGTGCTCTCTCTGCCTTCATTTCACTAAGGAGTGAGATATCAGCTAAAACCACCATCATCTGTGGAAAATGGTGCCAATGCCTTATACTCATAGTTTCATGCAACAAAACAATTCCTATCTCATTTCCCACACCCCTGGAAGGTCATATGCTCCATGGCTTGGACTGAGAGTGACACCAGCCACAAGCATCGTAAAGCAGAAGCACAAATAGGTCTGTCTTATTTCAAGCCATGTCTATAATTGCAACCTAATAGCCATGTCAATACAGTCATGCTGCAGTAAGAGTCCTTGTATAGATGCATTATGCCAGGGGTCGGCAACCTCTTGGCACATGTGCCGATCCTGAGCAGCATGCAGTGCTGCTCAGGCTTCCCTGCTGCCCCCCCCCCAGTGGGGCCTGGAAATTGGGGCCACAAGACCCATGTGCGGTGGCTCCAGGCTCACGCTTCCCCGCTCCCTCCCTGTCTGGAGTGGAGGCTTCAGTCTCTGACCCCACAGCAAGGTAAGTGCTGCGGGGAGGAGCCTCGGATTGGGACTTGGGCAGGGGTGGAGATGACCGGTGGTGCAGCATGGTGCAGCCCAGCTTGGCGGCTCAGGGGTCGGCTCAGCTCAGTTCAGGGGCTGGTGCAGCTTGGTGGCTCAGGGGCAGGGGCGGCTGAGTGGCCCGAGGTTCAGACCAGCTCAGCTGTCAGCTGGTGATGTGGCCTGGCCAGGCCCAGCTGGTGGTGTGGCTCATCCCTTAGGGGGGGAGAAGTGGGGCCTGGCGTCAATCAGCCCCACACTGGAGGGCAGTGGGGCAGCCCAGCACCCTCCATCCTGAGAGACCTCAGCCATTCCCCCTCTCCCGCCCCCCCCCCAAACCCCAAAACCCAAGGCTGTGGCCAGGAACCCTAGCCTCCACCCTCAACCCGGAGTCCCTGGCTCCACCCCCATTTGCCCCTGCTCCCGGCACCTGCTGAGGGGGTGGTGGGCACCGCTGGCACGTGGGCCAGCAAAGGTTTCTGACCCCTGCATAATGTTGATAGGAAAGTGCTACCCCACTGAGACGATACAATCAACTTAAGCAGTTGCAGTTAGGCCCACAAGCGCTTATGCCAACAAATTTTATATTGCTCCAGGTGTCCGTTTTCCACACCCCTGAACAGAAGTTGTGGTTTTGTACACTGACAACCCACATGATCACTGCCAAACAGTATAGTCCTAAGACGTACAGCAAGCAGCCCGACATTAGAGCTGATTAGGCCTCAACTGGAATACTGTGCCCAGTTCTGGGTGCCTCATTTCAGGAAAGGTGTGGACAAATTGGAGGAAGTCCAGAGAACAACAACATGAATGATTAGAGGTTTGGGACACTTGATTTATGAGGTAAGATTAAAAGAGCTGGGTTTGCTTAGTCTGGAAAAAAGGAAACATGATAACAGTTTTCAAGTACCTAAAACATTGTTATGAAGAAGAGGGAGAAAAATTGTTCTCCTTAACTGCCAATGATAGGACAAGAAGCAATGGGCTTTAATTGCAGCAAAAGGAGTTTTAGGCTGGACATTAGGAAAAAATTCCTAACTGTCAGGGGTGATTAACCACTGGAATACATTGCCTAAGCAGGTTGTGGAATCTCCATCATTGGAAGTTTTTAAGAGCAGGTTAGACAAACACCTATCAGGGATAGGTTAAGGGGGTACGTGGTCCTGCCATGAGTGCAGGAGACTTGACTCAATGACCTCTCATGGTCCCTTCCAGTTCTATAATTCTGTGATTATTTACTGCACAATCAGTGATAGAAGCACAGATGTGCAACACATTTCCTAAGAGTTCCCAAAAGTGCAGCACCAGACTGAGCACAGTGGCTCACATTATTCTGTTAAAGCACTCTTTTACAAACCTTCCCTAAACCATACAGCTCCTTTTATAGCCCTTGTGTCTAGCTGTCTGAACTCAGGAGACAGCTGCTTCACCTCCACTCTCAATGCCAGTAACATTTCCCCCTTTCCTTCACAAATATTTTGCAGGATGCAGCAGGCAGCTATAATCATTGGGATATTTTTATACTGAGATCTAATCAGATGAGTAAACACCATCAGCGCCCTTTCAATCTACAAAAAGCACATGAGCCTGTAACTGAATCTTTCCATGGTGGTGTTGAGATGGCTGGTATGTAGCTTCCGAGTCAAGGGACCAAAGGACAGACTGGATCCTGCAGCATCACTACGAGCATTTCAACATTGCCAGTAGCAATCAGACAGTTGAGAGAGAAAGTCCTTGTGTGTAGCTTTCTAAATAGCTCTGTGTTCCTACAGTTACAAGTAGCATTTAATTTCCCTGACCAGTCAATGTTGATGAGTCCCTGGTGAACTAGCCATTTCTGTTGATGTGTTCTGAGACCAGAATCGAAATGGGTATGCTGTCTGTTCCTGAACCACAATTCAGGAACCCACAGGTGCAATCTATCCACTGTGTCCCTGCACATTACCAAGAGTCACAGTCCAGCATAGCAGGCAATGATTCAATGTCCCTGCAAACTTGCATGACAGTGGCTTCCAGGATGAATTTTCCTCTTTTAAAGAAACTTTTCTCCAAGACTGCAAGTTATCACAGTGTGATCACCACTTGCTTCTCCACTGTCATCGCAGTTCTGAGTCTGGTGTCCCTGCTAAATGGCTGGGGGCAGGCTCTTGCACATAAGAAAATTCTGCAGCCATGCTCATCACTCCAAATCCATATTATGTTGTAATTCCACCAGTCAGTTCTCTTTTCTCAGTCCCATGGAGGTTCTTTGGAAACCAAAAATAGATTATGGGACAAAGATGACATTATGGGATGGAGAACAATGCATTATGGGAAACTCAGCTCTTGTTCACGGTCAGTCCTGTGCAACTTGTTTCTGTCCCACCGTGCGCTGACAAAACCACTCAAGACGGTGCACTGACTTTGGTGAGTTGAACACTGTGATACCTGCACTGCCCTGTGCATCGACACAGCCACTCTGGAAGAATATGCATGGCACTGATACAAGAAACCAAGCATGCATGCGTACAAACAACATATTGACTGTAGCCGCTGTGTACTGACATAACTTGCATCAGCAAAACTTTGTGTGTAGACATGGCCTATGCAAGAATGAATTACCGTGAGAGAAAGGGAGGTACATATGGGGCCATGGGACCAGATGGGGTGGAAGGCACTGCTGACCTTTATGCTTGTAGGCTGGCTACAGTTCAGAGCTCTTAGCTGCAGCAACGTAGCATTGAGGCACCCAAAGTTACAAGGCAGGTGGTGACACACTCTTACTTTGTTCCTCAGGACCCAGTTGAAAAAAAATCATTTATGCCCATGACCCAACAATTACATCTTTCAGCAATACATTGCAGTCTTTTGGCGGTGGCAGCAGGGGGTGCCATGACCCAGTACCTGAGTGTCTGTGACCCAGTACTGGGTCCTGACCCTAAGTCTGAAAACCACTGCCTTACAGGTCTGGGTTACTTCAAAACACCAGTCAGTCTGTGTGTGCATAATGCTTGAACGTAAGCTTCCGATATAGAATCTACACATGTAGTTAGTTCCCTTCATAAACAAACTGGTTAGCTTTACTAGCATGGAGACCTTTCGTGTTTTTTATCCATCACACAGTACAAAAAACTTCTTACAATGCTGACATAGAACAATTTAGTCAGGCTATAAACATAATATTATGGCTGACCTGAGTTCATCTGTGCACCATTTAAATTGGGTGAGTTTGGTTATGTCATGTTAATATATGTATTATAGAACACACAATTCTAAAACTAGCATTCAGCACTCATTACAAAAGGAATTAAAATGTATAACAGGACAGGAGTCTCTCAACAGTAAAGCTGGCAAGATATGGTAAAAGTGAAGTAAAGCAGTTTGCCCACAGTGTTTTGGATTTTTTTTCCCAGCATTGTGCTAACAGGGTTTAGTTAGGAAGATTTACCATCACTTATCTGCTGGAAGTTCAAAGACGACTCAAGTGTTCAATAATTCTTAATCCCTGAATCTCTTCAGAATCCCCATGTTTGTGAGCAAAGTTTCACCCTCTTAAAAGATTTTAAAGTACAGTTGTGGTCTGAAAAGTGACTTTTTATAAATGGCATTGTGGGTTCCATGCCTATTGTCTCAAAGTCTTTCACAACCAGCCCGTACTGCACAAGTAAAATGTCAGATTTTCTAACTACCAGGCCTGAAAAAAACTTGGGAAATGAAAATTCAGCTGAGTTCTTTCCCGCTTGCTCGTTAACAACCAATGCTTCAAGACTAATTAACTTAGTTACAGTTATACAAGTTTTTTTCAAACCATTGGTCAGGACCCCATACTGGGTTGCAGATTCTCAGGTACTGGGTTGTGGTGCCCCTGCTGCCACCCCCAAAAGACTGAAATACATTGTTTAAAGATGTAATTGTTGGGTCACAGGCATAAGTGATTTTTCCCCCCTCCAAACTGGCTTGCAAGGAAATAAGTTTGAAAACCACTGAGTTATACTATCTCCAGCTATGTGATACAGACCAGAATCCATCTCCCCTCATATGCTACTTTTGCTCTGCAGAGTTAACAGTAATGAAAACAACTTATTTTTGCCAGCAAAAAAACCCAAATCCGACTGAATATAGCCCTAATATATTAAAATGATACAACTTCAGCAGTCATTTTTCTGAACATAACTTCATTATACATCTTGGCAAGTCATATGTACTTAAAATTTACTCAAACATCTAAACAAATTTCAAATGTTTAACCAAAAGATAAAACTAAATTGGTTGACTAAGGTGTACTCAAAAAAAAATCTGAAGCCTAAGTGGAAAAAAAAAAAGTGAAGTATATAAGTAGGGTCACTGAGAATCAATCCTAGTTATTTTTTAAAAGAAAGATTTCCTTTCATATTAACACAAGGAACTACTTGATTCTTAGAAGTATACTCCATTTTTTCCTCTGTAATTTTGTTCCCACCAATTAATTTTGGGCATTAATGCTTGTGCACGGAACTCTACCTGATACTGCTTACAAATTAAGTAGTTCAAGGTCTACCATAAACTGTAATATTTGCATCTGTAATTAATTCCAAGTACAAAGCTGGACCAAATGAGGCCCTATTATAAATTAAGCCATTGTGGGAGAAGAATGATAGACAGAGTTACCTCTAGTTGTTAACATAACTCTTTTTAAAAAGAAAGGGAAATGTTCACTTTGACAAACAGTTGCAAACTTGTTTCCAAACAAAAATCCTAAGACCACTGTAGCACTGCTCTCTCTGAAAATTACAGAAATGTATTTCGAGAAAGACTGGAATAAGCTAAAACATTTATCATATCATCAAAAGAGTAGAGACTACTGGGATTTAGATAACCCTCTGGGATCCTTACATAAGATATACACTGAACTTCCCATGTAGTTTAATACAACAGCCAACATAACACTTCCGAGGCTTTGTCAAAAAGATTCTGAACGGCAGGAAATAAACACCAGCATAAATGGGGAAAGGGATTAAAATGCTTTGTGTGCAGGAACTTTGATCTTCCTCTATATCCCAACTGAACAGGTACACCTTGACAGTTCTCAGTAGCGTGTTTGTTTACAGTATTATCTGTTTAGAGCCACAGAGTACTTGCTCTTCTCTTACACACACACGCACGCACGCACACATTGAAGAGACAATGTGGATCATCATACTTCATCAAGAAGTGGAAAAACTTTACTGATATCAAGAGGATATACTCAGTATTAGAATATAAAAGTGAACTCAAAAATCCTAACAAAACAATTCTATGTTGATCTAGTTGTGTGTACAAACAACGTTAATCTGACAGATAAAATCATCATACACAGCAATAACAATCACTAATATGTCCTAACACTTTGCATTTTTAGAATGTATTCCATTCAGAGTTCAGAGGAGGGCAACCAAAATGATTAAAGGGTTGGAGCACAAGGCCTATGAGGATAGACTGAAAGCATTAGGCTTATTTAGTCTGCAGAAGAGAAGATTGAGGGGGGATTTGATAGCAACCTTCAACTACTTGAAGGGATGCTCTAAGGAAGATGGAGCTCGACTGTTCTCGGTAATAACAGAGGACAGAATGAGGAGCAATGGTCTCAAGTTACAGTTAGGGAGGTCGAGGCTGGATATTAGAAAAAACTTTTTTTACTAGGTGAGTGGTGAAGCACTGGAATGAGCTGCCAAGGGAGGTGGTAGAGTCTCCATCTTTGGAGGTGTTTAAGGCCTGGCTGGACAAAACCATGACTGGGATGGTTTAGTGGGAGTGGTCCTGCCTCTGTCAGGGGGTTGGACTAGATGATCTCATGAGGTCCCTTCCAACCCTATGATTCTATGATTACAAAATCTCAAGCACTTGATAAACCCTCATTATTTGAGCCTCACCTTTCATTCCACAAATTAGATGATGTCCATTTTGCAGATAGGGAATCTGATGCAGAGACTGGCAAAGTCAGCAGTTCCCAACCTGGGTAGTGGGACTTCCTTGTGGGAGGCATCAAAGATCCCAGAAGGTCCATGAGGTTTCAGTAATACTGAAGTCATTTGGCCCCTGAACTCCATACTGGGTGCAGCAGCTTTGAGCATGGCACTAGGTCCCCCACAGAAGCAGCAGCCCTGGGCTCTGCTCTGGCCAAAGTAGAGGAGCAGCCCCTCCTACTCCACCCAGTTTTTCACTGACCAGGAACCAAGCTGGAGAGGAGCAGCACCATGCTAGTGGGGACCTGGAGCAGCTCGATTCATCCTCCCAGAGCCCCCTCCATTATCCTCACTCCATGAGGGATGAGAAGACCGGGGCACAAGGGAATGGCTAGTTTCTTAGCTGGGTAAGAGTAATTTACTATGATGATGATGTAATTTAGCATTATTGTCATCATCATTATATGCATTCATAGGGCATATATTTATGACTGTGTGTGTGGGGGGGGGGATGGAGGAACAGGTCCCGTGTTTTACCTAGTGTTAACTCAGGGGACTCTCACTCAAAATCTTTGGGAACCACTGGGCTAAGTGACTTAAGCAAGCATGCAGCAGAGCAAGCCGGAAAAAAAAAGCAAACATTTTTCAGTTCATCTCTTAGGCTTCAAAACATTGTACAAACCTTAATTAATTTTTGTGTCCTTAGATGAGGTAAAAATTCTCCCCATTTTACAGAAGACACATCATAATGTCCTTATTTTTATTTTTGGTGAGCTAGCCAGAGAACAGGTAGCACAAGAATGTCTATACAAACTGCCATTCACACCCTCAGCTAGTACGCAGATATACCATTCTTTTCAGCTCTTTCATAGGTAAGTGAAATGATACTCCATTATTTTTTCCAAAGGGCTGGCAGTGTTAGTCTGGATCAGTGTTTCCCAACCGGTGTGCCATCAGGCCTGAGCAGGTGTGCCACAGAATTTTTTGAAGAACTACTAAGACTTCTGGATTGGCTCATGAATATTAATGAGTTTATTTAGAGACTATACGGTGGTGTGCCTCAAAATAATTAAAGGTAGTGAGGTGTGCCATGGCCAAGAAAAGATTGGGAACCACTGGTCTAGTTCAGCAAAATAAACAAGGAGGCCTGTGGCACTTTGAAAGACTAACAAATTAATTTTTTGCAGGAGCTTTTGTGGGCAAAGTTCCACTTTTTCAGATGCTAGATTAGAAATCTGCTCTACTCCGGCATCTGATGAAGTGAGACTTTGCCCACAAAAGCTCATGAGAAAAATAAATTTGTTAGTCTTTAAAAGTGTCACAGGACGCCTCGTTTCTTTTCCATTATTTCTAAGGAACCTTCACTCTTGTTTCTTTCTGCTTACCTCTTTCCAGTTAAATTAGATTCTTCCCCCCTTATTCCTATCCTATCAGATCATTCCTATCCTGACTCACTCTCTACTTTGCCTGAGGCATCATTTCAGCAAACCACTTAAGCAAATCTAGTGTTTTCTGAAATCAATAAGAATCAAGCCCATATTGGGAACTTTTGGGTTTTAGTAAAAAAAAAGGGGGCAGCAAGGAGTCTGGTGGCACTTAAAGACTAACAGATTTATTTATCGCATGAGCTTTCATGGGAGGAAATCCTACTTCATCAGACACTTTCAAGAGGGAGAACTTACAGAATGGGATGAAAATAAATGCAGGGGAGTATGACATGGGATCAAAGTGTAAGTTCCCCCTCCTCAAAGCGTCTGACGAAGTGGAATTTTCTCCCACGAAAGTCGATGTGATAAATAAATCTGTTAGTCTTTAAGTGCCAAAAGACTCCTTGCTTTTTTTGCTTTACTAGATTAACACAGCTGCCCCTTTGGAACTTGGTTTTTGGTAAATCATTTATCTGTATAAAAGCATGATGTCACTGTTCTTAAATATTTATGGATTAATGAATTTTAGCTACAAATACTATTTTTCAATAAAACAAGCAAGGAATCCTGTGGCTCTTTTAAAGATTAACAAATTTATTTTTTGCATAAGCATCTGACAAAGTGGGACTTCACCTATGAAAGCTCATGCAAAAAATAAATTTTTTAATCTCTAAAAGTGCCAGAGGAATAACTGCTCATTTTGCTGAATTACACTGACGTGGCTACCCTTTTGGCATTTTCCAGTCATGTTCTACATCTTGACAACACCAGGATAACTAGTTTTGTGAATTCTTCCTAAATATCAGTAGTCTGCTTGGTTTTTTTTTATTCATTCCAAGTTGGGTTTGCATCAGGGGCTTGAGACAAAAAAAGTTACTGAAACGCAGGGAAAAGTGCATGGGTGTTTGATTATCTAAGACCTAACATCATTTAACAAAGCAACCTTTTTCAAAAACAAACAAGGTTTGGTGAACTCATACAACTTAATATTGCTATGTCCTAAACAAGAAAATGCAAATTATGCAAAAGGTTTAGAGCAGGGGTGGCCAAACCTATGGAACTCAGGAGCCGTGCAAGTCGATTATTAAATCTTCAAGAGCCGCACTGAGGTATATAACCACACATTCTTACCTACTCCAAAATTACTAAGCTTAAAATTCATTGCGCACTTTAATTTTATTGTAAAAATAGGGTAAATACTGATTCTACTAATGTCAGATTCTAGTAATTATTTACGGTTACCATGAAACTAGACCTATACAGTAAAAACTTTGCTGTCGCTAGATGTAGAACACTATAGGCTTGTGGCAAGTTTTTTTAAAATCTGGGCAGTAACTTGTAAAAGCTCTCTCAGATGCTGATCTCTAAGTATCGCACAATGTTTTGAATTTCATTGTGGAATATGATGCTTTACAGCAGTAAGTTGTGCCAAAAATTGAAAGTAATCTACGTTTGGTTTTAAACTTCTCTCCTTTGTATTTTCATTTCTTAGTATTCCACATCATGTTTAGGACTTGTAAAACGATTTTATCTTAACAACAAGTACGCTGCATTAAGGCCTATGAGAAAATCTAAACATGCTATGGCTTCTCTGAACATGTCACGCTTCCCTCCCTCACCCGTTGCTGCTTCCCTGAAGTCTCTTACCACGCTGCTGCTTCCCTGCTCTCCCCAACCATGCCGCACTTCTGCCTCCCATCCCACCAAGGCCCTGACCATGCCCCTGCTTCCCTGCCAACATTTCTGCCAGTAAATTTGTTCACTAAAATACTCATGCACAGTGAAAACAAAAGGTCTGAAGACTCAATCAGACACAATTAATTTTAAAATGAGAGTAATAGTAAGGGAAAACCCTGCTCTCATCTTAATCCTGTGAAGAGATGCACACAGGGACACTTTTTCAACTGTTCAGAATCACAACAGATCAGAAGATACTGTGGAAAAAATCCTGTTGAGTTTATTCAGTTTGGGGACAGGCCCTGTATAAATTCTAAATATCATTATTTGATTTTTATAATACAAAGTAAAATCTTTATTGGTGAGAGATTTTTTTCAAAAAGTTTACAACATAATTTTCCAACCTCAGCCCTTCACAACAATTACTCTTGTCTAATGGGCTCAGATACCCATACAGTCATTCATGAAGACTGCACTAAATATAAATAGATTTTGACTATACAACAAAAAAATTAATACATGTTGAATGCTATTTAATCAGTGGAAGTATAGTGCTGCTATTGAACTTTGCAGTGAATGTAAATTATCTTGGTAATTGACTTAGGTATATTAACTAAAATTTTCTTATAAAATAAATGTACTAGCAGTTTCTTCTGCAAACACACGACATACTGATGTCGCAGGCACATTCTTTCAATGGATTTAAGGAATTTTTTTTTCTAAAGCCAGTTTTCAGTAGTGGTGGAATATCCTAAGGCCAAATCATTTTGCATGCTGAAAATGAACCATGATCCGTAATTAAGTACTTGTAACGTTCTTTAAATTAATAGAGAGTTTTTTTAATAACCTTTTGAGAGCAGTCAGTGGTTTTGGATGTAACACTTGTGTCAATTTTCAGTCATTGCTGATGATTCTTATTTAATTCTCAAAATAAAAATAGAAGAGAAATAATTTTGCATTATATTACAATATCTGGAAATGGCAGGTGATTTTTAAAAAGAAAATTAATTTGCAATTGCTTTTCAAGTTTAAATTGCTAGATTATCATCACTTATCTGTAGTTCATTGTAGACTTGCTCTTGATCAATTTATGTTGCCAGTTTTAAAGATATTGACCCAGAAAACAATATAAAAAAAGAAAAGTATTTAAAAAATCATGCACTCAGAAGGTCAGACTTCTTACTGGAGCTATTTTAATTTTGCCTCTGTGTGCATCTCACCCCTGGCTCCCACCATGCCGCCCTTCCCTCCTGCACTCTCCCCAGAGCCGCAATTTTTCTTTAAAGAGCCGCATGCGGCTCGTGAGCTGCAGTTTGGCCACGTGTAGTTTAGAGTAACTTCAGTTCCTTTCCTCCAATACTAGCCATTTCCACATGCTTCACACATAAAAAAAACCTCTAATTCACCCAATTGTGCAATGTTGTACATAAGGAAAAATTCCTTTAACATGGTCAGCTAATGTCCTGACCATGTGATCTGATCATTTCTCTCTTGGCAAGTGTAACTACCAGTATTAATGCATATAAAATCCAGATGAACCATCTGACTGTGACCTGCGGCTGTAGCTAAGCACAATCTATATGAAACAGTATTTCCTTCTCTTTGTTTTAAATGTACCTGCAATTAACTTTGAGAGTCCTTGTTCTGAAATGATGGGAAAGAATAAAAAAGTGAGCATCAATCTATTTTTATTATAGCTTTCATAATTTTAAATGCCTCAATTGAGTCCACTAACTCTTCCCCTTTCAAGGTTAAATAATTCTAAATTTTACAATTATATGCAAATTCCACAATTGTATTTTCACTGGACATTTTCAACCTTGTACACAGTATACTATTCTCCAAATAAAGCCATATTGACTATTATGTAATAAAATGCTCTATGTAGCTTTCCAGTCTTTTTTCTAAAGTGTCCAAGAATCCTATATGCTCCATATGCCAGCTGTAATCTAGAAGTGTCCATCTTCAAACTACTGAGATTCCAATTTTTCATTTCTTAGTATATTAGAGATGTATTTAGAGCCTAAAGTTTAGGAATTAAGACTGTTTTTCTCAATCTAAATTCTAATGACTTACTTGTGCAGGTAGCCATGTGGGCCTCATTACCACCAACTGAATGACCCACAATGAGTATCGGATTTTATCCTCAACAACCCTGTGACATAGGCAGGGGTTAAAGTGGGCCAGAACAGCCCAGAATGCCATTCCGAGGCCCACTATTTTTAGGGGCTGAGCATACCAGGTGTTCCAGGGACCACCACTGAAAAATAGCTGTACCCGGAATGCAGCGTTCTGGCACCATTTTCTGTTTTTAGGGGACTGAATGCTGAGCCCCTAAAAATAGCAGGTCCTGGAACGGTGTTCCCCTGAGTTTGAGCAGGCAGGGGAGGGGGGCAAGCTCACCTACACATGCGCAGGCAGCGCTTAGAGGTAGAAGCCTCCAAGCGCAGCCTGCATGCTGCACAGTTTTCAGGCCCCGCGTGCTGTCGGTGAGTACCAGGATTCCCAGCTTATGCTGGCGGGGGGAAGAGATATTAGTGGTGCCTGAGCTGGGAGAGGGTATTGGGGGCTGGGAATGGATTTTGGGGGCTAGGGAATGGATATTGGGGGAAGTAAATGTAGTGGGGGCTGGCGTTTGGGGGGCAAGAGCTAGGGTGGTGGGGGCCCACCCATGTGGGAGGGCACCCCCATATGGGAGGGTTGCGGGATACACCAAACTATACTTTAACCCCTGATGTAGGGAAGTATGCCTGCTTTCACATATGAGAAACTGAGGCATGGGGCAACAAGTGATGTGTGACTATTCACATAGGAACCCTGTGGCTGAGCAGAGACCTGAAGCCAGGTCTCTTGCAGTCCAGTAATGTCTTGTCCATCTCCTGGACCAGTGGTTCTCAGTTTTCAGGACTTCTCTTCCACTAGCACTATGAGAAATCCTATAATCATTTACCACAATTCTGATCACAATTTTGTCATCATTTACCAACTTCCAGTTTGACAGTCAGATCATTTTCCTCCCTTTCATTAATCCAAACTTAATAATATCTGCCATGACTCTTTCAAAACTTCAGTAATATTAAATTTATCTTACAGGTCTTGCAATGTTCTGGGGTTTTGTTTGTTTCTTTTATTAAATTCAGTCAGAAAACTACTGAACAGACTGAATAGGGCATATGGTGTCTTCCTCAAATATCCAGGGCCATTTATGTAAAAATATGTCACACAAGGCCTTAAAAAAAACATTAATCCTTTCAAGCTTTGTTGAAGGAATTATTAAGTGTCATTTTAGAAGATGATGGAAGAATGAACTACTAGTAGAACAGTATTACCTTATGCACACAACTATTGTTTTTCATATCAACACACCTGCATTATTTTTGGGGAAGCAAGAGAAAGAAAAAACTGGTTTAATGACTCCTGTAAGAGGTAGTCTAGCTTCACTGCAGCTTCTAGAATGCCCTCCACAGTTACTGCTTAAATTTTAGTTTGCAACATGTAACAACTGTAACAGACACTGTGTGCCTGCTCATCAGCCAGTATAAATAAGCACTGGTCAATTAAAGTCAAGGCCCTATATCGCTACATGTCCGACAACAACAGTACATTGGGTAGACTAATACTTATGTTTCTTCAGTGGTGGCAGACTGAAAACTGTGCTCCAATAATCTCTATCCCTCTTTACCATCAAAAAAACAAGTCTTCAGCCTAAAATGTAGACATGGGGCCCAAAAAGGAAGGTGGGGAGTGTCTGAGTTCTGAGTGATGTCAACTCCTATGGAAGTCAGTACTCCAAATCCTTTTCATGTGGAAGAGAAAGATACTCTGCCTACAGATAAAAACAGCTCTTCATAACCAAAATTTGTGAAACATGTTGAACCACTGCAGTTCCTGGTAAGTATTTCAGGTAGGTCATCCAAATCCACACCACAATCAACTCTTTGGGGAGTAAAGACAGCTACTAACTGTTCCATAACGGTCATTCTCCAAGAAGTGTTGTTCACAGCCACTCCAGCTGGGTGTGTGCACGCCTTGTGCACAGCCACCGGAAGGTTTTTCCCTAGCTGGTCCCCCCCCCCCGCCACCGGTCAGCGATAGAGCCCCCTGGAGTCCCGCCTTTGCAATTTGCTATATAAGGGGGACACCGACCATTACCCCTTCAGTTCCTTCTTTCCGATATACCGACTGAGGGGTAGGTGGGCGGGTCTGGAGTGGATGCGAACAACACTTCTCGGAGAACGGCCGTTACGGAACAGTTAGTAACTGTCTTTCTCCTTCGGGTGGTTGTTCACATGTACTCCAGTTGGGTGATTCCCAAGCAACTATTGGTGGTGGGGGTGGGTGTCCTGCGGGAGCACGGATCTCAACACTGCCTTGCCCACTACCGCATCCTGTCTGGCAAGTGATGTGATGGCATAGTGCACCGCCAAGGTATGTACAGAAGACCATGTTGCCGCCCTGCAAATTTCTCGGATGGGGACGTGTGCCGTAAAGGCCGTGGACATCACATAAGCTCATGTTAAGTGGGCTGTTAATGTGGGCACTGGCTTCTTCGCCATCTCGTAACATATCTCAATGCAAGAGGTGATCCATTTTGATATAGTTTGGGCAGAAACAGAAGACCCTTTCTTTCTGTTGGCCACCGACACGAACAAGCGAGTAGACTTTCTGTACGAGCCTGTTTTTTCTAAATAGAAGGCCAAGGCTCTTCTCATGTCCAGCGAATGGAGCGCCCACTCTTTATCCAATCCGTGGGGCTTAGGGCAGAAGACCGGCAGGTATACGTCTTGATTGCAGTGGAAGGCTGACACCACCTTTGGTAAGAAGGCCGGATGAGGACGAAGACGCACCTTAACTTTAAAGAATACTGTGAACGGCGGTTGCGTCGTAAGGGCTTGTAGCTCCGAGACCCTTCTGGCCAAAGTGATTGCTGTGAGGAAGGCCACCTTCCATGACAAGTAAAGGTCCGAGCAAGTCGCCATCGGCTTGAAGGGAGGATGTGTCAACACTCTTAGAACTAAACTGAGGTCCCACTGCGGGAGTGGCCTGGAAGTCTGAGGGAAACTCCTACATAGGCCCTTCATGAATCTCTTCACCACCGGATGTGAGAAGAGGGAAAAATTTCCGACTGGATCGTGGAAGGGCGTAATGGCTGCCAGGTGGACTTTGACAGAGGAGACAGATAGTCCTCCGCTCTTTAGCTGGAACAGGTAGTCCAAAATATGGGGAAGCTGTGCTTCCCGGGGTTGAATTTGTGATTGGTGGCACCACGATGAAAAACGGCACCATTTTGCCTGATACGTTCATCTAGTGGACTGCTTCCTGCTATCCAGCAGTATCTGTTTCACCTGGGTGGAACAGCTGAGCTCCTCCCCACTTAACCATCGATTTTCCATGCTGTCAGGTGCAGGGACTGTAAGTTCGGGTGTCACAGGCTGCCCTGCTGCTGTGTGAGGAGGTCCGTGCAAAGTGGGAGAGATATGGGAGGCACAGTCAGGAGGTCCAATAATGTCGAAAACCAAATATGGCAGGGCCATGTTGGGGTGACTAGAATCACTGCAGCCGCATCCTCCCTCAGTTTCGCGAGAACCTTGGTGAGGAGAGAGAAAGGGGAAAAACATACATTAGGGCTCCCTTCCATGACAGTCGCAGAGCGTCCATCATGGAGCCCTCCTCAATTCCCTGAAAGGAGCAGAATCTTCAGCACTTGGCATTGTCCTTGGTGGCAAAGAGGCTCACTTGGGGAGTGCCCCACTTCTGGAAGATAGAGTCCACTACACTGTGCTTTAGGGACCACTCGTGAGTGTTGATAACCCTGCTGAGGGAGTCCGCTAAGTGGTTCTGAGACCTGGGGAGATAGGAAGCCTCCAGGCGGATGCCCCTGGGGATGCAGAACTCCCAGAAGGCTATCGCCTCCCTGAAGAGTGAGGGGGAACGCGCCCCTCCTTGTCTGTTTATATAGAACATCGTAGCTATGTTGTCTGTTCTTAGTGCTATGTGCTTTCCGCGAAGTTGATGTTCGAATGCCCGGCACGCCAATCTGACTGCCCTGAGCTCCCTTACATTGATATGTTGCCTGATGTCCGTGGCCTCCCATCGACCCTGAGTGGACATCCTGTCCAGGTGAGCTCCCCAGCCAACACCCAATGTATCTGTCACCAGTACTTTTGAGGGGCGATCTGCAGAGAAGGGGACCCCTGCACAAACTGCCTCTTGGTTTAACCACCACTGTAGGGAGTCGAGGACGTGAGTGGGAATCATCAGCACTCAGTTCAAGGCATGTCTGGAGGGCTGAAAAACAGTCCTGAGCAACAACTGCAGCGGTCGCGAGTGGAGCCTGGCTCACTTGACCACTGCCATGCATGCCACAAAATGACCAAGCAAGCGGAGACAGGCATGGGCTGTTGTCATCGGGAAGGTGGATACCGCGTTGATCGGTGCAGCTATGTTCTGGAAGCGCTGAGGGGGAAGGGAGGCCATCATCGTAGTGGAGTCTATGACTGCGCCAATGAACTCTATTCTTTGAGTTGGACCTAAGATCAATTTCGCCTTGTTCACCAGGAGGCCGAGATCATCGAGGAGGCCACGTATTCTCTCTAGATGGGATTTCACCTGGTCACTGGATGACCCTCTTACCAACCAGTCGTCTAGGTAAGGGAAGACATGTACTCTGTTTCTCCTGAGGAACATCGCCGCTACTGCCATGCACTTCATAAAGACTCTTGGCGCTGTGGAAAGGCCAAAGGGCAGGACTGTAAATTGGAAGTGGTTATTACCCACTCTATACTTCAAAAATTTCCTATGGTGCGGAATAATTGAGATGTGAAAATATGCACCTCGTAAATCGAAGGCAGCGTACCAATCCCCCCAAGCCAGGGAGGGAATAATTGAAGTCAGAGTTACCATGTGAAACTTTAGTTTCTTAGTAAATCTATTAAGGTTTCTGAGGTCTAGGATTCGTCTTAGACCACCTTTCGATTTCGGGATCAGGAAATAATTTGAATAAAACCCACGGTTCCTCTCAGATTCCAGGAGCTGTTCCTCCGCCCCCAGCTCCTGGAGACATCGGATCTCCAACATCAGGGCTTGTTTGCGAGATGCGTCCCTGAAGAGGGACTGGGGTGGAGGGGGATGGGAATGAGGCGTTGAAATAAACTGGATTGAGTATCCATGTCTTATCATGCATAGCACCCATTTATTGGAAGTTATCCGAGTCCATGCATGATAAAAGCAGGATAAGTGGTTTTGGAATAGGGGTATTGGTACTCTGTCCTCGTGAGTAGTCTTAAAAGCTCTGTTTAGGACCCTAAGCCTGTTCTGATGAAGCCTCTGACCTGCCTGGGGGGTATGACTGCCTTCTCCCAAAGTTCTGGTGGTGATTAAACCTTGGTCTCCTTCTCCCTGAGTCCTGCCCCTGGTTATAAGACAGACACGGGAGGGGCTGAGGTCTGAAGTGGCGCCTCTGCGTGTTCTGGGGGTGCGAGCCAAGTGACCGCAACGTGACTCTGGAGTCTTTTAGGCTACGTAGCCTCAAGTCAGTTTGCTCAGAGAAAAGAGAAGACCCTTCGAAGGACAGGTCCTGCACCGCCTGATGGACCTCATGGGGAGGCCAGATGCCTGGAGCCATGAAATGTGACGCATGGAGATGCCACATGCGATTGCCCTAGCAGCCACACTGGCTGTATCCAAAGCGGCTTGGAGGGAGGCTCTTGCAACTGCCTTGCCCTCCTCTATTATCGCTGACAGCTCTTTATTAAGTTTATGGTCAAGAGCTCCGGTGAACTTTCCCAAAGAGCTCCAGGCGTTAAAACTGTATCGGCTCAAGATGGCCTGGTGGTTAGCGACGCGAATCTGCAAGCCTCCGGATGAATATATTTTCCGGCCATACAGATCTAGCCTCTTAGCATCCCTAGACTTAGGGGCTGATGTTAGGGAACCCTGGCATTCTCTCTCATTGGTGGCTGCCACCACCAGCAATCCCGGAGCGGGATGGGTATAAAGGAATTTGAAGCCTTTAGGCGGGACGAAGTATCTCCTTTCTACCCTCTTATGTGTAGCTAACACTGATGCTGATGAATGCCAAATTGCCCGCATGGACCTGTCGATAGCTTTTATCAGGGGTAGGGCCACCCTTGACGGGCCCGGTGAGAATAAAATGTCTACCACTGGGTCATTAGAGTCTTTGGTGACTTCAGCCACTTCCAAACCCAGGCTCTGGGCTACCCTGCAGAGCAGATCTTAATAAGCTCTGTTATCTTCCACTGGAGGCAGAGGAGTGGGACCAGCTAATTCTTCATCATGAGCTGGAGAGGTGGAGGCCCAGGAGAAGGACTGAGTGTCCTTGTCAGTTTTGGACAGAACAGTGCCCCTCATCTCCGCATCTTCGCTTTCGGGTTTCGAATCTGTGTTTGAAACAGGTCTAGATAGTGAACCCAGTTGCTCCCAGGCTCTGTCCTGTGGGTCATCAAGTCTGGGAGTCGGTACGGCATTGGTGTCTGTGCACACCGCTCCAGTGGAACCATATGCAGAAAAGGGTGGGTGGGGCCCCTGGCCCTGGGGGCCCGACCAGGGAGTCCAAAAGGGCCAGTTAGGCATCCACGGCATTGAAAAGGGTTGAGGCAGGAACTTGCTATGTTGATAGGAAGACAGTGGATTGCGGTTGTGGAGATAAGTGAAAGTGCCATCCCCAGTGGGGGGGGGGTGACCCCCCCCCCAGTGGCCATTGAGCCCCTGCCTGCATATGGTGTCCGGATCGGTGCCGGGGTGAGGGCCTAGGCAATGGTGTCAGTTTGCCCTTCAAGTGGTGGGGCGCCTTGACCTGAAGGATTTGTGGTGCCAGCAGGGACGGTGCCATCACTTCTATCAGATCCCTCGCTGCCTCATAGGTATCTGGGGTGGAGGGGGGGCTAAACATGCCCTCCTCCTCCCTCGCCTCAGCGCCAAAGCTTAGCGCCGGGCTCACTGATCCATGCTCCGGGTCGTGTGCACCAGCCCGCACCAGCAAAGAGCTCAATCTTTCAGGGCTGTTGAGAGCCCCACGGCTGAGTTGTTCAGGGCTGCCATGAGCTGCGCGGGGCTTTGCCACCACTTTCTTCAGCTCAGGAGATCTGCCACGATCCCCACCGCGGCGTTTGCTAGGCACCAGGGACCGCGAACGGTGCCAGTTCCCCTGCCGCTTGCTCGAGGTTTTAGGTTTGGCCACTTCTATTGCCGGCTTGGCACCAGACTCGTCCACGCTCAAGTCAGAGCAGGAGGAAGCAGGCAGCGCTGTCGGGCTGCGCTGCGGCGTGTTAGAGGAGGGCTTCAGAGCAGCCTCCATTAAAAGCAGCTTGATCCTCCTCTCCCTGTCCTTCCTGATTCGGGGACGGAAAGCTCTGCAAAATTTACACTTGGTGGACAAGTGTTGTACACCCAGGCACCCTAGGCAGGCACCGTGTGGGTCACTTCTTGGCATACGCCTGTGGCACAGATTACAGGTTTTAAAGCTGGGGGACCCCGGCATACCCCACATGCGGTGAGATTGGCGTCTGCGGCAGTGCATTCACTGGAGATGAAACTGATGTGAAACTGACTAAGAGAGAAGGGACAGTAGAGGGAAGGGGAAATCAGAGGTATTAGGATAAGCTAGGAACTCTCAAGTAGACTAGAGAAGCACTTCTACCAGCTGTCACGGCGGGAAGAAAAGGAACTGAAGGGGTAACGGTCGGCAGCCCCCTTATATAGCAAGCTGCAAAAGCAGGACTCCGGGGGGCTCTATCACTGACCGGGGGGGGGTGGGGGGGTGGGAAAACAGCTAGGGGAAAAACCTTCCGATGGCTGTGCACGAGCCGTGCACACACCCACCTGGAGTGCATGCGAACAACCACACGAAGGAGAACGAGGAGAAATGTGCATCTATTAATACTTTCCCACACATCAATAGGTGGCTTTGTGCTCCTTTTTGTAACCCAAGGATGGTCTACATTAAAAAGTTAAGTCGACTTAGCTATATGAAAAATCCACACCCCTGAAAGACATAGTTAAGTTTGATCTAACCTGCAATGTAGACAGTGCAAGGTCAATGGAAGAATTCTTCCATCAAACTAGCTGTGGATTAAACTATGCCAATGGGAGAACCCCTCCTGTCAACATAAGTAAGGTCTAAACTAAAGAATTCCAGTGACACAGCTGTGCTGCTGCAGTGTTTCAAGGGCAGGCATGCCTTATGTTTTTATCTGTAAATTAAAACTAACATGGAGTGGTAGCAATATTCAGAAATAAAAGTAAAATCACATACTTGTTATAATACTGTTCACATCTCAGATAGAACTCAGGCAAATTCACAATTCCTGTAATGCTCTCTCTTCTTATTAAACATGCATTAAAGCAATACTCATGTTGGTTTTATCTCACTTAGCATTTGTGTCCTTTCTACAATTGTTCAGCAGATGAAATCTAATGTTATAAGCATTAACTACACTGCAAATTTAGTTCAACAACTCTGAACTTTTATCCATAACATTGTCAATTTTCTCCCCCAGGGGAGGAGGAAGAGCAGAGATATCAGAATCTGGTGTTTATAAAGAACACCTCATAATAGTGCATACATTGTACAAGTTTCCATTAGCTGTAATTCACTTATAGAAATGAATTTTCATCTCATTCTGAGTTGGACTATGGAACACAGACTAAGTGTACTAAAACCAGTAAAAATGCATTTTGTAATATTCGTAAGTGATCCTACAATATGGATACCTTTCTGATGGTTCTTCTGACCAATCCTGGAAAGAGAATTTTGTGAGGAAAGGCCTATTTAGTAGAGCAACTCAGACAGTTTTCACCAAAATTTTGCAATAATTAACAATTAGGGAAACTAACAGATAAAGAATTTTGCTTTTCTTTTTTTTATTAAACCAGATGTAATATTGAATAGGGAGATCATAAGATGAGATCCTTCTACACAAGGTGGTCTCTGGAAGCAAAACACTTGAGAAATAGCTGATTTAGACTGAAGGCTTGTTTACACTTACATGCTACAACAGGGCAGCTGAATCAAGGCAACTACACTGCTGTAGCACTTAATACAGTTGTTAGCTATGCCAACAGGACAGCTTCTCTCACCTGTGTTATATTCTCTACCTCACTGATAGGCAATTGCTATGACAACAGAAGAAGCCCTTCTGCTGACCTAGTGATATCTGTGCCAAGGGGTAGGTTGGTATAACTGTATCTCTGAGGTGTGGATTTTCTTCATCCTTTAGTTTTGCAGTTATTCCAACTTAGGCAGGTAGTATAGATTAAGACTAAAATGAGCCTGCAATGAATCACTTGTGGTTAAAATTGAAGTTTGAGCCTAAGAGTCTAGATATGAGAGATGAATGGGTAATGATCCACCACCACTCTCTACTGTATCCTCCTATAAATTACCATGATGTTACTTTAAATTATTCCATGAACATGAGTGCTCTATCTGTATGCACTGGCAACATGAACAAGCAAAGTATGTCTCCCCCCCCCCAAGAATACAGTATTAAAAATGATATTAAAGGAAAACTAGAAGATATTAACAACAGACTTTGGTTGCAATGGAATTTACCTGTTTGGTTCCTACAAATGAGTTGAAGGGAGCTACGTGACTAGAACCAACGCAATGCCCAACATACCTCAATTTTCAAAAATATATTTTTTTAAGTGCACATTTGTACTAGGGTTGGATTTTCAAAAGACACGCATGAACACCTTTGCCCTCTTCCAATTTACTCCCATACAAAAACGAATATAAGCACACACTCCAATTTGTATGTATATTAGGTACAACCTTTTAGGCATGTTCTTCCAAAAATCTGGTTACAGAGTCAGGGCTTAAGGCCAGAAGGGAGCAATAGATCATTTGGTCTGACCTACTCCATGTCACAGGCCACCAACACCCACACACTAACCCCAACAACCAAAATTACACCAAAGCATTATAATCCACAGGAGACTACACTATTATGTTCCATAGGGGGAGAAAAGGAGGAACTAAGATACACCATGGCAGGGAAATGACTAAGTGGATAAACCTAGATAATCCTAAAAAGTTATTCTTATCTAGCTGCTGCAGAGAAAGGCAAAAATCCCCAAGACCCTCTGCCAATCTGACTTGGGAAAAAATTCCTTCCTGACCAACATACGGCAACTGGTTAGATCCTAGGCATGTCATCAAGAACCAGCCAGTCAAGCACCATACAGCGAACATGCTCAGCATCACCTCAGAGCCTTAGCCCACCCTCCCATTCTCCAGCCATGGTCATCCCTGGTGCTTCAGAGAAAGTAAATAATGAAGTCTTCCAGAATATACTGGGAGAAAAGGAGGGGGAGTTCTTTCCTGTCCTTTGCTGGCGAAACACTGAAGCATGACCTTTGGGAGCATAAGAAACTGGAAGAGACGCTCAAAGATGTTGATTCCTGCCACTCACAATCACAAGCAGTTTGCCTCCACAATTCCTACTAGGAGGGTGTTCCAGAACCTCATCCCTCTCATAATTAGAAAAAGTACTAATTTCCACCTTAAATTTGTACATTACCAGTTTATATCCATTTGTTCTTATGCCAATACTGTCCCTTAGCTTAAATACCTCTTTGCCTGCCCTAGTATTTACCCCCAAATGTATTTAAAGAGAGCAATCATCTCTCGTCTCAGCTTTCTGTATGTGAGACTAAACAACCCAAGCACTTCCAGTCTCCCCTCACAAGATAACACCCCCCCCATTTCCTTGATCATCCTAGTATATCTTCTTTGTACCTGTTCCAGTTTAAACTCATCTTTCTTAACTACAGATAACCAGAATTTTACACAGCATTCCAAATGAGGTCTTACCAGTATGCCTCATAAAATGACATTGATGCTTCTCTCTCCACTAGAAATTCCTTGGCTAATAAAACCTTACATTCCATTTGTCTTTTTCACAGTTGCATCACACTGGTGGATTCAGTCATACTGTGACATTTCTCTCTCACTTTCAACTGATGAACACACAGCTTGTAGCAGAAATTCTTATCATCAGACCTTAAGTGCATGAACTTGCACTTTGTGCTATTGAATTTCATCCCATTTCTGTCACTCCAGTGTTCAAGGTCACTCACATATTCCTGAGTATGTTCCAATTTTCTGCTGTATTGATGATGCCTCCCAATTTTGTACCATCAGCAAATTGTATTAATACATTCCTACTTTTTGTGCCAAGATCATTAATAAAAATGGTCTATGTGAACTTAAGAGGGGTAAATTAACTGTTCATGTCAGCTACTACACAAGTTTATAAAAAGTTTTGCAAATAACCATGAATTTAATGTTATGCTGTAATGTTTTGAAGACAGACATATGAAATTGCCATAGACAGACCTGTAAATTTATTACTAGTAAATTTGACAAATTTATGCCCAAGCTTAGACCAATTTTGCTTGCTCATTCACTCTTGTCAAGTGCCAGTTTGCTTTCTGAACGAGTAAGTCAATGTGGTCCAAGCAGCTTTAACCTCAACAAACAGCTCAGATGACACACAGTACATGGTGTCACACAATATATGGGAAGTGGCGTAAAATTTTGCAGGGGGAAACAGGAAGAAATAGGAGCCAAGATGTAGGCAGAGAAGATAATTCGTTACTAAAACTTCCCTAACTGTTGTTCTTCAAGTCTGTTGCTCATGTCCATTCCAAGCAGATG
Organism: Podocnemis expansa; assembly: GCA_007922195.1. NCBI lineage: Eukaryota > Metazoa > Chordata > Testudines > Podocnemididae > Podocnemis > Podocnemis expansa. The sequence goes on from ML681992.1 coordinate 33,881,222, forward strand.
AGTGTGCACTGCACACCACCAGAAGGTTTTCTTTCCTATCTACTGGGATGGCTCCGGAGAGTCCTGGAGTCACGCTTACATACTGCTGTATAAAGGACCCTACCAACCCCCTCCTGTTCAGTTTCTTCTTCCCAGCTGGCTATAACAGAGTGGTAGGTGGGTGGGCCTTGGCATGACAGGACATCTCAAAGAACAGTTATGGCAGGTTAACAACTATTTATTTTTTGAGTGCTTGTTCATGTTGATTCTAAGTAGGTGATTCGGAAGGTCAGGTTAGGGGACTGCTTAAAGAAGCTGGATGTGCACAAGTCCATGGGGCTGGATGAACTGCATCCAAGAGTGCTAAGGGAATTGGCCGATGAGATAGCAGCACCGCTGGCCGTTACCTTTCAAAACTCATGGAGAACAGGGGAGGTGCCAGAGGACTGGAAAAAAGCAAATGTAGTGCCTATTTTCAAGAAAGGGAAAAAGGAGGATCCGTGGAATTATAGACCAGTCAGCCTCACCTCAATCCCTGGAAAAATTATGGAGCAGGTTCTCAAAGAATCCATCCTAAAACACTTAGAGGAAAATAAAGTGATCAGGAACAGTCAGCATGGATTTACCAAGGGTAAATCATGCCTGACTAATCTCATCTCTTTCTATGATCAGATGACTGGTTTTCTGGATGCAGGAAGAACCGTTGATGTCATATACCTTGATTTTAGCAAGGCTTTTGATACAGTTTCCCATAGCATTCTCACTGGCAAATTAAGGAAGTATGGGTTGGATAGGTGGACAGAAAGCTGGCTAGATCAACGGTTTCAGAGTGTAGGAATCAATGGTTCCATGTCTAGCTGGCAGCCAGTCACGAGTGGTGTGCCCCAGGGGTCGGTCCTGGGGCCAGTTCTGTTCAACATTTTCATCAATGATCTGGATGATGAAATAGACTGCATTCCCAGTAAGTTTGCAGATGACACCAAGCTAGGGGGACCAGTAGACACGGTGGAGGGCAAGGACAGGATTCAGGGAGATCTAGATAAATTGGAACAGTGGGCCAACAGAAATCTTATGAGCTTCAATAAGAACAAGTGTAAAATCCTGCCTGTGGGATGAAAAAACCCCATGCACCGCTACAGGCTGGGAAACATTCAGCTATGTAGCAGCAGTGTAGAAAAGGACCTGGGGGTCATGGTGGATGGGAAGCTAGATATGAGTCAGCAGTGTGCTCGTGCTGCCAAAAAGGCCAGTGGCATCCTTGGCTGCATCAAAAGAAGCATTACCAGCAGATCAAGGGATGTGATCATTCCCCTCTATTCTGCACTGGTGAGGCCACATCGAGAATACTGTGTTCAGTTTTGGGCTCCCCACTACAAAAAGGACAGGGACATACTAGAGAGAGTTCAGAAGAGGACAACCAAAATGATCAAAGGGCTGGAGCACAAGCCCTATGAGGAAAGACTGAAAGCATTAGGCTTATTTAGTCTGCAGAAGAGAAGATTGAGGGGGGATTTGATAGCAACCTTCAACTACTTGAAGGGATGCTCTAAGGAAGATGGAGCTCGACTATTCTCGGTAATAACAGAGGACAGAACAAGGAGCAATGGTCTCAAGTTGCGGTTAGGGAGGTCAAGGCTGGATATTAGAAAAAACTTTTTTACTAGGTGAGTGGTGAAGCCTTGGAATGAGCTGCCAAGGGAGGTGGTGGAGTCTCCATCTTTGGAGGTGTTTAAGGCCCAGCTGGACAAAACCATGACTGGAATGGTTTAGTGGGAGTGGTCCTGCCTCTGGCAGGGGGTTGGACTAGATGACCTATGAGGTCCCTTCCAACCCTATGATTCTATGATCTATGATCCCCAAGCAGAGCTACAGGAAGAGGGACAGGAGCTCAATGACTTTCAGGTTGCAGTACCACTCTACCAAATCCAGCATCACCTCTGACACACAGTGTAAAACTATATTGTTGTGCAAAAATGTAAACAGATGACCAAGTCACGGCTCTATAAATATCATGGCTCCAGATCCAAGCAAATGGGCAGCAAGCACATAGAGTCATAGAATTGCAGAAACTGGAACGGCCCATGATAAATTATTAAGTCCAGTTCCCTGCACTCATGGCAGGACCAAATACCCCCATTAAACCACCCCTGACAGGTGTTTGTCTAACCTGCTCTTTAAAACTTGCAGTGTAGGAGATTCCACAACCTGCCAAAGTAACTTATTCCACTCTTTAATCACCCTGACAGTTGGGAATTTTTTTCCTTATATCTAGGTTGAACCTCCCTTGCTGTAATCTAAGCCTGTTGCTTCTGGTCCTACCATCTGTGGTTAAAGAGAATAATTTCTCTCCTTCTTCCTCATAACAACCTTTTAGGTATTTGAAAACTTATTATATGCCCTCTCTGTCTCCTTTTTTCTAGACTAAACAAACCCAGCTCTTTCAATCTTCCCTCATAGGTCAAATGTTCCAGACATCTAATCATTTTTGTTGCCCTTCTCTGGGCTGTCTCCAATTTCTCCACATCCTTTTTGAAATGAGGTGCCCAAAACCAGACACAGTACTCAAATTGAGGCCTAATCAGTGCAGAATAGACTGGGTGAATCACTTCTCATGTCTTATTCACAATACTCCTGTTAATATATACCAGAATGGTGTTTGCTTTTTTTGCAACAGTATTACACTGCTGACTCATACTCAGTTTGAGATCTACTATTACACCCAGATCCCTTTCTGCAGTACTCCTTCCTAGACAGTCATAGACCATTTTGTATGTGTGCAATAGGTTGTTCAACCCTAAGTGGAGTACTTGGCACTTATGTTTACTGAATTTCATTCTATTTACCTCAGACCATTTCACCAGTTTGTCCAAATCATTTTGAATTGTGATCCTATCCTTCAAAGCACTTGCAACCCCCTTCTCCTCCCAGCTTGGTGGTATCTGTACACTTCATAACTTTGGTCTCTATGCCATCATCTAAGTCATTGATTAAAATGTTGAACGAAACCGAACCCAGGACAGATCCCTATGGCACCCCACTCGTTATGTCCTTCCAGCCTGAATGTGAACCATTATGAACTACTCTATGGGAGCTATTACCCAACCAGTTTTTCACCCATCTTATAGTAGCTCCATCTAGCTTGTATCTCCCCAATTTATTAATAAGAATGTGATGTGAGACTGCCAAATGCCTTACTAAATCTAGCTATACTACATCTACCGCTTCCCCTCTATCCACAGGGCTCGTTACCACATCATAGAAACACATACCAACTTGGAATTGACACAAGCTAGCACTCAAAGAACAGTATAGTTCCATAAAAGTGAGGAGGAGGAGACAGTTAAACTCGATGCAAATTGTGAAGAGGAAGTTGGTGAACTGATTTAAAAAGGAATATTTTGGCTACGGCATTTTGGATAAACTGAGTTGAAAAGCCAGAGAGAGAGAAGTGACACTGAAGACAGAAGGAGACCAAGGTACAGGAAAAGGTTTCAACTGTTAGGTCATCTTCTTATAACGAGGTGTGAAGAGGAAGAATTGACAGGATTCAGTAACAGCCTGTCTTAGGGGAAGAGGAGTCAAAACTAACATTGTGCGACAGGAAAGAGGGGACTCATTTATACCAATGAAGAACAGAGAGTTCACTCTTTGCTGGACTGAGTTGTAACTGGTGGTAGGTCACAAACAATACATCAGAAGAGCAATGCTGTCGGGGAGAAGAAATAACAGCCATTCACGGTGCATTTCAAACCATTTTTAAGAGAAATCTGAGGGCCAGCAAGGAACTGAATATTTGTGACAGGAGTCTCAACTTTCTCCTTGCAAAAGCTGGCAAGATTCTGAGTAGAATGAGGAGAGGTGGGAGGGCCACATTGTCAAAGATGGAGAAAACTTGTTGGAAACTGAGGTACAAAAGTCAGGAAAGGGTGAGAAACAGAACTGAAGGAGAAACAGAAAAAATTGCAGAGAAGGTTGTTTGGAATCTGAATGTTCTAAAAAGATGCTTAGCTACATGGGGGCAAATGAGAGAGCAGCCATGGCTGGAGACTGGCAGAAAAAGACAAAATGGCAGGAAGTGGGGCTGAGGGGGAATGAAGTTAAGCAGAAAGACTCTAAAATCAAGAGAAGAGAGGGATTTCAGTCAGGGAAGAAAAGAACAGAAAAGCACAGAGATGTTCTTGGATTCATGGTAATGAGAAGATTAAACCTTAAATGGACAGAATATGTTATTTTGGGAATTGTTAAACTTCACATGCAAGGCAACAAATACCCAGAGACAAGAAAGCTTCAATGTCAAATAGAGTTTTATCTGATTAAAGACTACACAATCAAGCTCCCCAAAAATCCAAAAGGAACCAAGATGCTGCTCTCTATGGACCTGTCCTCTCTAATTTTATTATTTGTGATATACTTTTGTTTAAACTTTGTGAACAAAATCACACCTGTTCAAAATAGAATATAATCTCCCATCTGCTCTCTAAAATATAAACAGTATCCTAAATCCTTTCACCCTTTGTTGGATGTTCTGGATTCAATGCACATCATTTGCAAGACTGAACTGGTGGCTAGCACCAGACACATCTGGAAGTTTTTCAGTTTGCTTGAAGTTTTATATTGTCTTACCTTGGAACTCCCGCCTTAGAAAGAGTAAACTGCTACATAATTACCAAATACTGCTGTGTATTTTTTATTTTGGTAATTGACATGCAAGTAATTCTTCCAAAATATTCCCCATGACACTCGGCTCGTTCTAATTATCCCATAGTTCTTCCATATTGTTTCCAAGCTGCAGGCATAGCAACAAACTACGTCTTACTGCAAATCTTCCCAAAAAACCCAGCAGCATCTCTACTTCCATGGTTCACATCAGTACAGTAGTTTAGGATGAATCACATGTTCTCCAAGAGTTATTGCTTGCAATTCTCTGATTATGGTTGTATAACATGACTGGTTCTTATTGGCTTGACCCCCCACTAACTCATCATCTAGTAGATGTTATCTTAGTCAATTTCAATTAGCGTATGTATATGGGAATTTTACAACACATACAAAGGCAATGTTACTTTACTAAAACCTTTTTTATCCTTTGAATCACATCTTCATCACACAATATTTATTTTTCCTCATGACTAATCTCTTGCTTCTGCATTATCAGGAAAATATGTAGCATCATTCAGTACAATTTCTGAAGAGCAGCTCTAACACTGTTGTACAGTACTCCCCTTAGTTAGTGTTACGTTTCCCTTGTGATCATCCTCTATAGTTTATAATTGGTATTATACAGCTATCTTTCATTCTTAGATGTTCTATCTTCTACAGAGGTAGTAAACACTTTCAATAAGTAAATATAAATTAACACCAGCACTGTTTGTGTAGATTTTGCCTTCAGGATAAATTTTTGGCTAAATATTGCACAAAGCAGAAAGAACCATAGAGTACATATTTATCACACATGATTACTAAGAGCAATGTATGGTCTTGGGCATAAGGACAAATCTGTACAGCTATGCACTCAGTTATTAGTGAAAATATACCTCTCCCACTACCACTACAAGGAAAGTTATAACAAAGTGATTCACTATCCTCCTCATTTCAGTGGTATGTATATATGCTCAAATATGTATGAATTCTCTTTATACATATGTTTTGTAAATTATGTTTGGGGGGAAAAACCTCATTTTTCAACATAAAATTCCCATCCTTTTCTTATTAGCTTTTAAATACTAAGTGGGTAGAGACTTAAAATTATCCTGACGACACTGGATTTGTTGGATTTCAACAACATTTGATAGCGGACCTCAATGTGATATGAAAAGTGAGCCATGTGGTCGAAATTATTATTCAAAAACTATTTTTAAATACACATTTTATTTTTCACCTCCCTCACAACAGCTAAAACTTTGCATTATAGCTGCACTGCTAAAGAGATATTTTATAAACCTTCAGCTTGAGTCATTCGTACAGTAAGTTTACTGGCTTTTAATAGTCATCACCTTCAACTCATCCTTCTATCAAGGTGCATCCCGGAATTGTTAAGCTACTTGTCTCTGGAGCACATCCCTAAACCAGCAGGATGCCTGCAATGTATTTTAGGAGCTTTGGGATACCTATAAATAGGCTTGTCGACTTTGTAGCCAGCTAGTTAGTGTGGATGACTGGTTATGGCCTGATCTTGTGTGAGTGAAGTCAATGGGAGTTTTTAAAATTAACTTCAAATCAGCACAGGACTAAGCCCTTAGTTAAGGCTCAGACAAAAAAAATGTATTTAAGCGCTTCTCTAATTTTTAAGCACTTGAGTAGTCCCACATAAGCCAATGCTTGAAGACAGGCACCCCCTTAAGAACCTTCCTAAACTAGCTACTTCATTTAATATCTGTTTCTCTCCACTCCAGTCAATGAAACAGTAAATGTTTAGTACCTATAAAGTTCCTTTAGATTTTCAAAGCCCTTCAAGAAACATTTAACTACATAGCCATCATATCTGTTAATTAAAACTAGCACCAGCCTAGTTTTACAGCTGAGGAAATTTGGGCCAGAGAAGTTAAGTGACTTGCCTAGGAGTCCACAGCATGTCTGAGTCAGAGCCAACATTAGAATTCAGAAATTTCTGAGTTCCAGAATGGTACACAGCATGGTGCTATAGCCAAAACATCAGAGGTCCTCAAACTGTAGGGTATGTCCCTCCATAGGGACATGGAGAAACCTTTGAAGAGGCACAGTGGGGCCTGGGCCAGTCCCCCCGGGGCAGAAAGGAAGCACCATCCAGTTCGCTATGTCCCCATTTCTGTTCAAGCCCCCATACCCTGACTGCATCATCAGCCTTGGCTCCTGGCTGCAGCCCTGGACCCCATGCCCCTTGTGTGGCTGCATCCTGGCTTCTTGACTTGTTCCCAGGCCCTGTGGCTGCTGCTCCAACCCCAGCTCCCAGCCTCACTCATGGTCCATGACCATAGCTTTGGTCCCATTCCTGGCCCCAGCTCCAAGATGGGCATGAACCAGGTACTGGAGGAGGAAACCCCAAATTTTAGGGACCACTGCACTAGACTATGTTGCTTCCAGTAATCAAATCTACGCATGGTTCTGTTTGTATATCCCAGAATAAATAGTGAACCTTATGCAGACATGTTGCTACTGAAAGGTCATCATTTAGATTTCATAGTTAATGTTCCTTAATGCTTTTCAAACTGCTCCTAAGGCAACACAGTCCCCAAAAGCTTGACTTTGTGCAAAAAAAAGAACAGAGTCAACTAATGTAGAAAAAGAGGAGTATTCTCTGTATCCTCTAGATTATAGTAAATATTTAAACACAAAAACTTCATTTGGCGACTGTTCTAATTTCATCAGGATACAGTCACCATCTCAAAATCTAAAAAATCATCAAAATAAGTCATGGCAAAATTTTCCTGTATTCCTGGCCACTTTCATAGCCATTCTGTAAATTCCCCCATTTTCAAAGCATCTGATGAAGTGGGATTTTCTCTCATGAAAGCTCATGCAAAAAATAAATTTGTCAGTTTTTAAGTGTCACAGGACTCCTTGTTTGCTTGTTTTACCACCAGTAACACATTTCTATACCCCATAATGCAGAAGATGGTAAAAGAAACCTCAAAAGAATTGTAAGAGGTGCCATTTGCCATAACCTGTTAGCTATTCAAATCTTTCCTTCTGCCAATACCACTCAGCGCATAATCCAGCTATTTTCCTTTTATATAATAATTAGATGTAGTGCACAAAAAAAATTAATTTATGTTTCACTGTGTTCCATTCGTTTCTTCTCCCTCATCACTTATTTTAAATATGATTCTTCAAAATAACTAAACAGTTCAACTTCAAAAATGCAAATAAATGTCAGATTAATGCCACTTGCTTTCCTTCATATTATAGATGTGAAGATATACCAAAGAATTGACTGATAAAAGTATTTAATCATGAGCTTCCCATAAATGCAATACAAAAAACGTCAACTCTCAAAATTTATGAATTTGTCAGTTAACCAGCTGATTGTTTTATACTTTGCCAACCAACTCTTCCTATTCCTTTGTCCTTGAAATGTAATAGCTTTGCTACCTTTAAAATCAAACCTGGTTTCATCTACGGCATGAATGAAATTAATCCTGCCATTCTGTGCAGCTATGCTCAAACCGCCCACTCTTCTGAAAGGTTAAGCAGTTTTTTAATTGAGCTCAGATTATCATTTATAGGGCAATAAGGGTAGATTTTCAAATTAAGCACCCAACTCCCACTGACTTTCAAAGGGAGCTGAGCACCAACACTTGGAGCTTTTGAAAAACAATCCAACATTTATATTGTTCAAATATAAATGTTTACCATATCCCAGCACCAGTGTAACATCATATGTTGCAAAATTGATATACCGTCATCTTTTGTTACCAGTACAATTTAAACAATATTTGAAAGAGAGAAAGTTTTATCAGTATTTTATGACATAATTTGAATGCTGTTCACTCCATAATTACAAACAATTCTGTATACCGTAGCTCATCATAAAGATATGATAATCATATGATGTTAAGGGGCTACTTTGTTCCAGTGCTTGAGTTCCCTGTCCTGTGACAGGCTTCACACTATTCTCATTGGGGTGTGAATTTGATTCCACTAGCACAAGAGTCACTGGACACATGGGGCATCAAGAAACACTCAGCTTTCTTAAATGCCAAGCTTTCAAATCTTTAACTTTGTTTTATGATAAATCAAAGGTTCATAAACAGTCTGTAAAGGTATAGTCTGCAATTTAAGGTGTGAAATACCAAAGATGAATCTAAGTGCAGGTATTAGAGTTTTCAAATTACAGCCAGAAAAAAAAGCACATCATAAGCTGATTGATCTAATAATTCATGTAAAAATTCTAAAAACTCCACTGACAGCTAGGCAAAAATTAACACTTTCCTCTTAGCTAACATGTAACATTCCAAGTTGGACTCATAGGCCTCGTCTGTGCTACAAAGTTAGGTCAACGTAAATCATGTTTCATCTGCATATCTGTCCATGTATCTATGCTCAAATTTGTCTCTGGCTGACTTAAGCACCCTGTTACAGTAATGCAGTACAACCTCCTCCTCTAATGACATGGCCAAGGTTGACTTACTGAGGTTGATGCAATAGCTATGTAGATACCACATGATCTGCCATCTGCTGCCCTGCAATGCCCCACTGCCTGTGATTCTGGTCACAGTTTTAAGTTATGCTATGCAGAGATCACAGCAACCAGAACTCACCCCCATCTTTAACACTCCCTGCCCCTGTTTTTGAGATGCTTTCTTCTGACTGCACACCTTTGCAAACATGCTAGCAGCTCAGTCATATTGTGTGAACTGGCCGGCCAGCCAGCCTGGCTGCCTCTATGCACTAGATGTGCTCCTTCCTATAATAAGTTTTGGATCTCCTGGGCCTGTGAGGAGAAGAGGTTGTGTAAGTTCAGCTATGAACCAGAGACAGAAATACGGACATCTACAAGCAAACTAGACTGCATGATGGATGCAGGCAAGGGGGGTTGACAAGGATCAAGAGCAGTGCCATGTGAAAGCACAGAAACTTCGCCACAGATACCACAAGGCTCAGGAGGCCAACGACAGATCAGGGGCTGCCCCATTTTTTAAAATGAATTGCATGCCATTCTTGGCAGAGACCTCCACCAACCTTCCACAATCTACTGTGGATACCTTGAGGAGAGACCTTCACTGTGAACAGAAAAATGAGGAGGAGAAAGGAAGAGATAGAGTGTAGGGCTTCAGCCACAACACAGCTCAGGACCTGTTTAAGACTCTGCCACAGTCCAGCCAGTCTCACCAGGTGATCACAGATGAGCCCAATGAAGAGGAAGGGAACTCTGATAAGTGTGCACACACATTTCTTCTTACAATGTTTGAAGATGACACCTGGCCATCCTCAAGTTAATACAAGGACACCCTCAAGGACACAGGTATTGACTTTTCGTTGTTTTACTGATACAAGAAAAGGCAGAGACACAACAGAAGTAGAATTGGCATCTGCTTTTCATTCTATTGTTGTGCTAAGCTGGGGGGCAGGGGAGAACTGAGCATTCAGAGCACTTTATGCACAGGAATGTCCCTTGCATCCTCCTGACAAAGTGCAATGAAGCTTCCATGAAGACAGGCTTCTTTCGTGGGTTGCCTTATTTTTTCCTGTGCAGTAGGGCACTTTCCCATGCCACTCTGCATTGAGTTAAGCAGGCACCAGTGCAATAAAGAGGTTAGCAACATCCATGCCCAGGCCGAGAACACCACTGCTGACGGCATCCCAAAGCTAAAGAGCAGCACTGTGCCAAGGTGCTCCAAAATAGACGTATCAGTAAGCATGTCTTATTAAAAGTGTTTATGAGAATAAGGGACAGGAGACTGACTCAACTTTCCCTTTCTGTTGTGACCGTAAATCCAGTGGCACCTCTGTCTGTTTTTAAATCAGAAGCTTCTGATGTGGGGGCCCTGAGGATGGAGGATGCCACTTCCACAGCAACAGACTGCATGGCACTGATAAGGAGGAGTAAGAAGAGGACTAGGGCAGACATGATCAGCAAGATTCTGTAAACCAGTGCTGCATCAGATTGGGAACAAAGGGTTGGAGTGCCAATATAACTGACAACACAGAGAAGGAGAAAACAAGAAACAGATGCAAGACTGAGTTCCAGCAGGACAAGGAAAGAGAGATGCTCCAAGACATAATGGGTCTTCTCAGACCCCAAGCTCCAATACAACACACCCTGCTTGATCTACAGATCCAACCCCCCCCCCCCCCATTCTGCACCCTTTGCAGTCCCTGGAGAATTCGATGGTCACTGCTCCCTATAACTTCCAACATACAAGAAGCACCCTGGGCTGCATTTTTACTTCTTTCACTCCATGCTGGGGGACAGCAAAGGAACCAGCTTTCTGTAAGGACCACAGATGCTGCCTATCCTGCCACAATGGACTGCATTTTTGCAGATGGACAGAAATGCTTATTCCCTTTTCAGGTTTAGCTCTACTCTCTATTTATGTTTAAAAAATTGTATTATGCTGCCTTTTCAGGGGGAGAGGTATTGGTTTTCTGCACTGTTTTTCCAGCTATCAATAAAGTTCTATTTTTAGAAAATAAAATTGTCTTTATTCATTCACTACAAATATTGCAGAATGCACAATTATAGTCAAAGTATGTGCTACGGCTAGATGTATAGCAACCACCATTTAATTTGTAGGTTCAGGAAAATATCCAAGTCATCTGTGTGCTGCTTGCTGCTCATTTGTAATTCTTAGCTGTAGCCAAAGCTCAGGGCCTAGAGGACACGCCACTAGAGAGCACTCCTGTGGCTGACCCCTAAAGTGCTCTTTCAAAGCCTCCAACACCTGCATAGCGCTACACTGTCTCTTTTAATAGCCTTTGTCTCTGGCTATTTAAATTCAGCAGAAAACTGCTTTACCTCCACCCTCCATCCTGGCAACAGCTTTTTCTCTTTTGCCTCACAGATATTATGCAGCTATAACCAATAGGGTATTTTGTTCACCACGATCCAATCTAGCTAGTGGCGGATCAGTGGCCACAGGGCCCGGGGGCCTCTCCATCACTGCCCTCCCCCACTGTAGGGCCCAAAGGGACAGTGCGGGGGGGGGGGGGGGGCTGGCTGGGGCCAAACACCAGCCGTGGCCTACTCAGTCGGCCCTTGGGGAGGCAGGGCTGACTGCGGAGTGTGATGCAGCTTCCAAGGGTTACACTGGAGCCCGTAATGCATGGCCAGCCTGCCCTGGCTCCAGGGAACGGACTGGCCAGCACAGGGGTAGAGTGAGACTGCAGAGCTCAGCAGATCACCTGGCCCAGGAGAAGGGTGGGAGCTCAGCACCTGGCCTCAGGCAGACCCACCCCACTCCTCTTCTCAGTGCCAGGCTGCTGGCAGAGCAGAGGGGCCCCCAAGCACGGGCCCTATTAGCCCGTGCTGTAATCCGCCTCCGAATCTAGTGAGTACACACACAGCTATCAAAAGGACATTCAACAGTCATTCTGCAACCCTGAACCTGCACTATCACAGGAACACTGATGTTTAGGATTGCCTCTCATACCCAGAAATTGGGATTGCTTCTCAAGCCCATCAGCAGATGATCTCTGAATGTCACCAACAAGCTTGCTTTTTGCTTTGTCCCTTAGAACACTCGCCTGGAATCCTTTTTTCTCAATTGTTGTGGTATTTTCTGCAAGTCTGCAAAAGCATGAGAATTACACGTCCTGTATTTGCAATGCTCATAAGAATAAAAAAGTGCAGGAATGTAGAAATACTGTACTTCACTCAGACAGGGCGGACACCAAAAAGGGCTATGTGGGTTCATAGGTCTTAAACAAAAAGAAGAAGAGCATGAATATTATGGGATATGGATGACTTTATGAAATGGAGAAAACTGCATGCTGGTAAATGACCCTTAGCTCTCAGAGATTCTGATCAAGTCATTTCTTTCCCACAACCCATGACAAAAACTTCCCAAAAGACACTGTGCCAGGAAGGGGCACACTGCACACTGGGATATATATCCATGGTCCACTATGCTTTGCATCAACACAAGCACTCCTAGACAATATGCTCAGTGCTGACACTCGTGGGATAGTCTGCATGACTGGAGCTATGCCATGGATGGGTATAAACTATTCAGGAAGGACAGGCAGGGAAGAAGAGGGGGAGGAGTAGCACTATATGTAAAAGAGCTCTATGACTCCTCAGAGCTCCATTATGGAAGTGCAACCGATCCAGTTGAAAATCTGTGGGTTAAGCTTAGAGGAGAGGGCAACAAGGGGGCTGTTGTGGTGGGTGTCTGCTATAGACCTCCAGATCAGAAGCAGGAGGTGGATGAGGTGTTCTATGGACAACAAGCGAAAGCTTCTAGATCACAGGCCCTGGTGCTCATGGGGGACTTAAATTACCCTGACATCTGCTGGGAGGCCAATACAGCAGTGCATGGGCAATCCAGGAAGGTTTTAGAGAGTGTTGGGGACAACTTTCCAGTATAAATGCTGGAGGAACCAACTACGTGCCCTGCACCGCTCGACCTGCTGCTCACAAACAGGGAAGAATTGATCAGGGAGGTAGAGGTAAATGGCAAACTAGGCAATAGTGACCATGACATGATCGAGTTCAGGATGCTGATTAAAGGAAGGAAGGAAAGAAGCAAAACACTTCAAAAAAGCAGATTTTGGCTCCCTCAGGGAACTGATGGGCAGGATCCCTTGGGAAGCTAATCTGCAGGGAAAAGGAGTCCAAGAGAGTTGGTTATATTTTAAAGAAACCTTGCTAAGGGCACAGGAAGTTGCCATTCCAATTAGGAGAAAGAACAAACATGTGAGGCAGCCAGAATGGCTTAGCAGAGAACTCTGCTCTGAGCTTAAATGTAAACAGGAAGCTTACAGGAAGTGGAAGCTTGGTCAGATGACCAAGGAGGCATATACAGATATTGCTAGGGACTGCAGGGATAAAATCAAAAGGCCAAAGGACAAACGGAGTTGCGGCTAGCGAGGGATGTAAAGGATAACAAGAAGGGGTTCTACAAGTATGCTAATAACAAGAAGAGGATCAAGGATGGTGTAGGTCCCTTACTGAATGAGACAGGCATCCTTGTGACAGAGGATGAAGAAAAAGCTGAACTGCTCAATGTTTTTTTTGCTTCAGTTTTCACAGGCAGAGTCAGCTCCCTGCTCACTACCATGGGTATGGCGGATTGGAGAGCAGAAGAGAGGCCCTTGGTGACAGAAGGTCAGGTTAGGGACTGCTTAAAGAAGCTGGATGTGCACAAGTCCATGGGGCCGGACGAACTGCATCCAAGGGTGCTAAGGGAATTGGCCAATGAGATAGCAGCACTGCTGGCCATTATCTTTCAAAACTCATGGAGAATGGGGGAGGTGCCAGAGGATTGGAACAAAGCAAATATTTTACCTATTTTCAAGAAAGGGGAAAAGGAGGATCCGGGGAATTACAGACCTGTCAGCCTCACCTCAATCCCTGGAAAAATTATGGAGCAGGTTCTCAAAGAATCCATCCTAAAACACTTAGAGGAAAATAAAGTGATCAGGAACAGTCAGCATGGATTCACCAAGGGTAAATCATGCCTGACCAATCTCATTTCCTTCTATGATCAGAAGACTGGTTTTCTGGATGCAGGAAGAACCGTTGATGTGACATACCTTGATTTTAGAAATGCTTTTGATACAGTTTCCCACGGCATTCTCATTGGCAAATTAAGGAAGTATGGGTTGGACAGGTGGACGGAAAACTGGCTAGATCAGCGGTTTCAGCATGTAGGAATCAATGGTTCCACGTCTAGCTGGCAACCAGTAACCAGTGGTGTGCCCCAGGGGTCAGTCCTGGGGCCGGTTCTGTTCAACATTTTCATCAATGATCTGGATGATGGAATAGACTGCATTCCCAGTAAGTTTGCAGATGACACCAAGCTGGGGGGACCAGTAGACATGTTGGAGGGCAAGGACAGGATTCAGGGAGACCTGGATAAATTGGAACAGTGGGCCAATAGAAATCTTATGAGGTTCAGTAAGGACAAGTGTAAAATCCTGCACGTGGGACAGAAAAACCCCATGCACTGCTACAGGCTGGGGAACATTCAGCTAAGTAGCAGCACTGCAGACAAGGACCTGGGGGTCATGGTGGATGGGAAGCTGGATATGAGTCAGCAGTGTGCTCTTGCTGCCAAAAAGGCCAATGGCATACTGGGCTGCATCAGAAGAAGTGTTACCAGCAGATCAAGGGATGTGATCATTCCCCTCTATTCTGCACTGGTGAGGCCACATCGAGAATACTGTGTTCAGTTTTGGGCTCCCCACTACAAAAAGGACAGGGACATGCTAGAGAGTTCAGTGGAGGGCAACCAAAATGATTAAAGCGCTGGAGCACAAGCCCTATGAGGAAAGACTGAAAGCATTAGGCTTATTTAGTCTGCAGAAGAGAAGATTGAGGGGAGATTTGATAGCAACCTTCAACTACTTGAAGGCATGCTCCAAGGAGGAGGGAGCTCAACTTTTCTCAGTAGTAACGGGGGACAGAACAAGGAGAAATGTTCTCAAGTTACAGTTAGGGAGGTCGAGGCTGGATATCAGGAAAAACTTTTTTACTAGGCGAGTGGTGAAGCATTGGTATGAGCTGCCTAGGGAGGTGGTGGAATCTCCATCTTTGGAAGTGTTTAAGGCCCAGCTGGACAAAACCATGACTGAGATGATTTAGTGGGAGTGGTCCTGCCTCTGGCAGGGGGTTGGACTAGATGACCTCATGAGGTCCCTTCCAACCCTATGATTCTATGACACAAGCCATCAGGCATGAACAAGACTGAGCAATACGTAAACTTAACTTGCACCAACAAAAGTTTGAAGCATACATGTGGCCATACTATTCTGAAGACATTTCAGAATTGCTAGGAATGTATCTCTCTCTCTCTCTCTGGCTAAGCATTTGTTAAAATGTGTATGCCAGGCAACCTCCCTCTATACATACATACATACATACATACATACATAATTATTTATTTATTTTTAAAGACCACCTCCTTAAAAAATTCGTTTCCTCCACTCATCACTGCCAGTAAAAATGCTAAAGACCGCCTCCTTAAAAAATTCATTTCCTCCACTCATCACTGCCAGTAAAAATGCTCTCCCTGAATTGTTCTTATTGGCCTTTTACTTATAAAAATCATGGAAAGTTTAAATCAACATCTGGCATCTTTCAGAGCTTTGTACTGCCAATCTATTTAGACTATAAATATCTTTCCAGAATATTAAACTAGGCACTGTCATTGTTCCTGTGTCTCAATACAGAGCTGTGAACATTTCTGAAATTTAATAATTAAGTTGCATTGTTTTTCAGTCTACTGAACAATGTTTAAGTATTTTCTCAAGGAGCCGCTCAAACATTTAACAGCATTTGTTTCTATCCATTTCAATAATCATTTAAAAACTTTACTTACCCTATGTTTTTCTTTAATTTTCTTCCTGTACATTTCTTTGTCAAACTTGTCCTCTTCCTTTAGTCTTTCCTTTGCTTTATCTAGGTTGATGCCACCAGAATCATCTTCATTCTCTGCTCTATCCACACTGGATTGTTGTGCTGGTGGCCACTGCTGAACTAACTGGATTATACAAAACAATAAAAATGTTAAAGCCATCTTCTTGCATCTGAAGTTAAGGTACATTTCATTACTAATCCAATACTATTAATTATTTCTGCTAAACCAAATATGGGACCCAGTATCCTGTCCTTCAACAGCAGCCAGTACCAGATGTTTCAGGGAGAATGAATACTGCAATACAAGAGTGATCCTTCACTTCTTACCCGCTCTTACCTTGTGGCAGTCAGATGTTTAGGGACATTTAGAGCATGGAGTTGCAATCCTGATGAACATATCTGTCAACTTACCTATTACACTTTTCACTCCAGTTATACTTTTAGCCTTCATGACATACTATAGCAATGAGCTCCACAGGGTGACTGCACACTGTATGATGAATACTTCCTCATCTTTGTTTTAAACCTGGTACCTATTAATTTCATTGGGAGACCCCTGATTCTTGTGTTATGTGATGGAGGAAAATAACTATCTACACACGACAAACTAAACATTTGATAGGGTTTATGTTTGTTAATTAAAAATGAATAGTTTTTGGAAATAAATTGTTCATTTAACCACAGTTACTGCTTTCACCTGAAATCTGTTTGTGCATCTGTTTTTCACTCAGTCTAATACAAGTATCCTGACTTTTTAGTCATTTTCTTAAGAAAAAACTGTTTTCAAGAAAATACCTTAGATGGCTCACCTGACTAACTGTCAAATACATTTAGATCAATTTTAAGAAACTATTTTCTTGTTTCTCAAGCTTTTCTTCAGAAGGACCTCACATTCTTTGTTTTGTAACCAAGCTCAGTCCCTCATGTACTTGTTTTCCTCCAAATAATCCACATGTATGTATATTAAACTGACGCTCAAATTTACTGTTATATTTTAATACACAGTAGTGACTTGAATGTAGCTCTCATCTTTGGAACAATGTACCTGGGATCTTAAAACTAAATCTGACACTCCCCGTGCAACATCTTCTGTTGATTTGCCTCTGTGAAAACAGCAGCCCAACAGCATCTCCTTGTTGTAAAAAACCAAGATGCTGAGACTCTTTGGACACAGCAGATCTGCCATTTCCTGCACTTCATTTTAATGTGAAACCATCTGTCCCAATATTAATTTAGACAAAGGCAGGAGACAGGCTCAGGGGAAATAACTAACACCTAAGTAAATAGGTGGTGGAATACTTACTACAAAAAACAGACGTACTACAGAGAAAGCCAGATGTACAATTTACTTCTTGAGAGACAAGGTGGATGAGACAATATCTTTCATTGGATGACCTTCTACTGGTTTCCTTCATTTCTGCAAAAGGCACTCTGAGTTCTTCGTGGCTGGAAAGGTTGTCTCTTCCACCAACCAAAGTTCCTCCAGTAAAAGAAATTACCACATCCACCTTCTCTCTGTACTATCCTTGGACTAACGTGGCTAACAATTACACAGTTTTCTACTTGTTTTTCTGCCAGACTACATTAGCAGCGCTGAAGGGTCCCATTTGACTGCCAGACAATGTCAGTTAGCCATGACTTACAGACTTGGCTTCAATACATTATTTTGATCTTGGGTTTCAGAGATTGATGCCAAGGCTTTTACAAGTATTTAACAAAAGTTTGTAAACATCTGTTCACATGTCAGCAAGCTTTTTTTGGAATAGCCTTTGAAAAAGGTAGTTGGCTATGAATGTGGATAAGATCTTTAAAAGAAAGAGTGGACATATGGAGTAAACCTATGACACCAATAAATTTTGCAAAACCATGTGGAAAACAAATTCAGAACTTTGCTCAGTGATCACCAAGCAAAGGGAAAGAGTGCTTATTAACATTCTGTGTTCCACCCCCTGGTCCTTAACAACTGTAAATAAAAACAATTTTGATGTATTGATTGTAAAATGGAATTTGTGTGTGTACAAATGTTCAGGACACGTCTCAGAGAAGTTTTATTTTACTAAAGAGAAATCTATTTAAGTAGCATAGTAAAATTTCAGCACGTGGTTCATTAGAGTCCAGCAGAATATCGGAATAACTTCTACAGATGAAAAGTTTATATTTCTATAAACAACTCCAAAATCTGTTTGTTTTTTTTTTATTGTGCTTCTGTTCAAACTATAACTCTCACGCTCCTTTTTAGTTGCTATCTTTGTAGCTCTATGCTTCACTGCACTGGATCACATGAAACCCTTATTTGCCAACCCGGTAAATTTGACTTTTGTTCCACCTCATTCTCTACTTGCAAGCACCAATTTTGGGGTTATAAAGAAATGTATCCCCTTTTCAGAGTTTTGTATTCATGATTTTTTTAAAAAACACAACCAGATCAAATTACCTCAGTGTATTATAAACTGATTTACTGAAAAAATTTTACTTCATGAGCCAGATTTTCAGACTACTATGCATAACTTTAAAATTACATGTTCCATTAGGCTTTTATATGAACTGGCCAGTTAGGTGCACACTAACCACTTGTGTATGCAATTACACACACAAAGCTGGTAACTGCATGCACAAAAGCCTGGAAATTCAGTCTTGTATCTTTAAAGACATGTTTAATCTTTTCCAGTAGCTTTCCCTCATGAGACTTCCTTAAGAGTTATTCTAAGGATAGAATTTCTATTTCATATTCTGAACACAGCGCAGCTGCAGTGATCATCCTTCACATAAATTCATGAACAAGTCTTAATACATTGTCCTAATTATACAAACTGACAGATCAGCATTCATGATTCAGAATGCAAGAGAAATATTTTAAAGCACTTGCTAAAAGATTAAAGTAAAGAATTTCTAGCAGCTACTATGCACTATACTATATCCCCTCAACATTGTTTTTGTTCCAAAAAAGCATTAAAGATAACAGTATATTTTATTTAGATTTCAGCTTCATTAGGACAATCATCACATTTTCCCTTTGAAAAATCCTTACAAACCTATGTAATTTATCTTTAGTAAAATGTGTACAGAAATGGAAAACTACTCTTTTGGTTCACTATATTATCTTGGATATGCAAGTGCATACACTAAAAATTAACTCTGCTAGCTGTGCTTTTTGTCCATTATGTACTGGACTAAAGGACCTTAATTAAATGTGTTTCTTGGGAAAGTAAATACTTTAAAAATTACTGAGGGAATTTTTCTATTTCTGAAATTAGTTAACATTTTTTTACAGTCTGCTTCTATTAGTGAGGCCATCCTTAAAAGCTTCATAATTTTGATAAATAAGTAACATTACCACAGTATTCCCCATAGTCTTCAGAATACTTTGGCAATGTTATTTAGTTAAAAAGGCAAATGAGAAGTGATCACTATATTTAATTTATATCCCATTAACTGATGAAATTGATCTAATGCAAAAGCTACCTTTTATCTCAACACAGAAAACAGAAAAACAAAGCACAGACTCTGAAGCCTGTAAAATCTCATATTATAGAGTTTCAACATTTAAACAGCACTGAGGTTTGTTCATTGTGGTTATTAAAAAACAGTACTGAAGCAACTAACAATATAGTGTAGTTCATGTCTATATAAAATCAACTCATTTTTCCAAACGGTGCTAGGACACCCAATTAAATTACCTAGAGAATTCAATGCGGCACTATCTCCCCTAGTAGGTATACAGTTTGAGACCTCCTTTACTCAGCTGATGTATTAAAGTTACATAAACTGGACATCTCAGAGAAAAGCAGGGACACATCTTTTAATGTCACTGCTTTACAAGGGATTCGTATACTTTAGAGGTTCCCAAACTGTGGTCCACAGACCAATGGTAATCCAAGTGGGTCCTGCTGGTGGTCAGTGAGTAGGGCAAAAAGATAATTATTGCAGGTTAATTTAATGTCATCAGTGCAATATATTTGTGGGTGAGCATAATAAATTACTAGTAATAGCTGTGTTTTTAATATCCCTTGATATATGTTTGATCCTCATCCACCACAGGCTATGTTAAAAATGGCTCGCTTACATAGTGGTCCACATAAAGGAAAAGGTTGGGAACCAGTGAAGGTTTGTTCTGGTTTTTTTTCCCCCTTAAGTGACAGCATTGCAATTTGATACATTTTCCTTTAAAAACACACTCCCCTCCCCCCCTTTTGTAATTTGGAGTCAGATTTCCAGAAGAACCCAACAGCCCCCATTTAAACATCAAAATTTGTGAGAAGTGTCCAATATGCAACCGCTACAGATACTCTTGATAGAAATAGATTTAAATGGAAGCTAAGCTGGTTTGCAAATCTAGCCCCAATTATAAGCAAAAAGTCCTGTTGAACATCTTGACCAAATTGAACAGCCAGGAGTTTTGGTTTCTGAGGTTTATTAATTTCATTATTGTTTGATTTTAGCAACATGAGTTTTATGTGGATGTCCAAAAACCTGGGTTTTTCAGAGCTTTCTTTGCATTATATTATACATGTTACTCATAACAGCAGTATGTACTGTAAAGAGTCATCTCTTTGTAATGTACCGTAGTGTGTTTTAATGTAGCACTGTCTCAACCTGCACTGCGATAAAGCCAACCACGGAACCTTTAGTGCACACCAGCAGTGTCTCCTTGGACCAATTAATGCACAGTGCCAGTACACTTCAGAAATCATACCCTGTAGTGCTCACTATTGCTCCATGAAGACATGCACTCAGATACAAATAATCACTTCCAATGTTTTTTTCAGTGTTCATTGTAGAAACACAATTTTTTAATTGGGAGCATTTTATTGGTGTTTCCCAGCTAAAAACTAAAATCTGAAGCTCTGTGTATAACTCAGTTTGAAATATTTTTCTTTTCAGAGAAAACACAAATTCAGCTCTTGCCAACATAGGTAGTGTATTTTGAACTGATCTTACCTCCCCGTCATCAGTAAAGATAATTTTTGTGTTGACTTTAAATTTCCTCTTCAATATCTTTTTGGCTTCTTTGGTTTTAGTTGCTTTCTTCTTCAACTTTGAATTTGAGGTATTCTGTATTTTTAAAAAGCAGATGACAGGGCACATAGTTATTTTTGTGTCAGAAAACAATACACTAGGATTTCAACTTTAATGTCTATTTATGGTATTAAAAGCTATTTTACAAACTAAACACGACAGGTGTGTTTTAGAATAGGATGCTTAGTCTTAGCTATTCACTTCAGCTATTTTACAAAATAGGCACAAGGCTAAGGTACTTTTGCATAGATGCAACATGCTTTAGACAGGTCATCTAATAAAAAACAAATACTTTTTAGCTCCAAAGGGGTAGCTGTGTTAGTCTAGATCAGAAAAAGAAACAAGACTCCTTAAATATTTTTTTTGTTGAGTGTTCTAAATAACTTGCATCCTATTGGCACCAGAAAACTTTGAGTCTCCAAGTCTCATTTATTTGTTCGTGCTGAGATAGATTCCACCTTCCACTGACCAAATAGAGCAACAGCCAAAACATACACTAGCTATGTATGTCAAGATACAGCTGGCTAAATACACTGGCTTCTTCAACATGACTAGCCCATGTCTGAAGTGACATGGAGGGCCCTCTCTTATGACAAGAAGTCAGCAAATAGTAACTGCTGCTTCCACAGCTACCATCTTACATGCACTGCTACTATGACCATGATGTTACACTCAATTCTACCTCCATCAGCTATTTTTGCACCATTCACGATGGGTCTGCTGGTGCGCACTTTATAGTTCAGACACCTGAAGGGATGAGCAGATCAGATGGTGCTGGGTGTCACTCAGTGCCCTGCTTCCCCCAACCATATGTGACAAGTAGCAGACATTTTTAATTATGTAATCTACTGCACATATTGTATTACACTCAGTATAAAGGGAAATGCAAAAATTCACTGAAAAAATCTACACCCTCCTTATGGCAAATACACTAATACAATAAAAAAATGCACAACAAAGAAAAAAATTACTATCTTACCAGAAGTGCAGTAAGAAGGGGTGATTTGTGACAGACTAATGTACTATACGTTATCAGATGTCAAAGACATTTGTTATGACAACTAGTAAGTGCAGGTGCAGTTATCTAATGATTTAAGCATTAAAAAGCTGTTCTGTCATCTACTCTTCTTGTGTTATGTAGTGATCACTAACCAGGCTTATACTCACATCTCTAACAAGTTAGCAAGGTGTGCTTCCCTCATTCCCATCATCGGCTCTGCAAATGCAGCCTCTCTGAGGCTCTGCAGAAGCATAATTTTATTTATCCCTATCTAAAAGGAGAAGCCACAGGCTGGAAATCAAGTATTAACCCATTTATATTCCATCACAAAAGTATTTGGAGAAGCAAGAGGATTTGTCCTTACAGATTGTCAAACATGCCTGCAACATAGGACATTTCTGGACTCTCTCTTACTTATCCCTCAGGGGATCTTTGCTGTTCTGTATTCTGTCAGTGGGTAGAAATCACCACCTTCTTCTCTTCTGGTCTCTGGCACTTACAAGCAAACATGAAAGCACTTCTGAATCTATAATTTATAGTAACAAGCAAAGCCACAAAATACGTCACTAGATTTTTGATCAACTAACCTGAAGAGCATTCTAAGGTTATTTTGCTGAAGATTTCCTACTGTATCCAGTTTTTCTTGATGCAACAAAGATTGACAAAATAAACATGTAAGTGATAAAACAATAAGAATTCTTTGGATGAGCTTCTTAAAGATATACATTTGGCAAGCTGCTAAGACACAAATTTCTCTAAAACAGTATTACTGCTTTAACACTTCTATATAAAATTTTATTTTTTTCTCTGCATTCAATACTAATGGTTACTTTTATCTGCCAATTATTTTTAAACTTATTCCATTCTATGATTAAACATATTTCAGAACAGATGCATCATTGATTTTATAACATTAAATTATGGAGTTTATAGGGTGTCTCTGAGCTGTCAACATGAACAAAAGCTTCATGGCTGGAACATAGATTCTAATGGGGCTCTTCATCATGCTTGTTGGTATGATCCTTTTTTCATTTGCTGGACTGACTATAACAGGGGTGGCCAAACTTATGGAACTCAAGAGCCACACAAGTTGATTATTAAACCTTTGAGAGCCACACTGAGGCATATAACCACATACTTTTACCTACTCCAAAATTACTAACTTTAAAATTCATTGCACACTTTAATTTTACCATAAAAAGAGAACAAATATTGATCCTATTAATGTCAGATTCTAATAATTACTTAAGATTACCATGAAAATTAGGCCTATACTGTAAAAACTTAGCTGCTGCTTGATGTAGAAGACTGAAGGACAGTGGCAAATTTTTTAAAATCCTGACCATGCTGCACTTTTCCCCAACATCCCTAACCATGCCACAGTTCTCCCCACCGTCCCAACCCCTGCCCGAACTCCTAGGCTGGTGCTGTTTTCCTAAACTGATTTGCTAATGTGCTTCTGGGAGCCACAATTTTTCATTCAAGAGCCACATGTGGCTCCTGAGCCGCAGTTCGGCCACGCCTGGACTATAAGATGCTTTTATATTGTTTACAGTATTGTGAGTACAACAGATGTATGCCAAGAAAAAAACTGTGAAGCTACATTTGATATACTGTGCAGAGCTAGAAAATTTCAAATACTTTTAATTACTCTTGTAACTTTGTTTTGGTAAACACAATCCTAGTGAAATATGCCAGATTAACAAATCCCAGAGACTGACATCCTATTTAGCCACAAAACAGGTAAGTACGAGTTTCCCCAGACGGTCTAGATTCTTATACCATGCTTACTGTGGTGTAATACAGATGGAATACTTCAGGGATTGAAAGTAAGCAGCTCTCCGTAGCCCAGTTCAGTCCGTAATCTCTACAGGGTTCCAGTTATGTCAACTGCGACATTGGAACTGAAGAATAATCAGGAGCTGACAATTTTTCAGCTCAAATTTCACAAATGAGTACCAACAGAAATGCTTTGGTATTCCAGGTAAGGCCGGTCAGGCTGGGGGAGTGAGATCCCTCCAGCCCATTCCCAGTGCGTAACCAAGAGCTGGGCAGGGGGAGTGTAACCCCTACAGCCTACACCCAACATGTAACCAAGGCTGGGGATGGGGGGAACGCTCACCCCTGCAGCCCACTCCTGTCTGGAACCGTGGCTGGGCCACGCAGGAGAGTGAGATCAGCAGAGCTGTGAGCAAGACTGGGGGAAGAGCCAGTAGCCAGGCAGTGGGAGTGCTGCCCCCATAGCCCAGTCTCAGCAAGGAGCTGGGGCTGGGCATGGGACTGTGGCTGCTGCAGCACAGAGAGCCACAAGGGAGGACTTCTTACCTAACTTTGTGCATGCAAGTACGCATGTGTGTGTTTCTGACTACTTTAAAGTTCACATCTTAGATGTTAGCCAGTTCATACACACTTGTGCACCTCATGTTCATAAATGACTGATTATAATCAACATATTTTACCCAAGCCTTCAAAGAGTAAAATGGATAGAGCCCTGGACTGAGGCTCAAGACACCTGGATTCTAGCCTTAACTCTGCCACTGCTGTTGAGTGACCCTATGCAAATAATTTAATCTCTATGCCACAATTTCCAAATTTATAAAAGGGAGGATGAAATTATCTTCCTTTGCAAAATGTTTTGAGATGCTCTGACAAGTATTATTATTCCACTTTCTTTAGCTTCAAACCGATAGCCAATAAGCAAGAGGTTTATCCATTACCAGTGAACTGAGTCATTAAGTTATTCCCAACCCTTAAGTATGTTTATTTTTAAATAAAAGTGCCTATTTAATAGCACACTAAAAGTCATATTTGCAACAACATAATTGCATGTTTCTCTGTATATATATTCCAGTAGAACAGGTATCAGTCAAACACGCACATTAGAGACCAGAAAGTCAATAAAAAAACAAAAAGGAGTTGTGTGGCACCTTAAGACTAACAGATTTATTTTTTGCATGAGCTTTTGTGGGAAAAGATCCGACTTCCTCAGATGCTTCGAAGATGGGTGAACTTACAGAAAGGAATGAAACTAAATGCAAGGGGGTGTAAAACATAGGATCAGGTCATAAAGTAACAGCAAATCAGAGCAGTTTCCAGGCTCAAACCATGGGAAGCCTGAAGTCAAATTACCCTTTGTAATGGGAAAAGAACCCATAGTCTCGATTCAGTCCTGCTTTCACAGAATTTAGCTTGCATATTAATTCGAGTTCAGCTGTTTCTCTTTGAAGTCTTGATGTCCCAGGCACATCTCTAACACGGCTATCCCTTTTGAAATTGACAGGCAATGCAACTCTTTAGAGGAAAGAATGCTATAACATCTCCACCACTGTAGTAAGCAAGTTTATGCAGCCCTGCAGGACCCAAACAACAAGTGATGGTTTTGGATAAAAAAAAACAACACAATCCTCTTGGGCTTAGGTCAATTCGCCTCTGATGACCATCTCCTAATTATGGAGGCACTGCAGGGATCACATTCTCTTCTCCAGCTGGCTACTGCCACCTCCCACTACAATGCAAAGCAGGCATGCCAATGAGCTGCAGTGCCTCATTCCACAGCACACACACAGCACAGTAGTGCATGGTGTCCAGCAGCAGAAGGGCACGCAGCAAACCACTCAATCCTCTCTGGCTCAGATCGGGTAGGCTTAGGTCAGCTTAAAAACGAGGCCTAAGTAAATCTCTACTGTGAACTCTGAAAACACTGTTATCAGAATACAGTCAAGTAATATCAGCCAATAACACAGAAAGGCAAACAAAAAATCAAACAGTAAATGGACCCCAAGGGTGAACTACACGAATAGGCCTGCAAACAAGAATAGAATTTTTATTAAATTATGAGATGAAAGATTAACATTACAGAAAAAATGAGCAGAAATCCAACCTGACTGAAAGACTGAATAGTTTATGATATCAAGAAAAGAAAATGGGTAACACCTAAGCACCATCTTCTTATGGAAAAAGATACACTGTTAATCCATAAACTGAAGATGCAGCATGCTCCATGATATGAGTCAGGAACACCTATGTTCTAACTTCAGTCACTAACGTGAAAATCTTCAGGGTTAAGAGTATGAAGCTGGGCACCCAAAGTAAAAAAAAATCCTATTTTCTGAGGTGCTTAGAACCCAAGACTGCAATTTACTTAAAGAAAGGGGTTGGTGCTCAGCACCTTTGAAAATGCAGGTCCCTAAACCTCCCTGTCTCAATTTTCCCATCTCTGAGGTAGAGGTAATTGTTAAATGACTTTACAGATATGTGGTGAGACTTAGCACCTTTAAAATATCACAATGTTACTAAGTATTGTAAGGTAGATTCAAATTAGAATTTCTTTACCAGCATTTTATAAAACACACGTTTGGTTACAGAACTAAATTATTTATTGACAGCTTAATTTTTTTCTTTTTTTCTTACAAATGCACAGGAGTTTTCCCCCTCCCCCCTCTTTTCCAGATTATTAAATGGTTTAGAATTAAAATTAGCTTTTTAGAAACACAAAGTAGGAAATTAAGGAACCCTATTATGTAATCACAAAGATAAACAATGCTGTAGATATTCAACATATTTTATTGTCTCAAGAAAAAAACCTGCTTCTTACTTTGAGAGATTTGTTTTTCCGACACCAAACCCCAGGCAAAGAAAGAGGTTTCTGAACAAATATCCACAAGCTTTCACACATCAAATTTAATCACCATTAAAAAAATACAATTTATATTGAGAAAATACTCCATCTCAGAATTTCCACTCTTTTTAAGCCATCTATTGTTATATTCCACCAAAAACCACCACCACAACAGCTACTGATTTTGTAGAACTTTCTTGATTACAACATTATTGCAACATTATGTGCTCCATCTTGGGTCTGCAACAGAAGTTCCCACAGCAATATGAATATTAATAGAGGATACTCTAAAAGCTAGAGCACCAGTATATATACATAGTCAAAATCCAAATTCCAGTTGCTTTTTCACATTTCGAAAAAAATCTTAGAGTGCTCAGACTAGACTCAATGAACACTTCCCAATTTATCCATTTAGGATTACATACATATACAGCCTTCACCAGTTTGTGTCAGAGCAACTAGTCACTTGCTGAAACTTTGCTTTACATTTGGAGTTCTCATTGTTACAAAACTGTTAGGTGTGGGTGCTCGAAAAATTAATTTTCGTCTTTCATTCCAGCTGACTCTGGGTTTACTGTCTTTCACTCTGTAAAAATGAACACAGTTTCTTCACCATAACGGAATCATCACTTCTATGTCATGTAAGGTTAAATAAATAAATAAATAAATTATCTGCAGTCTTTAGATTTTTCCTTCATATTCATGGGAAAAGAGGTCAAACTCCAGCTTATCAGAAGCCACACAGCATTATAATTTCACATTATTTTTACCCGGCATTCAATACCAACATCTGCTGAAGAACTTAAAATGGATTTGGTACTCAGTTTCACACACATTTTTGTATTTGTCCAAGATGCTACTCAGTGAGAGCTAAGATATCCCCATCATGAACATCACACTACAGTTTAATTCTCTCTAAGCTGTCTATAGTTCTCACAACTCTTTCCTGCTAGGAACTGCAAATTCTCTCCAAAGAGAGCCTTCAGATCACAGGAAGAGGCACAAGGGGTCTTCATCATTCAGTTCTGAAGAGTACACATTGTGGTCACTAAACTCTAGCATTACAGTTTCCTAGCTTTCAAAAAAAGTTTTCCAGCACAGATAATTCAGCCACTTGGCTGTGCTTTCTCTGTCAAGCCTGGAACAGTCTCATTTCCACTCAATCCCCATGTAAGTGAGAGTGTCAGACTATTTCCTAATCAGTTTTTCTCCAGCAGAGAATGACAGAGAAGGCGGCATTCCCATGCCTCTCTACAGATTCCCATAGACAAAAGCAACAGTGAGATGCAGGTTGGCGAATGCTCACACTCTCTGTATAGAACTCACAGCCCTGGTCTACGCTGCAAGCACGGTGGCAGTCAAAGGAAGATACGTAAGTGACTTAAAATAACTTGCATGTCTCCCTTCAACTTTCAACCACCTATTTACCATGGTGTCTTCACTGCACTGAGTTGACAGGAAATAACCCCCTGAGGACGAGGAGCTACTCCACTTGCAAGGCTGGTCTTCAGGGATCAGAAATTTTGACCTGAGGGCAGCAAATCTGCCACCATATGCCCACAGTGAGAAGCAACACAACCAAACTTCAAAAGCCAATCCCCCACACCTCACGGTAAGAGCAACCAAAGGAGTGCTGGGCTAGGCTGACGCTGTCTGGTACCCACCTTTGTGAAAGGCCGATCAGATGCTTGGGGCTGAGCCTACTGCAATGGGCACCAGGTCTTATCCGTCTTTCCTCCACTTCTGCATTTCTCAAACTTTTCTGTAGGCCTTGTCCCACTTGGAAATGGAAACCTGATCCCATCTGTAAGCTGGATCCCTAGCCGCAAAATTCTCTCTTCGCAACTCTGACAAAGGATATGGCTAAGTTGCTCCAAAGATGAAGTGGAAGCGGGGTTTGGAACATGCTCAAACTCCCCCCCCCCCCATAATTTAACAAGGCTATTAATCTCTCTCTTTTTTTTTTAAAAATGGTGCTTATCTCATTTAAGATAATCTGAAAAGGGTAGTAGAGTCAGTAAGTGGTCTTTCAAAAAAGTGAAAAATAAATTTGAATTCTATATGTGATAACCTAGCAACTTGCTACAATTCCAAGCTCTGTAATGTATGTAGGAGTTATTAGCTTTTATGTGAACATTTGTGAAGATGAGAATCCTACAGATTTGTATTCAGAAGACAAGCAGTAGCTTTCATGTACTGCTCTATTCACTACAATATAAACTTTGAAAGAGCATCAGTCAAACATTAAGGTTGATATGGATCCTGAATTTTGCAAGTGATTGTTCGGTTTGAAGCCCTGCTTTTCTAAGACACTATCATGGAAAACTCCAA
The DNA here is from genome assembly GCA_007922195.1 of Podocnemis expansa. Classification (NCBI taxonomy): domain Eukaryota; kingdom Metazoa; phylum Chordata; order Testudines; family Podocnemididae; genus Podocnemis; species Podocnemis expansa. The sequence continues at coordinate 33,910,163 of ML681992.1, forward strand.
CAGTAATACTGATACGGCACTTAAATATTCAACTTCAAGCACATATAAATCCTAAAAATGGAACTTACTTGCAACCAAACTAGTCAATATGTGCAGTGCTTCTTTTGTTTCCAAATCTATTGTAAAAAGGCTAGACCTGAGGGAGACCAACATTTCACTGTAAAGAAACTTATTCTTACAACAAGAAGCAATACACCTCATACAATTTTCTAAAAGATTACAATGATCACCATCAGCCAACATACAGAAACCAGTGAGGGGGTAAAAGCTTTTCATTACTTCTGGGTCTACACTAAACATTGTTATTCTCTTCATATGCGAGGAGCTAGAGTTCATCAATTCACCATCTTATTCCTGAGATTTAGGTTAGCTGTTAGGACACAAACTCACTGAAATACCAGCATGTTGGAGAACCCTAGACTGGGAGACAAATGGGTTGTAGTAATAACATGCTTTGATCAGATTTTTTTGTTTGGGGTGGGTATGTTTCTTTTCTTCAGTTAGTAATGGGCCACAGAGCTAAAGCCTGAAACCAAATTTAAGAGTGTTTGGATGTAGAAGTCTGGTTAGGGCTCATCGTTTACTTGAATACAAAGGGAATATTCATGGCAGAAAAACAGATGGAATTAAGCTAAATAATGCTGATTATAATAACCAAACAGAAAAGTTGAAGAGCTCAGCATTTTAACTCAACACCATTTTGCATTTTTTCCATTTAACAGTAAGGCCTGTTGGCTGCAAGTACTAATTAAGTGTAATTTTCTATAACAGGTTAATTCTATGAACTTGGATCCAGTGGTTCATGAAATATTTTAGTTAAATGCAGATTGCTTATTTCAAAGAATCATAGAAGAGGAGGGTTGGAAGGGACCTCACAATGTGACCTATTGCAACCTCCTGCTCAAAGCAGGAACAACCCTAACTAAATCTTCTGAGCCATGGGCTTGTCAAGATATGCCCTAAAAACTCTCTGAAGATGGAGTTTTCACCTCTTCCCTATGTAATCCATTCCAGTGCTTCACCATCCTCCTAATGAAAAGGATTTGCCTAATATCCAACCTAGACCACACTCACTGCAACTTGAGACTCCTAGTTCTGCCATTTGTTACCACTGAAAACAGCCTAGTTCTATCCTCCCTTGGAACACCTTTTCAGGTAGTCAAAGGTTACTGTCTAATCTCCCTCATTCTCTTCTGCATACTAAACAAGACTAATTCCCTCAGCCTCTCCATGTAAGTCAGACATTCCAGCCCCTAATAATTTTTGTTGTATTGCACTGGACTCTTCCCAATTTGTCCACATCCTTTCCGTAATGGGGGCTAAAACTGGACACAGCACTCCAAATGAGGTGCCGAATAGAGGGGAATAATCACTTCCCTCAATCTGCTGGCAGTGCTCCAACTAATGCAGCCCAATATGCTATTAGCCTTCTTGGCAACAAGAGTTCACTGTTGACTCATATTCATCTTCTCGGCCACTGTAACCCCCAGGTCCTTTTCTCCTGAACTCCTCCCCAGCCAGTCAGTCCCCAGTCTGTAGCACTGCATGGAATTCTTCCATCCTAAGCACAGGAATCTGCACTTGTCCTTGTTGAACCTCATCAGATTTCCTTTAGCCCAATCCTCTAATTTGTTTACATCATTCTGTATCCTCTGCCTGTCCCCAGGCATACTTACCACTCCCTCCAGCCTAGATCAATTTTTTCATTAAACATAGCATGTATTAGTGGAGAGAGACAGGAAGAGGATCCACCAGATGTATCAGAAAAGAGAAAAATTATATGATCTCTCGTAAGACAAACTCAGTTCAGGTAAGTGGGGTTGAAAGGTTTTTATACAACAGCTGCTGAGTATGCTATGCGAAAGTATTTGGTAATCCTTATCAGAAAATGTTCTTTATAGTTTACACCATTTAAATTTTTTAATTTAATTTTCTGCTGCAAATAAATACAATTAGTTCCTAACTTTATTATGCATATGTATGTAACAGAAAGAGCCTGTGTTGCAGCCAGCATTTTTATACATTTAGAAGTATATTCCACAAGAGACTTCCCTTCACATTACAAGACCTATAATCACAGCTGGCACTCTTCATTAGCGTCTAAGCAAAGACAACAAGGGTTGAATGGATATGAAGACCGAACAAATTTGTTGGAACCTAAAGATGGTTCTTTCAAAATTAAGAAAAAGGCATGATGCACAGGAATGAAGTAGCAGGCTTAAGAAAGACCACTTCATCCTAGACTCATCCTACTTCCCTATTTAAAAAAAAAAAAACGGGGGGGGGGGGGAGAGGCTTGAAAGACACTCATCTGGTCTGCCTCCTCTTATACTCTCTTAAAGCCAGCTCATGGGAGAAGCAGACTGAGGCAGCAGTCCAATTTCCTCTTTGCTCCCAAGGAATTTAACTTGTATTCAAAAGCACCACCTAGCCCCAAAAGTAGGGACAGGGGATTAGAAATCATAAAATCTAGATAGGCAGTAGAAAGATAAGCAGAACACTGTAAGAAAAGACATGTGAGGGAAAAGAGAAAGAGTATGTGGACAGGAAAAAGAAGATGAGGAAAACTGTGCCAGAGTATGTCATGAGGGAACAGTGAAGAAGGTGCTGATCTGCCAACCTATCAAACACGTGGCGTCCACAAAATAAAAAGTTACGAGTGTAGATGGTTGGAAGAAACTACAACACAACCATTTCTCATCTCTTCCATTTTAGGGGAAAAAACAGCGATTTTGAGACACTCAGTTTCAACGTTCATTAAATAAAAAATTCTATTATGCTTTTAAATGACTTTGTTTAGAATATTCAAAGAGATAGCTGTGTTAGTCTAGTCCAGCAAAAAAACAACAAGGAGTCATGTGGCACTTTGAGACTAACAGATTTATTTTTTGCATGAGCTTTCATGGGAGAAAGCATCTGAGGAAGTAGGATTTTCTCCCACGAAAAAGCTCATGCGAAAAATAAATCTGTTAGTCTCAAAGTGCCACACGATTCCTTGTTGTTTTTTTGTTTAGAATATTATGTATTAAAAATTTAATTTAAATTTAAAAAGAAAATTTATTTTGACCCACAACATGAATGCTGAACATAAAATTCTCCTTAAGAGAATTTTAAAGTGTAGGAGGTTTATTCCTAACTGGAATAAAAACAAATGCTGAAATTTCAAAATCCTTCACAAACCAGGATTTCCATCTTCTGAGTCTACACAGCTCTAGTTTAAAGACACCAATTTAAACTCTAACATACTGGGGTGAAACGGTTTGCTTCACTTCCTGAAATTCACATAGGGTTTGCCTACACAGCAGTTAAAAAACCTGAGTTGGCCTGTTTCAGTTGACTTGATCTTGCAATGTATGGACTAGGAGGCTGTTTAACCGAAGTAGAGAGTAGACATTCAGGCACAGGCTGCAACTGCAGCACTCTCCCACATCATCCTAGAAGCCAGGCTCCAGCCTCAAATTCTGAAGTCTACACAGAAATTAAACAGTCCCATAAACACGCCAACCACAGGCATCTATTTGCAGCACAGACATACCCATTATGGCTTTTCAGCTGTAAAACAGTTATATAGAAAAGAATATTAATGTTGCTACTCTGATTTAAAAGCTGCAGCTGTCTCAAAAATAAATAAATGAAGTATTGTACAATGCATTTCCCTTGGTGTTGGGTTTTTTGTTTGGTTTCTTTTTATACATAAATTTCAATTAATCCTCCTGGATACAGGAATAATTTTCACAGTCTTCTCAGTGAAAGTTGCAGTCCATTGTGTCTGGAAGCAACCAAACGTTTAACCCAGAATTACTACACCTTTATGAAACTAAAATATAAATGTTATATCAGGCCATGGTTTTACTTATGCAAATAAATTATTCTTGTATATGAGACAATTCAATGTACATTATTTTACCAGACAGTATTCATGAAAATTCCTATGCCTAAGTGCCTCTAATAGGATAAAAGCTAGAAGGTCTGAGGAGCCATATTTTTAAATTAGTCATTAAAAAGAGTTGATATGGATGAAACCACGCTCTGAGCGTTTGCAGACTACCTTAAGTCATGATAACCTCCATACATTTTGAGAGATCTGTCCCTGCTGGGAACTGAAGTGAGCAACCTTAGATCCAACTGCAATCGATCTATCATTTCAGCTAAAAAAGCAGCTCTGTTGGCTGTCAATATGAACAGCACTGACATCCTGATGCCTCAAGCCACTAACAGGCAAGAGCATGGCTTCTTAAAGAATTTTCCTAAGGCAGAGTTCTGAACAGCAAAGCAGATTACAAATTTCCAGTCAAAAAAGAGGTGTGATTATGAGTAATAATTTAGGATAATACATTACAAGGATGTTGCAACTGTTTCAGAAGTAAGAATTACAAACCCAGGAAATCAAACCTGAAAGTATGTTATAGTGGAAGATTAAACGTGAAACACACACTTATAAGTACAAAGGTTTGGAAATGAACCCTCAAGGTCACCTAAAACAACTCTATTCTGAACTGACATCATGCAACAATAATACAGCCATAATTACTATTACTGACTGCACCCCCAGATTGAACTACACTGAGGTAGGCAACCCCCAGCACAACTGCCAGCAGTGGCACCCAAGCCCACTTGGAGTGTCACGCTGCATTCCCTGCAGCACCACAAAAATTGCCACTTCTGTCATCAAAAGCAACTCCAGACAGCTTCTTTCACAGCTGGTTGGAGCACAGGAGGTCCCTGCCATGCCCAGGCCCCATACGTGCTTTGGAAAGAAGCCACTGAGAGCAGTTCCTCTCCACAGCGTGCTGCTACCAAACGGTACCACTCTGGGCAACTTCCTTCCACAGTATGCCTGTGGACCCCCAAAAGGAGCAGCTCCAGACAGCTTTTTTCCATGACATGCCTGGGGACCCCTAATCCCAGGCACACCACCAAGAGGAGCTGCTTTAGGCAGCTTCTTTCTGCAAGCAGCTCCTTTCACCTACATGCCCAGGAAGTGCTCCCTCTACTCCAGCCATGACTACCAGCGAGTTTTCAGGCAGCCACCACTTTTTCTTAGCTGTGGTGACCACTGACACTGGCTGGAGGTTAGGTAGTAGGGGATGGCATGGGAGTTCAAAAAGGTTGCCGACCCCTGGACGAAACTGATTGATAAAGGTATTAATATTTTTCATTTCCCCATTCATATCCCCACCACACAGCAACATGTCATTAAAGCATTAAATCAAATAGTCACACCATCCACAAGCATGAGATTATTTCAGTTACACCTCAGGCAGAAATAGTTCTGCCCAAGACTATTCCATTGTCCCTATTCCACAGCTTCCATTTTATTAAGCAAGAGAACAATGTCATTAAGGTTCTACTCACAATGATTTTCAACCAAAATAAAACAGAAATGAAGGTACAAATATTTCCTATGTGCTTTAACCAAATTACACAGCCAATCAAATTTTGCCTTTAGAATCCAATTTTTAATCTGTCACTTTCAATAAAGGCCTTTTACAACCGGAATTGTGCAGCTGAAACCAATTCGGAGAGAAAGTCTGATTTAATGCTTTTTGGGGGGGAGGAAAGGGGAGGGAGGATTCTGTTACAAACTTTAAGCAATTACAATGTTGATTCCATTTCTTAAATTTTACAGATAGATCAAGATCTCCCCCCCCCCGATTTTCATTGTCTTCTAAAACACGTAAGGGGCACAAGAAAACATATGCTGAAAGGGGAGAGGAAGCTACCTTGTCTAATGATAAAATATTATGTTTTTGAAAGTACACCAACATTCTGCAATTTGTTAGTTTCTAATTTCCAAGTCTCCAGAAGCACTGGAATTATTCTCTCTCACACATACAGAGCCCACATTTAATATTTTAAAGCAACAGAGTAAAGTAAATGAAAATATCGAGTGATGTAATCATCAGATTCAAAAGCAAAATGACAGAACTTATTTATCGTTCAGCAAACTGAAGAACTGTTTTTAAATGAAAGAGACCTTCCAAGGTTGTTTTATTTTACAGTATTTTCTAACCATTCTTTCTTCTTATGCATCAGTTTTATGCATTTTTAAAATGGTTCATTTTTAAGTGACAGCCTACTACACAGCATGAAAAATACATTCTAAATATATTCTGGAGAGAAAGCTTACATCTGGTGGTGGTGGGAGGGGGGGGGGGGCAAATCCCAAAAGCCAATTTACTTTTTTGAAGAGCTGCAAATATTTTGTCATCTGTCCTTTCTTCCTCAGAATGAAGTTAAAAATGACAGAGGGCGTTAGCAGAAAGATAGGCTTGATGTTCTCTTAAAAAAGAAAAAAAATCTATATTCACTAAATTCCATCAGGTTATAAATTAGGGGGTAGCAAAAGAACCCCTTCCCTAAATTCTTTTCTATGGATCATAATGCACTTGGGCAAGCTGAGTCTCTTTCTTTAATAGCATACACTGAAACCAAAAGTAATGTCCATGATATTATCACCTCACAATGATACACCTAAGTGATCTAACTAATAAGCATTGCATGGGGTTTATTTATTTAAACATACTTCCTTTGAAAAACTCCTCATGTAGTAATTACTTATTTTCTACTAGAACAGTCTAAATTTCTCAGTGGCACAGTCGCATGGTTTTCAGTAGGGTAGATGAGTGTGTTGCAGGGGGAGAGTACGGAGACTTAATTCTTCACTTTGAGAGACAGAAAGACAGGCAACTGGTGTACATCTACCCTGTAGGACAACACAACTCAAATGTATGCAAGACTCCAGAAAAAGCTCTAATGACTAAAAATTAACAAAGCAGCCTTCAGAAACAGCAAAGCTTATAAGGGGGTGGGGGGAGTCAGAGAGAGCATGCAGCCACATGGAGTGTGTGGCTTGGTACAAGACCTAAGGCCTGAACCAGAGAAAAGTTAGGCTATCCCATGAAGTAACACCAGGCCCTGTCACTCCTCCCCCAACCCCCCCAAAAAAGTGATGATAATACAGCTGGGTATTGTTTCTTTTAACAAGCTATGTGTACTAACTCCTATCTTAACAATATATCTGACAAGGACTTCATCATATCTGAGAACATGATTCAGTCTGTTTTACTGAAACCTCAAAGTAACAAACACAAGCAACAAGAAACTAGCAAGCACCTCTCAGCCAATGTTGTGATGAAGCTCTCTGACTTTAACAAGCATCAGAAAGAACATGCATGGATTCTCTTAGGCTATGTCTACACCTACATGTGAATTTGAATTGATTGTCATCAATTTGAATTCAAATAAGTGCATGGACGTGCCAGCTTTCCTCAGTTTGAACTAAGACACTCCTCAGTTTGAACTGAGGAAAGCAGAGTTCGAATTGGTCAAACCTCCTCTTCCATCGAAGTCAGGGTCAATTCGAAGTGAGGAATTTGAATTGACATAGTGTGGCCATGTCAATTTGAATTCACTGTTAGTTTGAATTAGCCAAGCTTGATTTTTCCCTATACAATAGCTCCCCCTACTGAATTCGAACTAGCAAGTCCTATTCATGTACATGCCAATTTGAATTGGATTTTCAAGTGTGGCCGGGTCAATTCGAATTCAGTAATGCAAATTGAAATGCTCAGTGTAGACATAGCCTTAATCTCAATCCAAGAACAATGTGCACATTGCTACTGCCAGGGAGCATGACATCTGAAAAATGTGATATGCTGAGAGAGGTTTAGTCTTTATAAGTGCTACCAGACTCCTTGTTTGTTATGATGAACTAGACTAACATAGCTGCCCCTTGGGAACTTGTCATCACTGAGACAAAAAGTTTACCATACCCTGTATATTATGATTAGACACAATACTAGTGAGTCCAACATCCATTTAGACTGCCAAAAGCCAACAAGACTGAATCTGTCTGTTCTGATTTTGTTTTTGTCCTTTTAAATAAATTTATTGAGAGAGATGTTGCTTTTGAAGAAGAGCTAATGGCAGCCAGCACCATCTTCTTCCTGCAGTGATGTGACAGGATAGTCCAGGGGTGGCCAAATTTATGGAACTCAAGAGCCACACAAGTTGATTGTTAAACCTTCGAGAGTTGCACTGAGGCATATAGCCATATTTTACCTACTCTGAAATTACTAAGTTTAAAATTAATTGCACACTTTAATTTTATCATAAATAAAGGGCAAATATTGATCCTACTAATGTCAGATTCTAATAATTACTTAAGGTTACCATGAAAACTAGGCCTACCTATACAGTAAAAACTTAGCTTCTCCTAGCCCTCTCAGATTGTGCTGCAAGGTTCTCCCTGCTCTCGCCGACCCCTCCCTAACCCCCAGGCCCTGACACTGGCTCCCCCAGGCCAACACCCGCCCTAAGACCTCCTTACCTGACCACTTCGGCAGCTAGGCACAGGCTGAGGCTCCCCCCGAGCATGCTCAGAGCATCCTCAGGGCAAGACATTTAAAACTTCTTGGCTGGGGCGGCTTTCTTCCGAGAGCCACACTTTTTCATTCAAGAACCACATGTGGGTACGCTTGGGCTAGTCTATGGTAAATTGGTAATACTTCCTTGTATATGGTTCCAAAGTCAATTTCATAAAGAAAAGTTTACTGAGACATCTTTCTGGCTCCAGCGTACAACAGAGAGCATTCCTGAGTGACAAATATCCTTTACTTTCTATGGATTTTATTGCTTGAAGTGTGCAAATTTTGTTCAAATGCTATTAAAAGCTTAACACTGAGTACATCCATATGTACAAATAGTTATTAAACTTGAGTAGCAACCACTTCAGTTAGGATTGCAATATTTTACCTTTTAACTGTTTTCATATGCTTACATAAATACATGGCTTTTAGGCTGAAATTTTCCATGTGCGGCCTCTTTTTGAAGGAGACTTTCTGTCCTTCTGTAACATCTGAGCAACTTTCAGTTAGAAATTTGGGTAATGAGTATGGTAAAAAGCAAAAGAAAGCCACTTTTACCATGTAACACTTTCAATACCTTCCCCATCTTCCCAACCCTAGATAAAAAAACTGAAAAATTTCAAATATCTCAGAGTTCAGCCCATCAAGTAGATATTTGCTATGATTATCTTCCTTAATAAAGTCCCTCCCTTTGATATCATTTAAAGTTCTAAGTGACATAAGAAAGCAGCATACACAGAATTATAGATCACACAGTTTTAGGGACTTAAATTTCAGCATATCATAGAATGACAGACTCACAAAGCTCATTTAAAAATATTTTTCTGTTGCCAGGATACAGTGATCACAAAGTGCCATAAGTTAATGTGCTACTGCTCTATTAACTTTCTTTTTTTATAAAAAGCAAAACAAAACTGCAACTAAAAAACAACCTATCTTCAACCAAACAGAAGAAAAGCTGCGAACTCATTCCATTCTTAACTCATCTCAAAAGGGTACAATTTTCAAACACAATCTGCATAAATTTAAATGCTCACACATTAACAAGACACACTTTCTCTCCCCTCTCCCTCATTAAGAAAAGGGAAAACAGGTGTAAAAACTATACTAATTATATAATTAATCTATATTAAACTATATTAATTAATTACTATAACTAGATTGTATATCAATCCTACAAGGTTCTGAGTGAAGTATTTAGGCCTCTTCCATGCACTGATCTCCACAGGTGGATAAAGGCCTCTGTGAATAGCCGTGTTAAACACATCACAATACAGGTTTGGGAATGCCTGTACTGAATTTGACCAGAGTCAAAAATACAGGATCTTGCCCTAAACTTGTGGCTTAGCAACAAGCCTGGAAACACAAAGGTTAAGATCACAGCAACAATGCATGTCTTGTGCATTTGGTACCGTAAAAAAAAAACAAACACACACACACACACCCATCACTTAACTAAGTTGGGTATTATCAAATATGTTTGCAGTCACCATAGCCATCTTGAAAACAAAATTAAAATGTCAAATTCTAGTCCTCTCTAACATTTCTATTTCATAGAATATCTCCATTCTCTTTTTTTAAAGTTACTCCTCCGTATTAAAACTACAACTTTAATCTTAGTCTGAAGCAAGTTTATATCCCCTGATTAAAATGCTATTTGTCACTACATCCATTCTAATAATAATAATTCAAAGTTGTGGGTTTTTTTGTTTATTTGTTTGTCTTTTTAAGTCAGAGAGTACAAACAGTAGAAAGTTTTAAAAGGTGTTGAGTAATCCTTACAGGAAGCAGACAGTGGTAGGGTATGTAAACACAGAGGTTCAGTCTATAGGTCCAGGAAAGGCACTGGACAAAACTAAATACACGTGAATAGAATTGAGGACCAGGCCCAACGCTTTTGGGGCAAACAGATAGTCCAGACCAACTGTCATACACACTGTGCTGAGTGAAAGTTGGGGAAAATGAGCCCCACTCTAGGAAGTCTCTCTATTTAGCCTGGCAGCAAGCTCTGTTGGATTCCCTCCTTTGGGTGAGGATTTGCCAAACCAAGGTAGAGCATTTACAGTTTACACTTAACACCCATCCAAACACCAAGCTGTAAGGTGAAGGTGCTCCTGATTACGATGACAGTCTTCATCGATTTTATGTGAGGAGATCCATAAGTGTGCCTAAGCAGCACGTGGGCAGGAAGCCTGAGGAGGTCTGTGAACCAGAATGGACATGGCCAGAAAGGGGATACATGGAAAAATAATATTGGTCTATTCTGGCAAATCTTTCATAGCACTTCCAAGAGAGGAAAGCTATAGTGGAGATCGCCTGTCCAAGAGAGGAGGCAACCATCTTGAGACTTCTCAGAGCTCCTCTGGAACAGAGGGGAGCTTTCAATTCCTTTGAATGGCAAAGAGGTCCCATCATAGAGTAACCTATCCGGTGAAGGCGTCATGGAGTGGGCATTGTGCAGCTCCCACTTGTGGTCAAAGTAAAGAGTTTTGCTGAGTGTATTCGCCAAGAAATTCTAGGTGCCCAATAGATATATAGCCTGAAGTGTTCCCAGAGCAGTTGCAACAGCTCCATCAAGCTAAGGGAAGGCACCGTCCTGCTTCTTGATGTATGCCACAGGTGCGATGTTTTCAGAGGGGAGCTCAACTATGTTCAAGTGCAGTTTGGCACACTGTTGTCCACACTCCCTGAGCTCTTTGGCAGCCAAGATTGTTCCCCTGAAATACATTTAATTAATTATGCTAAACAATTTGTTTAACAATATATTTAGCTGTGACACTGAGTACATTTTCCAGGTCTGAAGAAGAGCTCTGTATAAATTCAACAGTTTCTTTCACCAACAGAAGATGGTTCCGTAAAAGATTTATCCTCACTCATCTGATCTTGAAAAGTCAGGTAGCTGCTGGCTGTTTGCTGTGGATCAAGCAAGTCTTTTATTTTGTACCTTATAAAATGTCCAGGTTATTAATCTACATTAGGAGCCATCCCACAAATATTAAAGGAAAGAGCAGTTACTGCAACGAACCCAGTGGTTTTGCCTCATGTATGCTAAACATTTAAATTAATGCATACATAAGAAAATATAATCATTCAAGTTTGCGGTATACAGAAATTTCCTATAGGCTTGAATCAAAACAGTCTTTTGTTTTAAAGTCTTACATCTTAATAAGCCTCACAAAGTTTAGCTATTGCATTCCTAACTGTGATGCCTTAACTATAGGAAAATGAATCCTCACACAACAATCTGCACCTTTTTCCATGTTCTGTAAATTACCACAGCATACAGACTGAAATCAAAATGTAAAATGAGTTCTATAAATATCAGCTGTTACAATTACCTTCAGCACCAAAAACTCAGTTTGACAAAATCTTCAGTTCCTACAGCACAAAAAATATCTTCCATGTATTATTAAAGTTATGCTTATCTCTGCTTCCTGGCTCAAACTGTCATATAGAACATGTGGTAACATTTAAACACTGCAAGTAAGTGATTTAAACATAAAATGTGCCTTCTGACATTTATATTAATATAAAAGCATAAGAGCTTCGGCATCTAATCATTCAGCTATGCATTATAACATTACTTAAGAACAGCAATTAACATCAGGAATAACAAATAGATTTAACTTTAAAAAGGGCAATTAAATGTATTTTAGTGGTTAATACAGAGACCCCCAATTTTAGTGCGAGTTGTAACCTCAGCTCTATCACACTCTCTCTGTAGCTGGGAAAGTTGCTTAATCCTGCTAATCTGTTTCCCCATCTGTAAAATCTCAATACTATACTTACCTCACTCTGGGGCTTGACAAATTTGCCTTCAAGCCAGGAGCCAAGAACTAAGGAGCCAGGCACTTGAGAAATAGAATGTTCCCCATCACTGTACTGCAACAAAGCCCCAGGTTCCCTGGAGTCGAGAAAAAACACTGACAAGGGCACTTTTGGTATACAAAGAGCAGAGGAGTGTCAACTTTCTTTCAACATGGGCGCATTCAACTTCTGAAGTACCGTGACACACCGAAGTGCTACAGTGCAATTTATGGCTATCTTGGTACCCAGGATTTGTCAGTCCCCTCCCCTTAATCTTTAAGATTCTTGAATGAAAGGTAGTATTGAAGTGCAAACTGCTATTATTTCAAATCAGATGTGGTCAATGAGTTGAAAAACTTTGGGATTACTCTTTCACTAACATCATTAAATCAGAAATATTATCTGCTTATTATATTTGTTCCATCACCATAAATACAACTTCATTTTTATATAACGTTGCATATTTCTTTAATTACTTTATTATGCCTTTTTTCCAAATATTAGCTGCCAAATTTTCAGATACATCACGGACTATATGAATTGACAGAGAAATACAAGCTGTACAGGAATAACAGATGAGCACATATATTTTTGTTAAGAATTTGTGAATTATATGAAATTCAGTTCAAGTTCTGTAGAGAACTAGAGCAATTTATGCTCAGTACCTAGAACTGAAAAGGTTTCTAACTATTAAGACTCTGAATCTCTACAAACCAGTAACAGCTGAAATACACCAGTCCATCCAGCAAGAATATTTCAAAGCAAGAAAACCTTAGAAATCTAATCCTGGCCAATTATCACTTCTGATATTCAACACAGATGCATCTTGCCTCTGTCTTTCAGCTCACAGCAACTATGCTATATTGCTTAACTGCAGTGTAAAATGCTAGAAAATGTGTTCTGCCTTTCACCATGAAACATTTGTTCCATACCTCAGTGTCAGAAAAGATCTCAGTAAAATATGCTAAATTCTACAGCAGCTCTTCTCAAGTATTGTACTTCCATTCTTGTACTTCAGAAAACAAGATTACTGCTCAAGAAATCTTCTGAGTTAATTAGTTCTCTTTATATGGATCTCTAAGGGTACAACTACACATCAGGGGTATAGCCAGCCCCTGTGATCTGACTAGGCCCCTGAAAGTGCAGAGAAGGCCTGGCCAGGGAGAGGGAGATCCACCACGTGCAAGCCTGCAGGTGTGCAAACTTCACCATCAGACCCTCAGGGCCAGCCAGTAGCTGGTGGCCACAAGTGGGGCAGAGGCAGAGGCACCAGCCTCTTTGCTTCGCACACAACTGTACCTGTCACTCTACCCCATGGATGGCTGCTGGCTGTTGGGCAACCCTGCAGCCACAGCAGCAAAAGTTCACATTGCTGCCAGAGGGTTAAGGTGGGCGGTCTTCAGGGCCAAGTAGGTGACCCCTGACCCACCCATGGCCATGCCACTGTTGCGTATCAGATAAATGCCTGTGGCTGGCCAAGGTCTGCTGACTTCAGCTCATGCTACAGGACTGTAAAACTGCTCTGTAAAGCTAATGATTTGTGAGCCCGAACGTATACATAGCAATTTTTAGCCCCAGAGGCCAAGCAAAGTCAGTTGACTTGGACGAGTTCTAGCTCCTTTATTCCAGTGTAGACATTCCCTTAGAACAAATAATTAGACATAGATAAGAAAAGCAGGGAGAAAATATATGCACTATAGTTATCTTTATTTCAAGACTTTATTTTAGACTAACTTATTACTCTCTCTGTATGTGCCCTTAATCTGTTTTAGCTTATTACTCCCGTAACCTCCTTCATTAGAACAAAAAAAACAACATAAGACCTATCTTATAAAGAATCATACGTCATAATTCACGTGTGCAGGCTGGTATCCGTCGCCTGTGACATAGAGGACAAAACAGGTCTGTTTTCCGCCTCTCCTAAGAAGTATTCAGTTGCTTCTGAAGGTGTTTGAAGGGATGAGTGGGATAAGTAAACTAATGGATACCAAGATTGGTCAATGTGCAACTGAAGAGTGGACTGCCTCCTATTTCAACTGCACACGCTTTCCTTCTGTAATGCGAGCAACTTCACATAAGAAACAGCAAGAGTTCCAGATCACCAACAATCCAGGCACCAATATTAAAGATTCAGTAATCTGGAGTATTAGCTGTTCCAACCTCAATCTCTACATGGGCAAGACACACCTGACAATATAAAGATTTGCAGAATATGGGATTCCCTTATCAAAACTGAGATGATTGAAAAAAATATAGGAACGATGACAATCCTAACAGATGATGTGAAAAGGCAAAGTTACTGAAAAAATCAAGAATATTCTCCAGGAGAGGTGGGGTAAGGCTAAAACTCGTGGAGAAATAACAATTCAGATGCCAATGTGTAATATGAATTTTTCAACAGGTGTATGCAAGTCTTTATATCTTGTTCTACAAGGTTTAAACAAATGTATATTCTCCTTAGTTAAATAACTGTGTCCTTGTTTTAAGTTACGATTAAAAGAATGGCAATATAAGAGAATCTCAGCTTCCTTTTAAACTGCTCTTTATTTAAAAAACAAATAAAAAACAAATCTGTGGGATGATGAAATCCCTTAAGACAGCAACACTAATTTAAATCCTTCTACTTCCACTTCAGTGTTTGCTAAATATTTATATATTGTGATAATAGAGTCTCATGAGAAGTTTTTGTAAACATAACTATTTGTAGGAAAAGTAAATCTGACCTTCTTACCAACAAATGGCATTTCAAACCACAGAGATGTTATTTTGAGGCTATGCTTAGGGTTATTGCATACACTGTCCAAAAATATAAAATTTAAGACAAGGATTTCACTCCTTTCCAGAACCTTATATTCTCTTCAAAAGTACAATTTATTAGGTTTTGTTTTGCTTGTTCTTAAAGGGAGCATATATTGCAAATTCTGAGCCTATTCTAGTAAAACATGTTTTGAAATCCCTTTACAAACTTTTTATGGCACTTCTATGCTTGAAGAGTATATTTTTATATGATGATGTAACTTTCTAACCATGCATTCAACAACTCAAGAGTCCAGCTGCCATGTACAAAAATGCAGCTAAAGTTCACGGCTGTATTTCAAAACAGTTTTTTTTGGGGGGGGGGAACCATCTACACACGCCATATAGTTCTACCTAAGGCAGAGAGAGTTTTAAAAATCACCAGTGATAAAATGTTTTCTTTAATTTCAGCCTGCTGCACAGAAATCTCCCATACCTGTTCTAATTTAGATAAGAAATTCAGCTTCCAAAGCAACAAAAGTTAGTTAACTAATTTGTCTAAGTGAAAAAAGCTTCATATCTATAAGTGATCAATATTTAGGGTACAGTAAATTGAGAAGTTATACCACATTACAAAAGTAAGCTCCTTTTCCAAGGACATAGTCATAAAACATTTTCCATCCATTTAATAGTCCCCAGGGGATAAATGGAATAATTTATTGCCTTATTTATCTGCTTTGTTGTTTAAAACATCAATGGGTTTCAGTATTTAGAACATCCTGTCATAACAAGCGAGGGGAAAATTAATGAAGCCACTGCACACCATTAATGGAAAGTGATCAATATTTCACCTAGGGAAAGTTGGAGTGTACAGTATCAAAACTACTTAAATCACAGAACTAAACATGCAAAATAAGTAAAAACTGTCCTCTTAAGATACTCAACACAGACTGAGTTAAAAAAAAAACAAAAACCACACCCTCTAAATAAGAATACATGCAAAATAAATGGAAAATTTTAGTGCTAATTTGATCAATTATGAAGCTATCAAAATAACCATTTTAACAGCTCCAACCATATTTCAATGTGGTTTTATACTTCCTGAAATAATAAAACCCACACAGTAAGGTCATCAGTTCCCTACACAAGAAAATGAACTAGAAGAAATAACCAAGCATTTGCTTAAAGAAAAAATTAATAATTCATCCAGTAAATGTCACTGTAATAAATCAGAGGAAATATTTATTTTTCTCAAAAAGGTGACTGATCAAAAGAACTGGATTGCTGCCAAAAAACCTTTTGAGAGTATTCACTCAGTGTTCATAAAATACTCATTTTGTTCACTTTAATGTTCACACTGGTTTTATACAGAGTGGCACGGGTTCCCTCGCAACCCTTTCCAGAACCCTGGCCCAAAGTAACTGAACAGCCCAGACTTTTACTTAACTTTCATTCGTAGCATCAATATTTGCCTTCCTTTTACAATAAAATTAAAGTGTGCAATTAATTTTAAACTTAATAATTTTAGAGTAGGTAAAATACGGTCATATCCCTCAGTGTGGCTCTCGAAGGTTTAATAATCAACTTCTGTGGCTCTTGAGTTCCATAAGTTTGGCCATCCCTGATTTATGATAAGGACTCTGTTTCTCTTTTGCATTACACACAAATAGGATTACTTTTCGATCATAATTATTTCAGGTTCCTCTTCATTTGACAATTTCTATTATATGTCCATAGTATCTTATAAATAGAATTTTAACAAGACCTACATCATGTGTAATTAAGAAGAAAAACAAACATTACACAATCCTATGCATAGAACTGTTACTAACCTAGGTTGACTCTTAGCAAAAGATGTCAGAGAGAGAAGGATGAACATTAGAAATCAGATGTTCTTAATCATGACAAATACGTTGCCCTCCTTACAGTTTTTGTGTGCCAGCCAAACACTAAATTTGAGTTTAATGGCAAATATTGTCCTACATCATTAATGTGGTGAATTATTGTGTTATATATTCCAATCCAAATGCTACATCAAAGTTTCTTTGGCCTGAAAACACATAATTCAGTTAAATACACACCTTATAATTGTCTTTTTGGATCAAATGTTTGTCATCACAGTTGAATCTTCCAAAATATAACTAAATTGACATAGGCAATTTTATGTTGAATGCAAGTTCCATTTTTATTTTAAGATTTTGAGGTGTAATTACAACTTTTGCAGCACCTTCTCAAGCTCCTGACAGCCATTTTCTCTGAAGCACAAAAACTTTCTGATTTCCAACAGTAACATGATATAATTAGCAAATAATCTACATCTATTCTTTGCTACATGCCTATGTTTTTAACAGGTTTGCCTATCAATTGTGAAGAGCTATTCTCATGAAATTAAAGAACTATTAAGTTAATCAACTGTCCTCTTGCTTCCTCTGTTTAACACAGACTTTCAAGCAACCTTTTACATATCCAATTCCAATTCTGACAATTTGACCTTAAAATCATATTAATCATTTCCCCAACAGGCAACTACAAAATGACACTAAGGCTAATAGCAATTCAGCTTTCAAAAACCTTATAAAAATGCTTATTGAGAGAATATTATGGTACAAAATGCAGAAGTTGATTAATGTTTAACTATATCAGTGCTCTCAAATATCTGTGTGACTTCTGTTACTTAGCTGAAGAACACATCCAAGACTTTCTGAATTGTGTTGAACTATTCTATCAGAGCCTAAAAAAGAGAATGTACAGGGAAAGCAAGACAACATGATCACTATTAGAATCACTTTCTAAATTTAACCTAATAACCTGACGTTTCATAGAACAGACAAAAATAATCCATTCTAATAGTGTTTTGACTTTATATTGTCTGAATACGCTTTTGTTGGTTGCAACTATGGGCAAGTCCACACTTAAAACTTTCGGCAGCAAAGCTGTATTGGTACATAATAAAAGCACCTAAACAAGCAGAGGTATCCATATCAGCAGGAGACCACCTCCCGCCAATACACCATGGTCCACACAAGCGCTTATGCCACCAGAACTCGGGGGGGTGTTTTTTCCCCATCCCTGAGTGCCAAAAAATTTGCTGTAATAAGTGTTGGTGTAGCGAAGGGTTTAGTGAATCAATGCACCTAAGAAGTACCAATAATTTGTCTCAAGATGAGAATTTATATCCTATTCCCAAATTTAATTATTTTAATCCAGTCTTTTCACTCCTACAAAATGTTATAGCAACATAAATGTTATAGCAATATACCCACAAAGTAGACACTTCTGACAATTAAGGACTGATTCCTACCACTTTACCCACTAGCAGTTCTCAGGTGTGGTTAAACATTCATGTGTACAATATCAGAGGATCACTCACTGTGGTATGAATCAACCAGTACTAAACCATCCTAGTTGATAATACCAAGGCAGCTGGAATACTGTAAAACCAAGTTACATGTTTTGGTGGCTCTGACGTATTATCCCTATCTGTACTCCACCATGAATACACGTATGCACCGTGCACCCAGAGGCAGAAATTCTTGAAAGTAGGGTCTGTTAGTCTGTATGTGTATCCACACTGCTTGTGCCTCCAACCAAGGAGATAAAAGACAGACGAATTGACTGTCTCTCCAGCTCCTTCTCTCTCAAAAATCCAAGGACAATCCAAAGCAGATGGGAAGGAGGGCAGGTTACGGAATAGAGGTAGGGACCACACATCTTAATGAGCGTCCAGTTACAAGGTAAGTAAAACAAATAAGGAGTCGTGGCATGTTTAAAGACTAACGAATTTATCTATTGCATGCGTTTTCACAAGTATAATCCCACTTCATCAGATACATGAATGGAAACCACAATGAATACATAAATGCACAGAAGGGTAAGTCATAAAGTGAGCAACCTTCTCTTCTCTGAATATTGGCCCTCTTTGTATTCTAGGATAGCATAGGTAGCATTCTAATTATAAAACATTCAGTTAAAACCGATGTATAAAATTCAAAAAACTGTTTCCAAATACAGATTTATGTAATTACAGATCAACAGATAAAAGATGATGGTGCTCTGGACACTGGAAGCTCCAACCAGAACCATGAGATGAGATGAAGGACTGACTGCCTCTCCAGTTCTGTCCACCCTGTATCTGCTCAACTGGACACACCAGGATTGTGAAGACATGCATGGATTAACGGACACTGTTTTCATAACCTCTAGCTCCAAGCATATGAAGCCCATGTCTATCCTCTGTGGAATACACATTGGGACAAGCAATCAAAGAACCACCTTGGTTTCTTCCTCTAGGGCTCACAAGCTCTTTGAGATGAGTACTGAGATGTGTATTATGATCAGAACTTGAGCTGTGAGCTGTCTTGTAAATTCACAGAAGCTGGCAAACACACCCATTCTTAAGGACTAGGTACAGAACACTCACAAGCTCATCCCAGAAAAGTGGTAACCAAACATCCCGACACCAAGAATGGTACAAGTATACTCTCCAAAGATGACAAGTGTACACTAACGCCTTTTAAAGACACAGTCAGGATGACATGATGATGAATAAAGGTATTTTCATCAAACCAACATGTCAATGTCAGAGGGTGGTAACAAACCAATAAACATAGCCGGGTACCTTTTGCTACTGAATCCCAGTCTGTGGGGATTTATTGGGCAGTTCAGTCAAGGTCTATTCTGTCCACTATCTGCAAAGAATGGGAGAAGCACACTGAAAGAATCAGGAACTAGGACTGTGAGGGGAGAAAACTGGAGCTGCAGGGCCGCAGGGAAAGAATCACCCATGGGGTAGGGGCTGCAGGGCTGGGGCAGGAGCCATGGATGAGAGAGAATCAGGACCATGGGTCTGAGAGAGAGAGAGAATCGAGGCTACAGGGGAGCCTTGGCCTGCCATGAATGGCTGGGAACCCTCCCAGCCATGTTGCAACTGTGCAAAGGGCCCCTAACGTAAAGGATCAAAGCCCTGGCTCAGCTTCATAAGTAACTTCATTAAAGCAACTAACTTCAGTGAAACTATTTGATAGGATTATTCAAAATGATTAAATCTGCAAAGCATTTAAAGATATTATGTGGTTCAGATAGAGAGATATGGCTGCTTGACAAGCCAAATTAAAGGGTAATGGAACTTGAGATAGAACGTGAAATGTGATATGCCTGAGAATAAGGTGATGCGCTTGAATGGAAATAATGTCCAAGGTATGGTAAATATACTTTAAAGGCTCTGAATTAGATAATACTACACCCTCCCCTTCCAAAGAATCTACTGATAAAGCCGGCTTTTAAATTCTCATTTCAATGTGCAGAAGCTGTCATGTTTAATAAGATTTGGCATTTACTAAAGTTCATAGAAACAGTGTTATCACTGTAGGGTTCTTGTTAGATTACTCTGAGAATAGCATCTAGTCTTGATGATCTTGTCTGAAGATCATACCAAGTTGGAAATGGTACCAAAAAAAAAAAATTAAAAAGAGAGGTTCAGTCTCATGAAACTGGAATTATTTGGTCTGACAAAAATGATCAGAACATGATCTGATTGTAATATTTAAGTAGCTAAAAATTACATGGGTTGATCTAGATTTTTTTAGGACAGGTTACTAGGTAGACTAGTATTTGAGGGGTGTACTCGCATATTTCTTGTAAGGTCAGCTGAAAGAAAAAGCACGTAAAGGACAGTTGACAGAACAAAATAGCAATTGAGCATGCAATCAAGTAGCCCCCATGCTTTAAACAAAAATGGGTGTCTGGCATTAACATGGTTTATTACATTTGATGTAAAGTAGACTGTTTTGAGGATAAAGAGGCTTTTTGATTTATCCTTTTACTATGGGGTGAAGGTAGAACTTCTACTTTCCATAGACATAATGTGTTTATAAAATGATCTAGTGAGACAATTATTCCATAGTATTATGAGTTTAGAAGAAATGTGACGAAACACTGTCAAGTTAATCAGGTTAAAAGAGGCCCTACTACTTGCATTATACCTATCATTACAGGCTATATAAGCTAAATTAAAAGCTAATTTACTGTTTAACATTATGCTGTTAAAGTTTGTTTTAACCTGCGTAAATGGAAACATTAAACCAGTCTATATCTCATCAGCTTTGCTTTTGGTTTCTCCTGCACTGGAAAAGAAAAGGAAGTGCTTAATTTTAAAAGCTTATAATAAAAATACAGGTAGTCCTCACTCAGCGACCTACTCGTTTATCGACCCCTCGGAGTTACGACCAGCTCTCTGATGAGTTGGTATTACAGTACAGTATCTCAGGTTCGTCTCGTTCCCTCAGTTGGGACCAATATTCCCTCTAAGAGGAGAGGGCAGCTGAGCAACTCCTGTTGCTCGCTGCGCTCCCCCCTTCCCCCACGGGGCCTGCTGTGCAGCCCTGCCGCCCCTCC
>ML681992.1:33936467-34104869 GCA_007922195.1 Podocnemis expansa
GTTTATTTTAAGCCTTTTCTTTACAGTACTATTCAGAATATTAAAAACGATTACCTGTACATATTTACAGTACACTATGCAAACTAAGTACAGTACAGTACATTACATTAGAGCTTAAAACATTTAAAAATATATTTAAAATGTTATAAATGATGCAAAGGTGACATTAAAACTATGTAAAGATGGTTGAAAAACCCACTACCAGTAAAGTACATTATGCCTGAAATACCGGTAGGGCTGCTCCTCGTTTAGTGACCAATTCATTTATCAACCGGGTTTCAGGAACGGAACCCGGTCACTAAGTGAGGACTACCTGTATACAGAAGGGAAACCACATTAGTCTATGTACAGCAAAAACAATGGTTACTTGTGGCACCCTGAAGACTAACAGATTTCTTCGGGCATAAGCTTTCTTGGGCTCCAACCCACTTCACCAGATGTGAACACATCTGTTTAGAAGTTTTCAAAACTCTAATCACAAAACTTACTTTCAGGACTTAGCTCTGACAGTGTCATTTTAAAAGATGATCTCAAGAAAAACACATTTTGAAAACACTTGACTAAATCATACAACTCACTTCCACACCTTGTAGAATTAGAGTGCAGAAAAAAAGAAAAGAAAAATGAAAGCCTTCATTCAAGACTGTAAAACTGGATTTTACATTTCAATAGTTCATAGTAAGCAGCTTGGAAGGATTACATTTTTATCAATAAATGTTGGTAAACATTGATTTCAACACATGCACATGTGAGCAAAAAATAATTCCATCAACAATAACGCAGATATGAAGATAAGCAAAGAAAAATAATTCTTGTAAACTTAGACTTTGATTTAAAGATACTTATTTTCATTTTGACAGGCCACTTATGTGTCTTTTAACGGTTATAAAGCTTTTAACTTCTTGAATCTTAGTGTCCAGGGGTGGCCAAACTCTGCCTCTTGAGCCACATGCAGCTCTTTTACACTGGAAGTGTGGCTTGCAGAACCTCCTGAGACACCTCCCATCCCCATTCTCCACCTATCAGGCTGGGATGGGGAGCTGCAGCAAGGTGGTGAAGCTAGAACGGTGGTTCTCAAACTTTTAAAATGAGTCTCCCCCACCCCCAATGAATTTCTGTCTAACAATCACACCCCTTTTTCAGAAAAAAAAATGGGCGGGGGGCACTTCCTGCACCATAGGCACTAAATGTCATGCCTCACTTTCCCCAAATCCCCCCTCTTCAGGAAAAACACGGCCCACAGAGTAGGAAGCAAGGAGCACAATAGAGCACCAACAGCTGTGCAAGAAGCAGAGGCAGCAGCAGCATAGGGCCAGCATGGAAAGTGTGCCCAACAGCAGGGAGCTACTAGGAGATGAGCAGCAGTGGCTACTTCCATGTACTGTGACAGCAGATCTGGACCAGCTCTGTTCACTATTCTGTGCCCCACATGGTCCGTCTCATGTACAGCCACCCTGAGAACCACTGAGCTAGAGGATTCTACCCTGCAAGGCGGTGAGTCTTGGGAGTCAGTAAGTTTGGCCACCCCTATAATTGTCTCACAGCCTTGCCGTTCCCCCAGTGATTACCAACTAACGTGAAAATTTACATAAATAAAAATGGAGGAAATATCTAATAATAAACATAGATATAGTCAGTCTAAATTTTTTTTAAAATAAATAAATAAAAAGCAAATTCTGCCACCCTAACGATAAGGCAGTTGCTAAGAATCCCTAAAACCATCACTAGACCCTAGGAAGAAGTCAAAAAACTAAGACACAATACAAGGTGGGGATTTTTTGTTTAAGGATTGTATTAATGATGAATAGCCTTTTCCACAAGTTGCAGTGTAGGCCTAGAACACTGTTTATATCCATCTTTGCTGGCACAAGAGTTAAGGATACAGACACTGTATAAACTCAGAAAAATAGGAATGTAGCTATAGACTATACTAGAATCTTTGCTTTCAAGCAGTATCATGGCAAAATGTTTTTATTAATAATAAATCACATTAGGAAAAACATTAAGTCCAGAGATAGTCCTATTTTATCAGACTCCTTTGATAACTAATATTTTACGATTTATTTCTCTCTAAAATGATTTACCTACTTTACCTAGAATCACATATAAAGTAAGCAAACAGTTAAGTGAAATATTCTCTGCATCTTCCATGTACAATTTACAAGATATTTTAGAATTCTAACCAGAAGCAGATTTTAAAAAATGTTCTTAATTCCAATGGGATGTCATAGATCTCTGGTTTCAGGAAGCTAACGATGAATTTTTGTTCTAGCCTTATCACACATCACTGACACTATAATTTCAGGTACAGGGTCTTACACTGGGGGCTAGTGCTCTCACAAATACAAATGTGTTAGCATATAAACCCTACCTATCTGGAAACCGGTTGCTTAGCTTCCACAAGCCTTTTAATATCCCACTTTGCAGTAGATCACCCTGGGGAGGGTTTACACAACCACACTTTACATCACTGGATAGAATTTAGTTACAAATTTAGAAACATGCATATATATGTAGGTAGGGATCATTTCAAGGCCAGAGTGGAGGCCCCATACCATGAGAGACAGCAACTTGTAACAAGTATTGCTCTGGATGCTAGTGAGATCGCCAAAGGCTGTGTTCACACACAGGGGGTTATTTCGATACGGTTGTTTCAAAACAACTTGTATCGAAATAATGCCTTATTTTGAAATGACTTATTTCGAATTAGCAAAAAAGTCACTTTGAAATAAGGAGAAAAGCCGGAATCGAAATAGCAATTCCAGACAACAGTTATTTCGAAACGACTCACCGTCGTTTCGAAACATGCTCAGACGATGGTTGTTTCGAAACAACAGGTTCGCATGGCGTTGTTTCGAAACAACCGTTGCGAAACAACGTTGTTTCACCCACAGACTAGGTTTAATTTGTTTCAAAACAACCATGCGTCATGTGAACAGCCGAAACCTTATTTTGAAACAATCTCCGTTGTTTTGAAATAAGGAGGCTGTGTGAACACAGCCAAAGATGACGAGTCGGGAACTATTGGTGTTCTGAAGCTTCCTGGAAACTCTCTCAATGCTGCCCTGTTGATGCTTTATAACACATTTAACAAGCCTATGGACATAAATTATTTTAACTGGCTACCTGGTGGGAGCTAAAATCATTCATATGTTATGTCAAACTCTTTATTGACATGCAGATTAAGAAACCAAAAACCCTTTCTCCTAATTTATTTTTAAAATTCATTATTTGGATTGCAATAAAACCTAAAATTCAAGAATGAGAGCTCCTTTTTGCTAGGGACTGCATAAACATTCAGTACAAAAACAGTCTTTGCCCAAAAGGGAGCACTGTCCAATTTCTCTCAGGAAAAGACATGGAGAGGTTACTCACCTTACCATATCTTAAGTTCAAGATGTTTTTGTCCACAGGACGCCTGTGCACTCTTGATTGGAAGCTAACTAGTGTGCAGAGGCCTGTCGTCTGAGCAAGACGCCCTGTACTCCAAATGAAGGGATACAGGCAGGTGCACGCCTGTCACCCTGCAGCTCCTTCTCAGCTGCAAAGCCAAAGACTTCACGGGGAGGGAGTACCCCTGAGGATAAAGATCTTGAAGAACTCGTGTTACTGTAAGGTAAGTCAATGGTTCCCAACCAGTGTGCTGGGGCTGGGAAAAGGCATGGGTTAAAGTAAAGGGGAAGGCACCGGAACATAGTTCAGGGACCCCCTATTTTTAGTGAGGCAGCCTTCTGGCCCCTTAAAAATAGAGGAAGGCACTGAAACGCAGAGTTCCAGGGGTGCCCCTAAAAATAGCTGGAGCAGCCCAAACGCAGTATTCTGGTGGCTCCACCTTAAGCCCAGCCAGCAGAGAGCTATGGGAGGCTGGGAGGCTGTGGATCTCTCCCTGCAGGGCAGAGCAGCTTGTGTCAGGCAGCCTGTAAACAGCCCAGGTAAGGGCTTTTAGGGGGACGGCTGCTGGGGGTTGTGTGCAGCAGGTATGTGTGTGTGTAGCAAAGGTGAGTGGCAGTGGATGTGTAGCAAGGAGTGTGTAGCTGGGGTTGTGGGGTGGCTGTTTGGTTGGGGGGGTGTAGCTGGGGGTTGGAGGCTTATTTCTGGCCCCTGCAGTGATGGGAGGGTCCATCACAGGCAGAAGGGGGCTGGAGGGGAGGGAGCAGCAGTGGCTGAGGAGTTGCCCTGGGTGACAAGGAACCACTGTGGAGCAAGGGGAAGCGGGTGCTGTGCCACGTTCCCCTGCCCTACCTTCCCATTCCTCAGGTTCCCCCCGTCCCTGCACAAAGCCACTCCTGTTCTCCCTTCCCCCTCCTCTCTTGCCACCCTTGTGCTGTTCCCCACATGGCTCCCCTTGTCCTCTTTTGCCACCCCTGCCCTGCTCTGCTCCCCACACTCACTCCTGCCACTGCACACGACTCCTGATCTCCCCTCTTTTGCCACTCCTGCTCTGCTACCCCTACCACCACACACAGGAGCGCTTCTGAAACACTGTGCCATGGTTCATGAATATTTATAGATAATTTAACTTAATTTGAATATTCATAAGTTTTTAAATGGTGGTGTGCCTTGAAAAATTTGAAGGTATCAAGGTGTGACACGGCAAAGAAAAGGTTGGGAACCATTGAAGTAAGTAACCTCTCCTCCTTCTTGGAGTCTATGTGCCTATATAAGTCCCTGCTCCACAGCAGGAGACTCCCACATAGAATTCTAGGAAGAGGCTAGTACTGGGGAGGTAAGCCAGAGAACTGTTCAAAGAACTGCATTACTAAAGAGACAAATAAGATGCATGATGGTTAACAAAGATCTAATTAGAAGACCAAGTCTTAGTCCTGAAGCTTTTTGCTATGGAAACATTTTTTAGTTAAGTCACAGATACGGACTGAGTTCTAGTGGAATGTGTTGTTTCTTGGAGGAGAGGGGAAGGAGGTGCAGCTGGGGGTGGGGGCCATACTCCAGCTCTTTCGTAACATGTCAAAATGCAACCCAAATCCACACTTAGATAACAGCTGCATATAAATAGGTCAACTCTTCCTTCTTTCTGGAAATGATACAAATAGCATGGGAGAGGCCCTGACGGATTTAGTCCTGCCCAAACAGAAGTCAAGGACCCATCTAATTTCCAGTGCATGAAGGCTTAATTCCTCTCTCGGGCGTTAGGCTTTGGGTAGAATACTGACTGGAAAGTGATTCTCTTGGTTAATGTGACATGTCAATGAGACCCTGGAGAGAAAAGAGTGTTGTACAACCTTTTCCCTTAAACAGGTGGGATCCATGAGTGCTCCCAACTCTCTCATTCTTCTTGAAATAATGGTGACCAGAAATGAAGCTCTGAAGGAGAGGTAAAGGAAGGAATAGGTGGTAATGGGGTTGAAGAGGCCACTACATAGAGCATTGAGAACCATGTTAAGGGGCCAATAGAAAGGCTGGGCCTTGACAGGAGGATGCAAACTATACAGACCCTTGAGGAATCAAATTATATAGACTTTTATGGAATCTGGCTGTAACAGCATCAGCAAAAAACAGGAACATCTGTATTGTGAATGAAAAACTGTGACAGCGGCAAACCATATCCTAGAAGAGATCATTAACAGACCTCTCACTTTTAATTCCAGTAGGTAGCCCAGTATCTTGGGAAGCAGAACTTCTAAGGATTGAAAAGATAAAAGAGAGCACCATGAGTAAAACCATTACCGCTTCTGGAGGCAAATCCTACAGGCACTGCACTCTCTACTGAGCAAAAGAGCTGATGGAACTGCATCCCAAACAATTCAATTCCACAGTCAAGAGCTATTCAAGAGCCACATCCCGAGGTTCAAAGATAAGAGTGGTGGTGGACCAGGGACCTCAAGTTCTGTGTCAGTAGATCCTTTATGGTATGAAGTTGAGAGCTGCCACTTCCACGAGGTGGATGAAGTTTGAGTATCACACCTGCCAAATTATAAAAACAACGTTCACCCTTTTACTGAGCAACTTGAGAAGAGCCCTGAGGATTAATGGTATCAGCAGGTAAGCATAAAGCAAGACAAAAGGCCAGGGATATATAAATGCATCTCCCAGAGAACTGAAGCCACAACTTCCACTGGAGCAAAACAAGCATCATCTGGAGTGGCAAAGAGATCTAGCTGTGGTATACCTAAGGTTTGGTAAATGCTGCAAAAGACAGAGCCTGGTAGACAGATGACAGATACATCTATCTGATGTGAAATGCACCTGTTCCAGCACCTTAGCAATTCTGCATGTAAGGACTGAGATCTAGCCTCAGTTGTTGACACAATACACTGCTGCCCTCTTGTCTAGCATTACACTGACCAAGTGGCCTTGTATATAATGGAGGATTTACTGGCAAGTGTATTGAACTGCTCTCAGCTCCTGAAAACCGTAACTTTCACTTGTGCAAAGCCCATTTGCTCTAAGCTGTAGGTCCTTACAAGTGAGATGCTCATCCTCACATAGAAGCAGCTGTTGTGATGACCTTTGATGGTGTGGGACAAGACAATACAGTATTCACACAAGCCCTCTGTATTCTTCTGCCACATAAGGGAATCCAACACATTCTGAGGCACTGTCGCCCTGTTAGGGTGCTCTCCACGGAGGGTAGTGAAGGGAGCATGGTATAGTGGTTGCACTGTAATCCGTGGCTAGCAGGAAGGTTGTGGGGAGGGGATTTTTAATATCCGAGACTCACCAGCATGAGAAGAGTTATCCCCACCTCCTCCCTACGTCCTCTGGTTATCCTGGAGTTGTTGACTTCCTACCATCAAGGAGGGCTCTTCTCTGGGGGCAGTGATACCAGACACAGGGCCTGCTTCAGCTCTGCTGGAACTGTGGTTAGTTTCCTTCCAACTTTGCTGCCCAAATGAGCTGTTCCTCTCTCAAGTGCTGCAGCTGATGGAGCATTTGCTGCAGGTGTGTCAGGGCAATGCTGGATGGGCCCAGAATGAGTCCTTAACTCTTCATTTGCCAGTGCAGGGTTTGTATATCCCATCACATACTTGTGTGGCGGCACTTGCATACGTTTGGGATCTAAAATGTTCTTAGTCACTTTGAGAGACTTCTGAGATGTAGTCTTGCATAGGGAGTCACAAACATGGAGGCAGACCCATGAGCTGAAGACTAGCCCTCATGGTAGGAGTCCAAAGTGGCTGCTATGAAGGTCATCCTTTATTTTTGGGGGGTTGATGCAAAGATTCACACCTTGATTGTAGCTGATTGGACATTGTGGTCTGTTTGATCCCACTTGTCCAAATATGGGGAGACCAAAACCCCCAATGACAAGAGGTAAGCTGTTATTACCTAAATGACCTTCATTAGAGCCCCATGGAAATTCCAATAGGAAGAACTTTATATTGATAGTGATCTGTTCCTATTACAAAATGCAGAAAGGACTTCTGTGAAGTTTGGCTGGCTACTTGAAAGCAGGTATCTTGTAAGTGAAGGGCAACAAAGCAGTCTCCTGCATGACAGCGTGTTAGAATGGTGAAGGCCACGATTCTGAAATGGTGTGCTAGAATATAATTATTCAAATTCTTGAGGTGAAGTATTAGTCTTCTACCCTCCATCTCTCTCAGGAGCTAAAAAAGAGTTGGAATAAAATCCATTCCCAATTAACTCTGTTGGAACCAGTTCTACTACCCCCATAAGGAAGGGGTTGGACCTCTTCCCCTAAGAAGTTTTCATCATAGGGCCTCTGCAGAGGGATGAGGAGTGGAAATGTGATCAAGTGGTAGAAGGGATATAGGTACAGTTATCTACTGACTACTTCCAGTATTCATTTCTCTGAAGTAAAATGTTCCCAGATAGATAAACAGTTGGAAAGTTGATCTCCTAAAGGGTAGAAATTGCACAAGGGGGAATCTAGTAAACTGGGCTGACTGAAGCCCTTAGCAAAGGTGTAAAACTGCCTCTTAGAAGTGAAGAATGACTCTGAGGAAGGGGCAATAGGGTGGATCCTTGCTTCTGCTTCTTGCCCCTTCTACTGAAGCCCTTTTGAGGCTTACGGAAGGTGGACTGCTAAGGGACTGAAATGGCCTAGATTTGACAGACTGTGTCCTATGAAAATCGTCTTTTTGTTGCAGGCACATTCATTCCAAAAGTAAATAACTAAAAGAAAAATAAAGACTTTTACACAGAGATAGACAGATGTGAAGCTCAAACTGTGAATGGTAAAGACTACATCTTGAGCCACAGGTGGCTGAGAAGAAAGTGAGTGGTAGCAGGTTTGCATCTGCCTCTATCTCCTCATTTGGAGCATGGGGCTTTACACTGCACAGGTACTGGCCCATGAGCACTACTTTGCACTGTCTGATCAAGAGAGCTTTTGTATTGGCATATTCTATGATGAAGAACCCAGATGAACATATAATCAAGGAAGAACAAATGCTTTTCTGCCTTAAGAGAGATAATTATAACACAGATTTGAAGTGGACTAAGATCATTGTTGACCCGACTGTTAGAGAGACGGGAATGTGAACTGAATCCTGGCCTCAAACCTTCAGTAAGTTTTACTCATCAAGACTGTAGCACCACACTTTGTGGGAGCTGCTCATTTAAGATCTGACAGATTTTCAGAAGAAATTTGTATAAACCTATCTTTTCATATACAATAATAATTGCCGCTAAGGTGGGAAACTGAGAAAAATCTAGGTGTTATTTACCCTGCTAGCCCGAGGAAGTATACCACCACATATGGAAGTGATAAACATACCTTTACATAAAGGTAATTGTCCAATCTAACTAGCTCAATCATCAAAAGGGAGATTTAATAAGCTTCTTTAGGTGAAGAACTGACCTTATGGAAGGCATGTTCCATGTATTAAAACAAAATAGATCAGTGGAAAAAACCAACACATAGCGCCTCCTGCAATTCTAAAATGGAATTTTGAGGTCTGAAATCTCTTGAAACATCATCATAGAATTAGTGCATTTTAACCCAGCATTGGGGATTGGTAGAATATATGGACATTCTATTAAAATATTTTACAATAGAAATCTGGTGGCCAGCGAATGTGTATTACAAAAAGAATTTAGTACATAAAAGTTACATCTCAGTAGAACTATGACATGCCCTTTCAATCCTGATCTGAAGTACTATCGTTCTAAACACTGAATGTCTCTGTTTCAAATCATCACTCTAGTCAAAAAGGTCTTGGAAATTACCTGAAAAGCACCCCTCAGTGATGTTATCTAAAGAATAGATAAAGTTTCAGCTGACGTTCTTCTGAGAAAGAAGATAGCTTTGCACAGACAGTTGTTAAATTATGAACTAAGGGGTCCAGTGAAGGTGTATAAATGTATAGCCACCTTTATAGTTTTAGGAAATGCCTCAAACAGCGGACAGATCTTTTCTGGAACACCTGTCAAATTGATCCCTACTATCAATAGTGAATGAAAAGACTTGGTCTTGTTCTTCTGAAAAACAAACTTACAACCTTCATGGGACAGCTTTACCCTATTACATTTAGATATGCCACTTTATACCTTTTTTAAGTTTTCTGCATGATAAATGGAGGTTACTCACCTTCATGCAGTAGCCGAAGTTCTTTGAGGTGCGTGCTCCCGACATGCTCCACCTAAGGTGCTTGCAGCCGCCACAGCTCCGGAATCGGTAGATTTTTGCATAGCAGTGGCTCAGGCAGCGGTGAGGTGACAGGCAGTCTGTCTCCCCCACGCTGGTGATGTCAGCAGTCCCTCTCCCGCTGCCGTTAACCGCCAGTTCCTTTCTACTCCGGAGAAACCCTGTTAGAGAAAAACAAACACTCCAAAGTAGCGAGAAGGAGGGCAGGTCATGGAGCATGTCGGGAGCAAGCACCTCAAAGAACTTCGGCTACTGCACGAAGGTAAGTAACCTCCATTTCTTCATCGGGCAGTGCTCCCAACATGCTCCACCTAAGGTGATTCCATAGCAGTCACTGAAGTTAGGTGGTGGGTACTTCGGACTACGCGTCATCAACAGTTTTTAATACTGCTTGTCCTAGTGTGGTGTCCATAGACGATATCTGCTCCAATGCATAATGCCTGTCGAAAGTATCAGAAGAGGACCAAGTAGCTCCTTGACAGATAGCTTGTAGAGGAACTCTTGTGAGGAAAGCCATGGAAGAAGCCATCCCTCTTGTGGAGTGTGCGTGCACTGTATTAGGCCTAGTTGCGTGGGTGCTAGAATACGCCATATAGATGCAAGATGAAACCCAATTGGACAACCTCTGTTTAGAGATTGGTTGGCCCTTGTTCCGTTCATTGGTAGAAACAAAAAGACGTGCAGACTTTCAAAATGATTTTGTTCATCTAAATAAAAAGCAAGCGCTAGCCTGACATCAAGGGTGTGCAGTAACCTCTGTCGTGGTGTAGTATGTGGTTTAGGATAAAAGACAGGTAAATGGATTGTTTGTTTAATGTGAAAAGCTGATGTCATTTTAGGAACAAACTTTGGATGCAATCGCAGGGACACCTTATCCTTATAGAATATAGTGTATGGTGGCTACTCCATTAATGCCGTCATCTCTCCGACTCGCCATGCGGAGGTGATAGCTACAAGAAAGGCAACCTTCATTGATAAGTTTAATAAAGTGACCTTGGCTAATGGTTCAAAGGGTTGCTGCATTAGCGCCTTATGTACTATAGTGAGGTCCCAAGGTGTTGCTGGTGGATTGAAATGGGGGTAAAGGTTATGCATACCCAACATAAACCTTTTGACGATTTTGTGAGTGAATACTGTATTACCATCTACCTCATCACGGAATGTCGAGATAGCTGCGAGGTGTACCTTAATTGTGCTAACCATCACCTTCATCTCTTTTAGGTACAGAAGATAATCAAGGATCATCGGGATAGGAGCTGTCGTAGGATGTATGGACCTTTGAGAACAGCAATGAGAAAATCGCCACCATTTCTGCAGGTAAGTATTTCTCGTGGATGACTTTCTACTACTCAACAGAATATGTCGGACTTTGTTGGAGCACTGGAGTTCTAAACCCTCGAACCTTCGAGGTTCCAAGCCGTCAGGTGTAATCTGTTCAGGTCAGGATGTGTACGAGACCCGAGGCTCTGTGACAGCAGATCTGGTACTAATGGTAGAGAGACTGGAGCTGTTATGGACATTTCTGTCAACAGACTGTACCATATTTGTCGAGGCCACGCCGGGGCAACCATGATCACTCACACTCTGTCTTGTCTGATTTTTTGGAGAGTTTGTGCAATCATCGGGATGGGTGGAAATGCATATAGTAGTGTGCCACCCCAGTTGTGGAGAAAAGCATCGCTCCTTGAGTCGAGGCCTCTCCTGGCTCGGGAGCAGTAAGTGCTGCATTTCTCGTTGTGCATTGTTGCGAATACATCCATCGTGGGGGTTCCCCATTTTGCAAAGATCTCTTGAATGATATCGTGCCTGATTTCCCATTCATAGTGGTTGAGAAATAAACGACTGAGAGAATCCGCTATTGCATTTTCCTTGCCTGGAAGGTATTCCGCTATCAGCTTTATGCCGTACTGTAGGCACCAGTTCCAAAGTTCCATTGCCTCCAGACAGAGGGCTCGAGACCTGGTTCCTCCCTGACGGTTTATATAGAACATGCACGTCGTGTTGTCAGTTCGGATTGTCACTACCTTCCCTGTGATCAAAGGAATGAAATATTGGCATGCGTTCCTGACCGCTTTTAGCTCGAATAAGTTTATATGAAGGTGTCTTTCCCATGAGGACCATCTGCCTTGAATCACTCAATCCTGGCAGTGCGCTCCCCATCCTAAAAGGGAGGCATCTGTTGTTATCACCAGCTCCAGCTGGGGGGGTAGAAAAGGGACACCTCCAAGTAAGTTGGTCCGTTCCATCCACCAACTTAGCAAATCCCTGATGTCCCTTGGAAGGATTAAAAATGGTTGCGGAGGGGTTGGTGTGATGTCCGAAGCGTGACGGGAACCATAACTGAAATGGCCTCATATGAAGCCTGGCATTGTTCACCAGAGAGGTTGTTGCCAACGTATGGCCTAACATTCTCATTGCTGTATGGGCCAAAATAATTTTTGAGGTTTGTATGGTGGTTGCCAACTGATGTAAATTGTGGAACCTGTCGAATGGGAGAAAGGCTGTTGCCGTGGGTGAATGGATCCTTGCTCCAATGAAATGGATCTCTTGTGATGGGAACAGAAAGGATTTTTCGTAGTTTATAGTGAGGCCTAAAGTGAGGAAGAGTTTGACTGTTGCCTGCGCTGCCTGTAAGGCATGTTGATGTGTGGGTGCTTTGATTAGGAAATTGTCGAGATAGTGAAATATCTGAACTCGTCTTCTGCGTAGAAAAGCCACTACTGGTGCCATAAGCTTGGAGAAGACTCTGGCTGCTGTACATAGACCAAAAGGTAGCACTGTATATTGATAGTGGTGGTGAAGGAAATTGAATCGTAGGAATCTTCTGTGGGATGGACGGATAGATATATGACAATAGGCATCTCTCAGGTTGAGGGAGGTCAGCCAGTCGTTTTCTTGGAGGGCAGGAAATATCTTGTTTAGAGTCACTATCTTGAATTTTTGTATCTGAATGTTTTTGTTGAGTCATTGGAGGTCGAGGATCAGTCTCCAACCTCCAGTTTTTTTCTCTATGAGAAAGTATGGGGAATAAAAGCCCGTCCCCTTCTGATGGTCTGGAACATTTTCAATGGCCCCTGTGTGAATGAGATGCTGGATTTCTTTTTGTAAAAGTTGCATGTGGTTGGGGTCCCTGAAAAGGGACAGGTAGGGAGATTGGGTGTGTGGTTTTGAAAGGAAGGGGATAGAGTAACCATCTCGGACAATCTCTATAACCCATTTGTCCAACGTTACATGTTTCCAGCCATGGAGAAAAGATTGCAATCTGTTGCTGAACATAGGGTTGGTGTGGTGACCGTACACGTTGGGAAGGTGAGTGGCTGACCGGTCCCTCGACCTGCCCATCAAAACTGATATTTGGGGTTTGAAGGTTGTGAAGCTTGGTAGGCATGGGATGTGTGTCTTCCCTTCCGTGATTCCCTGGGTTTGTTCCAGTAGTTATCAGGTCGTCTATTCGGTTGAGTTTGTAAAAAACCTATGGTTGTCAAACTGGTTCCTATAAGGTCTTCTCCTTGAGAATGGGGTGAAAATACCTAAAGTCCTCAGGGTGGCTCGTGAGTCTTTAAGGCCATGCATGACATCATCTGTGTTTTTCGCAAATAGATTCTCTTTGTCGAATGGCAAATCTTCAATGGGCCTCCGCATTTGTTTGGGAAGATCTGCTGCCATCAGCCATGAAGCACATCTCATGGCAATCACTGTACCCATAGTTCTGGCCGCAACATCCAGTGACGCCTGAAGAGCTGTTCGAGCTATCAGGAGACCTTCTGTAAGTAGAGTATCTATTAACTCCTGTTTCTCCTGCGTGGTCATATTACAGGATTCTTTCAGTTTGCTAAAAATTTCGTGACTATAATTGGCTAGCAGGGCTGTATAATTTGCAATCCTCAGTTGGAGGGCAGCTGAGGTATACACCTTCTTCCTGAGATAATCTAGCTTCTTGTCCTCTCTGCTATTAACAGTAGCTTTTTGGTATGCCTGTCTACTCCGCTGGTTTGCTGCCTCAACCACGAGGGAGTTGGGCTGGGGACGAGTAAATAGAAATTCATTCCCCTTAGGTGCAATAAAGTATTTTTTATCTGCTCTTTTGCTAGATGGAGGTGCAGATGCTGGTGTCTGCCAGATCTCATTGGCAGGCTCTATAATACCCTCATCCATGGGAAGGGCTAGCTTACTGGAGCTAGGTGCTTGGAGAATTCTATGCAACTTATGTTGTGATGTTTGATTGTCTTGCAATGAAATCTCCATGATGTCAGCTGCCTGCTTAAAAAGGTCACGGAATTGTTTGTGATCATCATTCTTTCCCTGTGTAATGGGCTCCCTGGTAGTGTCAGTTACAGCTGTGATCGAGGATGATACTGTGGTTGGTATCGTTGGGAGAGTCTGAGCGGTTGGTGCCATTATTGGCATATTTCCGCCTGGTAATGGTGCACTATAGGTTTGCCAAGGTATCTGGTTTAATCCTTGTTGCGGATAAATTAGCCAAGGTGGGTATAGCCATGGCGGGTTAGTATTGTAAGCTAGAGTATGGTCTATTTGCTGTGAGACCTGAGGCTGTGCAGGACTGGACACACTGAAAGATAAGGTAGCCCTTGATGGGGATGCAGAAGGAGTAGAAGTGACTGAGGAATCTGTTTGAAACAGTGGTGATATAGGAGAGGAAAGGACAGTCAAATCCTCCATTTCCACTGTGTGTTTAGACTTTCTTTTCTGTTTCTTTGAAACACTTGAGGTAGGCAGTGGATCTTGTGGTGTTTGAGGCTGCGGGCAGGATGAAACTGACGAGCCCAGAGCCACCAGTGCCGCATTATTTACAAGCGCTGGCATCGCTGCAGGTGTCAAAAGCGATGTGGCACTGAGAGGCAGTGTTGTCGCCGACATAACCGGGCCCAAGAGCACCGGTGCGGTATGCGGTGCCGTCAATGCTATCGGTGCCGATTGTTTACCCAGCATCGTTAGTGATGCCGGAGCAGAGCGAGTCTTCAGCGCCTTCTTTGCTGAAGGCGCTGCAGAGGCAGTCCCCGCAACCGTGGGGATCTGCTGTCTCAGTTGTGGTTTGGGCTCAGTGCTCTTTAGACGTTTAAGAGGCACTGGCGAAGAAGTATTAGACCCATACTTATGCGCTCCCTCAGAATTATGAGGAGAGGCACCAGGGTCGGAAGCAGCATGAAGGGGGCCTTCTAGCAACAGGACCTTTAGTTTGCACTCTCTGTCTTTCCTCAATCTTGAAGTCAGGCTTCTGCAATGCTTTTATGTGCAGGGTGTTCCTCTCCCAAACATTTTATACACGAGCTATGGCCATCTGAGGCAGGCATTGCCTCATTACAGTCGGTGCAGCACTTGAAGCCATTTTTGACGTTTGACATCGCGCTGGCCACAGTATGTTCTTTTTGTGCCATTTACTTAGTCTTCATAGATAATTTTTTGTTTTCTTCTTTTTTAGATTGAAAAAATTCCTGTGATGGTGAGCCACCGCAGACTCCGTCTGGAGTCGCTGAGTGGTAGAAAGGAACTGGCAGTTAACGGCAGTGGGAGAGGGACTACTGATGTCACCAGTGCGGGAGACGCAGACTGCCTATCACCTCACCACTGCCTGAGCCACGGCTATGCAAAAATCTACCGACTCCGGAGCTGTGGCAGCTGCAAGCACCTTAGGTGGAGCATGTCAGGAGCACTGCCTGACGAAGAAAAGTGTGATTTTAAGAGAAAGAGTTACTTCAGAATAAAAATTCAAGACAATCCTGTGAAAACCACAACATATCTCTGGAGTACTAAAGACTGATTGTTAATTCTCTGCCACTACTCTATCAAGTGATTGGGAAAAACCACTTCACACCAGTAGTTTCTATCCAGGATTAAAATAACCTATCTTGCCAGCTCTCCTGTTACTTCAGTACTACCTTCTGATCATATTCTAGATGGCTTGCATAGTTATATCAAATGAATAGATTGTATTAAAGATTCACTTGGTCTATTGTACATTGAAAAGGAGCAAAACCACCCATGTCTTGATGAGAGGCAGAAAAACATTCAGATGTTATTAACAACTATTTCATAGAGGAGGAGACTAGGGAGGTGCTAGAATGAGGCCAAGTATACATAAGAACAAGTAGTCACTGCTACTGAACTTGTAGACACAACAAAAAACCAGTCTCAGCCTGCTCATAAAGAAACACTTTTCTTCCAGCTATGACAACACAGCCTGCTAAACTAATCCATGATTACTTGGCTCATCATGAAATCCACTACTATGTACCAGAATTAGAGCCGCTGAGCTTACTAACAGCAAGAAAATAGTACCACCAGATTTTATAGAAACAATAGCAATTCATTAGAGATGCCACCTATTCACAAATAACCATCATCTGTTTTATCAAAAGTTTTCCAAGAAGATTGCTACTAAAGTATCTAGAACTAAACATACCATATTGGACAAATTCTTACTGGATCGCAAAGCTAAACACTAGGTTTGAACATGGTCAGTACTAGCTAAGGAAAACCATAATGATGTAAGAAAGGATACTGATGAAATCACTTTCCCAAAATGCTGTTAGAGAAGCATGCAGCTAGAGCTGCAGTCCTTCTCAACACAAACCAGAGGTTCTGACCACTTCTGATCATTAGAAATCCCATGGCACATTTTGCTAGGGTTTCACCTACAGTGTCCTTGATCAACTGCAAATCTCCTACCTACACATTTCTATTTAAAATGCTCTCCATATTTCAGTTCAACAAGTTATTTCAGCCTTTATTTTAAAATATTTTTAAAAGGTCAGTTTGTTAGCAAAAAGCATCCTATTATGCATAAGAGACAATTTATTACTGACCTCTGGAATTTCTCTATTAGCATAACAAGTAATTCACTAACATGCGCTCTTGTTAACATTTTTAAAGCTTTATGTGCTGTATAAAGGGACTAGAGAGCCATGCAGGGACTTAAACATTTACATGATGCAGTCAGTAAAAATGTTTAGCTTCACTGAAAACTGAAGGCATGCGGCTTTGCCATTACAGATAATGTATTGAATTTCCGTTCTTTTATCTGTGAGAAGGCACTGAATTCTTTATAGAAGAGCTTGGAATAGACACCTAAAAAAAAAAAAAAAAAAAGCATTTTGCTATTCTGTACATATAGTGAGTCAATGTTAATTTTATTTACATTGAGCTTGGCACCGGATCTTAACTAACAAGTACATTGCTTGCACAGGCGCATGAGTGCATGCACACATGTGCCTAGTTATCCCACTTTACTCCAAGTAGACAGTAATTTTAAAAGTGAGATAAAAATCAGAGTTTAGTTGGTTTTTTTTTTTTTTTAATGTTGGGGGGAAATGTCAATTTGAAAAACTAAAATATTTTTATATTTAAAATCTGAGAGACTCACATGTTCTGCAAAAACAGAAAAATATCCTGAAAAATAATCTGTATAGCACCTATTTACATTCATGGTACATAAGGAAAATCACCATAAAATTAAGTGTTCTAATCAGAGATTTTTTTTTAAGCTAAGAATCTCTATCAGAGTCTTTTAATCTTTCACTCCATAGTGAAACTCACAACCAATTAATTGTTAAAAATATGTATCAATTTCCCGGTAGTGAATAACAAAGCACCATATAAATTTGAGAAATCATTTTTATATTTCAAACAAACTCTTTAGTTATGTTAAA
Organism: Podocnemis expansa; assembly: GCA_007922195.1. NCBI lineage: Eukaryota > Metazoa > Chordata > Testudines > Podocnemididae > Podocnemis > Podocnemis expansa. The sequence continues at coordinate 33,953,703 of ML681992.1, forward strand.
AAGGGCATAAGTAGATGTAATATATAATTTCTGCAGTTTTTTCAATACAAAAAGCTAAATGTAGTTATGATAATTTTAAACAGATATGTAGCAACTTTATTATTTCACAAATGTATCCCAACAAAATTGCTATGAGTTCTGTTCTGCAGATAATTACTGCAGTCAGGAAGGGTACACATTTCTTAACTGGGGTCTGGAGAATTACACACTGAAATCCTGAATATTGCTTTATGCATGACTTTAGATTTGTAAAATGAGACAAGATCAAGGGTTGAAACAACCAGTTCTTTCAATCAAGGATGCACTGAATACAATAAAAAAAACAACGAGTCGTGTGGCACTTTAAGACTAACAGATTTATTTTTCGCATGAGCTTTCGTGGGAGAAAATCCCACTTCGTCACAATAACTTTGTGCACACTGGAAACATGATCAGTCCTGATGTGGTTCTACAGCTTCTAAACCTCAAAAAACAGACCTGCAGCACTTACGACAATTTTCTCCATTAAAGGCCCTTACATATACTAACTGACTCTTGATGCCACTGTGGGGTAGGGAGGTATTAGCCCAATTGTACATACAAGGTAAATGGAGGAACAGGAATGAAGGATCTGGCTATACTATAGGAATTAAAGCAGTATAGCTGCAGATACTCCATTATAACACTACCGCACTGTCACTCACTATAGTGACAAAGTGGTTTTTGCCCTCTTTGTAGTAAATCCACCATCACAAGAGGCAATAACTAAATCAACAGAAGAATCCTTCCATCAGCTTAGCAGGATCTACACCAGGGCTTAGGTCAGCTTTAACCCTCTCAGAGGTGTACATTTTTCCACCCAAGTAATATAGCTAGATTGACCTAAGTTTTCAGTGCAGAAAAAAGTCTACAAAACATCTCAATATAGTGATTTTTAGTGATATGGTAATTTTTGTAACAAAGCAACAACTATTGATAATCAATTTTCTATTTTCAAAAGGCGTGGAAAAGCACAATCTCTTGGAATACTGAGAACACTACTGGAAGACACCTTTTTTATTGTCTTGTTGAGAGATCCATGAATTTCTAAAAAAAATAATTCAGAACTGAAGATGGCCTTTCTTTACTTCCAAAAGCTCTTTTGATACCGGGCTTTGTTGGATAATGACAATAACTATTTTAAAAATATATTTCTTTCGCATGCCCAAGGAAGACCAGATTAGAAGACACTACTGTTCGCACTACAGCATATAGTCATAATGCAAGATGCCTAACAACAAATAAAATATTTAGTAAAGATCGGTGGCATACACTTAATGCAGTCGGAAAGATCTGCCCTTGTCAGGAAGTTAAATCTTCCTCATTGAGAGCCAAGCCTTTCAATTTTCTGAGGTAAGGTGGGAGGCTGCTTTTTCTTAAGAGCAAAAAATAGTGGGCGCTGTTTGTGTACCGAAGAAATTGCTACATCCCATGAACAAGCCGTACCACCCCTCTCCATTCCAGCCCTTCTCAATAATCTAATTTGTAAATCGATCAGCTGTCAACACTGTAAACAACATTCAAAATTTTTTGTACTCTCCTCTTGGGAATATCATTCAATAAATTTATGTAAATCAAGTTCTTTTTATTTACTGTTTCCAAAGGGATAGCCGTGTTAGTCTAGTCCAGTAAAAAAACAACAAGCAGTTGTGTGGTACTTTAAGACTAACATTTATTTTTTGCATGAGCTTTCGTGGGAGAAGATCCCACTTCCTCAGATGCTTGCATCTGAGGAAGTGGGATCTTCTCCCACGAAAGCTCATGCAAAAAATAAATCTGTTAGTCTTAAAGTGCCACACAACTGCTTGTTATTTTTTTATTTACTGCCCTAACCAAATCAAAACAAAACAAGTTGTCAATAATAGTAGCTTTCTGCAACAATATGCTCAGCCCTCTCATGAAAGTGGTTGAATGCAATACAGCGATTATGATCTTTCAACAAACAAAAAAAACTGTCTTCATACAACTAAGCACAGGTATGCTCATGAAAGCCTCAATAAACCAGAAAAATTACAAATTCTGTGGGCAGATAAAAATCTGGCCAGGCAAACTTTTTAAAATTTTTTGAAATATTTTAAGTACATCTTAAAATATAGATAAACCCCACAAATGTTGTACTCACAGTTCACTATTGTCAACTTTTAAAGATCAAAAAATATGTTTTTTTAAAAAAAGATTATAGTGTGTTTTTTACATCAGTCATGTGATTTTTTAACTCCCTCACCCATCCCCAGGGTGGGTGCATGAGACAACTAGTGTTGCCCACTCTCCCACTTATCTCCAAGATAAGCTCCCCCCCAGTGCCCTCTCAGTTCTGTCTCCCATCCAACCCCACTCAATTCATCCATCATCACTACTTCACCAGTTCAGCCCTCCTGCCGCAGTGACTCCCACTGCCCTCAGTTCACCCACCCAGCACTCACTCCATCTGTTCAGAATGCACCATCAATGCTGTACGCCATCCCATCAGCCACCACCTCTTCATTTCAGCCCCTTTCACTCCCTCCAGGCCATACTTCAGCCCTCTCAACCTCATCTCTGCTCCTTACTATTCTTCACCTGGCTGCAAAAATAAATCCTGACACTGAGAGTTGTTCCATGAGCTAGGCTTAACTTGACACTGAAATGGTGACACTCTCAACTAATTCACGGGAGTTAGCATGTCTGCTACTGGAGACTGGCTGCCAACCTAAGCTAAAGAGGACTGTTTCCACTGAGGAAAAGGCAGCAAGTCTGCAAGAAAAAATATTCTCTGTGGAACAATTTCCTATTCCATATCTTGATTGCAAGTACAAAACAGAGAACTAATTCCTCTTCAAAGTCTTTTCTGACAGTGATAGTGTAGTATCCTCACAAAACCCAGTTTGGACCTGGATAGGTGACTCTGAAATATTAACCAACAATTATTGAGGATCCAGGTTAAAGACATAGCCTAATTCTTAAAATGTTTCTGTATATGCACACATTATATAGATAGGTACTCTCAAAATAGGGAAATAGGTACTCTCAAAATAGGGAAACATACGCAAATGCAACCTATTAATTGCTGCTATTTCACTGCAAAAATTCTCTGTCACAAAAACACTGTGCCGAGGTCAGACATAATATTAAAGTTCTTAGCTTTTTCAGTGCAACATGGATCAAAGACTATTTGCATAGAATTCACCTACATACCCTGTACTTTAAAAAAATATATATTCTATTTTTTTTAGTGCAAGCAGCAAAAAAACTGGCTCATCAAACAGCAGTTTACACAGAACCCAGCAAGGTTCCTATAGCTTTAAGATTAACTCTGATTAACTCTCAAATTGGAATAAGCTGACTGTACTCTTCAGATGCTGGTAATTTTCTGAGAGTCTCTATCAGCATTTAAGTTAATGTGCACATCAGACTGGTTAGCTAATTTAAGAAAATGAACTGGCACAATATTTGCTGAGATCAAGGCTTTATTTTCATTTACCAATGCAACTTGCAACGCTTTAACTGCCTCACAAACAGAACTAAGTGGCTTAATATAATATTTTCATAAAATCTTCCATAACCTATTTTTATAGTTAGCACACTTGGCTTTTATAGAGCTAATGGGATAATTACAACTTGAATATCAAGTAACTGTATTCCAGAGACTTGCATGCAGGCAGCATTTGCCTAACACGGCCAGTGCCATTTCAAAACTACAGACTTTCATTCTTCCACATTACTTACCTTTTCTGACATGGAACCTTCATGGATAAAAATACAATGAAGAGAAAGATTAGCAATATCTTCGCATAGGATGGGGTTGCAAGTAAGAGGACAAAAGTCACAATGAATGTCTTATGTCTCTCTATGTTCCTTATAGTGCTTGGTGCATTATGAAGTCTCACTTAGAGAAGGCTACATTCTCCTGCATAACACACACAAGTAAAATACAATGCCTTAGAATCTCATTCACTACTGACAGAACAGTGATGACATTCTGCCCTTGTTATGGGTTTCAGAAGGCTCTAACAAATGTAATTTAGGTTGTGATCTTGAACTATTACTAAAAATTGGAGCTTAGTTGTGAAGACAGAGTAGGATCAGATTTTTAGTGAGTAGTTAGCACTAAATATTAAATTAAGCAAGACTTGTTTGTGGTGCTGATGCGGTTTTTGTTTTGGAAAGGCATACATAGGGCAAGAGGAATATATTTAATAATTATTTTAAGATAAAATATCTTCAGAATAGCTGCATGTCCTCTGGAAAACTGCAAAGATTAAGGTTAATTGTCACTAACTTATTTTGTTGTTTCCCCCCTTTGTGTCTGCATCTTCACAGGAGAGCCACAACACTCAAGATGCAGTTTGTGCGCTGGATATTAATGCAAAATATTTTATCTTGCTGATGCTCAAAAAAAGCCTCTCACTACCACTGACAGAGTGGCCTAAAAAGAAGTAGTAAGGTAGTAGTTCCCAAATTCTCTCTGCCGTGGCACACGTTGCTACCTTTAATTCATTTGAGGCACACCACCATATAGTTTCCAAATGACCTCATGAATATTTATGAGCCAATCCAGAGCTCTGACTGGTTTTTCAAAAAATTTTGTGGCACACCTGCTCAGACTTGATGGCACACCTGTGTGCCATGGCACACTGGTTGGAAACCACTGTAGTAAGGTTCTTTGCAGTTCTCCCCCTTCCTCATGACAGGCAGTAAAAGTTTCAAAACAAAGATCCAAAGGGGCAGCTGTGTTTTACTAGTTCAGCAAAAACAAACAAGGAGTCCTGTGGCACTTAAAGACTAATAAATTTATTTACTGCAAGAGCTTTCATGAGAGAAAAATCCCACTTTTTCCCCACAAAAGCCCATGAGGTAAATAAATTTGTTAGTCTTTAAATCCCAAAGGACTCCTTGCTTGTTTCTCAAAACAAGAGTCCTTTTGAATGAAAGACATATCATCAAGCATGTGCTTTATGTACTAATTTTCTAAACACTAGGGTCATAGGAAACAGGATTTCAAGATACAATACTTAACTCATGAGCTCTGTTTTACATCTGGCTACATCCCTTCACTTCAAATCTAACATTAAACAAGTGAGTTCCCAGGGAAGCAGTGATGGAAGAGAACCTAGCAGGCTTCAAAAGTGAGCTTGATAAATTTATGGGGGGGGGAGGTATGATGGGACAGCCTAGTCTGGCAATTGACTGATCTTTGACTACTGGTGGTAGACATCCTAATGGCCTCTGATGAGATGTTTGATGGGGTAGGTTCCAAGTTGTTACACAAAATTCTCTCTCTGGTGTCTGGCTGGTGAATCTTGCCCACATGATAAAGGTTTAACTGATTACCATATTTAAGGTCAGGAAGGAATTTTCCCTGAGCATAGATTAACAATGTATTTGGGGTTTTTTTGCCTTCCTCTGTAGCATGTGGCAGAAATTTCTTGCTGGTGGATTCTCTGTACCTGAAAGCAGGGTTTGCCAAAATTGACTCACAGTAAGACACCAGCAGTTTTATTTTTGGGCACCAGATGGTGCTCCTCCACTGAATTTCTGCAGTAGAGCTAAGAACCAGGCTACAAATCTTGGTCGCCATGGTGACCTGGCACCTGAGTTTTGTCAGCTCCTGCTTTGAAGTACTGTTTCTCAACTGGTGCTCTGCAGACACACACTGAAGGTGTTCCGTGAAGCTCCACCAGATTTCAAAATGTCCAAGACACAGCAAAGCTTCAAGCAGCTATCAAGCAAAGGAATAAGGCATCCACAGAGTCCTAAAACTTTGCTGTAGCTTAGGCATGTTTAAATCTCCCACCACTGTTGCTGCCTGTAACAGCGGTGGGAAATTCAAAACACCTGAGCTGCAACAAAGCTTCAGGCATCTGTGGATGCTTTGCTGCAGCTCGGGCATGTTTCAATCTCCTGCCACTGTTATGGGTAGTTATAACTGTGGGCAACTGAAAGATGCCCACACTACAGCAAAGGACATGAACATGTGCCTGAAGGCCTATCCACTCTAAACAGCCAGAGTGTGGCAGGAAGCAGCCCTTCCACCCCACCCAGCTAATCAATCTTGCCTTAAGAGCATGGCAGGAAGAAGCCAGCTTCCACCTCCCTCAGCCAGTCAGAGTACAGAAGGAAGCGGTCAGCAGAGGCTTCCTCAGCCAGAGTTTGGCTCACTCTTTGTGCCAACTGGAGGAGCTTCCTTTCCAAAACCAGGGCTCTCTTTCCCCATTCCCACAGAACTTTGCCATTTGTTCGTTGTAAATAAATTTTGACAGTGATGTTGTACCCCTTGCCAGAAAAAGTTAGCTAACAACTGATTTCAAGAAAAATGAGTAAAAGTAAGTTAGCTTTCTTCATGAAATATAGTGAGTGAAGAAACAAATGTTGAGGAGTCAATGTTGCCCATGTGTTCAGGAAATATTGCCAATAATGAGCCATGCGGCTCAACTTCACCAGAACAGAAAAGAGGTATATCAAAAATATGATCCTGACTACATTAAATATGCCTTCTCAGGGCAACTCTCCACAATGTGTTATTTGCTCAGAAGTTCTGTTTAACAGTACTATGCTTCCAGCAAAATATAAAAGACATGTAGAAACAAAACACCCCCAGTATAAAAACAAGTGAGCTTTTTTTTTTTTTAATACAGAAAAGGGAATGAATTGAAAGGCCACATGAAATCAATTCATAATATAGGAAATGTAAGCGAAGCAGCATTTAAAGCATCTTTTTTTAATATCACCTTGAATATCAAAAACTAAAAATCCTTTTACCATATGTGAGTATTTAATTATACCCTGTTTGGTGGATGCAAGCAAGGTACTTCTAGGTGATGAGGTTGCCAAAAAAAATGAAAACAACTCACCTTTCTAATGATAACAATTTCCAGACATATATGCCTATGATGAGTGAAGATGTTCATCAACAACTCTTAAAAAAAAGTAAGAAAATAAAAAATGTTCGCTCTTCAATTGGATGAATCAACCAATATTGTTAACCAAGGTTTAGTACTTATGTACGTTAGGTATGCAGATTGGGATGAAGAATGAATTAAAGAAGGATTTGTGAACAGCTTTGATTTGCCACAACATTTAACTGGATCTGAAATATTCCAGGCAATATCTGATTATTTCTCCAATGAAGAACTGAAAATGACAGATTGTATATCAGTCTGTACTGATGGGACAGCAAATGTGACTGGGTGGCATGTGGGATTAGTTGCAAAACTGAAGGAAATAGTACCAGATATCCAAAGTACACACTGTATTATACACATACACCGAGAAATGTTAGCAAGCAAATGCTTAAGTTCCATATTAAATCAAGTGCTAGAAGCATCCATCAAAACACTTAATATCATAAAATCCTACTCTTACTTCTAGGTTATTTGTAATATTATGCAATGAAGTAGGGTCCACACATACAGCATTATTACCACATGCAGAAGTTCACTGGTTGCCCACAGGTCATGTGTTAAGAAGGGTGTGTGAACTTAAGGAGGAAGTAATATTTCTGTCAAGCAAAAATTCTGATCTTGTTAATACTACAAAGACATTGATTGGAACTCGAAACTTAGTTATCTTCTGGACATTTTTCAAGGTTTGAATAAACTGAATTTGTCTCTTCATGGACCACTGAAAACTCTTTTACATGCATACCAAAACTGAAGAAATTTAGAAGAAATTGATGATGTTGGTCAACAGAGCCAAAGACAACTGATTGATGTGTTTGTTGCATTACCAGAGCTAATGAAAAAGGCAAAAAAGAAGAAAAAGAATAATGAAGATCTTAATCCTCCAGAACTTAAATCAACAGCTGTTAATCACTTGAATGTACTTTGTCTTAAATTTGATGAGTACTTCTCTTCAAACAACAATCCCAGAGAAGGCAGCCTGTGGACATTAAATCCATTCACTGGCAATCGAAGAAGTAACTTATTACTACAGGAGGAAGAGTAGTTAAAAGTTTTGAAAACTATTTCTCCTCTTGAAACATTTTGGATTAAAACCCACAAAGAATTTCAACTGAGTGAAAAGGTGTTACAGGCCCTCCTTCCTTTCTTGTCAACATATTTATGTGAAAGTGGATTTTCAGTAGTTACTGAAACAAAAAGCAAGCATCAAAATCACTTAGACAAGGACTTCCTTTGACAAGCCTTATTCCAAGAACGGATGAACTTTGTTCAAAGATGCAGGTCCAAAGCTCCCATTAAACTTGAGTAGTACCAGTTTAGTTGTGTGAATGATGATTGTGTATGAATCTATTTTTTAGGAATAAATGTGTTACATTCATAAAATTGTATTTAATTTGGTGTCCTACATCATTTTCAAAGGAATGCATAATACACAGATATTAGGAACATTACAGCTCGTATATACCAGCTTATTCAAGGAAGTTTTCATTACGTCTTCCATATAAATTTAATTAATACTTATTGGTGTTCCCCAGTCCACTCAAAGTTGAGAAACACTGCCTTAAAGTCTTTAAACCATGATTTGAGGACTTTAATAACTCAGTCACAGTTTAGAGGTATATTACAGGAGTGGAATGTGTGATGTTCTGTGTCCTACACTGTGCAGAGGTCAAACTAGATGATCATATGGTCCCTTCTGACCTTAGAGGCTATGAGACTAGCCACATCATACATCAGACTTTGCAGGATCAGAACCTGAAGTGACAAAATACCTTATTAATATATGGCAGTTCATGTTACTTCTGTATCTCAGTTTCCCTATAGGTAAAATGGGGATAACAAAACTTATTTCATTTGTAAAACACTCAGATCTGCAGATGAAAACTGTTAAACACGAGTTGGACTTAATAATCATACACAAGAATGGGAGGTACAGATTTTTTCTATTCAGCTTCTCTCACCACACTTACTGCCATGGTACCAGAGAACCTCGCAGTAACAGAATGACCCACTCATGAGAGATGTCAGTTTTCTCCCTCAGAGGGAAGAATGTAAGATTTGTTTGGGGGAGGGGGAGCAGGTTAATTTTAATTTTTGTGTCTGCTGTAATGTGTATTATTACTGAAGGTGACGATGAATAGCAAACTGTAGTCTGCATGGCATTTCAAGGTTTGATATAGTTCTTGGTTCCTGTGAGATTTTGTTCCACAGTTTTGGGCTGACCTAGAGAAACCAGCTTTGCATAAACAAGCTTCATCCTTGAAATAGCTAGCTCCACTGTACCTGAGTAATAGAACTGTCAATTACAGGTCAGCATAATCACATGCTCAGGGTAACCCACAATGCAGAAATATGTGCACAATGTTCTGTACTAATTGGAATATCCTATAAACCATGTGCTTCAAACATTGCTATTTGCAGCTAGGAAGTAAGGGTGCCCTGTTATCTGCCAGAAGGGGGGCTGTTCTCTAGACGATGATAATGCCAGAGTCCATTACTTTTGTACACAGCTATGAGACATGAGCACAAAAAGGAACTGCAGAAGCAACCCAGGTTTGCAGACTGACTTGAACCACCCTTGGATATATAGCTTCAAAGTGGAACATGCAGCAACTGCAAACACTTCAGTATCTTCTGTTGTTAAACAGCATAAATCCTCCCTTGTTCAGCTTCAGATTTAACCAGCTGCTCTTGTGTTTCTTGTACATCAAGGAAAAGGAATTTGAAGACAGCCCATAAATCTTTTCCCACCCAGATGCTTCTGAAGGTTTAAATATGAACTACAGGCATCCAGCTGTTTGCATGAATAGAAACAGGGACACCTTTCCTGAAAAAGAAATAAGTGGATTGCTGCAATTGACAAGATAGTGGAGGGAAGGGAGAAAGCCAACAAATTAACAAAAGGAGGTGACAGCAAATCTGGTCTTCTTCTAAGGTAGTAATGAACTTAGAAGTTACTTGCCCTCCCCATTTACTTCATCACACGTATCATAAGCCAATATTTCTCTCTTTTTCACTTAGCATTCAGAGAAGTTTGAATTTTTAATCATGGTTTTATTCAGTTGAATGTGTGTCCTTTCTTACTTTCTTCAATAGAAAAATACCCCACAATACTGAAATAATTGCAAGTATGCGTTAACACTTCCTTGCTGAGAAAAGATTGCTTATGCACAAGTCTATAACTAATGTGGCTGAATTTTTTAAACTATATATATGCACACACCACTTAAGTAATTCCCCCTACAGAATTTCTGTTAACACAAAATTAAAATTGATATTTCAGCACAAAAGAAAGAAGGAAATAGTTACGATTCTCACACCAATCTTCCATCTAATTATAGTGAGATCTTTCATTAGCTGGTCAGGCAAATTACAAGAATTGATATAAAATGTGATTCCATATAGAAGAGTAACTTTCATTATAGAAATGTGTGATCCATCCAAAAAGTACCAAACCATGGCCTCTTGAATTATGTCTACACTGCAAATGAAAACCCCCTGGAGGGCTTGCATGAGCTGACTTTGGCTCCTGGGACTTGAGCTAAGGGTCTGTGTAACTTCAGTGTAGATGTCTGGACTCAGGCTGAAGTCTGTGCTCCAGGACCATGCAAAGTGAGAGGGCAGCAGAGCTCAAGCTGCAGCCTAAGTCCAAATATATAGATGTCAGTGAAGCATGCACATTTTCACATCAGTATAATTACTAAAATATTTGTGGTTTGAGTGAATGTATACACATGCTTTCGTGGGGCAATACAGACATGATCACAATACAATCTCTCTAAAGTTGTCACTTTGCCGTCCTCTTAAAAGTAACAATGCTAACATGAAATTAGTACAAGAAGTCCCTAGCACTTGAATTGTTCAAAATATTTTTCCTATTTTAAACTCCGGTTTGATTATTACCACTTAACAGAATTCATGTACATGGGAAAAAAAGCTCAGGAACAATTCAATAAAGGTGAACAATAAACGATTAGAAATCTTATGCTGGCATGTTCCACACTTAACAAAAATACCATTTTTAAAAGATTCACAACAGCAGCAATTGTTAGCTTCTTTCTGGTTTTGTCTGGGCATTTAAAAGTGTGTTGGTCAAGCAGATGATGTGATTACAATGTGATTATGCTGACCTGTAACTGACAGTTCTATTACTCAGGTACAGTGGAGCTAGCTATTTCAAGGATGAAGCTTGTTTATGCAAAGCTGGTTTCTCTAGGTCAGTCCAAAACTGTGGAACAAAATCTCACAGGAACAAAGAACTATATCAAACCTTGAAATGCCATGCAGACTACAGTTTGCTATTCATCGTCACCTTCAGTAATAATACACATTACAGCAGACACAAAAATTAAAATTAACCTGCTCCCCCTCCCCCAAACAAATCTTCTTCAGGTCTGGGAAATGTATGCAATGTCACAGCTAAACCTAAGGTGCAACAGATCGCTTAGCATAAGTAAACATATACCTCAAGGGACCATTCCACGTGAAGTGGCCCCTTAACATCTTTCCAAGTCATGGGAGGCAGGGGACAGAGAGAGGAAAAAAGGTCACTTGTGAATATGGAATGCATTTGTCCACTCATCCTGTCTGTTCATTATTTATATTGGGTTTTCTCTTCACAGCTGTTAATAGTTTAACTAAAGTTTTCAGATATTTGCAAAAAGAAAACATGGTTATTTACAGAATTACTGATACAGATGATCCTTAACATTCTGTCCCCTAATAAAGCAATGGCTTCACTTCTGGGATACTGAAATAAATGAAATTCATTTTAAACAGATCATTTTTTTCAAACAGCATTATTTACCTTTTCTAAAGTAAAACCGGCCATTGAAAACGTCGTTTTATTTAATGATGACATTGACATCTATATATGACCTGAATAGTTCCTGAATACAAAGGCTACTGCAGGTTATGCACGTGGCCTTTTTAGTTCAGCAGGCAATACGTTCATCAAGCTCAACAGTTCTTCTGACTGAAAATTCAAGCTGTATCAATTTACTTAGCTCTGACAGCCAATATTTAATTGCCTGATTGCACAAAATAGTTTTCCATATTGACATCTTGTGGTTTATAACACTGAAACCACGTGTCTACTGAACTCCTGATCATATGAAAAGCTTTCACAAGTTTGTACTGCCAACCATAATATATTCCACTGGGTCTAATTTTAATGAAAAGGCTGTATATTTCACAAGTAGAGGCCTAATTCCACAACACAATCTGACTAATTCACGGGCTCCAGAAAACACACAAAATAATGTTCTGTTCTCCACTTCTCAAAAAAAATTAAACAGCTGATCTTGGCATTGATTTCTTCTATCAGACTTCATTACTTTTACAAAATGTACTACAGTACTTTGGCAATACCACAGGACATCCCTTTCATAAAATTCTGAGCAACTAGTCATTTGAAATATTTCTTTATTTTCCTGAGGAAACCTCAAACGTTGACAGTCATCACCTTCAATAGGGCCAGTAAACATAACTGAAGAATTCTCAGTGGCACTGGGTCTCTCTCCACACTCTTTAAGAAGAGCATCTTTTACCTGATGTCAGCTTGTGGAGTCTGCCTCAAGTTAGGAAAAAATCCCTTTTCTTTGTTAGGCAAGGTATTGGGAAGGTTACAAAATCATCTGTTTCAGCTTTATCCTGAAAGGTCAGTACTGTCACAAACTTGGGGAGCACTGCTAGACCGCACAGTAAGAAATACAGCTACCATTGGTTCACAAACCAAAGAAATCAACATACAAGATGGGCCCCTGTAGACCAAGGAAGCAGAGAAATTTACCCATTTTAACTACCTGGGTCTCAGTGATTTAACAAAAGCTCCAAACCTTGTACAAGGAGTACAAAGCCTTTTCAGACAATAATAATTTGGGAACAACTTGGTTTAATATACCATCAAAAATAGAGTATGTGCATCAGAGATTCTCTTCTTTAGTACCAGCATAACATTTACAAGGTGATCTTAATGTCTTGAGTTTCTTTACACTTGAGAGCATGCAGGTATGACACTTAGCTAGAAAAGGTTATGCCTTAACTCATTCAGTGTAGGGGACCACACTGGAGGATAGTACAGCTGACAAGTGCCCATGTGTCCGCACAGGCTCCCCAACCCTTTCCCCTACCACATTCAGAACAGCATGGGCTCCCCTTTCCCCTCTCCAATCCCACAAGCTTAGACACCTTCCCTTTTCCCTGCCCTGTGGGCTCCCCTTCCCCACACTGACCCACAGACCCCTCTCCTGCTGGACAACTCATAGAATCATAGGGTTGGAAGGGACCTCATAGGTCATCTAGTCCAACCCCAGGCCAGAGGCAGGACCACTCCCACTAAACCGTCCCAGTCATGGTTTTGTCCAGCCGGGCCTTAAACACCTCCAAAGATGGAGACTCCATCACCTCCCTTGGCAGCTCATTCCAAGGCTTCACCACTCGCCTAGTAAAATAGTTTTTTCTAATATCCAGCCTCGACCTCCCTAACCACAACTTGAGACCATTGCTCCTCGTTCTGTCCTCTGTTATTACCGAGAACAGTCGAGCTCCATCTTCCTTAGAGCATCCCTTCAAGTAGTTGAAGGTGGCTATCAAATCCCCCCTCAATCTTCTCTTCTGCAGACTAAATAAGCCTAATGCTTTCAGTCTTTCCTCATAGGGCTTGTGCTCCAACCCTTTAATCATTTTGGTTGCCCTCCACTGGACTTTCTCTAGCATGTCCCTGTCCTTTTTGTAGTGGGGAGCCCAAAACTGAGCACAGTATTCTAGATGTGGCCTCACCAGTGCAGAATAGAGGGGAATGATCACATCCCTTGATCTGCTGGTAATACTTCTTTTGATGCAGCCCAGTATGCCATTGGCCTTTTTGGCAGCAAGAGCACACTGCTGACTCATATCTAGCTTCCCATGAAGAAAGCTTTCAGCATGATCCTGTTTTATCTTAGATCTGCTTAAGCCTTGACAGAGGAGGTTTGAATTGAAAGACTAAGATCCCAGCCACTATTTGGATCACCCTGCTGTTTTTCATGGAACAAATTATGCAGCCTATGCATATGGACTGCCTAAAAGATTATAACCTATGAACTGATTCCTGAAAAGAAGTCTTGCCACTGAGGTTACCACACCTACTATGAAACTGATGTATGGACTATTTTTATCTGTATGTATAATGATTTTTAGCCAATACACTTTCATCTTTTTTCTTTAATAAACATTAATTTAATTAATAAGAACAGGCTGCAAGTGTTATTTGTATAAGATATGAAATATTCATTGACCTCGTGTGTAATGTATCTTTGGGATTCATAGAACTTTTCCATACGTTGGACTTGGCTGTCTGCTTGGGACCCCAGCTGCTAGATCACTTTAAAGGAATAACATATTTGGCTTTGTGGTAACCAGTAAGGCCACTGTAGAAACTGTTTTGTTGCTGACTTGGTGAATCTAATTAGAAGAATAACCACCAGTTTTGGGGCTAATCTGCTGCATTCTTTGAAGTTAGTCTTGTTTATGCAATCCCAGCATGCCCCCCCCCCATCCCTCCAGAGGCCAGGATCACAGCAGGGTAATATAAAGAAAGATTCTGGGAAGATTTTGATACAGATTCAAAGAATACCTCTACAGGGAGTGTCCATTGCTCTCTGGTGCTGAGGAGACTCTTCCTCCTCATTCCCCAGAAGCAGCAGCATGTGCTAATATTCCTCTATGTACTAATTCTACATTGTACTTATTGCTCTTCCTTCATTTATAACCATAACCCCTATGATCAATCAAGTGTGAATTTTCTCAACTTTGGCTTATTTGTTTGGACACCTCTGGCCAAACAACATATATCTAGCATAAAAACATGATTAAGGCTAATAGCTTGCAGGTTTATGCAGAACAGCCTTCAATCATTGGGCTAATGTTTCATTTTGTTATTAAAATGAAAGGAATACAGGTGCTCTGCTCATCATAATGTACAACTAAGCTGCAGAAATAAGACCAAGTAATACAGCTGTCACATTAAGCAACATGCATTATTTTGTAAAAGCTTCTATACTCTCAGTTTTATTTTAGGAGACATACAAGGCTATTCTCTTTTAACAGTTCTGTTTGGGTTCATCCTTCAAATTGGATTGGGTTTTTTTTTGGATATACTGCCATCTCGAAGGGAGTTCAAAGAAGGCCAGCAAGAATAACATAAGCATAGAAAAACTCTCATATGAAGAGAGATGTTGAAAATATTATGACTATTTACCTCAGAGAGGAGAAAAATGAGGGCCATGATAATATAGAAAATAATGATTGCAATAAGTGATAGATCAGGTACTTCAGTTCTGACTTATAACACAACAATGGGTCAAATCAATTACATTAAAAGGTGGAAAATTCAAAACCAATGAAAGGAAATACTTTTTCAACTGACCTGTAATTAAACCATGGAAACGGTCGCTAAAGAAAGTCACTGACATTATGAAACAAGCAAACAGGATTTGGCTTTGCATATAAACAAACAACAAGAATATATGGTAATGGATGCTAACAAAACATTTGCAAGGGATATTAAACCTGCTGCTTCACATTCTAAGCCAAACAAGTATTAAATGAAGAGCCTGAATCCCTGACTATCAAATTTTTAAACTTTCCTCTGAAGCATTTGGTGCTAGCCACTCTTGGAGATAAGACACTGAACTAAAGAGGTTTGATCTGATGCAGTACAGCATTTCCTAGGTTCCTATCTAAGTACTTATGTGGCCTCCTTCAGTCAAGTATCTGAGTACTTACCGTATATACCTGTACATAAGCCGAGATCTTTGTTCCTAAAAATTGCCTTCAAAACATACACTCGGCTTATGAACGAGTCAATATGGTAGACAGCCCCAGCCCAGGAGTTCCACTGGGCTCCAGGCTGGAGCCCCAGTGTGGCCGGGGCAGCCCTCCTGGGCAATCAGCCTGGGATGGGGTTAGGGTTAGGAGGGAACTCCGGCATCTGGAGTGGCCAGGTAAGGGGGCTCTGGCAGGGGGTTGGCCTGGGGTTCAGGGAGGCCAGGGAAGCGGCTACAGGGGTAGGGGGGGTGACAGGAAAAGGGGTGGAAGAGGTGTTGGGGAACAGCAGGTAACAAAGAAGGTGGCTCAGAACAGGGGGAGTGGAGAGAGTAGGGAAAAGCAGCAGGGAGAGGACAGAGCAGCGAGGGATAGAAAAAACGGCGACAGGGGGTTTGGAGGTTAAGAAGGAAGTCAGTAACTCCAGAGGAAGCAAGTGGCAA
This sequence comes from Podocnemis expansa, assembly GCA_007922195.1. Classification (NCBI taxonomy): domain Eukaryota; kingdom Metazoa; phylum Chordata; order Testudines; family Podocnemididae; genus Podocnemis; species Podocnemis expansa. The sequence goes on from ML681992.1 coordinate 33,969,847, forward strand.
TGGGTGGCGGGTTTTAACGGCCAACGACAAAAGGGGACCACAGCTTATACACAGGTCACATATTTTGCCTCTTTTGAACTCAGAATTGGTGGGTTGGCTTATGCACGAGCTGGCTTATACATGAGTACGTATGGTGATCATCACAAAACCCGTGATGTAGAAAAGTACTGTCCCCCCCTTTTTTTTTTTTTTTTTTACAACTGGACAATTAAGTCACACAAGCGCAATTCAGCAAGCTATTTAACAGTGGGCTTAGTTTTAAATATAACTGTAGTCTCATTGAAGTTAACCTCTAAAATTCAAAATGACTTAAGTACCTTGTTTAAGTGGGGCCAGATAGATTAAGTAACTTGCCTGCAGCCACATATCCCTCTCTCTTCTGTCTACTACACTAACCATAAGACTATCCAAACTTTCTGTCAAGGTTTATCTAGTATTTATTTAGCCACCATCACCACAGCAACTGAGCACCTCCAAAGTATTTAAAAGTGGAAGAGCATCTTAACACACTTTCAAGAATTGTGAAACTGATCTCTTAAAAAAACCTCATTTTGCCATCACTTAACTGTACAACCTACTTGGTGATGGTATTCCTTCCTATGACTACACATACAATCACACTACTTTCAGCCACTCTGTGCTGAACCCGGGGGTAAAAAAGAGACATTTCCATGACATTTTTCTCTGTAGTCATTATAGAAACTTATTACTCTTCTGCTATCTAGGACTCTTCAAGCCTGCCTGGAGCAGTCAGCAGTTAAATGTGCACCTAAGAGAACTGTTACATTGCACTTTAATATGCATCTAGGACCTTCTAGCCATTTCAATTTGAATCTCAGAAGGGAATCTTTGTTTTGACATTTTAAAAAAAGAATGTTGCACAAAATGTTGAAGATCATTCATCCTTAAAAGTAAGTATAAATCAGAATAGTTAGTTTCTGATCACTGGTTCAGGGCCACTTCTTAGAAAGTTTACCAGCCCTCTAAGCTGTTCACCCAATGCTTCTAGATGTGGTATTGTGATTTTTCAAACTGTTTCATTCCTTACCAACTTGTTTTTCACAAGGTAATATTTGAAATGGCAAAGGTCAGAGGTGTTACACCATTTAAAATTTTAAAAGATTTTTGATGACATAAAGCTTTGGTTTCTCGTTCTAGTGGGTCAAGGTAGCCTGATTATTCAGAATATATTGATTTCAAAATTCTTCTGATCCTTTGGTCTAGTAGCACTTCCTTTGAAACATGTCAAACTAAAAAACCTCTTATCCATTGATTTCTCTGCTGAGATGTCTGTCTGGAGTCAGTTTCCTTTCTCAGACTTCTTTAGAAGCAGCTAGAGGTGCTAATAAATAATGGTAAAAGGATTCATCATGCTATTCCCTAGTCAAAGAATCTCTTCAAAAGCTAAAATTATTAACATGTACATCTTTATAATCATTAAACTAAATGGTATACGAAGCTTTCCCTATATAGAAGGCTGGCTCTTTCAGAATTTTGAAAATCTAACAACTCTCACTCTCAAAATAACATATGTCTAACTCTAAGGGAAAAACCTGATGGTCTATTGGTACTTAGTCCTGGGATATTGACAACAAAAACCAAAGGAAAAATATCAAAGTCGAAAAAGATGAGGGTAAGCTAAGACAATAGAGAACTTAATTATAAAATAGAAGTATGCAGTTTATGAGACAGCCATTACCTAGAACACCTTTCCCTCAAAACTTACACCAAGAGAGGTGCTGTTTCCTTGCAGGCTTTTCTATTATTGCATCTCAAGCTTCTAAAGCTGTGGTCCCCAAACTATGGGGCATGCCTTTCCTAGTGGGATGTGAAGGAACATCAGTGGAGAAGGAGAGACATGGAGGGCCAGGGACCAACTCCCATGAGGGGGCAAGGAAGGAGCACTCCCCAGTCTAACTCTTGTCTCAGCTCTGCTCCAGTCCCATCCCCTGCACAAGCCCCCAGTCACAGATGGAACCATGGCTCATGCTGTCAGCTATCAGTCCCCACTTCCTGTCTTGTCAAATCTCCCACCCTCAGCCATGACTCCGCTCTCAGCCCGGGGGGGGGAGAACCAAACATTCTAATATTGGTAGGGAGCAGGGACAAGAGGAAAAGTTTGGGGACCATTGCCCTGAAGCAGCGTTTCTTTCAGTCAACAAAATGAAAAAAATCTGATAAGACTAAACTAACACTGATACATTTGCCCTGAGTTGCAGGACCCCTCCTACCATTCTCTGTAATTTTCATTTGATTCCACGTGGAGCTAGACGTGCCAAGTGATGGAGCATAAAGATGGTGCTACCCAAGAAACCTGGGTGCTGGGGGAAAAATCTGAGTCAACACTGTTTCAAATGTGTTGGTTTCAAAAGCCTAAAACATTCTAATATCTGTAATAGAATCTAACCATATACTGAAAGATAAAAGGCTAATAGCTTAGTAAGTCAGTAAATTAACTCAAGTGAAGAAAAAAACAGGGTCAATTCCAATTCATTGCTGATCTTCTCCTTATGGCAACTATAAATTTAAACTATTACTCCACAATCCTATTAAAATGGAAGAGGAGGAACCCAATTTCATCAGATGGAGTTTGACATTCAGGTGCCTCAGATCGCATGGCACAAGCGCTCAATTTCTATTTTGTATTGGAGTCATTTTAGACCGAACATGCAAGTACAGTAGATACATATTTCAGTAAAATTTCATGAAGTGCAATTGGGAAAGGAAGACTGATGGGAAATCATAAAGTGCTCACATTAGTAGATTTCACCTCCAGGGTAAAGATTTCAGAATGATTTCTCTTTTTTGAAAACCAATGGCCAAGGAACATATTTGATAAAACGACATTTTTCTTACCTCAAGAACATAGACTCTGGATTTCCTTTAATAACCACACACAGTATAAGGACATATCATTGAGATACCACCCTCTTTTGGAATAACTAAACAACCGTCTTTTTTTAATACTGTATTTTTATTCAATAATGTAAATCCCTGCACTCTGCTTAAGAGACTGATTAGCATAGTGCCTGTAACAATGCAAAAGTCTGAATTTTGGGATCAATCACCACCATCAGAACTCAAAATGCATGCTGAAATAGACAAGACTCTCTACCCCACTCCACAACTGATCCTTTTGAACCTTAATCAATTTTAAAAATAGATCTTGATCTACAGATCTTAAATTGTTTTACAAAATCTGAGTAAGCAATTTATTCATAGAATTTTTCTAGATCATCCCGATCTCTGTGGCATGCATCAGGTCACCTCTGTACCATCCAGTAGCTATTCCCTCCCCATGCAAATGTTTAACAAAAAAATGCTTTATGACTGTGACCTAACACGGTCATAAATTTCCTGTGGCTGCTACCCCTGGGTAGAAGCAGACACAGGAAACTGATAAGGACACTGGCTGTCCTGCTGCTACCTGTATCCCAGGGCAGCTGGCATCCTTTGAAGCTTCCTGCAGCTGCTTCCACCCAAGGGTAGCAGCCCTGGGAAACTGACAAGGCTGCTGGCAGCTCTATTGAAACCTGACAACCCACAGCAGCCAGCGTCCTTGTCAACTGCTCGCCCCCCCCCCCGACACCCTCCCCTCCAGCAGCAATGTTGCAACCCATTAACCACGGGTCTGCAACCCAGTACTGGGTCATGACCCATGGTTTGATGACCACTGCCCTAGGGCATGTCTGCATGGCGATAAAAAGGTCATTGCACGGAATCATGTAGCTAGTGTCCGCTGACTGAGGATCACAGTGCAAGGGTTGCAATAAAACCACAGTAAGACATTCAAGCACAGGCTGGAATGCACACTCTGAGACCTTCTCCTCTGAGGGCCACATCTGGGTACAGAAACTGTATGGCAGGCCACAGAGAGAGGGGAGAGGAGGGGAGGTGAGGGGAAAAGGGGAAACTGTTTAAGAGAATGGATACCACACAGCACTGTTTGGGGGCAGGAGCGGTTCCAGCCAGGGTGCAGGAGGAGCAGCTGCCGCTGCCCTGCACAACTACAAATACGCAAGTTTGGTCCCACCCTAAAAATGGAATTTGTAAAAACACAGGAAGCTTCTGTTTTCTTTTTATCACACTAACTTCATAGCACAGTTAGCAAGCAATTGTCTTTTCTTATCTAATTTTAAATCAGTCCATGCAGTTACACTGGGTCCTGACAGTTAAACTGGATCCTTACTGTGCAATTCTCTGCTAACAAAAATTCTGTATGCCACATTATTGCCCCAGCTAGACCTGCCCAGTCCCACTGATATCAAAACATTTGTGCAACTCTTCTAATAACTAACAAATTTATCACTGAGGGACAATCTAAAATATGCCAGATGAAGAGAACACAGCCAAAATGTCAGAGTCAAAGACGATTCTGTGGATCTTATAATTAGAAAAAAAAAAAGTTAGGAAGTCAACAAAATACAGTCTTACGCAATTCCAAAATGTCTATTTTTATAAAGTCAGTTTTCAGATAGAAATGTGTTGTAAAGGAAATCTGTTTGGGGGGGGGGGATTTGGTGTGGGGGTTTTTTTCAGCTGCAGAATGGCAATTCCTATCAAAGTGGCAGAACTGACTGACATAAATCAAAGTAATCTGCATCACCAATTACAATCATGATTTAAATCATCAAGCCAAAAACCCTTATTTCAATCAATGATTTGAATCATGGTTTGCATTTTTATTTATTTTCGTAAAGAATGCTTGATTTTCATTGTTGCCTGGGTGAAGTTCTGTGGCCCACAAAGTGCAGGAGGTCAGACTGGTGGTTGAATTGCTCCCTTCTGTCCCTAAAATCATTGAGGCTACGAGTCATTAAAATATTGATTTGCAACTAAATCAACTAAACTTTACACTAAATTTCTACACATATTCATTTAAGTAATTACACAGCTTATTTTACATTTATTTAGTCTTAATTATCACATTTTGTTATATCAGGAACTAGTGAATGATGCATTTCCCATTTTCTAGATTAATTTTTATTTCCAAATCTGGTCAAACTATTTAGATCGAAATTCAATTTTAATTAAAATGTGCAAGAACACCTCTCTTCTTAAATGTGCTGTGTACATAAGAAATATTGTTTATAAAATGTTTAACAAAATATGGGTCACATTTAAAACTAGTTGATTTATTAAACAAAGGAAATCTTAGCTGTACCTCCTGAATGGAACTGATTATTCTGGTTACCAAGTCCTCCTCAATTTTAGAGCTAAGAGATCTCATCTTCATACTTAGTCATTATTCACAGATTGGAAGAGGAAAACAAGCTTTCCTCCTTTTTCAACTCCCAACCAGTTTCTTAACTCTGAAGAAACCGGTCATTGAATTGAATTAGCTGAATGAACTGAAATGAAGAGGCTAGTGCTGTCAAAAGCCAGATCAGCACATCAACAAACACTGGTTCCAGGAGCTCAGCCAGTGACTTCCAGCAGTTCAGTGGTTCGACCTTCTTTAAAAATTCACCACCAATGTATTGCTTAAGTTGTGAATTTCAAGTTTCATTTTAAATACATTTATTTTTAAAATAAATATTTTAGTTAAAAAAACTATTTACATTTTAAACATGTTTTAAATTTTAAAATACAAATGTATTTTAAAATAATATTTTTATTCACCCTGCAAAGTGCCTTAAAAGCAAAAATCATTAAGTGATTTACAAAGACACTATTTAGGCCTGATCTAAATTAGAAACTTTTTTTGCTAGTATATCAGTTAATGGCATTTTTTGGTTGTTTGTTTACATTTCTACACTAGCAAAAAATCCAGTGTAAATTTTAAAACAACAAAGAGTCCTGTGGCACATTACAGACTAATAGATTTTGTCGGGCTTAAGGTTTCATGGGGCTCCAACCTACTTGGTCAGATGCCTGAAGTGAAAACTATAGTTGAGATCTCTCTCTCTCTCTCTCTCTCTCTAAAAAAAAATCCCCTCTCACCCCTATGAGTGGTATGTGTCTTCCTCAACCTCGGGTCCTCTACCAGAGGCCTGGGAGTTTGAGGGTTCTGCGCAATATCTTTGCTGTTCCTAGCACTGCACTCTTCTGGACAGAGAGCTCCGATGTTGTTCCTGGGATCTGTCGGAGCCACTCTCTCAGCTTAGGAGTCGCAGCCCCGAGTGCTCCTACCACCACTGGGACCACTTTGGCCTTCACTTTCCACATCCTCTCTAGTTCCTCTTTCAGGCCCTGGTACTTCTCCAACTTCTCATACTCCTTCTTCCTGATGTTGCTGTCACTTGGCACTGCTACATCTATCACCACCGCTGTCTTCTGGTCCTTGTCTATTACCACGATGTCTGGTTGATTGGCCAGTACCTGCCTGTCTGTCTGGATCTGGAAGTCCCACAGGATCTTAGCCCTGTTATTCTCCACGACCTTCTGTGGAATCTCCCATCTGGTCTTGGGAGGGTCTAGCCCATACACTGTGCAGATGTTCCTGTACACAATGCCAGCTACTTGGTTGTGCCGTTCAGTGTATGATGTTCCTCCCTGCCATCTTACATCCTGCTACTATGTGTTGGACTGTCTCTGAGGCTTCTCTGCACAGTCTGCACCTTGGGTCCTGTCTAGTGTAGTAGACCCCTGCTTCAGTGGATCTGGTGCTCAGTGCCTGTTCTTGTGCTGCTATGATTAGTGCCTCAGTGCTGTCTTTTAGTCCAGCCCTTTCCAAAGAATCCATCCTAAAACACTTAGAGGAAAATAAAGTGATCAGGAACAGTCAGCGTGGTTTCACCAAGGGTAAATCATGCCTGACCAATCTTGTTTCCTTCTATGATCAGATGACTGGTTTTCTGGATGCAGGAAGAATCGTTGATGTGATATACCTTAATTTTGGCAAGGCTTTTGAAACAGTTTCCCACAGCATTCTCATTGGGAAATTAAGGAAGTATGGGTTGGATAGGTGGACTATAAGGTGGATAGAAAACTGGCTAGATCAACAGTTTCAGCGTGTAGGAATCAATGGTTCCATGTCTAGCTGGCAACCAGTAACCAGGGGTTGGTCCTGGGGCAGGTTCTGTTCAACATTTTCATCAATGATCTGGATGATGGAATAGGCTGCACTCACAGTAAGTTCGCGGATGACACCAAGCTGGAGGGAACAGTAGACACATTGGAGGGCAAGGACAGGATTTAGGGAGACCTAGATAAATTGAAACAGTGGACCAATAGAAATCTTATGAGCTTCAATAAGGACAAGTGTAAAATCCTGCATGTGGGACGGAAAAACCCCATGCACTGCTATAGGCTGGGGAACATTCAGCTAAGTAGCAGCACTGCAGAAAAGGACCTGGGGGTCATGGTGGATGGGAAGCTGGATATGAGTCAGCAGTGTGCTCTTGCTGCCAAAAAGGCCAATGGCATACTGGGCTGTATCAAAAGAAGTGTTACCAGCAGATCAAGGGATGTGATCATTCCCCTCTATTCTGCACTGGTGAGGCCACATCTAGAATACTGTGCTCAGTTTTGGGCTCCCCACTACAAAAAGGACAGGGACATGCTAGAGAGAGTTCAGCGGAGGGCAACCAAAATGATTAAAGGGCTGGAGCACAAGCCCTATGAGGAAAGACTGAAAGCATTAGGCTTATTTAGTCTGCAGAAGAGAAGATTGAGGGGGGATTTGATAGCCACCTTCAACTACTTGAAGGGATGCTCCAAGGAGGATGGAGCTCGACTATTCTCTTGAAGGTGTTTAAGGCCCAGCTGGACAAAACCATGACTGGGACGGTTTAGTGGGAGTGGTCCTGCCTCTGGCAGGGGGTTGGACTAGATGACTTCGGGAGGTCCCTTCCAACCCTATGATTCTACGTCTGAGCAGGTGTGCCACAAAATTGTTTTAAAAAACTACTCAAAGAGCTCTGGATTGGCTCATTGACTCATGAATATTCATGAGTTCATTTGAAAACTATATGGTGGTGTGTCTCAAATTAATTAAATGTAGCAAGGTATGCCACAGCAGAGAAAATGTTAGGTACCACTGGTCTATAAGGTGCCACAGGACTCTTTCTTTTCACCATACACAAACTAACAGGGCTACCCCTTTGAAAAAGTGTAAATTTAGTTACACTGGCATACAAATGATCTTGTTTGTGAGGTCTACTTTTTTTTAAGGAGCAAACGCTCTATTTTGTCAATGTACTACATGTACACTAGCAGTTCACATACACCAGCAAAAATTAAAGGCAGACCCGGCCTTAGTGACATTATATGCATCAACATCAGAACAGCATTTAAGTTTTAACCACTATATACGTTTTGAAACGGCAAATCTGTGCATCTTCTGAAGGGAAGACTATCCAAAGTTTCATTGTTTTACCGTGACTTAACAGGAGATCAAAAGCTTTGTTTAATGTGCCTGAGAATGTTATGCCAACAATTGCACTAGCTGCACTGAAGAGTATGCACTACAGGTGTGAGGTTTTGTGGGTTTTTTAAAATGAATATATAACCAAACCTAGCAGTAATAATGAGTTTAAAATTGTCAGCTAATGCAAAGACACAGAATCCTGTAAGATTTACCAGGTCAATTAAATAGGTCTAGTAGGATAAATGTGTTTATCTTGCATTATTAATAGTTCTACAAAACCCATACTGTCTCAGTAGTTAACATTTTAGAATAACAAGGACTTGCATACTTTCCAGCCACCTGCAGAGCGCCACTTAGCACTAATGAAAGCTTACTGTAAAACAAAACAATAGTTTCATCTCTTCTGCAACTACTTTCTTGACCAAAAATCAATTAGATACAGAGGGGGTTGCCTGGTACTACAGATGTGCTGTCAAGGCAGTAATCTCAAGACAACATGGAAATTGTGCTGACAGATGGGAAACGTGTCAAAGCATATGCCCAGGGCTGTCACTGGCTACTCATTGGAGGCTTACGGTATATCTGACCACTGAGCCACTAAGTCAACAACCTGAACTAAAATCAACATAAGCAAGTGACAAACCAGTTTTAAACACGTTTACAATATGTTTGCACCACTTCAATTAGATACATTTTTTTAATTATTTGCTTAAAGTGATACTTTTCTAGTATATACAACTCCACAGGCATCCAAAAAATAGGAAAAAATACTATACAAAATAACAAAAACAAGTCTGGAAGAGAATAGGGTAACTTTTCTTTTTATAGAAGCCTCAAGAAATCTGTTTCAGGTCATCATAGCGAGACCAGTTTTAATAGCCTGTCGCCACTGCAGAAATGTAATGGAGAAGTGCCCTCTAGTGACCAAAAGTAGAACTGCTGGTGCCTAGCTGTGAGCCAGTTTTGTCCACTCCCATTTTATAGGTACATGCCCTTGTCTCTTTAAAAGCTGAAAAAATACTCCATACAACAGATAGTGTCTGCCCAACACAAAAAGAAGAGGAAGACCTTTTTTTTTTTAATGTCACTCTGAAAAACCTAGACATTCAAAAAATAGCCACCTAAATTTTATTTTAAGGTCCTAAATATACAGTTAGGCCGTGAATAAGTGACTGGTTTTCAAAAGCAAGGCTATCCTGATGGTTCATTTGCTTCACTGCAAGCTACTAAATGCTCAATATTAATGAAAGCCAACTTACTTATTTAGGTGATTCATAGGGATTTAGGATATCAAGTTTAGGCACCCATTTTTATAACTCTTGGTCTCAGGTTATCTTCTTTGTATTATACATCTAAATTACCAAATGCCATTGTACTATAAACATTTAAGTTGTGAGTTAAAAAGATATGTTTTCATATAATATATGCATATAGCAACTGGAAAAAAATCTAGATGTGTGTATATGCTTCTTCCTGGGAAAGCATTTTAAGTTACTGCCCTACACTTCAAGGAAATGGATGTTCTGAAAGTATAGTTAGCGGAGTAAACAAAATCTACTTGATGTGCCAACCTTTACTACCCTTGCATATTATCTCAACTGAAAATTTACAGCCGAAAGAATGCCTTTACCTTATTTAAACTCAAATCTTCATTTACAAATTTTCGCTCTGTAGTTATACTGAACACCAGCACAAAAGCTATAGATAGCATTTCAAATCCTGTCCTCTTGACAGAGGAGAACATTAAAAAGTCTGAGCATTAATGCTCTCCACTGGAAAACTATGCTCCCCATGAGGCATAATCCCCACTATAATCCTGACTGTTTCACCCTGCTACCTCATGATCTTTTGCACACGCTGTATCACTGAGGCTATGGAACTAGACAGATGTGTTCAGCAAGCCAGCATATGACAAAATGTATTAATAAAACAACATAAAAGTATGTTGATGATTTTGCTGGTTTGTTTGGGAGTTCATGGGGAGGGGTTGGTTTTCTTTGCTTTTTAACAAGAAATTTGTATTAAAATATTTTTCAAAGAAATACATGGTCAGTAAAAGAATTCATCTATACAAGCTGACAACTCTCTCAGTGAAATTCTCTCATTTATGTGTAAAAATCAAGTTTTTGAAAGCATGCTATTTGAAAAATTATGACTAAAAGAAATGTCTTATGTTATATTATATATCTCATATGCTGAAACCTTCATCCAGTACTACCTTTTTATGTAACTAAAAGTTACATAAAATAGATTTCAAGAACTATAATAAAGTAGAAGCTCAGCAAAAACATTTTGTGTTATGAGTGTTTCAAAGTCAGAAGAGAAAACGGTGCTTTTGCCAGTTATGCATTAAAAGAGCAATTTAGCAGTATTCATAATTAAAAATAAATGTATGGATAATTACCTTATTTTACTAAATACATGAGCACCTTAGTGGAAACCATCAAGTTACATCTTTGTTCTTGCCTTTTTTGAGTATCTATGGCAACCCTATTGAACAAACATTTAGCCTGAAATTAAGCCCTAGCAAGCAAACTTGACAGACTCCAATGACTTTCCTCAGGAAACATAAATTTTCCAAAATTTTTACAGAACATTGTAATTTGGCATTCAGAACATATCTGCCATGTCTCCCTGAATGAATGATTGGTGGTGCCCTGAAAACGCTTCCAAATGATGGGACAGAAACTGCTTAACTTTTTTCACAATTAACATGAATGTTCTTTTCCTCTTATTTGCATCTTTTTATGTATAAATGCCTAGCAAGCAATGGAAAATGTACTTACTTGCCTTTCAATATTCTGCTTCACTAGAAGTATATAAACGAATGTGATTTTCCAATTTGCTAAAACATCAAGAGCATCAGAAGAATATTTAAGACGTTTTGACAAACATGCAATTCTTGATTATCATCTAGAAAACATACCGCCAAGTTTCATTTGCAAAATCAAACACTAAAAAGTTAAGAAATGTCAACATAGAGTTTGCCTATGAAGCCTTAATTCATTACGCTTAAGCATAAACATTATGAGGCAGTCTTTTAATTGCAAAATCACATACATATTTCCACCACAGGATGCCTGCCTCATCCCACTCTCGCATTTGCAGACTATCAGTTCATCTCCCGCTCATGACCAGCCAGTCCCAAGTCTGCTTCCAGCCCCTCTCTCCTCCAACCCTGACCTCCACTTGCCACTCTCTCACCAGCTTCCACTCATAGTCCAACATCCAGTCCCAGGTCACCTCACTCACTATCATCATTTTTTTGCCCAGTCAGTCCCTGGTCTCCCCTCGCATGGCAATTCCTCATCAAATTTCTCCAGTACCAACATCACCATTTACCTTTCCAACCAGCCTCCAGTCCCAGTTTCCTTCTCCCCTTGCACCAGCGGATCTGTTTTTTTCCTCCCCTCTGAATTGGAATCAAGCAGCTTCCTCTTCTACATCAGCTGTGCACAAGCTGGGAGCTAATGAAAGCACAAGCAAGACAGGCACCTTTGCTTTCAATTCTGATATATGACCCAAGCCCAACTTTCTGCAACCCAAAGCCATAATTTCATGGAAATACTGCTTTGTCACAGGAAAACAAGCCTGGTGCAGACAGAATCTTCAGAAAGTTCATCTGCTAAAAGTCTCCAGTCCCTTTGGCCAAATTTAGGAGTCCTTTTACAGGCATGGCAAACGACACATCCCTGGCACAAAAGCCACTGCCTCCAAAATTTCACATCACTGCTCCAAAATGTGGAGGCACTAGAAAAGAAAAGCTGAGGATTTGGTTTGTGGGGTTTTTTTTGTTTGTTTGTTTTTTGTTTTGTTTTTTAAACACTAGCAACCATTTTGACTGAAATCATCCAAAAAACAAACAATTAATTGGAGGCGAACAATGTGCTTGGAAAACTTCATTTTGAATGGTTAGTTTGGCTAAGTTATAAGGACATGAAAGCAGGAAATAATAGAAAGTGTCAGGCAACTTTACTAAGTGATATTAGGAGCTCTGTGTATAGTAAAACCCAGAAATCAATGTTGGATTACAGGAAGCCCCAATGCACTGCAACAAATTTGGCTAAGCTATGCAAACCCGTTTAAATTTTTGTGTCTACATATTTTAAAGGCTTTCAATTCGATAAAGCTCGTATACTACAACTATTTTCCCTGTCAGGAAAGTGGCTAGGGTGGAATGTATTTGAGAGCATCGGGTTATGATCTATTAAAATACTGTGAAAAAAGACAGTCTCTACTGTTAAAATGTCCAGACTGGGGATGGGGAGACTTGTGTTCCTTGCTCTTCTTCCCATCCTTTTCTCTCCCTGTTCTGACATTTCATCACCATAGTAACTTTGTAGGCCATTATATTTTACTTAATATTATCTTTCAGAGATCATTTATGTTATTTGCAAATGACACTACAGATAATGGACAGAATATGCTAGCAGGGCTGCCTAAGAATCAGAGGGACTTAAAAAATAAAAAAAATAAGCACATCAGGTGTCCCATCATTTCATAGCACGCCAGAATCACAAGTCTAAATTTTAAATGTTTAAATTAAACCGTTTCTATACCATCTACAAAAAGTTGACAGGAATACTGTATGAAAAAGGTATAAGAACACTGCAGAAATGGGCCCAATGAAAACTAACCAATTTGTGAGACAAAAGAAAAATGGCAAAAGAAAATAATCAGGAAAACAAAATGGGCAACAGTGAATTGTTGTGAACAAAAGCGTTTTTTAACAAATGACACATGCATACCAGTGCATCTGCCAAAGACAGATTCCCAGACTAAGGGGGCCTGGTGTCATATCTGGTCAGGTGCCCCCTGCTAGTCATTCACTGAACTGCTAACAAGTACTCAAGTCCCAGAGTATTTTAAGCTTCCTTGAGCCTGAATGAAGTCTTATCACTAACCCACCCTTAGCATGCTTAGGATCATTCTCAGGGTTCAGAAGCTCTATCACATTCACCCTCTTAAGAACTGAAATCTTCTGCCCAGTTGCTCAGCACATGCTTAGCTCAGCGCTGACCCTTCAGATTCTTCTCACTGCTGTAAGCACAACCATATGTGTAAGCCTTCTGGTTTACCATTTAGCTATCTCTAGAAACACATACTAACTGAGAAGTAAACCATACAGAGACACTTGCACAAAAGTCCAATATGTGGATCTTTTACCCGGTCCTATAAAGCACAGATCACAGAAAATAGACATCCTAACCACAATTCCCCCACCATAAACTCACCCTTCTTTTGAGAGTATTTTGATGACCATGTGGGCCCAGAAAGGCAGGTGGAGTTTTCCATCCCAAACAGGTTTTTACATGCTGGATGGTTTCTCTATAATAGAGTCTCCTTCCTTGCTTGCCTCTTCACTCTTACCGGATACAAGCCTTTCATCTCTCTTACCAGAACTTTCTGTTTCTATATGTCTCCATAGTTTGTATGTCCACATCCATGACCCAACTTCCTTTATACTGCTTTTTGGTAACGGCACTGCTCTTTAAATATAAACATGCCTCCCCTCAGCTGATGGAGGAAACTGCTTTCTCTAGGAGGCACTCACTGTTTAGCCTGATTTTTGTGTTGCCAAAGCCCCACTATTAACCTTACATGTTCCTCACAGTCCACTGCCTATCTGTTGCATTCCCTGTCTACAAGGTAGCTATACAAACACAGATGTTCCATAATGCAGTAATTTCATGATAACTTGAGAATGACTTTGCAGTATCAACCAGAATTCATAAATTGCACGCACATTACATAACAGTTAGATTCATGACATGAAGAGCACAGAAAACCCAGCAAGTCTCAATTTTTTTAAAGGAATTGTCTTTATTATTATTATTAGTCAGTGAAATGCATATTGCTTCGCCAGATTAAATTCCTTCATGATCAAAAGGCCAAACATTCATCATTTAGCATGCTGTTTGTTATCCATTCTCCCAGATATTAAAATAGCAATTTGAAACTATCAAGACTTCTGTTTCATTTTCCAAATCACACGTTACCAACATTCTCAATCTATAATTTCAACTGTTTCATCTAAATTTATACTTCCTTGACCCCTGATTATTTCTTAATTTACACTGTGCATACCCTGGAAATAGTCCAGTAATATCTTTCTCTTGACTGATATCATTGTTCTGTATTAAAAACTGAACATCTTACAAACAGACTTTTCAGGCACAGAAGTTCTTTAACAGGTATCCAAAATATAGAATGAAGTATGAAGATACTGCTTCCCTTATTCTAAAAAGGAGACTAGCTATAATTCAGAAAATGACAAGTTAATACTTGTAAGAACAATTCATTTTGATAAGAAGCTGAATGATTTACTTGTACTCAAAGAATAAAGTTTTCCTTGAAAAGTTGTAGAAATTAAAGTTACTTGTGCTTTAGATTTCTAACACTCGGAGTCTTTTTGAACAGACCTGCAACAAAAATACTGGAAAGAGATGCAACATTTCACTTGAATTCTAGTAATGCAGGGCCTGTGCCCAAGAGAAAAAACTTCCAGTTGATGTGGCACATAACTCTTAAAAAAAAAGGCTTTCCTTGTTAAGCTAATTACAATCCATGCCCCACCAGGAAGTAGCAATTTGCCTCAAGTTCCATCAGTCAAAATATTCTGCCATCAACTCCCTCTTCCCCCTACTTAAAAGCTGAGGAACCAAAGAATTGCTTCCTATATTTGATCTTAACACTTAGTTAAAAAAAAAAAAAAAGTTTCACTAATCTAAATGTTGTCTTCACTTGCATTTCACTTTATCCTTTCAGCTTGTGTCCCATCATTTTCTTCATCCATGTATCTATCATATTTTCTTCTCCCTTCTCTTTTTGATCTGAGTAGTTAAAAACATCTCTCTTGCAGCTCACAGGAACATCCACTTCTCATTTTGTATTCCAGACCTTTCCCCACCACCCATTCTCAGTCAACTCTACTGTCTCCCCCCAAGTTCATCAACTCCCTATTTAGGATATCGTAAGGGTGATAAACCACTGAAACAAACAGGGAAGTTGCAGATTCTCCATTTCTTGATATCTTCGGATCAAGTCCGGACACCTCCCTGAAACATATGTTTTAAGTCAAACACAGTTTTGGAGTCTAATACTGGAGTAACTGAGTAAAAGTCTATGGCTTGTATTATTCAAGAAATCCAAACCAGATGATCACATTTCCTTCTCAATTGAGATAAAATGGTTACTAATCTTCCGTAATTTTTATTCTTTGAGTTGTGTTGCTCATGCCCGTTCCACGTCAAGTGTGCACCACATACTCCAGTGCCAAAGATTTTCCTTCAGTGGCATCCATAGGGCCATCTGTAGCAACTTCTGCAAAGGTATGCACCGATATAAAGGTACTGCTGATCCCCGCCTTCCCCCGGATGCTTCTTGCTGAAACTATGACAGAGAAGGGGAGCCATGGAATGACTCAAGCAACACATCTCAAAGAAAAACAGGTATGGAAGGTCAGTAATCATTTTTTCTTCAAGTGCTTGCTCATGTCCACTCTGCGACAGGTGACTGACAAGCAGTACCTCCAGAGGTGGGCCAGGAGTTCACAAACATGCTCACTACAACACTGCTCTGCCAAAGCCTGTATCGTCCTAGGCCTGTTTGAGATGGCATAGTAGGATGTAAAGGTGTGAACAGAAGACCAAATAATGGCCCTGCAAATGTCCTGTATTGGAACTCGGCTAAAAAAGCCACTGATAAAGTCTGTGCTCTTCTCCAATTGACTGTCAGAGTGGCAGAAGGTGTGAATTCTGCATCTTCATAACAAGTTGGGATGCAGGCAGTGATCCAGGAGGAAATCCTCTGTCATGAGACTGGCAAACTCTTAATTTGCTCAGTGACAGTAATGAAGAACTGTGTAGATTTTTGGAAGGGCTTAGATCTTCCCATGTAGAAAGCCAGCACACCCCTAAGATCCAGCTGTGAGGCTTTGGAAGGAAAAAGTACTGGCTGACATGAAACTGATGCCATCCTTTGATAAAAATGCAGGGCAAAGGTGCAGCTGAACTTTATAAAACACAGTATATAGAGAGATTCTGACTTGCCTCACCAATGTAATTACCACCAAGAAAGCAATTTTCCATGACACAACAAGAAGAGAACAGGGTGCTACAGGCTCAAAGGGAGGCCCTGTAAGTCTGGACAAAACTAGGCTGCAACCCTATGATGGGATCAGTTATCTGACTTGAGGAAAGAGCCCTTCCAAGTCTTTCAAGATTCTGGCCATCATCTGATAGAGTGAAGACTGATCTGCCATGTGAGAGAAAAGGCAAGATGACCACCAGGTGTACCATGACCGATGAAAACACCAGTCTTCAATGTTTCAAGGAAAGGAGATTCAGGTGCAACAACAAACCATGAGCCTGTAAATTAAGTCCAGACAGTACAGTAGTGTCCAAGAAACTGTTGCCAGCAAGTTCAGCAACATGGCAAACCAGTGATGATGGAACCATGCCAAAGTGATCACTATAACACATGCTTTGTATCACTTGCATTTCAGCAAGATTTTGTGGATGAAAGATCAGTGGAAAAGCATACATCAGGCCCCCAACTGCTGCAGGAAAAATGAATCAAAAAGTGAGCCGCTGCTGGGTCCTTGCAGGGAAGAGAAAGAATGACATTTCACACACTATTTGGTTACAAATAGGTCCACCTGAGGAGTTTCTCACCACTAGAGGATAACCTTGACTACCTCCAGGTGCAGGAACTGCTCATGGCAAGAAAAAAAGGACCTGCTGAGGTAATCTGCCAACATGTTCTCGACCCCCTGACACCCAGAGGTCTGAGGGTTCAAGGTGGATCGCATATTCCAAACCCAAGACCCCACACACAGAGTGCCTCTTGGCTTGTGGACATAACACATGTATGCCATATTGAATGTTAATACCCATACTACCTGTCTCAACATCTGGAGAAGGAACACTTTGCAGACTAGAAGGATTGCCCAGAGATCTCTGATATTTATAAGTAATGTCCGCTCTTCTGTGGAGCACTGGCTAGGTCTGAGGCATCCGATACCAAAGAGAGCATGGGGTGCAAGAAAGGGCTGCAAAGGGAACCCCTCTTGCTACAAGAGTAGTGTTTGTCCACTATGCCAATGAGACAAGTACTGGAGGTGTAATCATACTGATCATGTCCATGCTGTGCCTTGTCAGGGAGTAAACTGACATTTGAAGGGGTCTCAGACACATGCTATCATATACCCCAGCAGTCTGAAGGAAATTCTCACAGTGGTGAGAGGGATAGGTGTGATCAGGTCTGTCATGAATTTAAGTCTGACTTGATATAGAAATCCTCCGGCCAAGACAGAGTTAAGGACTGCCCTGATGAGTTTTATCCTTTGAACTGGTATTAAGGTAGGTTGTTAATCAACAGGGTCAGGTAGCTCATAGTACCATGATACCTTGCCATGCTCCCAAGCAAATCTTGATAAGCCAATTGTTGAGGTAAACGTAAATTTGTACCCTCCAACATCTGATACGAGCCACAATTATCGCCATACATTTTGTGGAATACCTGCAGCACTACAGATATGCCAAATGAGAGGACCATGAATGGCTAATAGTTTTCTCCCACCATGAACCATAAGAACCATCTGCAGCCATGGAAAATGGAAACACGGAAATATGCATCCTTCAGACTGAGGGCAGCACACTGTTCTCCAGAATACAGATGGAAATGATGGAGGCCAGGGAGACTCGTACAGTATCTCAGCTTCTTGAGATATTTGCTGAGGGAATATAAATCCAATATGGGCTACAGGCCTCCTTTGGCCTTTGAGATTAGAAAGTAACAGGCAAAGAACCATTTTCCTCTCAGATGCAGGGGGACCTCCTCTACAGGTCCTAGTAATAGGAAAGCTTCCACCTCCTGGATGAGAAGCTGCTCATGAGAAAGTTCCCTGAAGAAGGATGGGGATGTGGGTAAGAAGGAGCAACTGAAATAAATGAAGGATGTGCCTAACTGCAATGCTTGGTACCCACCTGTCTGGCATTATAGCTGCCCATGCAGGAAGATGGGGTGAAAGGCAGTGTAAAAAGGGAGGAACAGATCCTGGCTTAAGTCTGCTAGGCTGCCCCCAAGGACACCCTCAGAAGGCTTGCCTGACACCTAGTGAGGTAGCAACTTGAGCCCAAATGGGAAGTGTTCCCAAGTGGTTGACTTTGATGGTACTTACAGCCCTCACTCCTCCTTCAGTAGGGTTCACTCCTTGCCTGGCTCACAAACTGCTGAAATTGCTGGGGCCGAAATGCTTCCTGGAAGCAAAGGGAGCATACAGGCCTAAGGAGCAGAGTGTGCTCCTGGAATCCTTCAGGATCTGCAGCCTGGCATCCATTTGGTCAGAGAACAGAATGGTTCCATCAAAGGGGAGATGCCAGATAGACTGCTGGGCCTCCACAGAGAGGCCACATGACTATAACCATGAGGCTCTCTAGATGATGCCATAGGCTCTAGCCACTGAGTAGGCTGCATGAGAGGCTGTCTCACCCTTTAAAAACAGACACAAAACACATGTTTAGATTCTTAGGGCTAGAAAACAGCAAATTTGGCCACAGAATGCCATATATTATATTCATATCTACCTAGCAGAGCTTGCTGATTTGACATACAGAGCTCGAAGCTAACAGTTGAATAAATATTCCTGTCAAAGAGACCCAGGTTTTTGGCACCTTCATTCTTGGGGACTGAACTTGAATCCCGCACCCCCCCCCATCTTTTTATAGATGGCTGACACCACCAATGACACCAGGGACTGTTCAGAGTACAAATTCTCATACTCTTTGGCAGACACAATATTTTTTTCCTCAGCTCTTTTGGAGGTAGAGACAGAGAGAAGGGGGGTTGCCAGAAAGCCCTGACAAATCTGGCTGCTTCCTCTTGGATGGGAAGGGCCACTCTAGAAGGAACTGCTGATGCCAAAATGTCAAAGAGCACATGAGTGAGTTCCTGCAGCTCCTCTGCCTCCAAGACTACATTCATGGCTACCTTTTTGATTAGCTCTTGGTGAAAACTAAAGACATCTTGCAGGACTGTGGCAGAAAAACCTACCACCACCTCAGCAAGTGATGGTGATAATGAGGCAAGTAAGTGTGGAGTAAGCAATGGTTCTCCCACAGCTTGGAGTACTCATAACCTGATCCTCGTTAGTGCAGGATCTGAAGTTTCTGCTGAACCTGCACTTATCGTGAATACGGATCACAGCCAGGCACTTTAAGCCACTCTGGTGAGGATTATTTATCAGCATGGGCTTCTTACAAGAAGACTGTGGTGTGAAGCCCAGGGACTGAGGTATGCCCCATCCACGGGGCTATGTCCCCATTGGCTTAGCTACAACCATATCTAACTGCCAATTCTAGCTAATTAAACTTATCTAAGAAACTATGTACACTAAATATACAGATGAAACCACTGGTAGGAGTCTTGCTGAGGCAAGGACATTCCAGCACAGTCACTGGCCAGAAGATGAAATGGGGAGGAGGGGGCCAGCAGCACTCATACCAATAAATATATTCACCTCCAAAGAGGATGCTAAAGCTGGCCCTACAGATACCACTGAGGGAAAAATCTCTGGCACCAGTGCATATGGTTCAGATACATATCTAACATGGAATAGACATGAACAAGCATTCAGAAAAGAATTTATGTAATTTACTTTGGTAGTAGGAGGCCACAGAAGCAAACTTAACATAATAGCTCCTCATTTCAGTGAACTCTGTGAACAGAGGTGCACAGGAGCACTCAACCATTTCCATCAGCCTCAATAGCTAATTCATGCACTTTTCTCAATGATCTTTCTAGTTTCTCTTCCAAAGACCATATTCTTGGAATACCCTTCCTGACCTGGTCTGTAAGCCCACTGAAATAGCCTAGTTAAAGTGTCCCCTCAAAATCCACTTCCTGAAGCCTGAAATCAGTTAAGACATTTAACTTATTCCTGTTAATAGAAATGTGTTAAACTAGCCTTCCATGAATTACCACATTTCTCAAGTAATCTTCATGGGGCAAAACTCTATGTAAGATTAGTTTGTTATCTACATAATTATAAAACATGGCTTTTATCATTCTCACAGCATATGTGGGCTGAAACTGCATGCAAAAAAATGAAAGAAAGTGCAATGAAAAACAAGTTACGCCTTAGAATTCTAACCTCTACCTGGGAGCACACCCTCCCACACTATTCAATTAGAAGTCCTATTAAGATCCAAACTTAAAATTTTAAAAGCAGGATTTGTAAAGTCAAGGTTGATTCTATACTGGTCTTGAAAAAATTACATTAAATTCACTAGCCTAGGCTAGTAAGTTTTCATGACAACATAGCAAGATTGTACTCTATCTTTACCTAATACTGTCATATAATACCAAAATGAGTCCAAATGAGCATAGAACATCCAGAAAATACATATTTCCATGGGCAAACTGGATAGTCCATACTTACATAAGTATTTTGTAATTGAAAATCAACACACCCAAAACTCTGAGGATAGAATGGAAACCAGTTGAAAACCTGCCCACTACTTTTGCAGGTATTTCAGCAAAGTGCTGCATTTTAGTTGCCATTTGATCTCTGCAAAAATAAACCATAATTACAGTCATACTAATATCTAAGGCTTAAAAGAGTTGTGAAGAACCATTTTAGGATTAACAGCTATCTCCTATCACCCTTTGTTACAAAGAAAAGTGCTTGTGATGTTAATGTTTGTGACTTCATTAAAAAATTTGCTGCCCTGCATTAGATTTGCAAAGAATCCAATTTGAGAACACTTTTTGATAGTATAGCCTAATAAAAATAGTCACTGTCCCTATTATAAACGATTGATGACTAAAAACAAGATAATACTTCTCAAAAGCTGTGAAGTGAATAATTTATGTATTCTCAGCCAATGAAAAAATGTTTCAGTAAGGACAGAAATATGCATAACCCCCTAGCCTATGCAACTTTCAACCACCTTACCAAAAAGATGATGGAAAGCTGCCACTGCAAAGATGCTGACCTGACAGGGGTAGTTACAATTCTTTCACCGATAAGAAAATTCGAGCGAAAAAATTTCACCAAGTATCAACTTTATTCAGTACATTAGAAATTATGGGAATAAAAAAAGCTATTACATTCTCACATCAACAATTTATAAGCCAAGAACACCTTTGTCTGTCTCTTTTAGGAGCCGATCATGAACATGAGCTTTTCAAATAACTATTTTAAACAACAGATGTATATTTTTCTTTGCGTAGGCCATGTCCCATTAATCTGGGTCAGTGGTTCTTATTTTTTGTCTTCAAGTGTTCTTGTCACGCGTATCTGCTAAATTGATGAAAACATTCTTCAAGCTCTCCTTCAGCATTTCAAGCCATGTCTTCCTAAGAATTCTTCGTGGTCTTCATCTCATCACTACTAGCTTTTGCATTCCCTGGCCAACACATCCCATATTTTATCATCTCAAGTGACTGAAAAATCTCAGTTGATAACTCTCTCAGCTTTTCCGTGTGGGAGGCTTTACCTGCCTCATGGCTTGCATGTTTCAGTCCACAGTCTGTCAGTTCTCTTTGCCCACAAGAATGCTCAGTTTCTCATTTTAGCAATGTGAAATGGCAGTTGTTAGCAGTATATCATTGGCCAGCACAGCGACTCCTAAATTATAGCTAGCCTAATCATAAATTTGATCATGTTTTGATATTTTACATCTTTTATTTACTTGGTATAGTTTCATGATAGATAATAACTACCAACTCCCTCCATTTACACCAAGTGTTCTTCAGTTCTTAACATCCACTGCCACAATCTCATAATGGTTCAACACTGAACCAAGGTTTTTAAATTGTTGCGCAAACCTCATATCACCAAGTTTTACTCGCTTCTTGTTGTCCCTCTCAGTGAAGCACTGCATCTTCCTTTCAGCTGATTCATAGGGCTTTTTCTTATAAGGAAGCCCTCTTCATTCTTCATCTCTTTCCAGTTCACATTTATCTTCACACCACAACATGTCATCATCAGCAAAATTTATGTCCCATTGAGCCCCTCTCCTAATCTGCACTATTAAGGTGTGCATAAAAATCAGAAATAGAAGTGGTCTTAAAATTAATCCTTAATCTAGACCCTCCCTCAATCAATGACTCACTGTAGCCGCAGACTCTTCTCACTACTGTTGCTGTACATTTGAACACGTCAATGGTAGTCTGAAGATGTGTCTCCAGCAGACTGCACAATTACAAACATGAACAAAACACTCCAAGAAATCAGCCCTAAACCTTTTCTAAATCCACAAACAGGAAATACAATTCCTTATGTTTCTACCTATAGTTCTGCAATAATCAGACTGCAAACACTACTGCATCCTTTTATTGACCTTCTGGGCACAAATGCAAATTGGTTGTCACTTACTTGATGTTTCAGCTCCACCCTAAGTCTTTTCTTAATTTTTTTCAGCCATTTCTTTGTGTCACTTATTAGCATAATGAGTTGGGAATTTCTATATTCTAGCAAACCTTTACACTTGGAAATAGGACCAACATGTTCTTCCTAAATTCATTTTTTCAAAATGTAGAATTTATTATCAACACTACTGCTGCTCCCTTGCCTAACCCGTTAAATGCCTCAATCAATACACCATCCTGCCCCATTGTCTTTCCCTGTTTCATCATTTTCAGCACTGCCTAAGTCTCCATCATAGTGACAGGTCTTGTGGGACTGTTGCTCGCACATTCTTCAACAGCTCCTTCACATTTCTCTTCACTGAGCAATTCCTTATAAAATTGCTGCCATCTACTCATGATTTGTCTTCTGCAGTTATCCTCTGTTTTCATCTTTAATACATTTCACAGCTCCCAAATCTCCATGCTTTGCACAACCTTTACATTCCTTTTCCCCTTCCTTTCTAAGAAGTCCTTCTTATACAGCATTAAATGCCTAACCTCTAGCTTTTGGATTTTCACAATTGCCCCCAGCCTGTATTTCTTATACTTTCTTTCTGCCATCACTTAAATTATTCCTTCTTTTTCACTGCTTCCAGAACTTTGTTGGGCCACCATGTCTCCTCGGCATGAAAGTTCTCTCTCTCTATTTGGCCACAGGCAGCTTGTGCATCTTCTGTAGCACATTAAGATTTTTTTCCCCCAAAATCTGGTTGGGTGTCATCAATATCTTTTTGGTTGTGGTACAACCTCCATATAATCTCATCCTTAAATCTCAGACAAATGTCCATATATGCAAATTTCCACCACTTTATCCTTTATTCCACAGCCTGTCCTATATCCCACTCCAGTCTTTTTGGCCAGCAACGAGCAATTTATGTTCCACCACAATCTGCTCTCCCAAAAGCATGTTGATGTTTTCCATTTTTTAGATCTCTTCCTTTCCTCAGGGAGAAACTGGATCTGCAGACTTTTGACACTGCTCTTGTATGTAAGTAAATTAAATATAGGAGAAAATCAGGTTAAGGGCTCTGGCAAATTAAAATATCCTCATTAACTTCATTTCCAATTCTGGTTTGTCCTCCATGACAACTGCTGTAGCCCTCCCTTTATGGTCCCACACCTGTTGATATCTGTTTGGTAATCACATGCTCAACTTGTGGAACTTCACTTATTACTTCATCTCGCTTTTTCTGGAATTTCTTTTCTTCAGTCAAACATGCAGCCTGTGATGCAGATCAGCATATAACATTAAATATTTGTTCTCTGATCAGTGCTACTGTAACTTTCATGTGCCAGTCACTTTTCTACTGGATGTTCACTACCTTATCATGTAAAAATTTTGTAACAATTATTCATACACCAACCCTCATTATAACTGAGTCATTATATATTATCTTCTAATCTTTCCCAACGTGCATGAATGTTGACTCTTGCATTCTGTTTCTTTTACAAAGGCAACATGCACTCTCCTTTTCAATGACTCTGCTACATCTCTTGATTTCCCAGCCACTGTTCCCACTTTCAGGGAAGCCAAACATAGTCCTCAGGTTTGCTCCTTTAGCTGCAGGTACCAGAAAGCAGTAACCTCTTCTCAATTTCCACAGCATCAAGCAACACAGGTAGATGTCATTTCACTAGCACTGCACTGATACACTCCTTAAAGAAAAAGTCCCATAGGTTGTGTGTGTCTGGCACAACTTTTAAAACTGGCTGACCAGATCTGATGTTCTTGGTTTAAATCGGAGTCCCTTCTCCTAGGTGACTACCTACCATAGCTAACGAGCTCTATCTGCGAACAGTAAAGGACAATAATTCATAGCCTCACAGTTAAACTCCCACCATTTGTCTTCTTGTAGCAGACATATCCTTAATTGAGTGGTGGGGGGAGAAGATGACAGGCAGGTGTTTCGCACCTTAGAACCCAATCATATGGATGCAACAGCAATATTTTACTAACAAGGAAGTCCAGTGATCAGTGATCAGATACCATCCTCCTGTTAAGTGGGAAAATCTTAGTTTTAGATCATAAATTCTCTACTGCAGCATAAGTCCTTTTATGTGTCTATATTTTTTGTTTGCAAATCTGCATCTCCTTTCCAATGTGTTTGTGGTAAGGTATGTTTTTTGCCATTTTAGGCAGAGTTTTAGAATCATAAACGTACTCCTCCTTGGTCTATATAACCTTTGATTTTTAATTACAATCAGCCTTAATACACTGATGGAAGGAATGTCTTGTGGTCTCCCCTTCCCATCCAGTCACATAACATTCCTGCGGCAAGCACACCAAATCTTTACATGGAAAAATATTAAAGCCTATTTTAGTTCTACAGTACATTGTATCTTGTCCTCTGGTGTGTGTGAGAGAGGGAGATGGAGGGGCACGGGAAATGTTAAGCTGTCTGGAGTAGCTGAGGAGTGCAAGTAGCAATCTCAGGGCAGACTGTGAAGAAGAAACAACAAGGAGTTGTGTGGCACTTTAAGACTAACAGATTTATTTTTTGCAATCTGTTAGTCTTAAAGTGCCACACAACTCCTTGTTGTTTTTTCACTGGACTAGACTAACACGGCTATCCCTTTTAAAATTGTGAAGAACACCACAACAAAACACAAACTGACTGTGAGTTCTATAATTAGATCTCACCTACCAAGCATGAACTGCTAAAACAGTATAATAGCCTGAAGAGGGAATCACAGACAATCCCCTTGGCTACTCTAATCTATCCTGCCACTGAGGTAAGCTTGCCTTTGTGACAGATGGTCCCTTACACCAAAAAACACAATATTCAGGCCCATCACTTACCCCAGGTCAACTGCACCTCAGATCCCCTGTCAAAGACAATGCTTGTAGTTAACCTTATAATAAATTAACTACAGATTTATTAACTAAGAAAAGGTAGTAAGAATTATTTAAAAGGTGAAAGCAGATAAATATATACACACAAATAAGTTACAGTCGTAGGCTCCCGAAGGTAACAAAAGCTGTTGTAATACGCAAGACCTATCAATCTTCTACTGTTAACCAAGGCCAAGCACTAGCGATCTTGTCCTTATGCTTAGTTATCCTAGCCACCAAGAGTCCAAGCAGCAAGTCCAGCTTATCAGGGATTTTATTCCCTTCCCCCAGAGTTCAATCTGATATTGAGGGGGGGTGCAAATGCAAAACTCCACTACAAGGCGATCTGGCGGTGAAACAGGAGAGCAATTAAAGTCTTTGTTTTTTTACAATGACTCACTTGGCCAGGACCCAACAACTTCTATAGGAAGCCAACATTTATGTTAATTAATGATCCTTTCTTATTTGACAATTTACACAATTACAGAAATTTATGATTCAAACAATCAATATAACTTTATAATTATGGGGGTACAGATGGGATTATTCCATGAAATCATATATTTCACAAAACCTAAACACAGTCCTATTAATTTAATACTTATTTTACCAATATTAACACAAGTCAGCCAAAATGGTTTCCAGTTATGCATTAGTCCATGTTCAGAGAGTCCTAAGGACCACGGTATGAACTGACACCTAGTCCGCCAGCATCACAGGGAGAGAGCTGGAAAAACAGACAGTTGTACTGGCTTCTTCAATTTCATCTCTTCCCCCATCTGTTCAGTTTTTCCCCCCCTCCATTGCTCTGCCCTTGCTTCTCTTCCTTCTAGTCACTCTCTCTCCGCTACACACACTTCCTTTCACTCCTGGATTTGCTGTCAAGGCACCTAGCCACCTTCCAGATTCTTTTCCAGGTACATGCCCATCAGGCTGGTGGTTATCCCCCCCCCACTGTAACAGGTCCCCGCAGTATAGCCCAGGTGTGGCTAAACTGCAGCTCAGGAGCTGCATGTGGCTCTTGAATAAAAAAGTGTGGTTCATGGAAGAACATTAGCAAATGAATTTAGTAGGTAAAAGCATATGGCTATATGCCTCAGTGCGGCTCTTGAAGGTTTAATAATCAACTTGTGTTGCTCGAGTTCCATAAATCTGGCCACCCCTGGTATACCCTGTTGGATTCTTGCTCCTACTTCTGCAGACTCTAAAGCTTGGCAGTGAAGAACTTGGGGCACAAAATCACATGGAAACAAGTAAAGCTGACCCATGTAACCAATCAGTTTTTCAGGGAACAACATATTCCATCACCAGGTGGCAGTCAATAATTTTAAACTGCTGCCCCATACACATACAGGAATCACAGAATCATAGAAACAAAGGGTTGGAAGGGACCTCATGAGGTCATCTAGTCCAACCCCCTGCCAGAGGCAGGACCACTCCCACTAAACCAATCCCAGTCATGGCTTTGTCCAGCCGGGCCTTAAACACCCCCAAAGATGGAGACTCCACCACCTCCCTAGGCAGCTCATTCCAAGGCTTCACCACTCTCCTAGTAA
Organism: Podocnemis expansa; assembly: GCA_007922195.1. NCBI lineage: Eukaryota > Metazoa > Chordata > Testudines > Podocnemididae > Podocnemis > Podocnemis expansa. The sequence continues at coordinate 33,996,962 of ML681992.1, forward strand.
AAAAGTTTTTTCTGATATCCAGCCTCGACCTCCCTAACTGCAACTTGAGACCATTGCTCCTTGTTCTGTCCTCTGTTACTACCAAGAACAGTCGAGCTCCATCTTCCTTAGAGCATCCCTTCAAGTAGTTGAAGGTTGCTATCAAATCCCCCCTCAATCTTCTCTTCTGCAGACTAAATAAGCCTAATGCTTTCAGTCTTTCCTCATAGGGCTTGTGCTCCAGCCCTTTGATCATTTTGGTTGCCCTCCTCTGAACTCTTCCTAGCATGTCCCTGTCCTTTTTGTAGTGGGGAGCCCAAAACTGGACACAGTATTCTAGATGTGGCCTCACCAGTGCAGAATAGAGGGGAAGAAAGAGTTCTAAAAGATTAAGTAAATGCCACTTTTACCATGAAATTTCTAGAGAAATTACCATTACTGGCACCACAATGAGTTACAAAGGACTGACTTTGGTAAACATTTGTTGAATCATCCATGAAAACATCATTTCTCCTGTTTAATTCTAAAATAATGTGATCTTAAAATTACACGTCACAGATGTTAATCCATAAACCAGCTTCAAATCTCCTATTTAAAAATGTTTAGTAAGCATAATTTAGCAAACTCTCTCTGAAGTGACAGATGCTTGCACCAGAGAAGACATGAGTACCTAAATGGATTTTTTTTAGAGTAATTCTCCTTGTTTCCCAATTATAACACCAGGAGACTTTGAACACATAATTGTTAGTTGCTTTCTAGTGCCACTATTTTAAAGAACGGTATTTTGAATTACATTAGCAATAAATAATGCCAAGTAAGATTTCACAATTCAGCATTTGGCATTAAGGAAATTCCTCATTTTTAAGCTATAGTATAACTATAATAATTTCTGAACTTCTATCACTGTAACTTTCAGGCTCCGACCAATTATTCTTTAATTTTCTGAAGTACATGACCCAACTATATAAAGCTTTAGAGATTAAAATGGTAGGGAGAAAAGCAAGGCAATTCTGAAATAATCCCTGATTCAGGATGCTTAACTCACCTTCTGCACCCAATATTTTAATACACTGGAGAACTACAGCATGCACAACTATCTTTGCAGTACTACTGTAAATTTTAAGCAAACTAAGGCTTTGTCTAGTCCAGTGGTTTTCAACCTGTGCGCCATACGAACTGTCCAAGTGTGCCATGAAATTTTGTGCAAAAGGTAACAAAAAAGTCAGTATAACAAACTGACCCTGCCAGCAAGTTCGAAAATTTGAGGATCTTCAGGGGCAATTACTGCACAAGCGGGATACACTTTAATCTTTATCAAAATGGGTGTTGGTATCAAGTGGGTGATGGGGAGTGTATGTGTGTGTGGTGTTTATCATGGCGTTTTTAATGAGGTGTTGTGAGGTGCTTAACTTTGTGGAGTAGGACAGGTTGGGGGACAATGAGAATTCTCAATTAACCTAATTTAGTTATGAACCTACTCACAGTAACTTAGAAAATGTTCCAATAACACATAGGCAGAAGAGGGGTGCAATACAAACTCAGTGTACAGCAGTGGCAGAGGGGAGAGGACGCAAATGGGGGGGAGCAGAACTACCAAGGTTAGAGGGGTTCAAAGAAGAGGAGGGCAAGCAGGCTGGGGACGCAGCTGGAGGCTCAGGGCAACAGGGGGAGCAGGAGGGACTGGGCAGCTGGGAACAAAAGAGCGGGAGCGGGGACCTGGCAGCAGCGGCGGGAAGAGACTCAAGGAAGAAGAGATGCAAGTGGGGGGAGTAGGGATAGACACACACGTGGGAGTTAGGGCAGGGGGACAGAGGCACAAGAGGAGCTGGGACACACGTGGGGGTTTGGGGCAACAGGGGAAGCAGGCGGGTGCCGCAGAGAGCCAGCGGAAGCAGCGGAGCTGCGGAGAAGCCGGCGGGAGCTGGGGAAACCGCAGGAAGCGGCAGGAGCTGGGGGAGCCGGTGGAAGTGGCCGCAGGAAACCAGGGGGAGCCGGGGCAGCCACTGGAAACCGGCAGGAGCCGGGGGCAGCTGCGGGAAACTGGCAGGAGCCAGGGGAAAAAAAAAGGGCGACAGGGAAAGGGGCTAAAGGAAAAGGGGAGCCGTGGAAGCCGCAGGGAAAGGGGCCAGGAGCAGAGGGGAAGTCGGGGCACACGGGGGAATTCAAGAAAGAGAGAGGGAACAAGGAAAGGTTTAAGGGAAAAAAGTTTATTCAAACTGGGGCAGTCACAGAGGGGAAGGAAAAAGCAACTTAGCAAACAACTCTAAAGGTTACAAACTAAAGGAAACAATCTTGCAATCTAACTTAATACTTCTAAGGCTACCAATTAAACCAAAAACAATGCTGCAATTCGCAATGGTACTTTTAAGACAAGTTCAAGAAGAGATACAACTAGTGATACAGAGCAGTGGCAGATACTTAAAGGCATGGGAGCTCCTTTAAACAGTAAAGAGTGAAGCAGTAAGAAAAAAAGAAGGAAAGGAGAAGGTAAAAGACACAGACAAGCCTGTAGAGCTGGGGGAGAGCAGTATCAAAAAAGCAGCAAAAGATGGGAGAACTTTATTTCAAAGAGCTGCAAGGGCAGGCTCTTACCGATCCCAGCAGCAGCAGCAGCAGCATTACAGGCAGGAGAGAGAGAGGGGCTCGTTACTCGGCTGGCAGTTTCAATCGTGGTACGCTCGGGGAAGAACTCGTGAGCAGAGGAGGTCAGCGTCTGGGTGATCAGGCCAGGCAGGATGTCAGGAACCGTCTTGCCTGATCACCCCAAACTCTGAGCTTTTAAGCTGTTTTTCCCTCCAGTTCCCTGATTACAGGGAATATGGGGAACAAAGGTGCTGTGAGTCATGTCTTCAGTATTACAAAGGACCTTGCAGTTAGGCAGTGCCCACCTATGCCAAGCCCAAAGGAGACAATGGGGTGACAATGGCCATCTAGTTAAGTTGAAGGGGCCATCTGCTCCCCTTAACATTCTTTACACACATAAGTGATGGCCCGGGAGGGGCAGCCATCAAATCAATTCAATGAGCAACGGACACAAACATTGTTTCATTTTAAAAATATTCTATGCTACCAAAATTATAACTCATATACCTCATGAAAATTAAGGATCAAATTAAAAGTGAGGCATCGGGCTTTCAATTCTAAAATGTGGACATTCTAAACGGAGGTGGCTAAAGGGCAAAATTGAGATGATTTTTTTTTTTTTGGTGGATTTGAAACATTAATGCACTTGATCCTTCTTTAGCTTTTGTATGCACTATGTTGCAATCCTCTCTAGAAAGACCATAACCATCGTAAATGGAAGTAAATGTGACATGTATGAGCAATCAATTCAGCTGAAAAAAGTGGGTGTGAGATGCAATTGTTGGTCTCACTGAACTGTACCGTGTTACTGAAAAGGTTGGGAACCACTGGTCTACATGGTTTTGTCAACTTTCATCAACAAAACAGTGGAGGTGTACACACTGAAATGCTCCTCCCACCAACGTGACTCCCCTGCTATGTGGACATAATAAAACCACCTCACTGAATGGCATAGAGTTTTCTCAGGCACAGAGAGTGATGCAGGATGAGCTTTCCTGGGAGAAAATTCCACATCACCACAAAGGGGGATTTTCTCCTACAAAACTTTACAGGACAAATAAATTGGTTAGTCTTTAAAATTGACACCAGACTCCTTGTTTGTTTTGCTGAACTAGACTAATACAGCTACTCCTTTGGAACTTGTCTACACGTAGAAATATTTGTTTGACACAATTACAGTCAAGAAGAAACTGCAACAGGGTCGTCCAAGGCAGCAAACAAACACTGACTCGTTGAATGTATCACAAAAGACACAGAGCCTCTCTGATTCAAATAGCCTCCTGCTGAGTCCCTCTAATAACCCCTCAATCTGGCTGCTCAAAATCACCAGGTAGCAGGGCCAGCCAGACCATATTGGTGAACTAGTTGGTTACATAAAGTGCCAGGCTATCAGGAGGGCCAAATTAGACAGAACTGAATTTTTGCTTGCTTTCTTTCACATTGTGGAGCAAGTTGCCACTTTGGTCACTCAGCTTTCCCTCACTAATTACTCAGCTTAATAAGCCACTTACCAACAAAGCCTTCCTGATCTGCAAACCAACCCTGGGGCTGCTGCTGTTCAGGGACAGTAGTTTTGAGATACTAAAAAGAAGGGCAGGTCACACTCCTTGCCTTGTTAGAAAAAACAAACCTACCTCCCTCCCCACACCTCCTGTCCCAGCCCCTAGGTAGTGATAGCACAAGTTACCAACACATCAGGCCAAGTGAATAACGGTAGGTAACTCACCAGTAACCGTTCTTCTTCGAGATGGGCTGCTCGGATCCATTCAGTAATAGGTGACTGATAGCCATGCTGATGGATGGCGGGTGGAGTTGGTACTTCCGCCTTCAGCACAGCAACAAGCCTTGTAAGGTAGAGGCCCCACAGCAAGACGCTCGCTGAAGTCAAGAGGTGGGTGGGCCTTGGCGGACCCAGAAGAAGCAAGAGCTAAGGGTCAACCTGAACAGGGCAAGATCGAACCACTGAGGCAGAATGCCTATGCAGGTCGGACAAAGTCACCTGAGCTGGAGGGAAAGAGACAGCCTAAGAAAACAGGTTGTGCAGGTGCCCTGCCTAGGAGGAATGTGGAATGTAACCAACAGACTGCAATGTCTGGCCTAGGCCATGTCACGTGGACTCAAAGGAGAACACTAAAAGCTAGCAAATGAGACTAGCCATATGCGCGGGTCTCGTGCGAGAACAAAGAAAGGGTAGGCATAGGGCACCCAAAGGCTTTACAAGAGCCACATAGTTCTGGACTGATCTGGCGACTACTGAGTACACAGGGAGAAGTAAGGGGATGACAGTGCCTTATCCAGGATGCGGCCAAGCAATCCATCTGGTTAAAACAGAGAAATAAGGATACAAGGTCGTGAGATAGCTCAAGGGCGACTGAGAAGACCATGAGACACTATCCATGGCATATAGAGTAAAGCCAAGCAGGATGTGGCCTACGGCATGCTAGTTAATGACCTGGAAGCACAGAAGCACGCGTTTCAGCCAAGCCGGCACCACGACCGGGCTCTCACAGGAGATAGGTTCCAGAAAGGTATTGACCGCAAGGTGGCCTGAGGCAATGCTGACGAGACGGGCCTCCCAGGGCCCACAGGGCGTTAGAATGTAGGGGAGGGCCCCATTGGTGTAAGCTTGCAGGGTCTGCCTCTCAAACCTCTCACTGAAGTGTGAGGGGGAAGGAGGGGGATGGAAGAGAACTCTCACTACCCCTCAGTGACTAAAGGATCAAAGGGAAGCCGTGAAAGGCTGCAGACTCAGTACCTATGGTATGTGTCAGAAGGGTAACGCTACCACCTTGCCATGCCAGTACTGCCAAGGAGGAAAACTCTTCATTACATGGATATTGAAGAACTCCACTGCCAAGGAAGTGTCCTTCTTAAGCTAGAGAATAGGACCGTCACAGGGTGGCAGCTGCCACATCTGAAGGACACCCCGGGATCAGAGAACCCAACAAAGTTTTGTCCCCGGAGGGAACCAGAGGGCGAATAAAAGGGCTGCAACCCCAAACTGTTATATGATGTATAGAAAATGGGTTCTCACCATATCCAAAACCAGGGGGATGGAGCTTGGACTCTGCCACCAGGAGCGTGCGAGGTTCCACGCCCTTGGGTGTGGTGGGATTGCTAAATGTGCCGTGGAGGCGAACGCCAGTCCAAAAAAGAGTATCGGGGGGGAGGTTCAGGGGCTCCACCTCCATACCTAAGTGGGCTGTGGCCCGGTGCAGCAGGTCAAAGTGCACCAAGAAGTTGCCCATAAAGGACTCTGGTTCCAGGGACAGCACGGCACCAAGGGCCCACAGCGGAGGGGAGGGAGTTCCCTCAGGGGACCATTCTTGCAGCCGAAACCGGAAGGGTAATGGTGCCGATGTGCAGCGCCAGGGCCGTTTGGAGCCCCTAGAAGGTCCCTCTTCCGGGCTGGAGGCAGGGGAAAGGAATTGGGATTCCTGGCCCGGTGCCATCGATGGAGTGGTGTCAGACCCCGCTGGGGTGGAAGACGGTGGGCTGGACGGCGAGGGTGAGTGTCCCAGATGAGCCCAGGCCTTCAAAATGAAGGCCAATTTGCCCCTTCTGATTGGAGGTGGGGCAGGAGAGTCGGGAGGAGCAGCAGGGCTCCTCATGCTGCCTCCACCGCTTCCGGGGTGGACGGGACGAGAAGTGACTCAGCGTGAGTCACGGGCAAGTCCTCGCTAGGGGAGGGAGGACTGCTCGGGCGGGAAGATACCTGTTCTTTCGATACCGGGCTCTGAGCTGTCGAGGGTGGAGTCAGCTGGTGCTGGGGTGAGGTTGGCACCAGCGAGGCCGAGCTGTATCATGTCGTCGGCACCAGAGACTATATGGTGCGGTGCCGTGGCAAGCCTGGTGCCGAGCTGACTGAGGGCGATGTCGATCAGTGTTGAGTAGGCGCTGCGATGCCGGAGTCAGCACTGAGCTGGTGCAGCGGCAGCAGCCACCAATGGCACGGTGCTGTGTAGGTCCCGGCGCCGAGCTGGATCTCAGTGCCGGGCTCAAACCCAAAGCCTCGGGTGAAGGGTGCTGAGGCTCCTCCAAGGCTAGGGCGCAGCGCTGCTGTTCCCTCTCCTTAATTGTTTGATGTTTAAAGGGGACACAGATGGAACACGCCAAGACCATGTGGTCTTTGCCCAGGCACCTGAGGCGCTTTCCATGGGGGTCGTCCTGGGGAAAGGACTTGCCACACTCGGCACAGGGTTTAAACCCCGGCATCATCAATGCGATGTTCTGGTCCAGTGTTGGGGACTCTCGCGGTGGAGTTAATCCACAAAGAGATGTGCCCCTCCAGACAGTGAATCGAAGGCAAAGAGACAGGTTGCTTGTGATTCGCAAGGAGCAGACGTTCCAGATCCGACGCGCAAGGTGGAAGAAATGAAACTGAGGATGAGGTGGGGAGGTGGCCGTATATGTAGCCACGGGTGGCGCGAGGGGCGGTGGCCGCCTCCCCTCTTCTGACAGGCTAGGACAAGTTTTTTCTGGCCAATCCAGCACTCCAGCATGGAGACACCTATTACTGAATGCATCCGATCAGCACTCGAAGACAAAGTTCCTTTCAGCTTCCAATGGGCCAGTTACAAAGCTGTGGGGGATGGTGTGCAGTAAGGTAGTGATCCTGCCTGGCCAGGAGAAGTGCTGGGCAGGCAGGAGCCAGTGGCCACATGGGAGTTCGAAGCCTAGGCAGGGCCAAAAGTCCTAAGTGAATGGGGAAAGCAGGAGTGACATCTGGGCCTGGCCTAACTTGACCACCCATCCAACCTGGTCCCAGGAGAGGGTAGGCACAATGGGGGGCAAACATTACCACCACTGCCACCTTCTGATTGGGGAAACCTTGTGGAGGGAATGCTGTCAGACAACTGACTCCTGCCCTGGCTCTGGCAGTAGCTGAGACAGCAGGCATTAGTCTCCTGTCATTGCTGAGGAAACTATGCAAGGGGAGAATGCTCATACCCTTTTGCCTTGGCAAAGCCAAAGTCAGCAAGTCCTGGCTCCAGTCACGCCTGATTGGGGAAGCAATGGTGTGGGGGGAGGGTAGGATTCCTCCTCCCCTGCTCTAGCCCATTAGACCCCACTCCTTCCCCAGCCCAGGAACAGAACCCAGGAGTCCTGACCCACAGCCTGGGTTTACAGAGACTGCTTTTCTGTTGCCTTTGGCCTTGTATAGGCATTTACAGACCCCTGCCAGGGTGTGGGGCAGGGGAGGATCCCAAAACACACACTTTCCTGAGGTAAATGATGGTCCTAGATAGTGATTCCACTAGCATTGGGGTTGAGACAACACGACCAAGCCTACAGAGGCATCTCTGGGGTTGGTGGGTAGTTCACACTCTGAACTCAACTTGGATCTGAAGGCAACTTTGACCCGGGAATGTGATGCAAATTCCACTAGACGTGACTGGAACCTGGGATGTACTTAATTCATTTCAATCTATTCTGGTCCCTCATCACTTCTGTCCTCCCACACCCCATTCCACCTTCCTCCCAGCTATGTCACATACCTCCCACTTGGGATCCCTCCACTCCTCCACAGCCCCCACGCACCACCAGAGTTCCCAAACATCAGAAGCTCTTTCAAGTAAGACTTGGTTCTTGGGGTTAAGAGAGGAGAAAGAGGAGAGAGAGACCAAAGAGTAGACAAAGTGCAGAGTATGGGGACTAGGTTGAATCAGGACACCTGGGTTCTATTTGCTGCTCTGGGTGGCGAGAGGGTCTAGTGGTTAAAATAGGGGATGAGGCATCAGGACTCCTGGGCTTTATTCCCTTCTCTACCATGGATGCAGGGTAAAAAACTTATGAGGGAATTCAAGTACCTTCTGTGATATGTGCCTCAGTTTCTCTGCCCATTAAATGGAGATGGTAGCTACATGGCATACCACTGGGAAAGAGGCTTCCCAGACCCCTGTTGGCTCTGTGCTAGGTTCAACTTGGGAAGAGTTGTGTCTGCTGTCTGGACTGGTTGCTGGCTCCATCACTGGGCTGGGAGGAAGTCAGGACAGGCTACTGGCTCTGGACATGGGCAGACACACTGGGCTCTGTACGAGGGATGCCCAGCCCTGCTGCTGCTGACTCCATCCGCTCAGCATTGGGGCAGGGAGGGGGAAAACTACCTGTCCCCTCTGGGCCATGCTCGTTAGCTTCTTTCTTAAGTCAGAAGGAGTGGTAGTGGGCCTGGATGGCCTCATGCAGTTGTGTGCTGTGCCCAGCACAGAGGGAGTGTGTGTGTGGCAGGCCTGCGCCCAGTGTCCGGCATGGGCTTGGAGTCAGTCACAAGCCTGAGGGTGGGTGGGTTTCAGGGCCTGTGCCCTGAATCTTTTTCCTGTGTGTAGCAACATCCCTGTTGTGGAGCACAGCTCTGCATGTAAATAGCTAATATGTGTCACAGCATAGCTTCATAAGAGTGCTGCTTGGGTCTGCTGTGGGTGGGTGGGATCTGGCAGTTGTCAGTCAGTCACTCTCAGCAGACCAGTGTTGGCCAGTCATGCGGCTCTCGGGGGAGGCAAAGTCACAGTTCATCTAGGGTGCCTGATTTATTGAGCCTGGAAGCAACTTGATTCTTTTCTGACCTTTGGGGTACAGCAACCACCTATACCTAAGTCAAGCTTGTCTGCCTTGCAAGAGACTAAAATGCCCTACATGAGAGGTCTCAAACTAAAATCACCACGAGGACCACATGAGGACTAGTAGAGGGCCTTATGAGGATTAGTATGGTAGCCCGAGGGCCACACCACTGAAACCTTTCCACACAATGATATTGCAAATATTGGAAATTGTTGTGTCAGTGAGGGCCACAGGAAATAGCTTAAGTGACCAAATGCGGCCCATTGGCCGTGTGTTTGAGACCCCTGCCCTACAGGAACACTCCATGTAAGTGTGACAGTGCTTCTGGAACTCACCTTAGTTCCTGGGCTAGTGAAATCTAATTGAAGAACTTACAACCAGCTTGGGGTGTCTCCCTGCTTTCTCACAGTCTGCCCTGAGGCTGGCACTCATAGGCAAGAACCACTCCAGACAGCATGACACATGTGGCTCATAGGATTCTTCGACAAGTCCTCTACGTTACTTACTGTAAGTCAGTATTAAATGCCTTACTATTCACAGATTGAGTAGCCACCGAAGAAGCAGCAGACAGGATATTCCAAATCATATTTAATGCTGAGTGTTCTAGACTGCACCATTTAAATGGTTATTAACTGTTATAGAAGCAGAGAGCCCTACAACACTTAAAGACTAACAAATTTATTTATCGCATGAGTTTTCCTGGGAGAAAAATCCCACTTTGTCGGATGCTTTGAAGATGGGGGAACTTAAAAGAAAGGGAGGAAAATAATTGCTGCATTTATTTTCCTCCCATTCTGGAAGTTTCCCCATCTTCAAATCGTCTGACAAAGTGGGATTTCTCTCCCACTAAAGCTCATGCAATAAATAAATTTGTTAGTCTTTTAAGTGTCGCAGAACTTTTTGCTTCTTTTCTGACCTAGACAAACATGGCTGCCTCTTTGGAACTTAATTAAATGCTATGAATCCAAAGAAAACCCGGACAAAATGCAGGTAAATCTGCTGTGCTTATTCCTATCACTTCTGATTAAAATTTCACATAATTTAGAGTCAATTAAAAGCCATGCTAGCTTTTACAGGTGGCATAATTGCCTTGGTCCTCGAACTCCCCTTCACTTAGAGAAACTGCCCAAATGCCCACTTGGGACAGGGTGCAAGGGAACAGCAGCTTATTATTGCATCCCCAATTAGTTACCCTGCAGCACATCTGAGTATGGGAACTGCACCCTGTTGATAGACCCGGATGGGCTGGAGGGAAAGAAAGGCTAACTAACCCATTATCCCAGATTACAAAACAAAAGGCACAGCAACAAAGTAAGAACAAACAAAGAGAATGAATGGGAAAGACAGAAGTTGGGTTTGTAGAGTCAGAGAGGAGAAAGCCCTCCTCTCCATGGCACTATTGATATTACGCAGTGTAGTCTGTAAAGGAAGAGGGAAAGAACATGGTAAATAAAGTGCACAAAATGTTACCTAAAGGTTGTCTCCAGGCTATTTGTGGAGTAGAAAGTAGGCAGGAGGGAACTCAGCCCTGCCACACACACAGCTACTAGAAAATCTACTCCAGTTTATTTCTAATCTTAAAACTAGTCCACCACAATCTTAGGTATCAAGGTTAGGTGCCCCAGCTCTTTTCCCTCTGTCATTTAAATACATTTAGTCATTTCCAACTGAAAAGTTCAGGTACTTTCTGCTGCCTACAAACCACTAGGTCAGGGGTACTCAAACTTTTTGCGAGCCAGTCCACATTCAGCCTTCCACCATTGACCAGGGTCCACAAACAACTAGGGTGGGAGGGGTGAGTGGGAGCGGTGGGGTGATGTCAGGAGTGGGGGGTGGCAATGCCGGGAGCGTGGAGGGGCGAGTGGGAGCGGCAGCAGCGATGCCGGAAGCGGGAGGGGCGGCGATGCCGGAAGCGGGGCAGCGGCTGCACAGCAGGCTCCGTGGGGGGGAGGAGGAGCGCAGCGGGCAACAGAAGTTGCTCAGCTGCCCTTAGAAAAGGGGTACTCAAAACGGCCTTCATGCAAATAGGCCACTGTCGCGGTCCACCAGAAACCTCTTTGCGGTCCGGATTGTGGACCGCGGGCCGCCATTTGAGTACCCCTGCACTAGGTGATATAAATGAACTAAACTAATACACAGGAGATCAGATGTAAGCAAATCAAAGAGGTCAAAAAAAAAAACAAGCTAATAAAAATATGGTGCCACTTAAATCATGAGGGGCAAAATTCTACTTGAGACAAACTTGCAGCTTCAGCAATGTCATCGGCAGGGTCAAAAAGAAAATATTGAATCATCATATGTACTAGCTACAAATATGCTAATAAGATGAGTTCTTTCTTACACTCCCAATGCACTGAAAATGACAGAACACACAAGAGGAGCTGCAAACCTAGAGATCCCACCATTCAGAAAGCTTGGGTTGTAATTCCAGTTTTCAGGATTAAGCTTAGATGCAAGACCTTCCATATCAGATATACCTACAAAAACTATAAGAACACTCCAACTAAAGACAGCCTACATTTATGATAGATGGGAGGACTAAAGAATGAAGGCACCAGATATCACTGTTTATCTTAAATAAGGAAGCATAATAAAACTTTGGAAAGATTTCTTGTTTAGGACAACCATTATTATGCATTTCACGCAGCTTCATAAGAAGAAAGGACCCATTTAGATGTTAAAAACAAAGAAAATAAATTAAGCTCCTCCCTCTTCCGCACACATTCCCATTTAGCTGGGCATGGTAGGAGGCACTATGTAGTTAACAAGAGGAGCTAGTCATCTACAGAAACTTGTAAAGCAACCAACACTGCATTACATGAACAAGTCCTTAAGTAATGCACTGGAACGGGAGACAGAAAAAAACATCAGACACTGCATTTGAAAGACAACGGAAGAGACACTGAAACACCTTTATCTACCAAAGTACAAAAGGACTAGTGTCATTACAAGCATCTTTTTAATTCCCCATACAATCTGGTTTCAAAACCTTTTCAGGATTTTGACCAGGTTAGAGTAAGACATGAACTCTCTTCTTTAAAATAATAATGGCAAGGTGATGGACTGCCCCAATAAGCAGAAGATCTACAACTGCTCACAAAAAAAAATTATATATATAAAAACACTGAACCATATCTCTGGATAGATCACCACTTACTAAGTGTTTTCAAGTATGGAAGCATTCCCTGACTGACAATATTTTTTGAAATGACATCCAATTGTGGAAAACTGGATGTCACGATCTTTTCTGAAAATTAAACTTGCTTGAACTGAAGCTACGGGAGTTGCATATGAGTCTGATTTTTCTTTTTTTTTTTATACACTCATTTGCATTTTTTACTTTTCAGAATATACGGAGTTTATTGTCAAGGCTGAAAGGGTTTGTGAGTTTTGTTGACAGGTCTTGCTTCCATTTGCTTTAAATAAAGTTGTTTCGCCATTATGTGGCAAGTTCATAAAGCATTTGGATTTGCTTGTATCCATCCTCATGTCATCTTACTTTGCTTTTATAGAAATCAGTGGTTTGTATGCAGTACAGCGTTGCATTCCTCAACTCGAAATGACCAGGAACAGTCTTATTTCCAAATGAGATGGAAAAAAGCTGAGACAGCAAAGATAATTAATGGTATAAAGTGTTACAGTGTTAAACTTTAGTTAAAGTATTTTTATGTTCAGTTTGCTACAAGGTTAACACTGCAATGTGTCTTTGGGGAAGCAAAAGCCTGCTCACTTTAAAAACACTGGGCTGTGTTAAAGCAGCTTTGCTCTACTGTGCATGAATATATGGGCTGCACCCCTGCCAAAGAAGGGAGCAAGAAAAGGCCTAACAATGTAGAAACACAATCCTGCTGGGAAAAGTTAACCAAGCCCAACCACATGGTGGGTATTTTCTGACCTTTCATCTGAGGAAGAGCTCCTGTAGGAGCCAATGGCTTCAGACTAACAGGACAAAAAAAGAAATGAAGAGGTTTCTAGAAACAACCAATAAAGGATGCTTGAGCTGATAGAAGAAAACATCCGAATGCAATAATTGGTCAAAGTCTGACTCAAGGCGGAACAGCAAGAGGAGGCCTTTGGGTCCAGGCCATACTAGAACTAACCACACTTAGTCAAAGTTGTGAAAAATGTTTCTCTCACATATGCACTGACTATCGCATGTTTCCTTGTCTCTGTGCACAGAAGAAAGTACTAGAGAAGTGTGACTCAAGTCTTGTACATACGAAGACTAAACTTGGCTCCTTCGCATCTTTCCTATGAAAAACCAATAGTGAAACAAGCAGTTACCCAGTGTCTTTTGCATTCAGTTCTCACCAAGCTACAAGAAGGCTTATCTCTATCTGTCATTTTCCGTGTTTTTGTAAATGTAAGCCTGCATACATTCAAGTCACAATATTCCAATGTATAATGTTTATTGAATCTGCTGGAAGAAGAGAAATTCCAGTGTATGGCTGTCCTTGAAATACAAACCAAATTAATTAGTTGAGACAATCACCTGAAACAAATCAAGGTTCAACACTTCATGATCCCACACCTTAAAATGCACAATCCATAGCATAGGACAAGTCAGACAATGTATCATATTTATGAACAGATGACCCTATCACTCAAGGGTAAGCAAAGAAGACGACAAAACTACTTCGGGCTCTATCCTTGTTCTCAACTATATAGTGCTGTGTTGCTTTTTAAAAAAACTACAACGCCTGCATTTTTGCAAGCATAACACAGCTGATTTCACAAAAACAAAACCATAAAAAGAAAGTGTCTAGATCAAGGGATATTCAAAGTTTTTAAGAGTATGAATATTGCTAAATATTCTTCCACACACTTTAAACAAATAACTTCCATTATGTTAAAGCCAACAATTAGATTAATATTATGTATTTGATAGTCACTGCATATAGGTTAACTGACCTATATTTGATGTACATAAGGATTACACTCCTGACATATTAAATAAAATCCATAAATAAAAGATAGTAAGTATGACTTTTTTTTTTAAATTAGCTGAGACATATACAAGAAATTTTAATCTCTATTAAAGTCCTGCCACCCTCTCCATGGCAGTGCAGACACACTTTAGTCCTTGTTTTCATTTGTTGCCACAAAATAGGGAGTCAGAGTATGTACAAGAGAAAGTGAGCTTATGAGAATACAGGGAAAGAGTGAAATAGCTACTGACACTGCACTATTAATGGGACTAACATATTTGAGCTGTCTTGTTTCAGGATGTTCTAACCTTCAAAATCAGATCACATAACAGATATCCAGTGGCGAAGGAAAGTCCTAACAAAGTCACGTACCTCTCCTACTCCTCTTCAGCAAAGCAATCTCATTGTAAAGCAATTCCATTAAACATTTCAAATCCACCTTTATACCCTACTAGTACTACTCTAACCTGGAGACCCAAGGCCAGCATCAATTCCTGGTCTCCACCTAGAACACCCCATAAGATACAAGTAATTTACTCTACAAGTCTCAGTTTGCGAAGAAAATTAGCATATCAAATCTCTACCAAAAATCACTTCTGAAAGACTGCAATGGCAGAGGCTTAAAGGAAAAGCAACCAGAGAGATAATGTCTCATAGCTCTTTAACTTATCAATATATTAGGGATATGTTGTTTTGTTAAAATAATTTTCCTATTGCTAAATTATCTCTATTCATATTAAAACTGATGTCCATGCTACGTGCTTAACTGGTTAGAATTTGCTGTGTTTTACCCTACAGTTGAGATAAAATCACTTGTAAAGCTATGAGTTGGTCATGGAGGTCACAGACTATGATTTTAGGTGATCTCTGCAATTTAAGTTCTGCTCAGCAAGACTCTGGCTATCAGTACCAGATCTGTCCTGCAAAGCTCTAGTGATTTATTGCCCATGTCCTGCCTGTGACTTTTAATAAAAATCCCTATGACAAAATCTTAGTCTTATATCTCAGCTGCCTTTTTAGCACCAAAAATTTCAACCACATTAACATCCAACATTACACATATGACCACCTAAAAAAAAATGAAAATGGTATGTTGAGCACGTATGAGCTAATTTTTATGTTACTGATATTGCACCTTATCCAAATTAGCATTACACTGTTACAAAGCGTGTTGCAGTTTTCATTCTATTCTTTCCATGAACGTCGTCATTACCAGGCTTTGAAAGCAACAAATATATTAGTAATGCATCCATTACCTTCAGCAAAGGTTAGCAAGATCTTGGGCACTAGGACTGGGTCATTCTTCCCTGTATTTCTTCCCAACCTCTTTAATCATACCGCACACTTGCCATTATGCAGAGTTGACTGAAGAAAGTTAATTCTGTGCAATATATAGGAATGTGCATTGAGTGCTACACAAAGCACACGACTCAAAGAGAATCTACAACTCGTAAACCAAACAATCATCAATCACTTCTGCTGGCAGAACTCATATAATCTGTTAGATTAACCAGCATGACATTTAACAATTTTCAAGCTTTAGCTTGAAACTTATTCTCTTCTGTTTTATATAGGTTTTTTTGATGCTAAGATATGAGTGATTAACTGTTATATAGTACACAAACAAAAACTGTTTAAAGGATATTAATAATAAGGATATAAATATTGGTTAGAAAAGTAACAGTTTCAACTATGAAAATTAAATAAATTAACCATTTAACCAATGTAACTTTGTTTCTAGCCCCACACCTTGGCCCCCACTCCTAAGCTCCTCAGACTGCACCTGCAATCTGGTCATGAGGGACTCTCGGCTTCAGACCAATGGTCCCTGGTGTTCCACAGCAGGGCACACCATAGCACCAGCAGCAGGAGGTAGCTACAGAACAGCCTTTACCACTGGCTGACGCTTTTACCACGGAGACTCAGAGCCTACGCAGCAGATTAACCACCACACCACCAGTTAACCAGTAAAGATACCACTAACACTTACCAGGTAACTAACTGCCTAGTATTTTACATCCCTAATTAACAGTGAAAGTCAATCATTCAAGTTAGAAAATACCTCTGAAGCCCTAATTCTTTTTCCATCCCCCTGTGTGTATGCATTATGATATGAAGACTTAATCACTTGCTCATTAGGGTGACCACATTTCCCTTTAGTAAAAACTGGACACCTGGGAAGGGGCACTGCAGAGGGCTGCTGAACCACCTGATGGATATCACAGGGTTTTGGGGCAAAACTGGGCATCTGTCCCATTTGCTTTTGTCTAAATGTTCATCATGCTCCCCAGAACAAGAGCAAATGGGACAAATGCCCAGTTTTGCCCCATAAAAGTTGTGATGTGAGCAACAGAGCTTGAAAAGAGAACTGTCGCACTCAAAATGGGATGTATGGTCACTCCCATGATCAAATACTATTTGTCCCATCGATCCCTACCACATTACATGCACCTGATGGATGGTGCTCACTTAATAGGTAAGCTATTCAGTATTTTGTTTTCTTCTTATTCAGTGTGTGACGTCATGCCTTATTTACTGCCCACTATTCCAACTCAGCTCTGAAGACAGAACTGTTAGTTTTCTTATTGTACACATCACTATATTATGAGTGACTCACAAATATTCATTTATTTTCACAACATCCTTGCGAGATGACGGGCAATTATTCCTATTTTACAGATGGAGAAATGAGGCACAGAAATCAAGATACAAAGAATCCACTAACTTTTGACACACAAGACCTGAATCTCCAAAATATTTGGTATAAGGGTATGTCCATTCTACAAGTGCTACACAGCAGCAATTAAGTTCTAGTAGCACTAAACAGAGCAGCAGAAAAGGTTTTTCCAATCTTCTGTAGTAAATCCACCAAGTTTGAGAGAAGTGGGGGGGAGTCAGATAAAAATATGCCACCCCCCCCCCAAGAGAATTTTACACAGACCTGACTGGTGCGGCTAAGTCACACCAAGTTTTAGGTGTAGGCCAGTCCTTATACTGCACTTCATATGTTCAAAATCACAGCTCTCAGTGACTTCAGTTGATGATGAAAGTGCCCAACGCTTCTATAACTGAAACTCTAGGGTAGATATTTGAGCACCAAGAAAACGAGGAACACAGTATTAACCACCTATGAAAGGTGTGGGTCACGTGAATTGCCAAGCATCACATGGGAACTCTATAGCACAGGCAGGATAGAAACCAGTTCACCAGGGCTGCATTTAACTGCCCGAACTATGACATCATCCCTGCAGCCTCCTGCCTAACATACAACTTCCAATTTCTATGAAACTGACACACAAAAAGCAAATCAAAGATACACGGTAGCCAGATCCTTCCTTACAACTTCTGTAGCACACATCTGTAGATTAAAGAACAAACTAAACAACTCTTTAGAAAGACACTTCTAGTGAAAATATAAGAAACCATTAAATTAAAATGGTATGCCCTGCACTGCCAATCTTCCACGATAACTCACTCCAAATCAAAATATAACTATATACACTATTCAACACTGAAGCGCACAGTTACACAAATGTGGTTTGCTGTTCTATTGTAACAGAAACGCACTAGGAGATCTTAGATTGATAGAAACTGGAAGGGACAACAAGAGGTCCTCAAGTCCAATCCTCTGCACTCATGACAGGACCAAGTACCCTCTTAAACTATCCCTGACAGGTGTTTGTCTAACCTGCTCTTAAACCCTTCCAGTGAAGGAGATTCCACAATCTGCCTGGGCAACTTATTCCAGTGGTTAATCACCCTGACAGTTAGGAATTTTTTCCTACTGTACAACCTAAACCTCTCTTGTTGCAATTTAAGCCCATTGCTGCTTGTCTTATCAGTGGCAATTAAGGAGAACAAATTTTCTCCCTCCTTCTCTTGACCTCTTAGATACCTGGAAACCATTATCATGTGTCCCTCTCAGTCTCCTCTTTTCTAGAATAAACAAACCCAGCTCTTTCAATCTTCCCTCAGAAGTCAAGTGTTCAAGACCTCTACTCATTCATACTGCTCTTCTCTGGACTTTCTCCAATTTTTCTACATCTTTCCTGAAATAAGGCACTCAGAACTGGACACAATAGTCCAACTGAGGCCTAGTCAGGGCCAAATAAAGTAGAAGAAACACTTCTTGGGTCTTACCTCCAATACTCCTATTAATATATCCCAGAAGCGTGTTTGCTTTTTTTGAACAGTGTTACACTGTTGACTCATATTAAGCTTGTGGTCCACTAAGACACCCAGATCCCTTTCCACAGCACTCCCTCCTAGACAGTCACTGCCCATTTTGTATATATGCAATGGATTGTTCTCTCCTAAGTGAAGTATTCACACTTGTCTTTATTGAATTTCATTCTGTTTACCTCAGGCCATTTCTTAGTTCAAATCCTTTTGAATTGTGATCCTCTCCTCCAAAGCACTTGCAACGCCTCCCAGCTTGGCATTATCGACAAATTTTATAAGTATACTCTCCATAGAATACTTTAGTGCTACAGAGTACTTTCCGTAGAATACATTTTTAATCAAACATTTAAGATATTAAAGTTAAGAATCTTTAGACTAGTACCAAAGGGGTACCTTTGTTAGTCTAGTTCAGTAAAACATACAAGGAGTCCTGGAGCACTTTTAAAGACTAACAAATTTTTTCAGTGCCTGCGCTTTCGTGGGAGAAAATCCCACTTCATCAGATGCCTGATGAATGCTGATCTGATAGATAAATTTGCTAATCTTTAGACTTAATCTCTTAAGCTTACAATGATTAGTGTGCATAGTGGTAGCTTACAACTAAAAGCATCTCTCAAGCATGTACAAGCTCTTCTTAAAAAGCTTAAGTTGGAGGCATATCAAGCCACACAATATCCTTCAAGGTACATCACTCATCTTAATGCCTTCATTGATCAAAATTCTGCTTTGATGTTTCAAGATAACTGAACTTTAAATCTGGACTGAAGGAGAAAACAGAAAATAGCTTTCTTGTAGCTGCTTGCTGGATGTTATGGTCTAACCAAACTTAACATTTATTAGATTGATAGGAAAGCTATGTCACCACACAGTAGCTGCAGCTTCAAACACGAATCTTGACTGGTAGTCCCTAACCAGAAGTATATTGTAGCTTTTGTTTATTGCTTTTGCTTTTGTTTATTGCTTTTGCTTTTGTTTATTGCCATAGAAACTTTTACCTATAGAATGTTCATTTCAGATTAATTGAAACCTAACTATAATATGCTATATGATGCTCTGTTTCGAAGAACAGCGATAATAGTTTATGTAATTTATTTACACAGAATGATTCCCAGAGTACATACATTTAAAGACGCCCACTGGTCTTGGTGCCACTGTTCCCTCTAAGGCGCGCGGCAGCGCGGCCGCGCGCTTAAAAAAATCCTGCCGCGCAGGATTTTCCTGCCCCCGCGCATGGGGCAGTTCAGGGTGGCAGCGTGGCCGAGGAGAGACGCACCGGAGTGCTGTGTCCGGGCACGAGCCTCACCCCAGCCCCTCGGCCGGAGGAAGGGAGGGTCTGCAGGCTTGAGCCAGCCCTGCCACTCCTCCCTCGACTCCCCCCCTTCCAGCCGGGGTCTGGCCGTTCGTGTGGCCAGCCCCAGCCTCCAGCCCAGGCTCGTCCTTGCCGGCCAGCACCGTGGCCTCCTGCCCCCTGCCCAGCTCTTTGGCCAGTAAAGAGGGCTGGGGGGGGGGGTTGGGTTGGTCAGGCAGCTGGCACGGAAAGCGTGGGGGCAGGGAGGGCGTGTGGGGAGGGGGAGGAGGGGTCAGGATGGTGGGCTGGGGAGGGCTTGGGGGGGCTGAAAGAGAAGATGGGGAGCTGGGGGTGGGGTTTAGGAGGGCTGGAATGGGGGCAAGGAGCTTAGGGAGTCGGAATTGGGGTAATTCTTCAGTTTTTTAAACAAGAGGCATGGCAAAGAGTAAGTGCTATTCATACCCTGAAGTTTGAAACTCCTCAAGTGGGAAACAGGGAGTGCATAGTGCCAAAATGTCCCTTCTGTAACTAGATAAAGCTGTGGAGGTGAAAAATCTAAAAATCAGTTGTATATTTCCTGAAAGCTAGTGTGGATGTTACTTAAGTGGAGTGACTGAACAGTGAGAGTGTTTGAGCATGCTAACCCTGTGTTTTCAAAGAACCTGGAAGATGTTTTCTCCAGAATCCTGTAACTCACAACAATTCATTACAAAACAAACAAGGATTCTTGTGGTACTTAAAGACTAACAAATATATGGATTGCATGAGCTTTCATGGGAGAAAACCCCATTTCCTCAGATGCTTTGAAGAATAATTCACAGAAATCTTAGAGGTGTAACGGAGATATCAGATAAGTACTTGTTTTAAATATAGTAACAGCCAAAAGACTGGGAATCAAAGGAGCCATGAGATTATTCTCTTCACTATGCACCCTAGTCTGTCCATCAGAAGAAACCATAATGCATTAAAGTGATGTGGTATTTTAGTAGAGATTTTCTCTTAAGTTGAATTGTAGCCCCAAAATGATGGGGCAGGTAAAGATACAAGGGACTGAAAATAGGCTTTTAAGAAATACTGTAGCCTTATCTTAAAGCAGCCAAAAGCCCATTGTTTTGATTTCAGTTGTGTTTAGCATCCTTCTTGTAGCAGCATTTTCCTGAAAAGAGATGCCTGGAATCTTTTTTTGATTTTTAAAATTTCAATAGAATTTACCCCTCTGGGACCATCAAGACATCTTAAATGCTGCCAATTTCCAAAGCAGTAGCCATGTTAGTCCATTCCAGGAAAACAAAACAAAACAAGGAGTCTCCCACGAAAGCGCATGCGAAAAATAAACCTTAGTCTTTAAGTGCCACACAACTCCTTGTGTATCTTAAATGCTGTCAGTGATAATTAGCTGGCTTCCGTGTGAACTGTAACTCTGCATGTAGAACACAGGAGATGAGGGTATTAGGCAGACTTGTGACACCTAGGATACGGATTGAATATAACTTTGGTCTTGGGTTGTTAGAAAGCCATGGATTAGTTTCTTTTGATTGTATAGCAATTTGGGTAAATTTTAAATAAATTGGGTGATTTTAGTAATAAAAAACGGCTTTAAATAGTTTATATTAATTTTTCATTGGTCTAGATTTTTCAATAATTTTTGTTGCCCGAGTTTGCACACAAATTTTATTCAGAAAAAGTTTTGCACACAGGTTGAAAATTTTGCACACAAGCCACCAAACCTTAGAGGGAACATTGCTTGGTGCCTAACCCAACTATGTCAGAACACCCAATCTGTTGTACAGAAAGGAAATATTTGCTTCAAAATGCAAATTGCACCCAAAGCAATTCATAGATAATAAAGCTAATGCACAAGCAAGATTTGAAAACTTGTGCTTGCAATTATGTTCACGGATAGCTTCCTATCTCAGATTAGAGTAGGATAAGCATTTAGTGTTTCATTTTCTCCAGGTCTAGAAATACCTCCTTAACACACCTACACATCCGAGGAAAAATGCACACTGGACTACACACAAACAAAGAAAAAAATTGCCTTTGCTCCTAATTGCAAGTGGAAACCAAAATACTTCATAGGCAGTTATTGTTCTACCACTGTTCTGCACTTATAACAATATTAAAGTTTTTCTGGTTAGAAACCATTCATTATTTAGTATGAGTTTCTTTATGTCTTATCTGCACTAGGAATTTTTGTCGTCGAAAGTCAGGTTTTGTCATCAAAACAGTCCCAGCATACACACTACACTCCCCTCTTTTCAGCCAAAAATGCCCTGTTTCGCTGTCAGAACACCAAAGCAAGTGGCATAAGGCTTTTGTCAGCAAAATTAATGTGGCAGAATGTCAGTGTGGACACTCAACTTTGCTATACTAATGGGGAGCTGCCATATTTGTCAATTTTACTGCTCTAACAGGGGTCCCTCTAAATGGGAGGTGTCCCCAACAATAGAACTTCAGCTGCCTGAGGCTTGCTAGAGTCCTGTACAGGTGCCACCAGGGCTGTGAGCCCTCAAAGCCTCCCACCTAGCCAACTGGTGAGCTCTGGTAGCTTCAGCCCCCTGCCACCTGGGATAGAGGAGCCCCGGAGACCGTCCTCCCTGCCATTAGAAACCAGAGACAGTTGCTGTGGCTCTCAGGTCCCTGGAGGCAGGGCGGGCAGCTGCTGGGGCTCCTCAAGCCCCAGCAGCAGGGAGCTGCCCCAGTAACAGAGGAGCCCCTTGCTGCCAGGACCAGGAACCCCACTGCTGAAGCTGAGCTCGCACTGGAACACTCAATGGCTGCAGCAGTGCTGCTGCTGGGGACCCCAGGCATAGTGCCTAGGTCACCAGCAATGGTGAGGGGCAGCAGGGAGCCAACAAAGGATGGCTGTGTTTACACTAAAAAAACAAGGAGTTCCCCCATCTTCAAAGCATCTGACAAAGCAGGATTTTCTCCCATGAAAGCTTATGTGAAAAATAAATCTGTTAGTCTTAAGTGCCACAGGAATCATTTGGCTTTTTTGCTGGACTAGACTAACAGAGCTGCCTCTTTGGAACTTGTGTTTACACTACCCAACACTATCACAATAGTGGTGGCTGTATCCCGGCTGAACTCTGCAGCGTAGACACGGCCTTCCACTGATGTCACAGTTAATTTTGGCAGTCATATCCATACACAGGCACCAGAACCAGAGGTGCTGGTCATGCTGCTGCACCTCCTGGTCTACTGTAGTCATTACAGCCCAAATACATGGTTTACTCCTTTAGCACCCCAAAACCTGTTCCAGCACAACTGTGCCAGTAGTGACCACCACAGGTAAAAATACAAATCTTTTTCTATTATAACACTTTATTTTCATATCCTCATACATTTCTCAAATACTCAACTTTGGGATGCTAAGATTCTATACTTGGTCCATATCAATGGTATTTTTTGAAAATTATGTGTGTCAGTTGATTTGACAGTGAAAGGAAAAAAGTAAAAAAAAAAAATCTTTCACTGCTCTTTAAACATGACAATAGTCACACTCTGAGTAGGGCTGGGTCAAAAAAGTCTGAGATATGAAAGGTGAAATATGGTGTGACTAAACCCCTTCTTGAGGAAAAGGGCAAATCTAACTGTTATCTGAAACCTGTTGATAGTGGCCTATGACACAGAAGCAGGATATCCAGTTAGAGGGACAAGCAATTTGATCCAATATGGCACTAAGCTTGATATTAGAAAAGGACATAAATCTCAGCTAGAGAGGGTTTTTGCTAGAGCTCACATATAGCCATGCTACAGTGAGTTAGTAGTCAGCAGCAACCTAAGGTTATTTTAAGCAATACCAACAATCTTAAAATATTTAAAATCATCTTTGTAGCTGTTGTGCTATGTACACCAAAAAAATCTGCATAAGTACACACACGCGCGCACACACACACTTCTCTACACATAAAGCCTGCCAAAAAAAACCAATGAAGCAAAACACACTTATGAATTCCAAAGCCACCTGATCCAAATATTCCTTTCAAAACAGTTATACAAGAGGAGAGAGGAAATGAATCAGGTAAGGAGAAAGAAAAGAGTGTCAGGATGTATCCAGTTAAACTCAGATTGCTAGAAGGTAGACCTGGATAACAGAGAATAGATTGCTTGATAAATTGCCCTGTTTTGTTCAGTACCTCTGAAGCATCTGGCACCAGCCACTGTCAGAAGACAAGAGACTGAGTTAAATGGACTATTGATCTAACTCCATATGGCCATCATGTTCACTTCTTTGTACATCTTTTGGCAAATTAAATTTTAAGAGATTTAACAACAAGATCATGCAAGTGTCAAGGTTTCTTATTTAACTTCATAATCTATTTTTGCACCAACTATGGTCATACTCAAGTGTACATTTTTCACAGAAGTTGGCTATGAGCAATTTGTAGTAAGTTGTTTGTAACTGCTTAATGGATGATTTATCTTAATTTCATAATGCTAACATGGATGTCCACATTGCAGTTCTTTTCTCTGGCAGGGGGCCAGTGAGAAAATGTTTGATAGATAAGACATACAAATCAATCTTTATTAATAAACTTTAATAAAATAATGATTAGCACGATATTTGACATTCCTATTGCTTGCACTGTGTACAGAGGACAAGGTGGGCAGGGGTGCCTGTGTGAGGTAGCAAAGTGGGACAGGGGAGCATGGCAGGAGTGGAGAGGAAAAAAGGGTGAGGTGGGGGGAGCAGAGCAGCTAGGTGGCCGGACTCAGCTACTTCCTAACAGAGACCCCACCAACTCTGCTCTCCTCACTCCCTGCCATGCACTATCAGGGCCGAACTACGGTGGGGCAAATGGGGCAAAGCCCCAGGTGCGAATATGAAATGGCACCACACCAGACCCTTCTTGGCCCCAGGAAGGCACATTCCTCTCGGAGCCAGGAAAGGTGCTCCCAGCCCAGCTCTGGCTGCCAGCGAGGTAGAGACTCCCTGCCCAGTGCTGACCATGGTGGGGTAGGGACCCCTGCCACCAGCGATGGATGGGCCCTGCATCAGGACTGGGGGTGGGGGGGGGGTGGCGTGGCTTTGGGGCTGCTTGGCCCAGGTGCCTAAATGTGTACTTACGGCCCTGAACACTGCTCAGGGAAAGGAGAGCAGTGCTGGGGAGAGAGAGAGGAGAACGGAGTCAGATAAAGACACCCTGGCAGTTCTGCAGTGGTCACTGGTTTTGCCACTGGGCATCTCTGTACCAGAAACATTGATGGGTAGCAATTTCTACAGAAGAGTTTTCCCACTAAGGTCAGGGGAAGGACAGGGGTGCTGGGGTTAGGAGTGTGGGAGGACAGCAGAACTAAGGGGATGTCCAGATAAGACAGTACCATATATCATCGCGTATAAGCTGAGATTTTTGTGCCTGAAAATTGGCTTCAAAACAACACTCGGCTTACACACAGGAGAATACAGTAGACAGCCCCAGCCGAGCAGTTTCCCTGATCATGCGGCAGGCCAGAGCCCCAGTGTTGTCGGGTGGCCATCTTGGGCAGTCAGCTGGGGCTGGAGTAAGGAAGGGAGCCCTGCGTCTGGACCGGCCAAGTAAGGGGGTCCAGGGGCGGGTGGCCTGGAAATTGAGGGGGGATTCAGGGAGGCCACGGAAGCAGCAGCAGCAGGGGACAGGGGTTGGGGAAGGGGTCGGGGAGTTCAGGAAAAGTGACGGGAGGGCCCGGGGGTTTGGAAGGGCGGTTCAGGGAGGCCAGGGAAGGGGTGGCAGGGCCTGGGCATTTGGAAGGGGGGGGGGGGCAGGGAGTCCAGGGAAAGCGGCAGGCGAGCCCAGGGATTTGTGGAGGGGGTACCTGGGAGGCCAGGAAGAGCTGCAGCAGGGGTCAGTGGTGATGGGGAAAGGGGTGGAAAGGGTGTTGAGGAACATGGGAATAACAGCAGGAAACCGAGAAGCGAGTAGGGGGGCAGCAGTAAGGAAAGGACAGAGCAAGGGGGCAGCAGTGAGGCAAGGGCAGAGCAGGGGGCAGCAAGGGTGACGGCAGTGAGGAAAGGGCAGAGCAGGGAGGCAGGAGTGAGGAATGGACAGCGGTGGGGGGGGGGCAGCAGCAGATATTTTGGGGGTTAGGGAAGCTGCCAGGAACTCCAGAGGGCGCGAGCAGCACTGGGTATGGGGGTTAGGGGCCACAGCCAGGGGCTCGGCATATACATGGGTCACCACCACCCCGGGGGGGGGGGTCGGCTTATGCCCAGATCGGCTTATACCCAAGTGTGTATATAGTAGTTGGGTACCACCAACCAACTGCACTGTTCCCTTTCCCCCTTCACCCTCCCAGAACTGACACAATTTGTCCTGTGTTTGTCCCCCTCTGTTCTCCTCACACACACCCCAGCACTGCTCTCCTCCCCCTACATTCTGCTTGCCCTCAGGCTAAGTTCTCCCCCCACTCACACACCAGACTGAGCACAATGCCAGTCAGCTCACACATACACACTCTGACCACATAGCGACTTGCTGGCTCAGCTGTCCAGTCTCCTGTGGCAGTACTCTGTGTGCCAGATGAAAGTCCTTGGCAGGCCAGAGTCTGGCCCGCAGGCCACAAGTTGGACAAGCCTTTGCTATAGCTTCTATAGTTAGCAACTAAAAACCATGCACATAATGTCATACTAAAACTAATTGAAAATGGAATCACAAATAAATTACATCACATTTATTACTCGAGTTCTAATGCCTTTAAATAAGAGGAAATCAAATAACTATTTAAGATGCACATAAAGGCACTAATATTTGGTTACACATGTTCACTCTACACACATTCTGACTTCTTTCTACTGGAAGATTTTGGAAAACGCCAACAGTGACTTCACATTAAGTAATTATTTATATTATCACAGAGCTTACGAGTCCTGGACCAGGACATTATTATACAAGCTGTGTACAAATACAAAACTGATGACAATCTCTGCCCATAGTGTTTACAATCTCAGTGTAACTTGACCAATAACCTGCTGAAACTGGATGCTATGACTACGAACAAGGACCAGAAGAAGAAGATCATGACTGACATCAGGGTCCCATTTGAAAATGAAACCCTGGCCATTCTTAGACCCAGAACTTGAGAGGAGGAGAAATACACCCCCCAGCTGATATCCTGAGAGCCAGGGTCTATGAGGTATAGACCCATGCCCTGATCGTTGTAGCCCTGGGCAACTGGAACCCCACCAATGAGTGTGTGCTGAAGGCCTGTGGAGTTGTACAGTGCTACACCCGGCTGATGCACTGCCTCATGGTGTCCACCACCACCAGGTGTTCCAGAGACATCTATGCTGAGGGCAACATCAGGCACAGACAATACCAAGAGGCGTAAGCAGGAGAGCCTCTGAAAATTGCCACCAAGAGGATTTGAAGATCTCCCTCCTTAAAGAAAAGAATATATTTACTAACAGACTCTCTACGCCACACTACTGGCATAATCTACACTACTGACATTCCCTAACATACATGCTTCCATTCCACTGTACTTCATGTACCCTCTGCAATTCTTCTGGAAGTGATGTTCCCGTATTTCTTAACTCTTGTACTTCAAACCCCTGATTTTCTCTATCCAGGATACTGTAGGTCATGTACTGTTTGTACCTGCAGTTCATGACATAATGTGATCCTTCCCAATGACCTGTATTCTGAATCTGGATGCCGAGCCAGACTCTGTATAGTTAACCCGACGGCTATCTGTCCCTTTATAACATTCTCTTAATGTTCAAATCTATCAAAGATCTTGCCAAAGTCCTCAAGGACAACGAAAATCCAGAGTCCAATGCTACATGTAAAACAACTAGGGGAAAAGCACATAAAATCTAAATATATCTCTACGTCATGAGATATTAGTAAACTTATTTTACAGTTCACCTCTTAAGGAAAAAAGCCTTGTTAAACAAACAAAGATTAACATTCTAAAAGCAGCAAGATTAAACAGGTTTCCTATGTGTACAGGATGTGAAACAGATATTCCCTCAAAATGGGTGAAAAGGTCTTCAATGACGCAAAATAAAACATAGTCTTCACTTAACACACACATTACCAATTATTCCCCCATGCCTGCAGCACCATATCAAGACACTACCTTTTAATAAACAACCGGAGGGCACTCCTTTGCTAGACCATGTGCAAAATATGAGTCACCAGAGAGAGAATGTGTTATGAAGGATTTGCAATCTTTAACCTCTTAAGATCATATAATGAATTAAAAACTTACATTCAGTAAATACAAAACTCAGAATTCAGTAACAAATTCTTAAGCATCACACCACAATGCACATTTCTAGGTTTCAGGTATGGTGCTTACAATTGGTACAGTTCTTTTGCAGACTAACTTTTTTTTTTTTTTTTTGCAAGTAGATAAAACCAAAATATCAACCCTTAAGCAAAGAAAATAACCTCTCCCTTGCTCGAATCTACACAGATTAATTTATCAATGTTTAATGCAAGGAAATATTAAAAGCTTACTTGCCAAGGTTCAAAACGGCATTCTTTTAATAGCATACTTTTCAGAACATTTTTACAGTTAGCACTTTTAAAAACTGAAGCATCTCTATTTGTTAAATGTAACATCCAAAACCACCTCCTATTAAAACACAAATATGTATCTGGTCTTTATACCGGAAACTACTTGGAAAACTGGCACAATTCCTGGTTAATATAAGCAAATATTTCTCACCTATTACAGATTTTTAAATTCATTATTTTAACATAGCAATAATTTTCTTCATGAAGCTGGAAATGTAATTGCTATTTCTGATTTTTTTACATGTTAATATGCCCATTAGAATTCAAAACATGTTGGTAGATACTGAACAAAAACAAAACTAAATAAATTAGGCAGGAAAATACTAGCAATGGAGGGGATAACCCACAGGTAGGCAGGAGTGACTCTGGAGGCTCTCAGGCAGGGAGGCTGGAGAGCACTTTTGACAAGAAAGTGAATAATACACAGTCTTCCCCCATCCTCATTCTATTACTCCCCATTAACACCTTTCAACAACATAAACATCAACTACTTTTTCCTAAAATTGGGGGGAAGGGGGCAGAAGAAATCCTGTGGCACTTTTAAAGACTAACATGTTATTTATTTCACATAAGCTTTCATGGGTGAAGTACCACTTCATCACTTTACCCAAAAAAGCTCATGTGAAAAATAAATTTGTTAGTCTTTAAAAGCACCCAGGACTCCTTGTTTATTTTGCTTAACTAGACTAACACTGCTAGTACCTCTTTGGTACCTTTTTCTAACAACCCTGAAGGAAATGTGGATAGGGAGGAAACATTAAGCCTATAACCTGGGTGGCTCTAGTCTCTACTCCGCCCAAGGATTTTAGAACAGAAATAAAGGTCACAGGAGTACATTGTAAAGCCTGATACGCAGAAATCCCAGTTAATGCTTTCAGAAGAAGGTAACAAGATATAACAACAGCTATCAGAAAAGGGAATACAATAGAAGGGGGGAAAAGATTTCCAGAAAAGTTATATTCTGTGTACAAACCTGGTACTGTATAACTGCCCAAGATTTCAAAGCAATCCAACACGTCATTTATTAAATAGTTTTTTCTTCCAAGTAATATTCTCAAAACTCAACATACTTGTGAAAACTTTCAACATCTTTTTTCAGAAAATGTAACAAATGGGCCGACTGAATTTAAAACAAAAGTTCTCCACACTGTTTGATGATAAAGATTTAATGAAAGATTTAATGTCTACGGTGTGGGCTCCACAGCAGTTGATGCAGTGGGGTTGACTGAACGGGTCAAATAGACATGCTCAAGCAATCCCAAATGGCCAATCTCAATGTGGGTAATCCACCAACCCGAAATGAATAAGGCTGAGTCGAAGGAAAGGCGTCTCTCATCAAAGCAGCACTGTGAAGACACTGCGGTACATCAACTTAAGTTCATCAACTGGAAATGTGCAAACTATGTTACGTAGCTTGTATATCTCCCATCAACAGCAGGGTCAAGCTAGGTCACAGAAGCTTAAAAATAACTAACTTTCTTTAATAGAAGGATCTCTTTATGATATACTGAAGTAAAAACACCATCCCATTAAGCTGCCATGAAATGTACTGTCATTTAACTTTAGCTTTTTGTAGTAAAGAAACTAAAAAGTCATTAGGTGAGAGGATACATATCAAGTGTAACATTTTCTTCACAAGCATTATTCATAAATATCAAGATCATACTAAATAGAACACTATTTGAAAAATGAAAAAATGTACCATTTGTCAGAATGCGAAGCAAAGAGGAATTCTGAGGTATAAAATCAACAGCACTTGCCACAGAAATGAAAGCTCTACATGAACACTTTTAATAAACATTTATAACTGTTTTATGAGAAGTGTTCTCCTAGTAACTGGCTTAGCTCCCAACAGCAAAGGTCTCATTAAAAGTAAAATTCATGGTTTGAAGGATACATTATTGTAAAGAACATTTGTAATGATTTGTATTATGAAGTGGTATATAATGAATTACAATGAGGTTCCCAGCTCCATAAACTGTAAAACCTCATCAATTTAGCTCAAGTTATGGCTGTGTTTGAAGCTACTTTTTGGAAAGTACAAGAAAACTGGTAAATGTAAAAACTTAAAGCTGTCAACTTTCTCAGCTACCTAAACTATGAACAACACAATGTAGGCCATCCAAGAAGTGGCCGCATTAATTCTTTTATTATGTATGTATACTGAGATAGAGCAAGAGAGCGCAAGAACAGTAATGTAAGTTGTGTCATTTCTACTAGGAAAAAGTCTATTCTCTGATACATGTGGGCAACTCATTTGATTTTCAGATGAACAATGTGCAGGGGCAGAATTCTGCTCTCACTCTATTCTCTCATGCAGGTTCTTAAAGTAAAAGTTGATTTGTGAAGTTCACACCAAAATGCACTTACCAAAGCTGCACAGTCTTTAGCTTCCAAACCAAAAACATTCTGTCGTTTCACCGTCAGCAAATCAAGATCTCTCAAGTCATCATCCTCCTCCTCAAGGAAATTAACAGAGTCTGCTTTTGGAACTTTGTTTATTGAAGAAACTTCTTCCTCTTCAGAAAGTTCCTCTGACTCATCACCCTCCTTCGCAGTGACGTTGCTGGGGATTTCTTCTTCCTCTGGTTCTTTTTTTTCTTCTCCTTTTATACTTCGAACAATAGATATCTTTTCATTAAAATGAGTTCTGCATTCCCCCACCTTTTCACTGCTTATTAAAGAGCATGCATCTTCACACTGCCCTTTCTCCTTTAGATAGCTTTTTCCTTCTGATGATTCATTCACAGACAATTGCTTCTGTTCTTTCTGAAGAAATCTCACCCGAGGAGCCACTGCAAGGCCAAGGGAGCTAAAGCATGAGATTAAAAACAATAAAAAATTAATCTGAAAAACACTGAAATTGAACAAGATTCCACTAAATTAAAAATGATTTGCAGAACTTAATTTTGATAATGTTTTGTTTTTAAGGTATTTTGACTGTAGTACTTACAAACTAGAATCTCCTTAATTATTATTATTTTAATGTACAAACACAACTGGAGATTCAAACTGTCAAAAATTTAAACACCTATAAGTGAAAATAGCAAGAAACATAAGCAGCTCTATCAATCAGCAATGCTCAGAAAACAGTACTCCCAAAAGAAAATGAGAGCAAATGGCAATTACGGTTACATCACAGGACAGTGTAAACACTATGGCAATTTAGTACTACAGATGCAGAATATTCATGTCACACACCAAGGAGACAATGGTTTTCATCATTGCTGACACTGCCCCTAAAATACTGTGCAGTTCTCTGTATCTTGGTACCAAAGAGGCATGGAAGAAATTTCAGAGAACAACAAAAATGATTATAGCTACAACTATACTGGAGACCGTACACATGCCCATGCATGTGGTTGTACCTTAACCCACCTACAGTCTCCATCTTAATCCCAGAAGCACATATCTAAAGGCAGGTAAATTAGCATATCTGACAGGAGTGTGAGTAAGAACTCGCTTCACACTATGGTATAACATATGCCAGTATGTAAGGTAGACTTGGAAAAGGGGGACCAACCCGAGCTTTAATAGTCCGTCCCACTCTATTTCCACAATTCAGCTTTTCTGCCTGACCCTTATCCCATCTACAAAGATCCCTGCCATGCCATTATTGCTTCTAGTAGCAAACCATGCTGACCACTTTACAACACGTTCAGTCTATAAAGGTGCTGCAAAAGCAGATGTCTGGTACACCAGTCACACACCAGCACTGAACATGTTGGCAAAATACCCTATCCTCCATGACTTCACCCAAAGCCACAGGACTATTCAGCTGTACTGGGAGATTTCACAGAGGCATTCAACAGACTCCATCCCCGCTCTGGAAAGGCACCTGAGGCTCCTTTATCAAATGCAAAAAACTCAAACTGTTGCTGTGATCTATGCCAGATATTCCCTCAAAGACTCCCAGGCCAGCACCTGAGTGCCTCACAATCCCATCCTTAACCTACTAGTCTCAACAGCATGACAATAAAGACTGAAAAGACACAGCAGAGACAACAGAGAAAGCCCTGGAAGACCCAGAGGAAGAGGAGCAAGTCATTTTGTACCTCTCTCCAGAAAAGCTAATACAGCTCAACTCATTAAACCTAAGACAGACCCCAAGATGCAACAGAAACCAGAACCTGAGGCTAACAAGTTACAATGGACCCCTGCCCTATACTCCCTCTTACTCCAGTACCATATGCCTAAGTAAGTCCACCACTTCCTCTGTTCCACCTCAGAATGGTCCCTGATGAAGCCAGCTATGAATAGACGATTTCACTGATCTTCCACAAACCATTACTACACATTTGGGAAAAGTTACAAAACAGATTTTTAGGGAACAGAGCACTGTGCCCATCTGTGCATTCCCTGGCTAACACACAGAGAATTGTCAGGAGCCTTGCAGACTGGGGGAAGGAAGGAGACACATTTAGAAAGGTGCTCACAGCTGCTTTTTTTGCAAGACTCCTACAGCACCTGTATTCTTCCCCTCATATATATATATAAACTGTCCCTAGTGTCTGACACAAGCAAAGAGAAATGGAGCTAGTTGTAGGATCCAGTCCAGGGGTTGCATGAACACAACATGGTGTCCCTTTGCTGTGGAGAGCCAACAGGCTTGTGGTGGTGCACTTCACGGGAATGAAAAAAATTGTGGTTTATATTTCCTTCGCTATCCCTTTAACTGTTTTTATCCAAACACAAGGGCCAGAGTTCCTGGTAAAGTGCTAGGAGTTGGACAGTGTTCACAAATCATTTCTGCCTTTCCAAGGAACCACTATACGCTACTATCTCAGTATGCAGTCAGTTTCCAGTATCTTCCAGTCCTGTAAATCTAATTCAGGAAATTTCTGGTGTAGCAAAACCTCCAGTTGGTTCTTTAGGTTCAGTGGAAGTACAAATTTTTCATTCTAGTACCCTGAAAAACAGCCATTCTAGTATCTTGTGGTCAGCCTCTAAAGATGTAATTACAAACTGGTAACAATAATGCCTGGAAAACACTTGAGACTATTTTTAGAAGATTACAATAGGTACCTTTCCATTATTAGCCTCTATGCTCTGCCTCTGGAGACTGGAAATGTTATCTGAGTATCAAGAATAGTCTAACAGTCAAATTCCTGAAATCCTACAACTTACCAACATTAATGCTCTTCTATAGCCAAGTCATGTTTTACAAAGGGATTTCTCAGTGTCTTCCAAAGGAAAATAGACAGATAGATATACACATAGGTAAGGGCTCAACAAAACTGGGTCCCAGCTGGGTGCCATCAGTTTTATTTTTGGTTGTCATAGGCCAGTCCTCCGCAATATCTCTGCAGCAGAGCTAGAAGCAAGGCTACTAAACCCAGTCACCATAAGACTTGGTGCCTGGGTTTTGTCAAGCCTTGAAACAGATTTTGTGAGAGATCAAAGCCAGCAAGCAGTCTGAGAGTAGAAGAAGGGGGATATGTAAGCCTCAGAATGCTGAAGGCTTTGTTCCCCAATGGTTAACCCAAGTTATTGCAGGTTGGTCAAAGGCACCTGAGGTCCATTAAGAAGTAGCCAGGTGCCTGATAAAAGCCTTCCTGCTCCAAACAGAAGCTGCACAAGCTGGAGGAAGAAGATGAAGGCTGTGCTGTGGTGAGGCAAAGGAGCAGAAGAGTTGGATGCAAAGGAACAAAGGAGCTGGTGAAAGGTAGCTGGACTTGAGAGAGAAAGAAAGGTGGAGACTGAGACCTGAGCAAAGAAACCTGGTCTAAGGGGAAACCAGGCACAATGAACTGTAAGGGGCAGAGGAGAGAAGGCAGCCCAGGGAAAGAAGGGTAGTCTGGGACACTGTCAGCAGCACATAGCTGCATTTCACAGGGCCCCTGGCCTGGGACCCGGAGTAGAGGGTGGGACCAGGTCCCAAAACCCCTCTCGCCTCCCTGGAATTTCACCAGTGCAAGCGGCGCATGGGGCAGATCTCAGGTGCTTGGAGTCTGCCCTCACCCACTTCACTGAAGAAAAGCACAGGACCCTGCACACGAGAACTGGCCATTTGCCACAATATATATAGACAATGCTACTCTTGTGTTTGAATTAGCAGAACCTTTGACTGCAGAGAGGGAAACCATGCCACCAGCATGACAGACACAGCAATGGACCAGTCTGCAGAACCTGCTCATTGGCACTGACAGGAGGAATCAGGAAGTGTGTGTGTTCCTCAAACCATGGAAGAATGAGGCACCACAGCAGGAAGAGACACTGATGAACTTGTTCCTGCAGCAAGAGGCTTACCTCTCCAAGTTACCTCTAGCTCTTTAGGTTACTCTCTCTCAATTGGCAGGCTGCTAGCTAGGAAGAAAAAGATAGCCTACGGAAGCTCCATAACTAGAGCAGCACTGGTCTGGCCTCCCCTCATCTGTTCCTCCTACACATGCTGTGCTGGGGTTGCCAGTGAGGGGCTAAGCAGTGTACACCACATGCTAGATTCCCCATTAGCTCTTACTGGCCATGATGGGGAAAGGTGCAAAGGAAAACCACTCTCTGAAGAAACTGATAAAGCAGTGGCCTGCATATCCACAGTATAGCAGATGTTTGTTCAGTCCCATAGGACTGAAAATTTTAGCAAACAGTGACAGCCTTAGCATTTCTGAGGAGTATACGTGTTCCATGGTGAGAGACACTGGCCCACAATCAGTGTGAACTGTTTTCACATTCTCCATTAGAAAGAGTTTTTGGGCACATCTTCTATGTGATGTTCTTATGCAGTCAAAGAATGGTAGCTCTTTAGTAGGGTCAATAATAAGGTGCTTATATGGGATTGATAAGATATCCCAAGTTGCATGCCATCGATCACCAGCATTGAAATCCACCAAAGGACTGCTGTGAGTTAAACGGGGGTTCAAGATTTAAATCTTGTTCTAGGATGATTCTTCAGGTCATCGTACAGGGGAATTCTGAAATTTTAATTTACGTAGAAGAGGAAATTAGAGTTTCAGGACTCCCTCCGTATGTTTGGACAGTGAATATGTGATGAAACAGGGAGCCAGCCTGCTGGAGTTGACATTAATGTTCCTGAGATTATCCATATTGCCCTGTTTAGTTGTGGATCCTGAAGCTTAGAGAGCACCTGGGTCCATACAAATGCACAGTATTCCATTGTAGAGTAGGACTAATGTCACTTTGTGCATTCCTCCCAGACAAGAACCCCTGATTTTCCCACCAGCCATCTTATGAGGTGCACACAGTTAGAAGCTGAT
Source organism: Podocnemis expansa (assembly GCA_007922195.1). Lineage (NCBI taxonomy): Eukaryota > Metazoa > Chordata > Testudines > Podocnemididae > Podocnemis > Podocnemis expansa. The sequence continues at coordinate 34,032,201 of ML681992.1, forward strand.
ATGCAGCATCCTCCAAAACAGATACTCACAAACACGTTGTACAGAACATCATCATTTCCAAGAATTAAAATAAAAGTCTGATCTCAGCACCTGGCATCAGGATCCTTTCCATCATTTTGCCATGTTGGTATTCATGACCGTCTCCATGGCCCACCTTTTCAGTTTACATATTCACTTGCCCCTTTCAATGGGCAATGTACTGAAACCCCATTCTCCTAAATCCAGCTATAATTTCCAGACCTTTGCTTAAGGCAACCACTCATGAGCTAGATCAGAGCTAATTGCTCATAATCCTGCACAACAATTACAGTAACAATGGACTTCTCAACCCAAAAGTGGTTTGTAAATAACCAACAGCTGTCCAGTGTTGCCATTTTCTATAGGGCAATAGCAACTCACTTCTGCATCCATTTGACTTTCCGGAATCGAGTTTGCTGGCACTGGAAGGGTGGTGCAAGTTCCTTGATGGTCTGTTTCCTCATTCAAAAGGCTGAAGCCACTGCTCATCATCCTAGGTTTCTAAACGAATGTGATCACACAACACTGTGGTGGTTCTCCTACGCCAGAAGTGCTTGCCATCACAGTACCAGTAGTCACCCTATCTGTTCCATGGCATCTGAATTGACTGTCATGGTTAGTGGCCTTCAACATGTCCGAAAGTTCTTCATAGATTTTATCCAGCATCTCATTTATTGCCCACTTCACAAACATGCACCATGCTATAACGAACATAAGCAGAATGAGATGATCATCCAGTTGCTCTATGTCTTCAACAGTTTGGCAGGAACAAAAAAATCAGAAGCAACTGCCATCAACAAATGTGATGGAAGAAAACAGCAGCAACACCACACAGACAGACAGTTTCTAGAATGTCTCCTGCAGTGCATAGAGCCCTGGAATACCACTCCTGAAATGGTTCCTCTAATCATAGAATCGTAGGGTTGGAAGGGACCTCATGAGGTCATCTAGTCCAACCCCCTGCCAAAAAAAGCAGCACCACTCCCACTAAATTATCCCAGCTAGAGTTTTCTCCAGCCGTGCCTTAAACATCTCCAGAGATGGAGATCCCACCACCCCCCTAGGTAACCCATTCCAATGCTTTACCACTTTCCAAGTAAAAAAGTTTTTCCTAATATCCAGCCTCGACCGCCCCAACTGAAACTTGAAACCATTGCTCCTTGTTCTGCCCTCTGTTACTACTGAGACCAGCTGAGCTCCATCCTTATTGGAGCATCCCTTCAGGTAGATGAAGGTTGCTATCAAATCCCCCCTCAGTCTTCTCTTCTGCAGGCTAAATATGCCTAGTTCCTTCACTCTTTCTTCATGGGTCTTGTGCTCCAGCCCCATTATCATTTTTGTTGCCCTCTGCTGGACTCTATCTAATTTGTCCACATCCTTTTTGTAGTGGGAAGCCCAAAACTAGATACAGGATTCCAGATGCAGCCTCACCAGTGCTGTATAGAGGGGAACAATCACATCCCTCGATCTGCTGGCAACACTTCTTCTGATGCAGCCCAGTATGCCATTGGCCTTTTTGGCAGCAAGAGCACACTAATGACTCACATTCAGCTTCGCATCCATCATGACCCCCAGGTCCTTTTCTATGGTGCTGCTACTTAGCTGATCGCTCTCCAGCCTGTAGCAGTGCATGGGGCTTTTCCGTCCCAAGTGCAGGACTTCTGCATTTGTCATTGTTGAACCTCATGAGATTTCTATTGGCCCACTGCTCTAATTTGTCAAGGTCTCCCTGAATCCTGTCCCTGCCCTCCAGCGTGTCTACTATTCCCCCCAGCTTGGTGTCATCCGCAAGTTTACTGAGCGTGCAATCTATACCATCATCCAGATCATTAATTAAAATGTTCAACAGAACTGTCCCCAGGACCAAACCCTGCGGCACACCACTCGTTACTGGTTGCCAACTAGACATGGAGCCATTGATTCCTACTTGCTGAAACCGATGATCTAGCCAGTTCTCTATCCACCTTCCAGTCCACACATCCAAAACATAACTCCTTAACTTGTCGACGAGAATGCTGTGGGAAACTGTATCAAAAGCCTTGCCAAAGTTGAGGTTATTCACATCAACGGCTTTTCCCGCATCCACAAATCCAGTCATCTCAGCATAGAAGGCAATCGGGTTGGTCAGGCACAATTTACCCTTGGTGAATCCATGCTGACTGTTCCTGATCACTATTTTTCTCCAAGTGTTTCAGGATGGATTCTTTGAGAACCTGCTCCATGATTTTTCTAGGGATTGAGGTGAGGCTAACAGGTCTGTAATCCCTAGATCCACCTTTTTACCTTACTTTAAGATAGGCAATATATTTGTTTTTTTCCAGTCTTCTGGCACCTCCCCTGTTTGCCATGAGTTTTCAAAGATGATGCCCAGCAGTATTGCTATCTCATAGGCCAACTCCCTCAGCACCCTTGGGTGCAGGTTGTCCGGCCCCATGGTCTTGTGCACATCCAGCTTCTTTAGGTAGTCCCTAACCTGACCTTCCATCACCAAGGGCCTCTCTTCTTCTTTCCAATCTGCCGTATCCAGTGTAGTGGACTGGGAGCTGACCCTGCCTGTGAAAGCTGAAGTAAAAAAGCATTGAGCACTTTGGCTTTTCCTCATCCTCCATCACAAGGATACCTGCCCCATTCAGTAAGGGACATATACCATCCTTGATCCTCTTCTTCTTCTTAACATACTTGTAGAACCCCTTCCTGTTATCCTTCACATCCCTTGCTAGCTGCAACTCCAACTGTCCTTTGGCCTTTCTGATTTTATCCCTGCAGTCCCAAGCAATATCTTTATATGCCTCCTTAGTCATCTGTCAAAGCTTCCACTTCTTGTAAGCTTCCTTTTTATGCTTTAGTTCAGAGCACAGTTCTCTGTTAAGCCATACTGGGCGCCTTCCACATTTGCTGTTCTTTCTGCTTGTTGGAATGGTATCTTCCTATGCCCTTAGCAGGGTTTCTTTAAAATGCAGCCAGCTTTCTTGGACACCTTTCCCCTCCAGATCAGCCTCCCAAGGGATCCTGCCCATCAGTTCCCTGAGGGAGCCAAAATCTGTTTTTCTGAAGTCCAGGGTCTGCATTTTGCTTCTTTCCTTTTTCCCATTAATCAGCACCTTGAACTCTATCATCTCATGGTCACTGCTACCCAGGTTGCCATTCACTGCTATGTTTCCAATCAATTCTTCTCTGTTTGTTAGCAGCAGGTCAAAAGGTCAAGTTATACAAGGCCCCTAGTTGGTTCTTCCAGCATTTGTACCAGGAAGCTGTCCTCAATACTCACCAAAAACTTCCTGGATTGCTTGTGCACTGCTGTATTGGCCTCCCAGCAGACGTTGGGGTAATTGAAGTGCCCCAAGAGAACCAGGGCCTGTGATCTGGAAACTTCTGCCAGTTGTCCACAGAATGCCTCATCCACCTCCTCCTTCTGGTCTGGTGGTCTATAGCAGACACCCACCACGACATCCTCCTTGTTGCCTTCTCCTCTAAACTTAACCCAGACTTTCAACTGGCTCATTTCCACTTCCATAATGGAGCTCTGAGCAGCGACAGAGCTCTTTTACATATAGCGCTAAGAAAAGCAAAAAGTGTAGACACAGCTATTTGCATATACAAAGAGTTAAGCCTGCCTTCAGCACAGCATATGTAGAGACACAATGCAAGTTTGGGGAACATTTACATGTATGTACATGGTCATCTAGCCGAACACACAAACAAGCATAGACTTAGCATAAAAGGGTCAAAGGATAGATTTGGGTAAAGGTTAAAAGAGCATGCATAGTTTAGCTGAATTGCTAATTGGGGAAAAAGGGAAAAAGGGAGGGGGGAGAGAGTTTTTAAAGGAAATAATCTCATCCACCTATATCTTTTTAAAGTAGACCTCAACGAGTAACTATGTCAACCTGACAATTCTGTAATTTAAAAGTTATCTGTGATAATTCTGACCGTTACTCTATATAAGCTCTCAAACTAGCCAAAGAGACAGCAAAGGCCAAGCATTTTTCAGCCACACTATGAAGACATTGGCATTGTTTTAAAACTATGCATTAGGTAAACAGACAAAATAAGCCAATAACAACCTACAATCTGTAACTTTTTAAAAATAATTTACACCCTAAGATTTTTATTGCTGCCTATTGTCTTAGCAGCTCAGCACTTTCCTTGCAAAATCCAGACCAAAAGACCATAGTGGATTTCCTTCTCAATTTTCAGGGCAAAATCTCTATTTGCTTATGATTTCATGGTTTGCTGTGGAAGAGGAGGTGCAGAAGGTGAACAGCTGACTTGAAAGGGACATGTTTAGTGAAGTAGATGGCTTGCCAGTATGGAAAGTTTTAGGTGCTACCAAGACTTGGGTGACAAGTAATATTTTAGAAGAGTAAATGAAAATTTTGTAACTACAGATAGGGAGCAGATACATCAAAGAACTTCACTTACAGCTGGTCCGTATATGTAATTCCACAGTGAGTGACTGAAACCCAGTGCTCAGTGGATGGTCTGAGGATGATGGTGTCATTCAGCTGCTTGTAGAACCATCGTCCTAAAGGATTTATAAGCTGAGGAGTCTTGGACCAAAGTGCAATGCTTTGTAATGTTGTGATGGAAATCCACATAACTGCTTAGCAAACATCAAGCAGGGGGTGATACTTGAAGTGATGCTACTGAGGCTGCTGGTGCCCTTGTATAAGTTACCCTTTAGCCTGTAAGGGGGCAGAAGCTGTGGAATCTGATAAGAATAGCATACTGCTGGAGATCCAGTTAGAAACTGTCTAAGAGGTTAACTTTGAATTCATTCTGCTATGGCAATGAACAGTTCAGGTGATTTTTCTAATCAACTTCATTCTCTGCAAGTGCCAACATTTATCACTTGTCAAAGGAATGAAGTCTCATTTCCTCACCAGAGGCTTGGAGCTTCAGGAAAAGGTGAGGAAAAACATCTCAGGTAAGTGAATTGACTAGTTTATGGGGAATTCTGAAATTATGTGAAGAATGAATTTTTGGTGTAGTCATACTGAGACTGTTTTTATGAACAGTTTGTATTGTGGATCAGCCACTAGAGTCCAAAATTCACCTACCTTTCTAACAAAGGTGGTGACAATGAGTAGGGAAACCCTTAAATCGACAGATGATACATGGAATACATAGCTAGGGCTTCAACGGGTGACTTAGTGCAGAGGTTCCCAACATTTTTTCTGCCATGGAACACCTTGCTATCTTTAACCAATTTGAGGCATACCATCATACAGTTTCCAAATGAACTCATGAATATTCATGAGCCAATCCAGAGCTCTTGGAGTAGTTTTTTCAAAAAAATTTGTGGCACACCTGCTCAGACCTGATGGCACACCTGTGTGCTGTGGCACACTGGTTGGGAAACACTGACAATGAGTGCTGAAAACACTAAATTAAGTTCGCAGAAAGGGGCTGATTTCTTTACTGGCAAAAAGGGTCTAATCAGACCCTTCAAGAATCTGCTTGTTACTGGACAAGTAAAGATCGAGTAACCACACAAGGGTGGGTGATATGCACAGATTGCCACCAGATGAACCCATATCAAGCTAAGGGAAAACACCATCTTGAGACTGATGATGAGCTAAAATACCAAGTGTATCCACACTCTCTGGAGATATATGGTTTAATGGGCCCAGAGACACACATTTTCACTTGAGTAGGTAACATTTTCCAAATGTCCTTTCTACGACTGAGAATGGCTTGCACAGCTTCCAAACATGAATGGTCTAGGCTTGATGTCCATTCAAATGCCAAGAAGTGAGATGAAGCACCTCCAGGATTAGGACACCTGAACCTACCATATTCCTGGTCAACAGATCCGATAGAGAGTGAATGCTGATAGATGGACATGAGGCTTGGAAACTTGAGTTTCCTGGGCCATTTCGGGGAGGTAAGCATGACTTGTTCTCTGTCCTGTGAGATCCTCAATAGAACCCAAGGTAGTAAACAGCAGGATAACAAGGGAGGTACAGCTTAAGACAATAGGAAAGCATAGTCTCTGGAGTGCTTTCTTTGAGTTTTACTCCAGTACAGTGTATTTTGTGTTTCATGTTTGCCTTCTAGACAAACAGTTTCCAAGTGGGGCTTTAATACTGAGTGAAATGCTGTGCACCATGAATCATGCAACTCCCATTATGATAAATGGCAAAATGTCTGCCTATAAATTGTGTGTTCCTGGATGGTATACTGTCAAAAGGGTGATGTGGTTCTTGATGCACCAGTTCCATAAGGTGACAACATCCCGACACGGAGGGATGGATTTGAATAGACTTTGTTGAACATGGTCACTAAATTTTGAAATATCTACTGGTTTGGAGACAAGAATCAGATTGAAGAAAAAAGGGAAGCTCCAGACACCACAGGTTCCAAATCAAGGCAGGAGATGATAAAAAGGAACTGGGGAGGTGGCTGCTCCACCATGTCCCTTTCACTATCAGTATACAGGCAAGGACCTACAGACACTGTCTGCAAAATCCTCTGGTCTCAGGCACACAAAGTACATACATACATACTCAGATCAGAATATACACAGAGTCTAGAACTTGAAAATAAATTTCTGTTCCACTATGTTACATCATCCTTCAAACTCTCTCCATTTTTCTGTTTGAGTCACTTTAAATGTCTCCTTAAAGCTTTCTGAGCTTCTTTTAAAGAACCACAAGAAAAAGTGTTTCATCATTTAAGCCACTTAGGTATATAAAGTATGGTCTAATAGTTCACCATCATGAACCATTCATAACACGACTGCCTATCTTTGTGACGCAGGAACCTAACCAGTCAACATGTACGCTCATGCTCATACACTCCAAGCACATGTGGAGAACAAACTAGCCAAAAAATGTAAATATTACAAAACGTTCAGAAGTGAGAATTTAATTTTCCCAATATATACACAGGAGGTACTGAAAGTTTAACTTTCCCCCACAAAAATACAGCTAAACCAAAACATCTCTTCTGTCAAACTATGAAATGTACTGAATCTCACTCAGTGTAGTAACTCACTGCAAATTTAGTGCTTTTTCCTTTGCAGGTCATTAACAACACCTGAATATTCCACAAACTGAAAATGCCTGTCAGTTTGTACAACCCATTAAACATTTTATGCTGCCCAATCTTTTGTGCTGGCAATCACAGTATGCTCTAGATTATATATTACGTACGTACACATACACATTTCTCCAGGAGCAAATAGCAGCAGTGGGGTTTGAGCAGAGCCTTGGGGGGGGGGGGTAAGGATGACTATTTGTGGGATGTTTCCATTCATCTCCTTGTGTATATTTACCAAAGAGACACTGATAAAATTAAAATTATTTTAGCATTCTATTAATGGCCTTGGAAACAAAACTGAATCCTAATTAATCTATTGACTAAGTGGAGCAAGAATGGCAAAACATAGCAGATTTAACGTTTACAGTTGCAGTAGTTCCTAGACACCCAAATCAGGATTAGAGACCCACTGTAACAGATACTGCACAACATGAATGAAGACATGATTCTCTACCCAAAGGGCTTACAAACTTCTCTGAGTGAATGACCAATTGCAAAAGCTAAACAAATGTTATTTTTGCAGAGTACTCTTCCCATACTCCTATCATCATCTTTGCCACACAAGTCTTCAGCTTTAGGTAAAGTACTGAGAATGTTAACTTGCTATACTACTATATATTGTAACATTAAATTTAATCAATTTTCAAGTTTCCTGTTTCACCAAATACCATGATTTCATCCTGAGTCTCATTATAGCTGGTATTCTTCTTAAGGCCCCAAGATGCTGGAGTCCAGGATTGAGTCTCTAAACTTTCATTTTTAAAATATGATGTTTCTAGCCCTTATGGATGCAGAGAAAAGACTGAAAATGAGGAGTGCATTCTAAGTCTAAATATCCTACAACAGACAAGATTCTCTCTCGGAAGTGCCATATTAGCAATACGGATGTTCAGTTCTTTCTCTTTGCTGTATTTAGTTGCAAAATCTGGAGTTTATAACAATCCCAGAGGAGTGCAGCACTGTTGGTTTACAAATTAAAAATAATTAAAAAAAATAAAACTTCTGATGGAATTTTCTTTAGATGGCAGTTAATGCTTTGACAAATACAGCTATATCTTCATGTCAGATGCTCAACTCAGGATCATAACATCCTTCCCTAGTTTCCCTTGTCCCCCACACTCCTACAGCTTCCATCTATTTAACTAAATCAATTTAAAAACTGATTTAAACCAACGAAACTTGCATGTACAGACAAGGCCTCAATCAGAATTTCCAAGTCTTATGTGTACACAAGTGGCCACTTCACTGAAGTGCTCATATTCTCTTGGAAAATCTCTCAGTTTGCCTTCATTGTACTACCCACACACACACACGCGCGCACACACACCCCCCTTGTTTCTTTGACACTCCCTTGTGTTTTATCAACACACAACTTGGCCAGGTTGGCACTACACCCCTATGAGCGATTGACCTTGCCTAGTTTACTTCAGAGTAAAACAAAGGTGATTTGTCTCTATTATATTTTTACAGTGGGACAATTCTTGCTCTTTAGCTACCCTACAATAAAGAACACTTTTTGCTGTTGAGACACAGCCCAAGATGACTTATGGCAGTCTACCTTTGAAATCCTTCTTCTCTTGTTCTCACTGTTACGGAGCCCTCCATGTAATTTTCCATGACTCTGCCTCCACCATGCACTAACTAAGGAATGACATAAAATAGTAACTACTAAAGTTAAACCTGCAGCACCTTGTAACTTCAGTTGGATGAACCATGGATTGGATGAAAGGACCATAAAGTGGATAGAAAGCTAGCTAGATGCATTGTGTTCAATAGATAGTGATGAACACCTCGATGTCTAGTTGGCAACTGGTATCAAGTAAAATACCCCAGGGGTTGGTCCTGAGGCTAGTATCGTTCAATAACTTCATTAATGATCTGGACTGGATTGGACTGCAGCCTTAGCAAGCTTTCAAATGACACTAATCTAAAGGAAACGGTAGATATCCTGGCACACTACTCCAGGGCCCAGTAGTGGGTCACACCGCTGCCACCACCAAAAAACTGAATCTATTGCTGAAAGATTTAACTGTTGGGTCACAGTGCATAAATGATATTCTTCAACTGGGTCCCAAGAAAAACAGTTTGAAAACCACTGCCCTGAAGCGTAGAGACAAGATACAGAGTGACCTAGACAAATCTGAAGATTGGCCCAAAAGAAATCTGATGAGCTTCAACAAGGACAAGTGCAGAGTCCTCCACTTAGGACAGAAGAATCCCAGGTACAGCTACATACTGGAGGCTGACTGGCTAAGCAGCAGTTCTGCAGGAATGAACCCGGCTACAGCAGACAAGAAGCTGGATATGAGCCAACAGTGTGTCTCTTTGTCAAGACATATTGGGCTGCATTAGTAGTAGCAATGCCAGCAGATCAAGGGAAGTGATTATTCCCTCTATTTGGCATTAGTGGAGGCACATTTGGATACTGTGTCTAGTTTTGCTCCCACCCTGCACCACCAGAAAGGATGCAAGTTCAGGAGAGAACAAGGAAAATTACTAGAGGACTAGAGCACGACTTACGAGGAAAGGCTGAGGGAACTAGGTTTGTTTAGTCTGCAGAAGAGAAGAATGAAGGGGGATTTGATAGCAGCCTTCATCTTTCTGAAAGACAGATTTCAAAGATGATGGAGCGAGGCTGGTCGCAGTGGTGGCAGATGACAGAACAAGCAGCAATGGTGTCAAGCTGCAATAGAGGTGGTCTAGGTTAAATCTTAGGAAAAGCTTTTTCACAGGGAGGGTGTTAAAGCACTGGAAAGGGATACTTAGAGAGAGAATGGAACCGCCATGTTTAAAGGTTTTTAAGGCCTGATTTGATGAAGCCATGGCTGAGGTGATTTAGTAGGAGTAGGTCCTGCTTTGAGCAGGGGATCCAACTAGATGATCTCCTGAGGTCCCTTCCAACCCTAATTTCCATGAATTAACACCCTACAAAAGTAAGGAACTGATCAATGAGCATTCACCTATTGATGATGATTTTTAACAAAACTTGAATACCGGAGACATTCAAGACGACAGATAAAAGGCTAAATTTACCAATATTTTTTAAAAGGTAAACAGGATGACCCAGGTAACTGTTTGCCAATTAACAATTAGAGTCAAAAACATGGAAAGGCCAGAATGCATCGATAAAAGGATGATTTAATAATTATCACCAATCAATATTAAATGGAAAATAGGCTTTGTCCAACAAACTTGATTTTTTTTATGAGATTACTAGGTTGTGTGATAAATGTTAGTGACACAGATTTCTGTAAAACATTTGAATTCACCCCACACAACATTATGATTTTAAATTTAACTGTATACTAAATCAATGCAGCACACATAATATGCATTAAATATTGATGAGCAGATCTCAAAAAGTAATTATAAATGGGGAATGGTAACTCAAAAAATGGATTTTAATGGGATTCCCCCAGTGGGCCTATTCTTGACACAATCATATTCGCTGTCTATCAATGAACGGACTGGTAACATTTACCAAGGGGGGGGGATCTACGGAGTGGAAATAATGATATATCAGTCACTGAGAACTGCTCAGACTGCTTCAAAAAATAACAGAAACTGGAAGGGACCATAAGAGGTTATCAAGTCCAGTCCCCTGCACTCATGGCAGTACCAAATACCCTCTTATACCATCCCTGACAGGTGCTTGTCTAACCTGCTCTTAAATAATTCCAATGATGGAGATTCCACAATCTGCCTAGGCAACTCATTCTCGTCGTTAATTACCCTAACAGTTAGGAATTTTTTCCTAATATCCATCCTAAACCTCACTTGTTGTAATTTAAGTACATTGCTTCTCATCCTATCACCAGCAATAAAAAAAGAATAGCTTTTCTCCCCCCTCCTCGCAACAACCTCTTAGATACTTGAGAACTGTTATCATGTCCCCTCTCTATCTCCTCTTTTCTAGAATAAACAAACCCAGCTCTTTCAATCTTCCCTCAAGTGTTCAAGACCTCTGCTCATTCATGCCGCTCTTCTCTGGACTTTCTCCAGTTTTTCTACACCTTTCCTGAAATGAGGCACTCAGAATTGGACACAATTCTCCAACTGAGGCCTAATCAGGGTGGAGTAGAGTAGAAGAATTACTTCTTGTGTCTTACTTCCAATACTCTTGTTAATACATTCCCAGAATGGTGTTTGATTTTTGTGCAACAGCATTACACAGTTGACTCATATTGTTTCTGGTCCACACCACCACCCAGATCCCTTTCTGCAATACTCTTTCCTAGGGCAGTCATTGCCCATTTTGTATACGTGCAATGGGTTGTTCTTTGCTGTGTGGAGCACTTTGCACTTGTCTTTACTGTATTTCATTCTGTTTACCTCGGACCATTTCACCGGTTTATCTAAATCATTTTGAATTGTGATCCTCTCCTCCAAAGTACTTGCAACCCCTCCCAGCTTAGTATCATTGGCAAACTTTATAAGTGTACTCTCTATGCCACCATCTAAATCATTGATGAAAATATTGAACAAAACTGGACCCAGACCAATCCCTGCAGCACCCCCCTCATTATGCTCTTCCAGCATGAATGTGAACCATTGTTACCTACTCTCTGGGAGCAGTTATCCAACCAATTTTTCACCCATCTTATAGTAGCTCCATCTAGGCTGTACTTCCCAAGTTTGCCAATGAGAGGGTGATGTAAAACTGCACCAAAAGACTTACTCAAGTCTAGATACACCAATCTATCGCTTCCCCTCTAGTCACAAGGCTTGTTATCCCATCACAGAAAGCTATCAGATTGGTCTGACATGATTTCTCCTTGATAAATCCATGCTGATGGATTTCTCATTTCAAAACAAGAAAACGTTGCATGGACATTGGGGCTTTTATTTCAAAACAACCGGTGTTGTTTCGAAATAAAAGCCTCGTGTGGACATACCCCTAGTGTGCATATCATCAGACCTTGGTGACCTGAAAACATCTAACTTGTTTAATTTTTAACTTGTTCTTTCGCTAATTTAGCTTCTGATCCTGTCTTGTTTTTGCTGTCCTCCCCTATGTCATGCATCAAGTCACCACCAACCTGCATAACTGGGCTTGTCAGAACACCATGAGCATGTCCACATGCGACTTTTAAATCAAAATAACACTCGTTATTTTGATTTTAAAATGCTTATATCCAGACAACATTTCCTTATGTCAAAATAAGGAAAATCATTTCAATACAATAAAACTTAGTTTGGTATCGAAATGAGGGTTATTTTGAAACTGTGAGAGAGCCAGGCAGGGGATTGGGTGGCAACATGGGGGTGCCATGTTGCCATATCTCCCATGGTGCCCCTCTTCTGAATCAAAATAGCAAGTCCTATATTCGGACTTGCTATTTCGATTTGGTGGTTTTCCTTAATTCGATTTAAGTTCAATCAAATTAAGGATTTTATTTCAAAATAATTTATTTCAAAATAAGCATCTACTTGTGAACATAGCCCATGAGTTTTAATACAGCCAAATGCCAGGTCATGTAGTTAGGGACGAGTATAGGTCATACTTACCAGATGGGAGATTGCAACTGGGGAAGAAGCAGCTCTGAAAAGGTCTTAAGATTCTTAAAATAACAGTGCAATCCTCTGGCTAAGACAGCTAACACAATTCTTGGACATAAGCAGTATAATATCAGGTAGGAATATTAACTATCTAAAACACAGAATATTGTGCACAGTTCAAAGACCACACATCAAGAAGGACTACTGGACAAGGTTATGGAAAGAGATGGAAAGCCTCCCTTACAATGAATGATACAGAAAGCTTGGTCTATTTAGTTTATCAAGGACAAGATTAAGACACAGTCTAATAACAATCTGCAAGTACTTGCACAGAGAAGAGGTTCTTATAGAGGTCCCCTCAATCTAGCCAATGACAAAACAAGAGACAATGGCTGCTAACTGAAGCTACATAAATTCAAGCACAATTTATCTAAATGAGGGTAATTAGCCACTGGAACAATTTACACCTAGGGATGTGGTAGACAGTTGCATCACTAGCACTGGGCATAGGGGGCTTGAGCCCCAAGTCCCAGGAGCACTGCCTCGGATCCACCGCCAGGCTACCCATGGTGGCAGCTGTCCTCCCTAGCCCTTTCTCTGGCTGGTGGTCCGGGGCTGGTCTACCTGCGGTGGAAGCCATCTTCCCAGGCCCCATCCCTGACTAGGGTCCAAGGCCGGGCTGTCTATGGCATCGGCTGTCTTCCCAGGCTCTGACAACCTGCTGCAGAAGCCCAATCTGGGCCCTGTCCAGGGCCCCAAATCAGGATCAGGAGGTGCATGGGGCCTGGGCCCCGGGTCATTTCCTGGGCCTAAGTCGCTCCTGGTGGTAGATTCTTGATCACTTGACATCTTTAAGTCAAGATTGGAAAACTTCTTAAAACACCTGCTGGCTCAAGTACAAGATATCAGCGTGATGCAGAAATTATTAGGCAAAACTCCATGGCCTCCATAACCATCATGGAGGTGGTCACTATGCTCGAGAATCATAATGGTTCCTTTCAGTTTTCAAACCTATGGTTCACACCTCTCACATCTCATAAGACATTCTGGCTTGCATCATTGCTTATCCCAGCAAGAACAGTCTCCAGAAAACTTCCCATAATGTTGTCACTCCCTCAGAAAGCTCCTGGGTGTCTCACTGATGGTTCCTTACAGTTTCTTCCACACTGGAAACTATCCAGAATACAATGATCCTGGGTGCTCAAAATCATCCTATTCCTTTCTCCCACCATTTCTTTTATTTTTTGTTTGTTTTTATCTAAGGAGGCAGGTAAATTCATGAAGGTTGAGAAAGTCTAGCATACAATAACCTTGTAAGAAAAAACATCAGAATCTATTCCTCAAGCTCTTAACACTAGGAAGTTCAATAAGCAAGCCAAAGAACAAGATCAATAAAGGACAACTCATCTCATGTTTTGATGTCAACAAAACACGGATGACTTTTTTGGAAGGACAACCTAAGTATAAGACTTTAAATCAATTTCTAACGGCAATGCTAAAACTTAAATTGAATCTCTCTGGTATTATGTGCATGAAATTACATTTGACACAGCCTGAAAGTTTTCTCAGCATCTGAAGATAACTGGGATAGCCAGACAGTGCCTATGCAGTGAACTGAACTGAGAGCCACCCTTAACTCTAATCCTCAGATAACTAGTTCATCTCATAGTCAAGTGACAACTATTTTTAGGTGAGATTAGGAAAGAAAGCTCTACAGGAGTGATATTTTGAGCCTTAAAGTATGATGCAAACTTTGTTTTGTATCCAAGTAAGTTGAAAAGCTGAATACTGGCAAGAGTTTCATATAAAACCTAATAGAAATGAAATAATCCAGCTGCCTTAAGATTTAATATTTGGTGATTACTGGAGAATTTGGAATCATCCTTATGTGAAGATTCTAGGCTATGTATGCTTCCACTAAAAGAGTAAGTTTAAAAAAACTCTTTGAATTGAGTCAGAAGCTGGGCACAATTTCCATTTCTCTCGAAAGGAAAATTATCTTCCTCATGGATAGTAGTCAAGAGCCAGCCTGCTCTTCATAAGAAACTGTTCTTGCACCAGATAATTTTGTTGTAAACCTACCAACTCGGAAGGGTGACTTTTGCATTCACCTTTAATTAAATAACCAGAGGCCATGGCTTCAGGAATGTTAACATGTAATGATATCTCTGGACACCAGTTACCTTTATTTCAACGCCAAGCTCCTACATGTAAAAAGTTTACCAAGTAACAGATATATCCCTTCAGGAGAACCTTATTAGCATGATCTACCAAAAAAAAAAAAAAAGTAAACAAATCTGTACATTACACCTGCCTTTATCACTACAGAAGCAGAGGACTATTTCAAAATCCTGGAAAAACAAAACTTTCAGAAGAGAAATTACTGTTTGGTGGGCTTGCATAAAACCTTCCCCATATACTCTGTATATTACTTGGCCCATACAAAGAACTGCACAAAAATGTTTTACAAGACAAGAGGAAACAATTTGAAACTAGACAATCAAGCCATTGGCACCAATGACACAAATCTGAGTTAATAGGTGACCCAGATGGTTCTAATTAATAACCAAATCGGACTGTGAACTTTCTTTAGCTGCATTATCTGTTTGCTTAGTCATTAACCATGTAGCATTTTATTCACAATGAGCAACCACATCTATTCAGCTAAGAATTTTTGAGATGTGAGCATTAGCAGCCTTGAGAAAATTACTTGCCACATCTACATTCCAGTTGAGAAACTGTTGAGCTCAAATAGCTTCTAACTCTCTATAACAAGCAGTAGACTAAAGGCTTGTAAATAATGCATCATCGAGGTTTCCTGAATATAAAATCAGGCCTCTGCTTCTTTTGTCAACAGATCTATAAATCCCTATATGGTCTGAGTCCTGTGCATATTAGAGAGTATTTCTCTTTGCAGTATATCCTCGCACAAATAGCATCTGCTGGAGCACTCAAATTTGCTGTCTAAATTGCCCTTGACCAGAATTTTCTTTCCTTATTGGTCTAATGAACTTGGGCAGGATGATGGACAGGGTAAGTTGCAAAGCCTGTTCAACTAGCATTTTCCCTGGAATGAAGAGGTGAGAGCAGGTAAGTGATTAGGAACTTTCTAAAGTAAGAGTGCCATTTTTGTAAGGTATGCATTTTTATATTAATGCTACCAACTATGTAAACACACTGTGAGTTGTAAAATAAATCCTTCATTGCTTTCTCAAATGACTATGAACAAGCAGAAACTACCTGGATCCAGTACATTTTCTACAAAGATGGTTTCCAAAAATTAATTTACATACCAGAACTTCTGGAAATTGGCAGGCTGCAACTTCAGATCATTAATATAGGACTATAGATTCCCAAACTTTTTTTTTGTTAATTTAATTTAAATAGCCCTGCTTGGGGACCCTAAACCATATGCTTGCGAACAGGGGACTGCAAACAGGGGAGTTTGCGAGGGAAGGAGTTGGTGCCAGGTGCGTCCAAGGTAAGTGATTGCTGTGTCTTTTTTCCTACAGGTGATTTGCTTGTGTCTTCTTCCCCACAGATGGTTTGCTGACTGTGTGTTTGTGTCTTTTTCCCTACAGGTGAGTTGCTTGTGTCTTTTTCCCTAGATGACTTCAAGGTCCCTTTCAACACTATGTTTTTACAATCACTGTGCACAACCCAAGTGGAAAACAACCCAAAGATAGAAATGAGGAAACAGTCACCTCCCCATGTTTGTTTCAGCTTATTTGCAATTACAAACATGCGCCAGTCAACTCTGAATACGAGTCAAGCACATCTATATAACTATAATGGCTAAAGACTTACTTTTCCTCTTTTAAATCAAAACAGATTCTGGAGGACAAAAGGGCGGCCTCCAAAAAAAAGTGGCTTTAGTGTAAATGCAATGAGATCTTGGCCAGCTTTAAACTCTGATAGTGACAAAACTGATAATTACACGCTAAAATGAACAGTATTTCAAACAACCTATTCTGGAGTGTTATAGGCATTTTGGTCACACAGAGGCACTATGGCTCACCAACTACACTGAACTTCATTTAAAAGATATTTACCTTCAAGGAACAATGCTTCAATTACACTCAAAAACAAAGCTGCAATGCATTATCTTCACACTTTATATATTACAGACTATTTTTCAAGCAATAAACTCATGAAAAGGGTAGTCACAATACAAGGAGCTCATAGATTCCAAGGCCAAAAGGACCATTGTGATTCTCTAGCCCAGTGGTTCCCAACCAGTGTGCCATGGCAACACCCAAAGTGTGCTGCGAGCACCCTGGAGAGCTGCAGTTAAAGTTCCCTCCCTGCTCAGCCCAGCCACATGGGTTGTGCAGGGCTGGAAAAGGCAGGAATTAAAGTAAGGGTGAAGGCACCAGAACACAGTTCTGGGTCCCCCTATATTTAGGCAGGCAGCATTCTGGCCCCCCTAAAAACAGAGGAAGGCACAGGAACGTGGAGTTCCAGGGGTCCCCTAAAAACAGCAGGAGCAGCCAGAATGCAGAGCTCTGGTGGCTCCACCTTAAGCCCGGCCAGCAGAGAGCTGAAGGAAGCTAGGAGTGTGTGAATCTCCCCCTGCAGGGTGGAGCAGCTTGTGCCAGCCAGCCTGCAAACAGCCCAGATAAGGGCTTTAGGCAGGAGGGCTTCTTGGGGGTGTGTGGGGCAGGTGTGTGTGTAGCAGAGGTGGGTGGGAGTAGATGTGTAAAACAGTGTGTATAGTGGGGTTGTGGGGTGACTATGTGTGTGGGGGTGTAGCTGGGGGCTGGAGGCCTAGTTCTGGCCTCTGCAGTGATGGGAGGGTCCATCACAGGCAGCAGGGGGCTAGAGGACAGGAGGACAGGACCCACTGGGGCAGGGGTTAAAGTAAAGGGGGAATGCACTATGACTGAAAAATAACAGGACCCAGAACATAGCATTCCAATTCCATGTTCTATTTTTATGGACCCAAACACTGGGCCCCTAAAAATAGCAGGCCCCCGAGCGGCATTCTGCTGTGTTCCAGCAGGCAGGGGAGGAGTGCAGGGGGCAGGGTCAGGAGCGTTCCTGGGCAAGGCTCAAGCCCTGCCCCACATCCCTTCCCTTCAAGGCCTCGCTCCAACCTCGGGCCTGCTGCTGTGGCCACAGCCGCAGCACCCAGGCCTACCGCCCCACCTCCCTAGCCTCACTGCCACCCAGTGAGTGCAGGGGTGGCCAGCTCACGCTGGGGGGAAATTAGGGGCTGGGGTGGTGTGCTGGAACTGGGGGGTGGCAGGAGCTGGGGTCCAGGGAGGCTCACCAGCATAGGAGCATTCCAGGGCCCCCCAAATTATACTTTAACCCCTGCACTGGGGTGGGAGGGAGCAGCAGTGGGGTGAGGATTTGCCCTGGGTGGCAGGGAGCCACTGTGGAGAAGGGGGAAGCGGGTGCTGCACCATGCTTCCCTGCCCTACCTTCCCATTCCCCAGATTCCCCCCGCCCCCTCCCCAAGCCACTCTTGTTCCTCCTTCCCCTCTCCTCTCTTGCCACCCTTGTGCTGTTCCCCACATAGCTGCCCTTGTCCTCTTTTGACACCCCATCCTGCTGTGCTCCCCACACTCACTCCTGCCACTACATATGACTCCTGACCTCCCGTGTTCTGCCACCCCTGCTCTGCTACCCCCACCACCCCACATAGCAGCATTTCCAAAACACTGTGCCATGGTTCATGACTATTCATAAGTAATTTAAGTTAATCTGAATATTCATGAGTTTTTTAATGGTGGTGTGCCTCAAAAAATGTGAAGGTATCAAGGTGTGCCACAGCAAAGTAAAGGCAGGGAACCACTGCTCTAGCTGTATAACAAGTACACAGAATTTCCCCCAAAATACTTCCCAGAGACATCTTTCAGAAAAACTTCCATTCTTGATTAAAATTTATCAGTAATGAAGAATCCATCATAACTCTTTGTAAATTGTGCAAAAGGATAATTACTCTCTCACTCTTAAAACTGCTAGCCTTAGTTCCAGTCCACATATGTCTAGCTTTAAATTCTAGCCATTGGATCACATTCTACATTCTTCTGCTAGATTTTACAGCCTCATTATTAAATATCTGTTGCTTGTATAGGTGTGTGTAGGCCATCATCAAGCCATACTTTAACCTTCACTCTGTTAAATAAATTGTGTTCCTGTCAGACTTCCCCCAAGACTTCTTCCATTTGGTTCCCAAGAACTAAGTTCATCTCCAGTCTCATCATTCAGATTCATTTACAGCAAAGCTATCCTGAGTTTATCAGACTCAAACCTAAGGGTTTAATATAAGGTATGATACACATCTTAAGGTACATGGAAAACCTTTTATTTTATATGCATTTACACATTACATCGAATTAACTATACATTGCATTACACGTAGTCAATCATGGATTCTTTTCCCATTACAGCAGGTGATTTGACCTGCCTCTCCTCTATGTGCTGTTTCCCAGTGTGTGAATCTTTATTGCTTTGATTTGCTGTTACAGTGTGACCTGATCCCGTAACTTACACTTGCCTGCATTTATTTTCCTCCCATTCTGTAAACTTCCCCACCTTCAAAGCATCTGCCAAAGTGGGATTTTCTCCTACAAAAGCTCATGGGATAAATAAATTTGTTGGTCTTTAAATGCCACAGGACTCCTTGCTTGTTTTGCAGAACTAGACTAACACAGCCAGCCCTTTGGAACTGTATTAAAAACCCAGCTTGTTTATTGACATTTAGTTTATCAAGCAATCCAGACCGATCTGTATTTATGACCTGTCCTCTTCATTATTTACCACTCTCACAATTTGTGTATCATCTGCAAACTTAATAAGTCATTACTTTGTGCTTTCTTCCACATCACTGATGATAATGTTAAACAGCACAAGGCCAAGAACCGATCCCTGAGGGAACCCACTATTAACACCCTATATTTGATGGGAATTCTCACTTTACAGTTACATTTTGATACCTATCGGTTAGCCCATTTTTAATGCATTTAATGTGTGCTTCATTAATATTGCATCTTTCTAGTGTATTTTTTTTTAATCAAAATATCAATGGTACCAGGTCATATGCCCTGCAAAGGTGTTTTACTTCAACACCATTACCTTTATCAAGCAATCTTATAAACTCATCAGGTTAGTTTAACAGGATCTATTTCCATAAATCCACATAGATTTCCATTAATTATATACCCTTCTTAATTCTTTATGAATCAATTCCAGTACTACCACTGCTCCATCACCGTGTCAGGAGTGATGTCAGACTGGCAGGCCTACAATTACCCTGGTCATCCTATTTGCATTTTTAAACACTGGCATTTTGGCTCTTTTCTACTCTTCTGAAACTTCCCTACTCTTTCAAGAATTACAGGGGGGAAAAAAAAAAAAAAAAAAAATCAATAATGGTCCATAAGCTCCTCAACCAGGTTTTTTACAACTTTTATAAGCAAGTTATCCGGACTCGCTGGTTTTAAAATGTCTAACTTAATCGGTTCTGTTAAACATTCTCCCGTGCTACTCTAGGCTCAAGAGCAACTGAGTAAAATATTTTATCCCATTACTTCCCACTTTTGTTCATGTATTACAAATTGTCTTTAGTGCAGTTACTACTCTTTATGCGACAATGTACAATTTTCATAACATTTTCCCTATAATGTGGGTCTACACAAATGTTCAAAATCTGCAAGAAAATGTTACAAGAAAGATTAAAATTTTAACTCTGAACACAGTAAAATGGTCATTTAACATAAAGTTCATGGTACCGGGGGAAATAGTTTCACAATTTATAAGCATTTCACTTTCAATATTGAACTTACTGTAGCTAGTACTTACAGGGCATATTCCGCTAGAGGTAACTTAAAGACATCAAATACTTCTTTGTTCTTCATTAGGAAGACTGAACGCAAGTAGGATACAAAACACTGAAGAGAGAAGGAAAGTGTTTTAAAAAAGACGAGAAAAATGCTTTCCATTAAATTAACTGTATATTAACACTGAACCATATACTTAGCCAGGAAAAATATTAGAATTCTAATACTGATTACATTTAAGAATGTATTTATTCACATAGTTTCAACAAAAGGACCACTCTGATAAGCTGATCTAGTTTTAATAGTTCAGTACTTCATTCAGAGCAGTGTAACTGGTTCATTTTGCCAGTAATGTTTAATCTTCATTAGTCAGAAAATATTCAAGAGGGCATGTAGAAAGAAAAGAATATTACAAGCGCCACTTCGTCAGGTGCTTTCAAAGGTTCAAAGCATCTGACGAAGTGGAATTTTCTCCCATGAAAGCTCATGTGATAAATTTGTTAGTTTTTTACTGCCACAGGATTCCTTGTTTGTTTTGCAGAACTAGACTAACACGGCTACCCCTTTGCAACTTGGCAATGTTACAAATGTTACTCAAGAGCTGGGAAGAAAAGAAATAGTTAATGGGCTAGAATATCCGAGATAAACCAGTGTAAAGAACAGCACAATACATAATAATTTGAAGAGTTTTCTTGTATTTTTCTTCATCTTTCCTATTTTATCAAACTTTAAGTCTTTCCACTTGTTTCATATCGCTTCCCATGCTCAACTTTATTGAGCACCCTTCTCTCACTTGCCAAAATAAATTTTAAGAATTAAAGGAGAGGTTAAGTTCTTTCCTCCATCCTTGGAAACCATTTTAACAAACAAAGCTTATTTTTAGTAGTTTTTCTTTCCCCCTGCAACTCCTCCATCAAAACCACCTCAGTTGCAGATTCTGCTTACAGCTGCGTTCTATACAGACTGTAATTAAAAACTAGAAAATCTCTGTTACAACGGTACTGGCAAAGCAGAAGGCGAAACTGATAACTTGCCAATATTATTCAATAAATTATTGTTTATTCCAGCATACCCATTCTTTAATTTTTATTTTGCGGCATCACTTCAAAAATTACATTATTGTCTCTTCTCCAGTGATTCACTCATGAAATTCTGAGATGCCTACCTTTTGTCTGAGATACTAGAAAGAAAACTTGACTTTTCTTTCCCCATTTTTTTTAAAATTAGATCTATTAATCAATAACTCAAAAGTTGACATTTGTCAGTATACATGTCTACTGATGAATGGACTTAATTTCACATCCACAGAAATTAAGCAATAAATACAGTAATTTGTCACATTTTGTCTTATTAGTAGAATTTCATCTTTGGTTTTGCTTGTATACATAAAGGAATTCAATATAGCAAAGGAATGGCTGAGCGGTTCTTTATTAAATGGTGGTTTGTAACATGACCCAAAAAAACCATGAGTATCTTTCTAGATCTTCCTATTAAGAGTGAAGTAGACCAATAATCTTGTAAGCTATTCTTTGATTTGGGTTCTGTCCGATACATATTTTCTTGAGTCTCAAACCTCTTTCATTCACCCATGGACACAGCACACAAAACCCATTTGGAGCACAAGTTGCAAATTTTTACATCATTATATACTGGCAGCAGAATGATAGCCTAGTAATTGCTACCCAGAATCTCAATGACATGAACATGTTTGGTTCAGTTATCAATTTAACTATTAGTGAGTAAATCAATTGACATTTTGATAGCATTATTTCTTCACACACATGAATCCAGCCAATCTGCAGAGTGGGAAAATTCCTTCCGGACCCCAAATATGTTCATCAGTCAAATACTCATACTTCCAAGACCCACCAACCAGACATCTAGGAAAGACGTATCTGTAGTAACTCAGGCTCCAGCCCTCTGGTATCACATTTTCAACCACTGGATATGTTGCTAACAGCACTTGCAAATGGTCGATAATAATGGGCCACTGCAAGCGATCTCATCACACCATCCCCTCCATTAACTTATCAAGCTCAAGTCTGCCAGCAGCAGCCAATGATAGAAATGCCCTGTCAACTTATTTATGTTACTATACCACAGAGTCTTCACTGCCCTGCACCAACGACAGCTGCCCTCTGGTCAACACAAACTTACTCCTTTTGGGGAGTAGGATTAATCGAATTGACCAGGAAGCAGTTCCAGGATCAGTTGAACAAGTCTTCCATAGATCATTTAATCGATCCTGCTGCACTGATCCCCACATGGCCGGCAGTGTTGACATACCCTCACTCCTGAAGCCAGTTCAGTTTCTTGCCACCATTCCTCCCCTTGGAAGGCAATTCCACAGCTTCAGTCCTCTAACAGCTAGAAACCTCCACCAAATTTCAAGTCTAAACTTTCTGATGACCAGTTTATATCCATTTGTTTTTCTGTTAATATTGGCCCTTTCTTTAAATAGCCCCTCCCCCTCGCTAGAGTTTATTCCTGTGAGCAAACATATCTCCCCTCAGCCTTCATTTGGTTAGGCGAAACAAAACACGCTCCTTAAGTCCCTCTCAACACAGGTTCTCCATGCTTCTGATAATCCTAGCAGCCTTTCAATGCACCTGTTTCTGTGTGAATTCATCTTTTTTTATGGGATGCCAGAATTGCACACATTATTAAAGCTCAGACCTTTCTAGTGCCTTGTATAATGGTGATAATTCATCCCTATCACTACTGGTAACAGCCCATCAGATGCATCCTCGGATTCAATCAGCCATTTTCATGACTGCATCACGTTGGCATCTAAACCTGTGATCAATCAATACAACAGTCTTTCTCCTTCCCTGTCACTTCTAACTGATAAATCCCCAGCTTTCTTGTTAGTGCCCAAGTGCATGACCTTGAACTATTAAAGTTCCTCTTATGTCTATAACTCCAGTTTTCAAGGCCATCCATACCTTCTTGTATAATATTCCAGTTCTCCATATTGAGACCACCACCCAATTTTGCATCAACTGCAAATTTTACCATTATACTCTCATTTTTTGTGTCAAAGTCATTCATGAAAAAGCTAAATAAGATTGCTCCAAGACCAGTCCCTGAGGCATTCCGTCAATAACCTCCATCCAGCCTGAGTCACCTTTCAACCTGTTAAAGTCTCCCTTAAACACGTTCCTTATTCACCTTTCAATTCTTGTATTAATCCTCGTGTTTCCAATTTAACTAATAAATTTCCCATTTGAAACTATTGCATTTCCTTGATCCAGAAAATCGCTCATCTTTCAAAGAAAGAAATCAGGTTTGTCTGGGACAGTATAACTTTTGTAAAACCATGTTGTATTTTATCCCAATTACTGTTTACCTCTGTGTCTAACTAGTCTCTCTTTCAAAATCTGTTCTAAGATCTTGCATAAACCAGGCTCAAACTAAGAGGCCTGAGCTTCCCGGGCAACTTCTTTTTCTTCCTTTCTTAAATATAGGTATCAAGGTTGCAATTTTCCAGTCATAGAGTACAACCAACAACTATGAATTCATCAAAAATCTTTCCTATTGGGTTTGCAATTTCACATGCTAGTTCCTTAAATATTCTTGGATGGTGATTCTTCAGGCCGCCTGATTGGGTCATCATAACTGAGTTTGGCTTCCACGATGGTTGTGGTAATTTCTACTTCCATATCTTGGTTCACATTAGCCACCTTGCCACTGCCCAAAGCTCCTCAATAGCTTTATTATACACCAAGCAAAGCATTATTTTAGGTATTGGGCCACACCTAGACTATCTTAAATCTCCACCCTATTCTCAGTGCTTACTGGTCCCACCACTTCCTTCCCTTGTTTTCTTATCATTTATATGGGTCAAGAACCTTTCACTGTTTTTAAATTTCCTTTTCAAGGTGCAACTCTGCTTAGTTTTCTCACTTTTTTCCTCTCCAATGAAGTAATTTTGCTTGTTGACCCATTCCTTCTCCCATTCCTGATGGACTTTTCTCTTTTAATAATCCATTTGGGGTGCTTGTATCCTGGACACTTGTTCTGAAACTCATCCCTATAATTTTTCTCCCCTTTGCTTAGGATACAGACTCTAGAAACTTTAAGTCAAAGTTGAACAAACAAATCCCAAACTACCTCCTCAAAATTAAAATCCTTGAGTTCCTCTGCCTACTCACTTCCCTAACTAATTCCCTTAATTTATTAAAGTTCACAGATTTAAATGAAGGTGCATACTTGCGAACTTATTTTTGTTTACCCTTCCATGGCGTTGAAACTGAATTAAAGTATGACCACCCAAACAAAGGTTGTCCTTTACAACCAGCTCTTTGATGAAGTCCTCACTACTCACCAATACTAATACAAAGTGCCATCTCCTCTTGTTGGTTCAGTGATTATTTAGTGAAAAAAAATCTGTTGACTGTCACATCTGTGGATATCTGAGCCTACTATTATTAGCAGTAATTGTCCTCCAATCTGTATCTAGGAAATTAAAATCTCCCATAGTAACACAATTCTCAATAGTATTTATTGCATTAAAAACCACACGGTACCTCTCCTACCCTTTTTTCCTAAAGTGCTTATGACACAGATTCTAGTATATTCATTCCATCACTTCTCATTTTACAGTATACCCCATCTTTAGTACACAATACTTCTCCATCTTTACATTTCTTTGTATCTTTCCTGAGCAGTAATACCCTTCACACCTGTATTCCAATTATTACTACTATTCCAGTGTGTTTCTGTTATCCCTCAAGTAACTGGTTTAATTTCCTGCACCAATACCACCTTTTGTTAACCAGGTTCCTTGCACAGACATGTTAAAAGTTTCTACTTGGCTTCATTCAAAATCATTTTACTGCCAGTATAGCCTACTAGTCAATTACTGACAATGGCATCAACACTATTTTTCCTCTTGTTGTCCACTTGCCTACATTCTATTTTTCCCTTCTCCATTGCTGTATCCTCTTTTCTTTGGTTTTCTTCTCACTCAGTACTAGAATCAGGTATGGAAATTATATGAGCCTCTCACTACTGTCTCCCCCAAATTCCTCATTTAAAGCTGTTTTAATCATTTGTGCCAACATACATCCCAAAAGTCTATATCCCTCCCTATTCAGTTGAGTCCATCCCATGGGAACAGCCCTCTATCTGTGAATGTCTTCCTGGTCATGTATCTCAAAAGCCCTTCTTAGAACATGATTGTCTTTGCCATCTGTTGACCATTAAAATCTTGTCTTTCCTTTCCTCTCATCTGAAGAGAAAGAATTCCACAGATCATCTGAGTTTCCGTTTTTTTAAGCACATTCCCCAGCCTTGAGTGGTTTTCCTTGATGCATCTCAACAAGAACCGAGTTACTTCATCTGTTCCCACATTCAGAAAAGTCAGTGGAATCTTTCCTTCTCCCATTAGCACCTTCTACAGCCTCAGGCCCACATTTCATATCTTAGCTCCCAGAAAACAGCACACCCTTCTGTTCTCTGGATCAACTATGGTGATTAGAGTGACTACACCAAGTGTAACACATCAGGACTGTAGTGGAAGGTAATAAACACCTACATAAGACAAAACCCTGAATATCCAGACTGTCCTCATAAAATGAGAACATCTAGTCACTCTTCTGGTGATGCTTGCTCATCTTAGTAGAGAGTTCCCAATCACATAGACCTGACTCCTCCTGGTGTTGGTACAATTATTTAGATTTCCCCATCCTGTTTCTGGCAATAAGGCTTGTTATCTTTTGTTCTTTCTTGCAGTTTTCTCTGAGTCATCCTCTAACATCCTGGAGCTCCCAATTCTGGCTACTGTCATTGCCTCTTACCCCTCGCCCCCCCCCCCGGGTTTGTTTTTTTTAAAGACTAGTAGCTCTTCTCTCCTTCCTTCCTAGCCCATCTTCTGAAACTGCCAGTCTCTCCCCTCAACATAGAAAACCTGTTTCTCAGCTGACTTTTTCTGTCACCAACTGATCTTTTCCTCTGTCTTGCTCTTATAGTCACATGCCCACTTTCGTCATCCAACAGTCTAACCTCACAGATCTATCGCCCAGATTACCTCTGCAAGTCTTGAGCCTCCTCTCTCCTTCTTTCCATCATCTGCTCAAACCACCTTTGAAACTTCACCATAGTTTCTGCCTGCATCTCCAAATCTCAGATCTTCTCCTCTATCAGATCTATGAAATTGCACTTCAAGCAAAGCACCTTTCAGATGTACACTATTTTAGAGGGTGTATCACCACTGCTTCCCCATCCAGCCATCCTCACTCTGTTCTATCCCATAGGTCACTACCACCGCCACCTCTATAGCAGCTCTAGCCTTCCCTTCTATGCTCCCGTCAAGAAGGAAAAACAATGAACAACGTACCACGCATATCTGCAAAAAAACTCACACAAACACCCACACTCTCTTACCCACCTCCCTCCAAACCCTCTATTTTCACATCTGCTTGTTGGCTCTTGCGCCAGCGGTTGGCTGCCTTTATAGGACTGCCGATTAGGGAAGCTCTGCCTCCAGTCAAGTTCAACTGTGATCAAAGCTTCTGCTTCCCTCACAATACACCGCCCACTACCAGACTAGATAAGCTAAAACAAACCAGCAAAACAAACTTTCTAGAATTCACTCACTGCTAAGGAAAAGCAGTTTGCTACCCTTCTGCAATAGAGACCCATTCAAATTCCCGTTTTCATCTCTGTTTGCTGGCTCTTGTGCTGCTGCTCTACAAAAGAAGGTTTGAATAGTTTTGGTCAACACAAAAAGCCATTCCAAAAGATCAAAGGGGCTACCAGTAAACCAGTTTAAATAAACTGACACCAAACTAAGATGTGAAGTGATTTTTATTCAGACTATTTAAAATGAACACACTTGGGAGAAATAATTTCTGCATAAATGATTCAATACCTCTGACCCTTCAGTTAAGGGATAATAATGATTTCCAATATCCGTGACAACCCCAAGAAATCATCCAACAAAATCAATCAGTCTTGATTCCTACTGGACCCTCCTACAAATATACAATTACATATAAATATAAAATACATAATTATTTTTCAAGTAAAATGAGGAAGCAGTAAAAATGTGCACATTTTAAAGCTGCAAGAAAAGTCAAACCCATGTTTTCTATTGGCAGGCTACTTTAAAATGCTTATTTTTGTTATTGGCAGCACTGGTAGCTATGCCTAAAATTAAAAGACCACAACACTTCCTGAGATAGGCCTCCATTTTCAATCAAATTTATTTTTTCAAACAACTGCCTTTCAGGCAGAGCCTTCCCATGACAGGTCTCTGCTCTATGCTGAATAAATACATTCTAAATTACAGAAAAAGCAGATCAACTCTTACTAAAAATGAAGTACAGGGAAAGGCACCCTTTTGCCCATGTTAAACTATTGTAACATCAAGCTCTAAGGCCTCCATGCTTTGGAGCAGGGACCTAAAATTTGGGAGGATGCTCTCCTATTGTCAGGGATATGCTTTTTACCGTTCTCATAAATATCCATCCAAATCTGACCAAGCTAGGAGCCAACAAAATCACAGTTCACGCATGACAAGTGGACTCCTATTAGTCTGGCAGCTAAATCGTCTGAGGAGTCCACCTGTACTGGGCATGCTCTGTCCTAGAGTAGCAAAGATGGAGAGGATTTTCCCCTGCAATTGCTTCTCTCAGTTGCCAGGATCTACTGTGAAGTCAGACACCAGAAACAAGGGTAGGGAGATTCATGTGTTCTCCATGTGCCCCGTTTGCTCTTGTAGCAGGGGGAGAAGCAGGAAGTATCTCAAGTGAAATGCAAAGCAGTGAGATACAGACGGGTGAAGCCAAAAGGAACTGAAATGAGGAAACAAGACAACAGAGTGGGATTAGACACAGATAGTAAGGGAAACATGCTAGGAGATAGTGATAGAAGGAGACAACCAGTAGGATTGGATTCCCAAGCCTCAACACTCCTCTATCTAGGGAAGAGTTGTGGCATCTAGTGGCAAAGTGAGTCCCCTCCTCCGCCTCCTCTATTGCTACCAATTACCCCTTTAGTTCAGACAGCAGATGTTATTTCTCTGGATTTAAACATTTCAGACCCTTCTTATGACCTCCATATAGTTCCATGTGATAGAAATTTGTGTTTCAGTTTGCCTTTTGGATGTATTAGTGAAGACGTGCATTCAATTTAAGGGCACCTCCCTCTTTTGATGCAACATATAACCTCTGGATGCATCCAATCAATGGGTATCGGAGAGAACCGGGGACATTGGTATAGGGGGTAAACAGAGGTCCTGGTTCAGGGAAGGGAGGACTATGGAACAGAGCTCCTGGCATGCAGTGGGAAGAACACAGACTCTTACATAGGAAAAAAATGGAGAGTCCAATGGGATGCAGAGGGATGCAAGCAGCCTCAGGAGTGAACAATGTGCAACAGAAGCAACAGAAAGAGTGGTTGAAACTGCAGGTTCTATTAACCAAACGCCTAAGGCCCATTTTGTCCCCATTTCACCTTCTGGTCTTCAAATTTTCACCAAATCAATAAGAGTTCTACAAACTGAGTGCTAGAACATTTTCTGACATTTTGTAATTAACTGCATTGAGGATTCAAGGTTAACACATTACAGCCAGAGACAGAAATGCCACCAAGTGAGTGTAAGGGCCACACAAGCTCAGATAATTAAAATCACAGCAACTCCTAGAGACCCCAACTGAGATAAATCACTATGGAAGTAGGCACTGCAGATATAGTCCCTGCTCCAAGGATAAACAGACGAGTAACTATCAGGGCATAAGAAAAGTGACACCCCACTTTTACAAGATGAGTTCTAAGGCACAGAAAGATTAAGTGACTTCCCCCAAGCTATTACATGAAGTATGTTACAACACCAGAAACTGAAATCAACTCTGATTTCAGTGCCTTAAGCACAAACTCATCATTCCTCTCAAGGATGCATTTTACTTCCTCGCTCGCTTACACACATAAATACACGCACATTGTTGTAACCCATTTTAAAATTAAAAGCAATCTCTCTTAGATTTCAAAGTCCATCAGCACCACTTGACAGTGAAAAGGGAAAAAAACGCAAGTTAACCTGAACCATTAAATTAGCTGTTCCTGTTGTTTTAGCAGGAAAAAGTGAATAACGCTGTCTACATTGCCACTTTTTCAGCATTGCTTTTGGTCATAAAGATATCACTGGATGAATTCAAAGTTTGAACACTTATGGTGAACTAGCATTGAGTGTCAATGTTGGATTATAATAATATTTCTATTACAGTAACATCTACCATCTTCAAACCAGGAATGTGGTTACACTTGCCAATATAAAATGTGGCAAAATATTGATTTAGTTCTATCTTTCTCACACTGCAGTTTTCAATATATAAAACAAAAATAAAAGGCACATTCTGTATGTGTATTTGTCTGCTACAACAAATTGAAGCAATAAAGCTTAATTGAATTTGAAGTTCTAATGGGCTAAACTACTACAACTTCTTGCCTGTCCTTCCAAGGACTGATGAGAGAGCAATGGATATACATCACTTCAATATCTAAGCATCCCCTATCAAATGAGAGGAAGCAATGAATATAGTTGCCTTATGTTTTCTTTCAAGAATCATTAATTCATCACACTCAGAAGGGCCCATACATACCACGCTCCAAAATTAACCTTCCATTTGCAACACAGAGCTGCAGAGCTTGTATAATATCTGAAGATTCCCTTCCTTGCCCCTCAAGACCACCTACCTCCTTCCAAATAACCCATCAATTCCTTAAAACATCCCAACAACCAACACATTATTTTTATTCTAATATGAAGGTTTTTTCAAGTGATGCAGTAATCTGAATCTGACTAGTTGTCATTTAATCTACACCAAAAAGCCTCTTCACTAATCAGAACTCTTGTCCAATCTTTTAAAAATGTCTCCCCAATAGAATTTTTAAATTCACCCTCCATGATGAGGAGTTCAACTCTTAGAACCCACACATCTTTAGCAGGAAGATCATGACCGCCTTAATACCGTGGACCCACCTGAGTACACAAACCACACAGCCTGCATGGTTCATTCTGTCATATAGGCAGTTAATTTAATTCTTGTTAGTTTCATCAATCTGCCTGATCCCCCGGCCCCCCCCCCCCCCAACACCAAAAAAGCAACCCACAAAACCTAGGTCAGAGAGACAGCACAACCCATGCTCCTCATAAAACCAGTATTCTAGGTGTGATTCTGAGGTGAAGAGATCAGCTGTGGTGCAGCCACAAAATAAAAGTAGGAGTCAGAAGCAAAAATGAATCCTTTAAAAGTGGCAGTTAAAGCTCATTGAGGAAAACAGAAAGCAGCATAAATTCTGGTAAGTGAAGTGTAAAAGTATAATTGGGAAGACCAAAAAAAGAATTTGAACAGCTAGCTAAAGACTCAGAAACAAACAGTAAAAATTCTTTAACGCATATCAGAAGGAAGAACCCTGTTGAACAACTGGACCAGTGCTCTGCTGTGGCACACCTTGCTCCCTTTAATTAATTTGAGGCACACGACCATATAGTTTCCAAATAAACTCATGAATATTTCATGAGCCAATCCAGAGCTCTTGGAATAGTTTTGCAAAAAGTTGTGTGGCACACCTGCTCAGACCTGATGGCACACCTGTGTGCCGTGGCACACTGGTTGGAAAACACTGAACTGGACAATCAAGATGCTAAAGGAGCAGTAAAGGAAGATACACCTATTGTAGAGAAATTAAACTCTTTGCATCATTCTTCATGACTGATGATGTGAGGAGGATTCCCAAACCTGAACCATTCTTATTACGTGACAAATCTGAGGAACCGTTCCAGATTGAGGTAGCATTAGAGGTTCTGGAATACATTGATAAATCAAACAGAAATAAGTCACCAGGGCCAAGTGATATCCACCCAAGAGCTCTGAAGGAATTCAAACGTAAAATTGCAAAACTACTAACCGTGACATAACAAGCAAGCAATCCCATGGGACTTTTAAAGGCTAACAAATTTACTTAATGACACAAGACTCCCTGCTTGTTTTCCTGAACTAAACTAACACAGCTACCCCTCTGAAACTTGTTGACTGGAGGATAGCAAATGCGAAGCCAATTTTTAAAAATGGCTCCAGAGACAATCTTGGCAATTACACACCAGTAAACCTAACTTCAGTACCAGGCAAACTGGTTGAAACTATAGTAAAGAACAAAATTATCAGAGACACAAACTAACATGATTTGTTGGGGAAGATTCACCATGGTTTTTGTAAAGGGTAATCATGCCTCCTCGATCTACCAGAATTCTCTGAGGGGCTCAACAAGCATGCACATAAGGGCTATTCTGTGAATACAATGTACTTAGTTTTTAGAAAACTTCCAATGAGGTACCTCACTAAATACTCTTAAACAAAGCAAGTAGTCATAGGATACGAGGAAAGGTCCTCTCCTGACCCAGTATCAGGACAGAAAACAAAGGTAGGAATAAATGGTCAGTTTTCAGAATAGGAAGAGGTAAACAGTAGCATGCCCAGGGATCTGTACTGGGATAAGTACCATTCAGCAGATTCATAAATAATATGGAAAAAAGGGTAAATAGTGGGATGGCAAAATTGGCATATAACGCATAACTACTCAAGATAGTGAAGTCCAAAACAAACTGCGAAGACTTACAAAGGGATCTTATAAAAATGGGTGATCAGGCAACAAAATGGCAAATTAAATTCAGTGTTGATAAATGCAAAGAAATGTGCACTGGAAAACATAGTCCCAACTATACATATGAAATGATATACATATGAAATCATTAGCTGCTACTCCTCACGAATGACCCTGGAGTCATTGGGAACAGTCATGTGAAAATATCCACTCAATTTTCCAGAGGGGTAGCCACGTTAGTCTGTGCATAGCAAAAGCAGTGAGTCCTGTGGCACCTTATAGACCAAGCATGGTCAAACTGTGGCTAGGGAGCCACATGCGGCTCTTGAATGAAAAAGTGTGGCTCGTGGAAGAACGTCAGCAAATCAATTTAGTAGGTAAAAGTATATAGCTATATGCATCAGTGCAGCTCTCGAAAGTTTAATCAACTTGTGTGGCTCTTGAGTTCCATAAGTTTGGCCACCCCTGTTATAGACTAACAGATTAATCTGTTAGTCCAAGGTGCCACAGGACTCTCGCTGCTTTTGTTATCCACTCAATGTACAGTGGTAGTCAAAGCTAATAGAATTTTAAGAATCATTTAGGAAAAAGAAATAGATATGACAAAACATCATAATGCTTCTCTATAAATTTCATGGTAAGCCACATCTTGAAATACTGCAAGCAGAGCTGGTTGCCTCATGTCAAAAAAGATATCTTGGGATTGGAAAAGGTACAGAAAAGGACAACAAAAAGTATTAGGGGTATGGAACAGCTTCCATATGGGGAGAGATTAATAAGATTGGACTTTTCATCTTGGAAAAGAAAAAAGAGTGATATGATAGAGGACCATAAAATCCTGACTGAAGTATTATTTCCCCCTTCTCATAACACAAGAACTAGGTTTCACTCAAAAGAAAATCAACAGATAGCAGGTTTAAAGTTAACAAAAGGAAGTATTTCTTCACACAACACATAGTCAATCTATGGAACTCCTTGCCAAAGGATACTGTGAAGGTCACGACTGGAAAGGGGTGCAAAAAAGAACTAGCTAAGTTCATGAAGGATAGGCCCATCAATTGCTATTAGCCAGATGGCCATGTTCTACTGTTTGTCATATACTGGAAATGGGTGACAGGATGCATCACTTGATGATTACCTTGGCCACTGTCAAGAGACAGGACACTGGGCTAGATGACCCATTCATTTGGCCCAGTATGGCTGTTCTTGTGATCTTATGCTATGCTCTTTAAAGCGTAGGAACAGCTAGGCTCATTCAAACACACATCCTCTGTAAGGAAGAGCCTATGCCTGCTACATCTTTTTTCCATACATTATTTTTGTATACCAACCCCATACACCTTCACCTTTAAGAGAGCATATTTTGATTTTATATTTATATTACACGTTTATTTAAAAAGTGTAATAAAAATTGGGTTTTCAGGGTACGTTTAACTTTAGATCCCTCAGCCTAAAAGAAGGTTTTGTCTGATCTTATTACACTGCTATTCTGAAATTTGAAGACGATTTTACCTCAATGAATTTAAATTTTTGAAGTCAGTGAAACAAAAAAGGCTTGTGAGTCTTTTTAACTTAAGCTGTGGATAGGAAACAAGGATGGGGTAGACAGGTGGATCAGAGGAAGAGCAAGACATTGGAACTGGCTAGATGAGAACAATGGGACTAGAACAAGGAGCTGAAGTAGGGGAGAGACAGGACTGGCACAGGAATAGGCTGGAGGGACTGGAGTAAAGGAGAGGGATGGACTCAAAAGTCTGTGCCCACTAGAGAACACTCCCTTCCACAGCTCAAAATGGAACACAAGATTCCTGAATTTCATCAGTCCTCTGCTGTAAACAAACACCTTTGAAACCCACTGCCAAAAGATATCATCATCCTCTAGTTCAGAGTTTCCCAACCAATGTGCCACATCACACCAGTGCACCGTCAGGCCTCAGCAGGTTTGTCACGGAATTTTTTGAAAAACTACTCAATGTTCTGGATTGTTTCATGAATATTCATGAGTTCATTTGGAGACTATGTGGTGGTATGCCTCAAAAAAATTAAAGGTATCATGGGGTGCCACAGCAGAGAAGAGGTTGGGAACCACTACTTTAGTGGCTTGCACACAGAGGATGACAACCTATTACTGCTATTAGTTACCTCATTAGCTCAAGTGGCTACGGTCCACACGCTGTAACTAAAGTTCCAACCTCGCTGATGACCCGACATAGGCGTCAATATGATGCTACATGATGGAAGGGGTCGTCCCCCCCCCCATATGCTTTTTTCAAAAGCTAGAAATTACAACTAGACAAAGCCAAGCATTCAAACATCAAAATGTCAGAATGAAGTTTGCCCATGGAACCTTAATTCAGCCCCCTTAGCTTATAACATGATCACATAGTCCCTGCCTCATTCAGAACACAGGATAGATTAGCTATTCATTAAGTGAGACCTTTCAGTATTGTGTGTCCTCCTCATTCTTTTTAGGGTGGCCCCTGTACCTTATTCACTGTTCACTGTTTAAATTCAGTTTCTTTGGCTCTTCTGAGACACTCCTCACTATGATATCCAAGGCCTTATCTACACTAGCTCTTATGCCAGCAAAACTTTTGCCGCTTAGGGAAGAAATGCAACCCCGAGCAATGTTTTGCTGCCATAAGCACTTTTGCAGACAGCATTTCAGCTAGCTCGCTGAGATGGTTTTATTATGCTGGCAGGAGAGCTCTCTCCTATCTCCATGACACAAGTGCTTTTACAGCAGCCCAGCTGCACCAATACAGCTGTGACACCGTAAGTTTTACTTGTAGACCAGCCCTTAGTGTTTCACCCACATTAACTAAATATATTTTCGTAACAACCCTGTGATGTGAAAGAATGGTATTACCCCCATTTTACAGATAGGTAACTGTGGCACAGATACACTAAGGTAAAAATTTTCCATTAGTTTTGTGTAGCCAATATGAGGCACCTAGGACCTGAATTTACAGGCTACCCAGCATTACATCGCTTTCTACATATTCCAATGGAGCCCCCGCTGATTTTGGTTCTGTTTAGAGTGCTCAGAACATTTGTGAATCATAGCAAGAATCTCATGCCATTTAGGCAGAAAATGAGGAACACAAATAGGGAGAACCTGTGAAAAGTTTGCTGTAAGTGACTTGCTCAGCTCACTCACACTGTTGTAGGCGCAAGAATAAAATCAAATTCCTCAGAGCAAGATTCAACTGCCTTAGCCATGAGACCATTCTCTTCCTGCTGTGCCCTGCCTCATTCACTTCACACCTTCCAATATGAGCAGGAAATGAGGCAGGGGTCCTGCCTACAGCTGTCTCCTACACAACCTAATTCACACCAAGGGAAGGTCCATTCTGTGGAAAAAAAATACCACAACCATGAAAGAAGAGACACTTATCATGCATACATGCAAAGGGGCTAAACAAAGGTTGCTGGGACAGTCTTAATTCTAGCACTTCCTACATCTGAGTTCCTGATTTTGCAGTCTTAACAATGCTTAATGAATTTGAGGTTGTTTGTTTTTTGATGTGCATGTGTAATATATAAAGCAAAACAAAGATTTTTAGTGGGTTCTCTTCTACTTTTCATCAGATTTTGATGGGAAGGGAAATGGATGTAAAGTAAACAGAAAGGCTGTAATACAAATTACTTCTGCCATCTGCCTTATCCTTACTGTTAGGTTCCTGCCCCAATCCTTGTCTATATATCCAAATTAATACGCTTCCCACTACCTCACTAAGATCTTGGCTAAACCCTTTCATTATCCATGAACTTCTCACACCCTTCATCAACACAGCTACACAGGTTCACCCCACTGACCTCCTCTTGTCTTCCTAAGGAAGATGGAGCAACTATTCTAAAACCATTTATTTGCATGTGTATATAAATCCAAATTAAATTAAAAACCCTTTTATTTAACTCCAGTAGGTACATGGAGAATGAGGGAGCCACACATACAATTTCTAATGAATACCATATGCCTCACAGGTTACCTGTGATATCATCAGCCTGTATGCCATGGGTTAAATCAAAGGAGGCTGAAAGGGGGAAACTCACAGGAGTCAAACAGCAGCAGAGATCAGGCTCCTTGTGGAATCAAGTGGGGTACCTATAAGTTGGGACTACACCATTCTTTTTTTTTCCTCAAGGCTGAGCCAAGAATCAAGAAGGATCTTAAACCTCAACATTCTAGAAAAAGAAGAACGGGGAGTAAGTAGTGAGTGTTTACCCAGAATGAGTCAGGAAAAGCTGATGGTGAAAAACAGACAAAGAGCCTGCTGCAAGAGGTCAACTGCTTTTAACTGCCAGAGATGGAGTTAGCTAGGCAGAAGGAATTTGCCAAAAACTAACTAGGAACTTTTAAAATGTAAGACAGAGTTGTGTATGTGGGACTTTTATTAGTTTACTCTTTGCTTTGTGTGCTTTGTACCTTTGAAGAATAAATGAATAATGCTTTTGCTTTGAAGATGTTTGCAGTGACACAGAAGAAGCATGTACCATCTCAGGCTCCTGAAGGGAAACTATTAGAGATACCAAAAGAGAGCTGGCCCTATGTCATTAACACAGTTGGGAACTATAGGATGAAGTTCAGAAGCCCCGCATGAGCATGGTTGACATGCATGGTCCTTTACAGAATGAAGTGCAGAAAGCCAGGCCTATTCCCAAGGCATCCAATGACCCTAAGGGAGACCCAGATTCAATTCTCTACTCCACCACAGATAATTTGTGCAACCCTGGCCATGCCACAGTCTCTCTGTACCTCAGTTTCCCACTGCGGTGATAAATACTTCTTTGACTCAGAGAAATGTGAGGATAAACACACAAAAATTGCGAGACATTCAGGTGCTCTGATGATGGGGGTCACTGAGATGCCTAAGACAGATAGGACTAAGGGGTCAAAGGCATTGGTCACCTTGCAGCCATGACATATACATTTTCCACCACTGAAGGGATGGATTGCCCAAAACACCCATGAGGTGCAACAATGAAAAACCTGATTTAAAAATGTGGGCATTTGAGTTAAAAAGTTACTTCTATATTTTTCACAATTACAGTGATTTGAAGACTAAGTCTTCTGGGCAAATCATCTAAGTTCAGTTGTCACATTTGCCAGTTTTCACCAAGGTCTTCTTTTCATTCTGATAACCAATTAGCATTTTTTAACATGCTCTTTAGCTCTTGGAAGAAAAACCATAGCAGGGAGAATGAGCAGTAGAGGCCTCTGTCCCTTCACTCAAAATAATTGTCAGTTAATTAAAGAAGGATGAATGTAATCCCATCTCCACAGTGGAAAAGAGGACAACAAAGAGGAGATTAAGACACTTGCAGAACTCCTAAAAGAAGATCATTATTTCCCAGTGGTCTCTAATTTTTTATACTTAAAAAAAGATCATATTTAGCAGTTCAAAACACATTTGCCTTAGCAGAAGCTGGCAACTCAGTCTGTAACGAATATTCTCTCACAGGACTGTGTTATTGACTACTCACCCTTTGAGCTCTCTCCTTTAACTCTTGATCTTGAGCTAAAAAAGCCTGCATCTTACTTTGGACATCTACAAGCTTTTCAGGATTGATTCTAATGGAAAAAAAACAAAAAACAAAAAAAACAAAAAAAAGGAAACGTTTTTTGCCCTCAGAAAATGTACCAAGACAACAATATTAAGTTCAGAGGAGTACTTTTGCATTCCAGCTGTATTATTTTAAAATGCATAAAACTTCTGCTACTATGAATGAAGTTTTACTGAAATCACAGAGACTACTCTCATGATGTGGATAATGCAGGCAAGGCAAACAGGAACTCAGAGCCTTTCCCCACAGAACAGTTTATGTGGACAGGGAAAGGTTTTTAAAAATAAAGCCAAAATTAATATTAAAACAGTTCTTGAGTTAAACTGTAGAGAATGGAAAAAGTATAATGTATTTGACTTATACTTTACGCCAAGATGGTGCTTTTCATATGAAGATCATATTGCATTTTTCAAAGCTTACATAAAACCTCATGCCCCTGAGAAGTACTAGTAGTTAAGTATTTTACCATTATATCCATTTTACAGATGGGTAAAACTAAAGGTTATGAGAATAAGTGATTTAAAAGTACCCAAGATCAGGATATAATGAGACAGGTCACATTCTTTGTTACAACACTCTCCATCATACCTAACAAAGAGTGTGCCAGCCACCTAATGAACTGCTTTGCTTCTGGTTTTGCTTTTTTCCTGATTTGCTTTTTCTGTTTTCACTCATGCCATTAACATCTGCACTCATTTTCTGGCTACTTTATTCCTGCCACCTGCTAGTCTCAGGCATCTGTACTTTGTAGGCTTCTGAATAGCATATTATTTTGGTCAAATGATCTTTTGACAAACTTTACTATTTAACTCAAGAAGTTCTAGAGACAGATGATATAACTGCATGCCAGTGGTTCCCAATCCATGGCCCATGAGTCAAAAGTAGCCTGCATGGTCTTTCAAAGTGACCTGCTTCTCCACTCCTGGTGGCTACAAACAGAAGCTACTGCCTAAAGACCCAGACAAGCATGTTGTCACAGGACAACAAGACTGGTGCAGGCTCCTTGTTACAGCCAGACAGGAGATCAGTGCTCCTCTCCCACTAGCTGCAGCAAAGAGCACAATAAATTGGTCCATCTGGGTTTCTAGGCTCTGGAATAATTGCTGGAGCCAGAGGGAGGGGAGCACTGATCTCCCATCCCCCTGGCTGCAGAAGGGAGCCTACACAGGGACCCAGCTGGAATGCACAGGACTACAGAACCTGCACAGTAACTCTGGCTGCAGCCAGGGGAGATGGGAGAGCAGCAAAGATGCAGACTCCTCACTAAACTCCTTCTGTCTGGCCAATGTGTGTGTGGGATAGGGACTTGGGGAGAGACAGACAGGACACCTGCAGGCAGAGAGTGGTGGCCCTTCAGAGTTGTAAAAATGATATCTACAGCCCTCAAGCCAAAAAGTTTGGGACCCACTGCTGTATGCCATCTGTTTATACCAGGGATTGACAAACCCAGGGAGCCAGATTGCCACGGCGCCAGGAGTTTATAGCCTGGCACCTAACTCCACTAAGGAAATGCAATGGAGAGTGCCCTCTGGTGACCAAAAATAAGACTGCCAGAGCCTAGCTGGGAGCAAATTTTGTTGAGCCCTGGATTATACAGCACTGTACAATAAACGATAGTTTCTACTTCGAGGACCTTGCTATCAAAAGCCAGATAGACATGAGTGGTTAAGTCTGTCTTGGCAACAGAGCTTGGATAAAAATCATGAGCAAGAAATTACATATACTAACGTCTCTGGTAAGGTATTCTTGCAATCAATAACTATGTTTTTATTTTGAGACTAAAGGTAATTTTAATTTACAAGCACTTCTGAGCTTTATTCAGTCACCATTTCAATTTCCATACTTTGTCAGAACTGGGTAGCAGCAAGCTGCAATGTACCTAAAAGCTATTTCCAGATTATGCATATATTAACTTGCTGTAATTTTAGACATAGATTGCCTAGCTGGGGGAAGGAATGGGGAGAACGGCTTCAAGTAGACATAAATACTAATTTGGTTTGTATATATAAAGGTATAAACAGATGTCATTAAAAGGAAAATGAGATGCACTGAATCATTCACAGAAATCAAATAAAAGACATTGGGGAAAGCAATCTTTTTTTTTTTTTGTAAACCAACTAAAGATAAAACAGGCTGTTTCATGGTATCTTAATAAAATACAATTGTCACAGAATCATCGTATACTATTTCTTTAAAAGAGGACTGAAACCTCTGACTAAGCCTGGGTAACTTACTTAATTTCATTGATGGGTACTTTTCTCTGCACCAGCTGTTGAACCATGCCTTTTTCTTCTGAGGGAAGCAACACTAACAAAGCTTCACCACCTTCTTTGTACCTGATCAAAACAAAAAGAAAAGGGTCTTCGATTAAAGGTTTATTTTATTTATTATATATATATATATATACACACACACACACACACACACGCACACAAGGAATTGCATACAGCAAATATAAGACATCTTGATTCTCAGAACAGATCCAAATTGCAGTCAACTGTTGTCGTTTTATAATGTGAAAACAAAGGCAGACAAGAGACATGACTTGCCAACACCACAGATGGAGTTAGTGGCAAAACAAGGGACAGAACCCATAAAAGCCTCGCTTCCAGACAAAGATTCATGTCACTAGGCCACCCCTCTCACACATGAGAGATTATGATGGTTAATCAACACCAAATATTTAATCCAATATACAATGTTATAGGATCTGGTTATTTCTCTCAAATTTCAGCTGCTGGTTATTCATAACATTCATTCACAACTGCTGGAAAGGCCTAAAGGACTTGTAGCAGTGTTGTTGCCCCACTATGGTGCTGAGCGGGTTAAAAGGGCCTGAAAGCAGCAGACAGTGGGGTGCTGGGAGACAGTCAGGGGCCTGGTTCCTGGTGTAAAAAGAGAGCTGCAAGGGCAGCTCAGTCAGTTGGCTGTGGCAACCCAGTGAGAAGGTTAGGCCATCTCATTCAAAGTTAAGGCCAAAAGAAGTGGCCACTAGAGGGCACCAAAGACAAGCACCCCTTGCAACACCACCTCTATGCACAAGAGTCCACTACATTGGTAACAATGACCCAATCCAGGTTTATTTCAGAAATGCGCTAAACTGTGACAGAATCCCATGAATGCTAGTCATAGGGTTCCAAAAGGAAAAATAGTTAGTGATGGCCAAAGAAGATGGAAAACAAAGCCACTTTATGGAGAACACAAAAGCAGTGGAGTTACTAACAGATGTCTCTATGCAATTAGTTACCATAAGTCAATGAATAAACTGCTGCCACCTTAAGCAACTCAATTCCTATCATTTTCAAAATGTTACTTTTATTTTAATTTTATTTCTCAATTGACTTTTGTATCAAAACATGTACCACCACCTATATGACTTTTATTCTTTTCCTTTATTCTCCATCCTTTGTCTTATGTTTATTTCCCTCCTATGCTAGAGTATTTCTTCATCTATAGTCATGTAGCTGGGTTTCATTCTAGTTTTTCTTTACTGTGTACCAGTTACTTCTCCTACCTCTACCTCGTTCCTATTAGTTCTACTGTTCCAACATCTCTCCCTCCTTTAGCCTTCATCATCATTATCTATACTTTTCTCCCTCTTGCTCATCAATCCCTCACTCTTCCTCTTACTCCATCACGTTCTCTACTGGCACTCTCCTCTAGCATGTTCACTTTCCTCTCTCAGACCTACTTTTCCAGTGTCTCTCCATTTCAAAGACACCCTCCCCCTCAGTTTCACTCTCTGTTGTACCCTGACCCTTTTCAGTATCCTTCAAAAAGCCCAAGAGAGGCTAGGCAATTAAGGAAAGGATTAAATGGGTAAGGTAGCACTTTAAAGAGTGAGGATGTGATTTAATTGTCTATTGGGAGAGAGAGCATATAGAAGAAAAAGACTGAACCATGGGAAGATAAGATGTGGGACTCTAAGTAATGAGGACTACAACAATGGTGAAAGGAGAAACTAATATTTTCTAGAGAACAGAGGTGAGTGGGTAGGACTTCCTGAGTCAGTCTACGAATGAAGATTTACAGGTTCAGGCCAGGGGCCATGGAGCATCAGGTACTAAAAGGTGATAGTGAAAGAGGAGTAGGCAGTGAGAGGAAGAGAGGCAACCTGACCATTATATACATAATGTGGAGTGGCTCCCAATCACTTCTAATCTAGAAGCAGCTCTGGTAATTAAGAATCTAGTTTTCATCCAGATACATGACTGTTTTAGAGTCAAAAAGATGGTGGTCACTATGGTGAATAAAAGGCTCCAGGAAAGTTTTTAATAGGCTAGCACTGAATTTGTGGCCAAGTGAGTATAAATGGACAGCCTCAGAGACTCACTAAAAGAGCATCACATGAAAACTGTTAACGAAAACTTGAGATGGAATGTGAAGGGCCCGCATTTCTCAGAAGCACATACAACATTTACATTTATTTAAAAAAAAAAAAACAAACACCTGCATCCCAAAATGATTTAAAAACTTTAATACTCAAAAGTAGACAGAATTATAAGTGACACTAGAAGTACTGACTACAGTTAAGATTAGCCAATGCTTTCCACCTTAGCATCCTACGTTGTCAAACTTTGTTTGGACAGATTATCTATTCTGGGTGTCTGCCTCATGCTTAAAATTTGAACAAAAGTTTCAGCAAAAATAAATCAAAATGAGATAGGGAGAAAAAAGGCTGTTTTGTCCATTGTAAACGCTTACAACAGGTTCACTGAGAAGCTCTGGTGCCTCAAATTTTTCGAGCACAGAATTCACATTTTCAGGTGACAGTCCTGTTGCAAGTAATGGTCCTTTGCATCCCCTGTGAAAATTCATCCAAATTATGACCTGCTGGAAATTTGTTTGTACATGTTCCGTGAATACTTGCTAGAGTTTGGCAACTACGTTCTCACAAGATTCAGCTTAATTATGCAGATAACCCAGGCCAGGACTGCAAGTGCTGAGGACTTTCCATATAGATGCTCCTTTCCAGCCACCACAAGCTGCTGCAGCATTGGATGCAGAACTGAGCTAGGAGACATTTGGTACTCTGAACATGTCTCCTGCTCACACCCAAGCAGCAAGCAGGAGGGAGCAGAACCAGCCTGACTGGAGTGAAGACAGGTGAGGAATGGAGGGCAGTGGAATGATATTAGCAGCTGAAGAAAGGGAAGAGGCTTCCAGGGCAGAAGTAGCAAACGAGACGGCCCAGGAAAATACAGGCTGGTTAGCACCCTACCGATCCCAGATATAAACAAAAACAATCAATCAATCAACATAGGGTGCCATCAGTGAAGACTCAAAGTATGGCAGCATAATTAATGCTAATCAACATGTTTATGGAAATGGATCTTGGCAGATAAGCTTGCTGTCCTTTTTTTGATGAGAATATAAATCTGGTTTGATACAGTATCTGAGGTAACTGACTTTATCCCACACAGTATTCTGATACAAAATCAACATTGTACAAAAATCAATGCAGGTCATATTGAATGCATTAAAATCAGTAACTGAAAAATTTCAAAGCAGTTTTTAATTGAGAGTTGCCCAATATTTGGCATTTCTAGCGGGGTCTGCAGTGATCTGTTCTTGGCTCAACAATCATTCAATCTTGGCCAATGATCTGGTAGAAAACTGAAAAATCACTATTGGTAAAGGTTGCCAATGACAAAAATAATGGGGACAGATGATTTTATTCAACAAACAAGATTGCTTGGTAACACAGAGCCATTTGAACAGCCCAATGCAAGATCACACCTCTATAAACCAAGGAAGTATGTCTCACTTATGAAGAGCTGTATTCTAGACCAGCAGTTCACAACTGTTACGTTAAGGCACAGTGGCTGAGTGCATTGCCACAATGAGCCCACCATCAGAATCCCCCTACGCCACCAAAAGAAACTCTCATGGAGTCTTTGGGCGATGAGGCAACCTGTGGCAGCAGCATGCTGCCCTTTAAGAGAGACCACCAGAAGTCTTCGCTGCAGTCACTTTTTGTGGCAGCAGGGCCTGCTCACTAACGTAGAGCACAAAGACACAAGAAAGTTGCACAAACTACGTTAATTCTGGCATTTCTTAACTTCTGAGTGCTCAACTTTGCAAGAGTAATGTTTTAATGCAGGCTTATTTTTGTGTATAATAAGGTATAAGCTAGAAACAACAGCAGCTGTGAATCAGTATGGTGAATCAGTTGCTTTTCCAGAAACTAGAAATATATTGAAGGTCTAATTCTGAAAAATCACACTCCATGGAAAATTTATTAAAAGCAAGCATTAAACTTCGCCTCCATAGATTATGATTATTTCAAAGTTTAAATTAAATCTTACAGAGTCTTTAGGCAGAGAAGTGCTATTAAAGCTAACAATAGAAACACTATCACATTAAGTTAAGCCATGAATATGAAGAAAGCAAATAGGAAATACACTTGAAAACCTGTTTCTAGAAAGAAAAAAAATATTAAAATACTTAGTGTGGAAGACTTGAGACATTCAAAGGGATTGAGAGGGATCTGATGACTACTGCTAAGTTCTGATAATTCATGTAAGCAATTCCCCTGCTTCTTTACACCGAATTAAGTTTAGGTGCACACAAACTATTCCTATTGGCTTTTAAAAAGCCTGAAAGGAACGTCTTTATCTTGAAGGTTGGATCAAGCTAGCAGTGTGCTCAAAAACTGTGAAGTAACTGAAAGACAGACAGGCAAGCACTGCTGTTGTGCCTGCTCACAGCAAAACATGAAAACAAAAAAAAGAGTCAAAAGGTTTGGGTAAACTGAAAACTAAATGATTTGAAACACCATCTGGAAGATTTTGCATCTGTTTAGATTTTTCATGGTGGTTCAGCTGCTGAGAAGACAAGCCAATAGTAAAGGAGCTTTATTTATGCAAATATAGACTAGCTTCTCAAAAAGAGATGAGCTATTTTCTTCTCAAACAATAACAAACATG
The DNA here is from genome assembly GCA_007922195.1 of Podocnemis expansa. NCBI lineage: Eukaryota > Metazoa > Chordata > Testudines > Podocnemididae > Podocnemis > Podocnemis expansa. The sequence goes on from ML681992.1 coordinate 34,076,653, forward strand.
TTAATAGAAGACTACTGGTCTGCAGCATCACCAGTATGTAAAGGTCTTCTGTAAAGACAAAAATGGAGTTGGTGATATTTTTCTGGTGTATAAAGATGACCTGAAAGTTATTTTCCTATAAAAACATCAAGCAGAAAAACCTTTTCTATCTAGAAATTCATACATTCTAGACCCTGAGACACACTACGGCAAATAGGTAACTATGAAATTACATCCTAAAAGATTAAAAGTTTGCCCACTAGAGAACATCTGACCAAATACACTTTCCTATTTAAACTCTGTTTTCATGTCTATTTAACTCCAACATTTAACACCTGGAAGGAAAAAAAATGAGAAAAGTATTTTTAGCTAATGGTACAAAAGATTACCACATCCATCCTTATGAAGTCTCCAACAAAACTAGGACAAACATTCCTGATACTGAGGTAGATAGAATAAAAACTTTCAAACCCTTAATACAGTATGAAACAGCAAGAAAAAGTCAACTCTGATTATTAAAAAGTTTCCCACAAGTCACCACTAATACTTCATCTTCTGATTCACGTAGCCTGCTTCTTCAAGCTGCCCACACTTACCAAAACCAAACAGTTCTGAATAATTACCGTTTTATCAATGGATGTATTTGTTAAAAAAAACAACAAGGAGTCATGTGGCACTTTGAGACTAACATTTATTTTTCGCATGAGCTTTCGTGGGAGAAAATCCCACTTCCTCAGATGCTTCAAAGATGGGTGAACTTACAGAAAGGAATGAAAATAAATGCAAGGGGGTGTAAAACATAGGATCAGGTCATACAGTAACAGCAAATCAGAGTATTTGTTAAGCAACACAGCTCCTTTGTGGAATTTTTCAACCAAAACTTACAGCATTCTAAAGAAATATAAGCAATTTACTTGATCTGTGTATAAACTGGCAAGTGATGTCTATGTTTACATTGTTCTGAAATTACCTGCAGAGGCCAGACTAGGTCTCACTTTAGCATTATGATTTTATGACAGTTTCCTTGTACACAGCAAGATACTATTAACCTTTATTTTAAAAAAGGAACTGCTCCTGTTTGCAGAGAGTCTTCAAAATACAGATCTATTTAATTTTTGAATACATATGTCTCAGTTACTCATTCTGGACAAAATCCACTTGCCTGAATACCAAAGAAGCAACACAACATAGACCTGTTCTATGGTGACTGGACATGTGATAAAGACAGATGCTCCCCTTGAACAAGGAGCAGAAAGGAGTTACTGAATCAGGAAGAGCCAGTATTAGCTACTGTCACTTTTTCTTTTAATTGTGTAAGAGTTTAGTGCTCATGAAAGGGGAAGTCCTGTATGTACCAAGAGAGCAGGTTACCCATGGGTAGAAGCAGTGCTGGTTTCCTACACCATGACCCTCAGGAACCACACCACTGAGCTTGAGAGGATAGTTGATTCTCCATGGCACACTCAAGTCTTCGACTTGTGTGCCATGACCTTCATGGGGTGCCTGTTAGTGCCTAGAGTGAAGGCACTTTATGTGATAGGGACCTCCCTCCCACTGAAAATTGGACTGAGATCACATTCCTACCACCTAGGCCACAGAGTCAGATGGCAATATGGTAATATCCTGGTCAATACCAAACTGCACTAAACCCGAATCAGTAACCTATCAGTAAAAACAACTGCATATCTCTTACAGCCCCTAGTCCATACAGTGCCACTTCCTATTCTTAAATCTCACATACTCTACAGATAGTTCTATGTCATCTGGACAAGTCAAAATTCCATCTTACAGTCCAGATGTCATCTGGCTGTTTTCTAGCTGTATTCTGAAACTATTCTAAAGCCGTGCTCTGTCCATCACTGTAACACAGTTCAACTGTAGTTTAAAACTCTACAGTTTTCTTCTGCAGCATGGGGCACTTTACCATTTATACTAGTTTAAACCTGTGAGTCTCTATAACAGGGGTCTCAAACTCAAATCACCATGAAGACCGCACGAGGACTAGTAGAGGGCCGCATGAGGATTAGTATGTTAGCCCAAAGGCCGCATCACTGAAACCTTTCCATACAATGATATTGCAAATATTGGTAATGATCGTGTCATTGCAAGCCACAGGGAAACAGCTTTAGGGGCTGCATGTTTGGGACCACTGCTCTATATCTTGAAGTCTTTAAATTTGATTCAAGAACTTCAGTAATTGATACAGAGATTATGGCTCTATTACAGGGAATAATGGAGTGGCCTGGAACGTGGAGCAAATCCAACTAGATTATTTTGATGGTCCCGTCTGGCCTTAAAGTCTGCTTATCACTATTTTAACCCTATTCTCATAGACTCAGAGTTTAAGGTGAGAAGAGACAATTATGATCATCTAGCCTGACCTCCAGCACAACACAGGCCACACAATCTCACCCACCTAACTCCTCTAATAGACCCCTAACCTACGATTGAATTACTGAACTCCTAGGATAATGGTTTAAAGATTTCAAGGTACAAAGAATCCAACAGCAAGTGATCCATGCCCCATGCTATAGAGGAAGGTAAAATCCCCCAGGGCCTGTGCCAATCAGCCCTGGGGAAAAATTCCTTCCTGACCCCAAAAATGGCAAGCAGCTAAACCCTAAATCTTATGAGCAAAACTCAGCAAACAGATACCCAAAAGAAAATTCTCTGTAGTAACTCAGAACCCACCCTATCTAATATACCATGGGTAGGCAACCTGTGGCACCATCTGCAGTACCACAGAAATTGCCACTTCCCAAAGGAGCCACTCCAGGCAGCTTCTTTCCACAGCGTGCCTGGAAACCTCTGAAAGGAGCTGCTTCTTTTTGTGGCATGCCTGGCGACCCTTGTCCCCAAGCACACTGCCAAGATGAGCCACCCTGGGCAACTTCTTTCCATGGCATGCCTGGGAAGTGCTCCCACTCCAGCCGTGACCACTGCTGAATTTTCAGGCAGCTGCCACATTTTTTCAGCAGACGGGGCCATCGGCACCAGCTGAGGATTGGGGAGGAAGGACCAGCACACAGGTTGCCAAAGGTTGCTGACCCCTGTAATATACCATAAAAGGCCATCGGGTGCATTTACTGCTAGTAACCAAAGATCATTTAATTGCCAAATCAGACTGTACTATCTTACAATAGTTAAATATACTTAAAATTGGGTTCAAGCCCCAGGGAGGTTGGACTCAATGATCTCATGAGGTCCCTTCCAACCCTATGATTCGATTCAATTCAATTCAATTCAAAATAGAGATCAGTACAAGAAGGTCAGTGACTTCTAGTAGTTATTGTCACAGGCCTCAGCATCGTGTGGTGATGAGGACATCAACTTGTAGCAACAAAGAACAAAAAGGGGAAGAGAATTATAAGGGTAACCTGTATGGATATACAGATCCGACGTAAAAATTTTAAATGGATTCTGCATTGATGAGCTTTAAAGTAACTTCTACTCTACCATGATTTAGATTTCAGAAAACAAGCTATCTGGGCTACAGTCCAGGTTCAGAACAGGAATGTTACTGTACTTGTTTGCAAGAAGATTTTCTGTTTTTAGATTAGCAGAGGAAAGAGTAGAGATGACCAAATGACCAGGTAAACAAGCCGACTGAGGAAAAGTGGACAGAAACCCCTAAGACTGATCAGCAAGTCATATGATTATATGGGTCACCTCAGCTTTTGACTCTCCTTGAATCTGAAGAAGGCTCACTAGTTGGAAGCATTGTGCCAGCAAAACACCATTCTGGCTCCTTGTGACTCTCCATTACTTCTATTTAGTATTCAAAAAAATCTGTTTAATATTGTCAAAACAAAGTGAGTTTACCACTTCAGAGATCTTGCCAAATTGGGAAACAGTGAGAGACGAACTACAATTTCTGCAGCAAGGAAATTAACAGCAGTGCTGTATGCTCAGAGCAAGAACGAAAAGGGACCTGAACTGCTTGCACCTCAATCTAGTCATCAAAAAGAACAATCCATGGAGCAAACTCTCAGCATGAGAAGACAGTTTTCAAAAGTACATTAAAAAAGCATCTTGGCAAACACAGATTTTGACACCTTCAGCTATGGGTAAACCAGCTATGGGTAAACACAAATTTTGACACCTTCACAGCTATGTAAACTAAATAGCCATTGCAAAGTGGATGGAAAAATGTGGAATATTAACTAATTTTCTTAAAAGGACCCAGTGAGCTTCTATAAAGACATTATTTGTGCATTTGTACTTGTACTAGGAGGCTCACTGCACAATAAACTGTGCCCTAGTCCATATTTGCTGCACTTTTTGGCAGCAGTCAATGAGATATACGCAAGGTATGTAAAATACTTTGCATATCTCCAATCGCCTTACTAACTCCCACTTACCTCCCTGTACATGCTGTGGTAAGGCAGCAGGAAATGCCATCCGGTCAATTTAGCGCTACCCCAGGTACAGGGCTGGAGCTACAGCACAGAGCTGTAGATTTATTGAGGGCCTTGACAGATTGCTCAGCCAAATCTGGAAAAGTGCACTGATGGCGGTGAATTCGCCACCATCAGTACAGACCTACCCTGTGTCTGTAGAATAATCCTCCCTGCACAGACCTGCCAAAGTAATGAAGACTGATAACCCACACACTCTCAACAGAGATCACGATGTTGAACAAGAGAATGACGACGACGGGAAGCATCACCAGGAATATAATATTTCAATATACTCTGTACAAATATTAGTAGATTTTGTTTCATCCTTTACATTATTGTTGTGATGTTTTCAGATCATAAAGAAATCCAATTTTATGCCTTGAAATAATTCAGACTCATTAAACTATGTTTTTATTATAACTATCTGATGGTGTCATTGTTTATCCCCATTTCTTTGGTAATGGCACCACTAGACAGTTCTGCATCATACCTCATCTTAATGTATACATAATGTGTTTCTGTAGAGAGGATACATTGTTGATCACATTGATGTCTGCCACTCACCTATACTAAACAGATACTTGTTAAGTTTATCCTGAATTTGCCTGCACTCACTGAGGAAAGTCTCTTACATCCTCAATGAGATTGAGAAGATGTATGGGCTTTTCCATAGGGGTCTCTACATCCTGCACCTCTATTTTAAAGTACATCAAGAAATGGACCACTCTGGTTTGTTTGTTTTTTTTAAATAGTAATTCAACTCTAGTCCCGTTGGTCCACACATTAGCCCCACAATCATTTCTATTTAGCTGTTAAAAGATGATCCCTCACTCTCTCAAGCATTAGGAAACAGACCTCTCCTCGCCTACAGACAGCCACCCAATCTTAAACAGATACTCATCAGCAACTACAGATCTAACAACAGAAACATTAAAGGCACACATCCCCACAACAAACCATGCTGCCAAATCTGCCCACATATCTGCACAATAGATACCGTCATAGGTCCTAATCAAGCCTGCTACTCCATCAAAGGCTCACTTACCTACTCATCTATTAATGTGATCTATGCCATCATGTGACAGAAATGCCCCAACACCTTATACATTGGAAAACAGGACAATGCCTGTACAAAAGAATAAATGAACATAGAGCTGATATCAGAAATCACAAAACAAAGAAACCAGTTGCTGAGCACTTCCATCTTTCTAATCACTCGATAAATGATTTGTTAACGACCATCATCAGAGATGTGACTGGGACATCAAGACTTCAAAGAGAAACAGCTGAACTCGAATTAATATGCAAATTAAATTCTGTGAAAGCACGATTGAATCGAGACTATGGGTTCTTTTCCCATTACAAAAGGTAATTTGACTTCAGGCTTCCCACAGTTTGAACCTAACAACTGCTCTGATTTGCTGTTACTGTATGACCTGATCCTATGTTTTACACCCCCTTGCATTTATTTTCATTCCATTCTGTAAGTTCACCTATCTTCAAAGCATATGACAAAGTGGGATTTTCTCCCATGAAAGCTCATGCAAAAAATAAATCTGTTAGTCTTAAAGTGCCACATGACTCCTAGTTCTTGTAACAGTAACCAAAGAATTCTATTTCACTGTTGTCAAGTTGTATCTTGCTGGCACAGTGTAGGTATTTTAAATTCTACCACCAAAACACATTCTCTTCCCCGTCATGCAGGGACAAAAGCACCCTTTTATATCAACATCCTCCTTATGAGAATCATCCAACCAGGTTTCATTTCTGCCACTAGATCATAATCCCGGTCACTTACTTAAACAGGATAGTCTTTGTTATAAACAGACACAATTTAGTCAGGGGAAATAATGGACAAGAGCGTGCCACAGCTCACACCAACTTTAGCAGGCCAACCTCAAAATAAATTGAATTTTAAAAGGTCACTGGGTCCTTCAGCCTCACTAGTAAGCACTCTATTTCCCCACAGCAGCTGTTCTCATTCTTCTGTGCTGAAGTATGTGCATATTTATTCTTTATTATAGTTTTCCAGGATGGCATCATGTCAGTAGGTAATTATGACCATAGCCAAGTTCATATTTTAGTGTGTTAGAACATCACTCATACCTCATCAGTAGAAAAATATTCTACTAGAAAACATAACACAAGTTGATGCAATTGCAGTTCAGCAAGACAATGTCAGAACTGTAACTAGGCTACAGTATTTAATTGTAAAGAGAATGGAATAATTGGAATTGTGATTAAAATATGCAGTGGCGACCAGCATTTCTTGTGACCACTGCTGGCAGCTATTGTTTTTTCATTTGAATTAGGATAAGTAATCTTTGTATGCAACTTCTTTCACTCACATAGACTCTAAGGTCATAAGAGATCAGTATGATCTTCTAGTCTGACCACCTGCACAATGCAGGTCATGGAACCTCACCCACCCACTTCTGTAATAAACCTCTAACCCAGGGGTGGCCAAACTTATGGAACTCAAGAGCCACACAACTTGATTATTAAACCTTTGAGAGTCTCTCTGAGGCATATAGCCATATTTTACCTACTCCAAAATTACTACGTTTAAAATCCATTGCACGCTTCAATTTTATTGTAAAAAGAGGGCAAATATTGATCCTGCTAATGTCAGATTCTAATAGTTACATAAGGTTACCATGAAAACTAGGCCTACCTATACAATAAAAACTTAGCTTCTCCCTGTCATTCTGACCATGCCACTGCTTCTCCCCGTCCATTCTGACCATGTCACACTTCTCCACACTGTCTTGAGTCCCCAACCATGCGGTGCTTCCTCACTGTCTCTGACCATGCCACGCTTCTCCACACCATCCCTGACCATGCCATGCTTCTCTCTGCCATGCTCTTCTGTGAGCCACATTTTTTCTTTGAAGTGCCACATGGAGCTCGTGAGCCACAGTTTGGCCATGCCTGCTCTAATCTATGACTGAGTAACTGAAGTCCTCAAATCATGATATAAAGATTTGAAGGGACAGAGAATTTACCATCAGGTGAACAATGTCCCATGCTACAGAGGAAGGAGGAAAAAACACCAGAGCCCTAGTCAATCAGCCCTCAGGGAAAATTCCTTCCTGACCCCAAATATGGTGATCAGCATGTGGGCAAGTCTCACCAGTCAGTCGCCCAAGAAAGAATTCTCTGTAATAGCTCAGCACCCTTCCCATCCACCCTCCCTTCTTAGACCACTGGCCACATGTTCTATTCATGGCACACAATACATAAAATTACTTTTCTGAAAGTTTAAGAAAAACACATGCAGCAAAACTTCAAAAACGAAAATTAGCTTTTGCTGCCCCCTAGTGGCACTGTATTTTGTTTCAAAAACATGATCAACAGACATTTTGAAATAACATCTAGGTTCCATGGACTACAGAATGTCACACATCAAAAGAAATTAACAACCAGAGGGGCTGATTTCACAGAGTATTTCCACAGATATTTCATATTTGCTTACAAAACACCATAGGAAATGCAGGGTTTTTCAAGATCTTGAAATCCACACATTTCTGAAGACCTCATGAAAAGCATTTTGTCATATTATAAAGGATATTGCCACACTATTTTTCTTTTATTTTGAAACTCATTTTTATTGCACTGTCCAAATTTCAAAATAATATCTACAAAATGCAAATGGCCAAAACCTCTTTGTGTACTATTAGACACAAAGCAGCTTTCCCCACCTGCTGAAACAAAATTGTTTTTAAGTTAATCAGACTGAAAAAAAGATACACCAACTTCACTATAAAGTAAAAGCATTCTTGCATAGCTCCTGATTTAATCTCATTTGATTTTTTTAGTTGTGGGATGCGAGTGTTAATCATGGGTCAAAAATTAACAAAGTTTTTCTTCTTGACTTAAATATTTAGTTTCTAAAACATAATAATTTGATTTCAAAAGTAAATATATTCTGAAACCAAGTTTTAATTACAGCTGACATACAGCCTCATAATTAGCTGAGATATTTAATTTAGCCTTCATTCCTTGCAATTATGCACTCTCATGGCCCATGAAACTTTCTCATTATCTCTAACCTCATTAATGACAACTATGCAGTTCTATTTTCCGGAGACAATATAGCCTTTTCACATCCTGGCAACATCCTTTGAATACAGCTGAAATTTCCCGCTCAAAATTTGGAGTTAGTTTTTTAAAAAGTGTTTTTAGTAATCACCCTTTTTTTAAATTTGACATGCACTTTCTGTATCTATCAGGATTTTCTACATTTTTTTTTCCTCTGTCTGTTCCCAATATGCATGGTTCTTTAGGCTGTCATTTCTGGTTCAGTAAACATAGCTTTTCCAGGATCTAGGAGAACTTGGCAGATTCCCCCACACTGAAAACATAGTGGAAAGCAGCTTTATTATTAATCTGTGGATTAGACTAGAAGTCAACAAGCATTTGTAAAACTTTTCCTACCAAAGGAAATGTCTCTCCAAATCACAGCTGCACCAGCAAAAATATCTGACAACTGGTTGTTAACAACCTTGCCTTGATTTATCAGTAAAGGCTTCAATACAAGCTATTGAAAAATTCATCTGAAGGGAGACCCCAATGAGGGCATGGCAAAGTCAAGGTGTGGTCAGTCCATATAGGAGATGGAACAGCCTCTCAGCAAAGAAACAGGCAGTCTTGCTCCCAACATTCAGTCAAGCTCCATTCACACTGCCACCATCTGGCCACAAAAAAAAAAAGTATCATTTAAAAGAGGCTGTCTGAAAAGACACCTTTCACACACACAGAATTACCTCCTCTGTATTATAGAATTAAATCCCATCTCCTTTTCCATTTTTAACGGTAATATTAGTAACATTTACACTTGGACAACTATTCTAATCTTCAGAGTGCTTCAGAAGCATTCCCCCTAGCACCAGTGTGAGACACCTCAGCCCATTCTACAAGTGAGGAAAGTCAAGCACAGAGGCTGACACACTTTAGGCAAGTCACTTAACACTGTCACAGCTGAGAAAACTCCTGGGAATCGTTCTAGAAGCTAAAGTTACATACTAATGAATTTACTTCATTTTCTCTCCCTTAACAACACTGTGATGCTACAAACATAAGCTAATGATTCCACAGCAGGCTCAGCTTCAAGGAGAAGAAGAATTGGGTTACAGTTATGCATATATTTTATTTCCATGCAGAAACCCAACAAGAACAACTAGATCTCTCATGGAAGTACCTACAAATGCAGGCCTTCACAGCACTGAGTCCTAAATTTGTATATACCCAGAGCCCAACAGTAGCAACAGCATTTCTAAAAGTATGTAACATTTAACAGTTTTTAAAGAGTGCAAATGGTTCCTTTCATAACCAGCAACTCCAAAAGCAAGTTAAAAATGCTTCATTCCCTTCTAGAAGGAGAAAATAGATGCACACTAAATTAATGGTCTGCAGGTTTTTCACAGTGGGAAATATATCACAGATACGATGATCTTCCCATTTGTCCATGCTGTGTCTTTGGCTATGTCTACACTAGCCAATTAATCCCGAACTAATTTAGCCCTTGGCTACACTAGGTTTTGCCTAGTCCAAACTAAGAAAATTCTTAGTTCAGACTAGGCAAAGCTTAGTCCGATCTAGTTATTACCACGGGTCTGTTCAGACTAGCCACCTTAGTTCAAACTTTAGTGGCTCATTCGAACTAAAAATTCCGATGTAGACACAGCCTGTGTGTCTGTGATTTTAATTAACTCACGCTTCCAGTAACAGTTCCTGTCCTGCCCAGCTTCCCGTGCCCCATCGTGATGGAGGGGCTGCCAACCCAAACCTGAGCATCTCTGCTTCCCATGCACCAGATGACAGCACCCAGAGAGGGAAGCCATGAAGGACTGGAGCTGCAGGTGCCACCACTGTGGGACAAGCGAGAGACAGGCTTCCTCCCAATCTTCATGACAACCTCACTTGGGACCCCTCCTCCTCATTTGTCATGGCATTTTATTTAAAAATAAAAACACACCAATCTCATGACTTTACAAAATTTAATGACTGTTCTGTGATTTTTGATAAAAAATGCTATGACAAATCTTCAGTACTAGTTGTAATCTGACATGTAATGTCCCCTCTAAAGTCTGTACGTTTTTTAAATTTTTATCTATTGCATTTTAAGACAAGTAGGTATTAGTCATATGGCACTTGAAGAAGTCACTTTAAGGAGCAAATAATTAGCCTAAGTTGTTCTTATAGCTAAGAATAAGATTATATTAAAAGTTGGAAAACTAAAGATTTCTAGAAATCAACCTATTTAACACTTAATGACATCAGAATTTTACAAAGGAAAATGAGAAACATGCCATATTTCTTTTCAATTGAATTGAATGCCATTGGAAGAAAATGGATTACTCGTGCCAGAGATTAAAGTCTTATTTATCTATAGAACAGGTACAGTGTAAGCTTCCCCACAATACAAATAAGCTCCTACTCTACAGGCAGCACCACCTCAGGATGGAGAGGACAGTTCAATCTTTGAACTATTCGATTATGCATATCCGGGTAAACTCTTTATTTATTTATGTTATCTACTAAGAGTTGATTAAGACAAACTCGCTTCACATAAGCTACAAAATGTCCTTCAGATGTTATTGTCCGTCAGTCCTTTCTGACCTGTACCCTAGCTGATCAGGTGACTCGCTGTCTCTCCCATTATCAATACACACAGCCGTCTATTACAAACCCCGAAACACAAATTATAATTAAATATGTACCTGGCTGTTCTTCCCACTCTGTGAATGTATGTATTTGCATCTTCTGGACAATCAAACTGAACAACCCAGTTCACTGCAGGAAAATCTGTGACGAGAGAGAGAGATGTTACAGGTGTAACTCGCTGCTCTCATACCTTTCTATTCAACAGAGTATTTCATTCTGCAGTGCTACTTCCTTTGACAGCCATCATTCGTATCGATTTATACCCACTGGCTGAGAGCAAGCTCTCTGAATTAAAAATAAAATTGCACGAATCAATGCGTCATAAACAGCTCTCCCCTTTCTCAAAGTGAACTAAAATTAATGGTGTCTTCAGTTTCTAAGTAATGACAGTGCACTGATTGGAACATAATGTCACACCTGACAAGGACAGACTGATGCTGTGTCTTAGAGACAATAAAATGCCCTGGTATTTAATGATTAAACAACAGGATTTTGACTCACCTTTTATGTAGAATTTCAATTTACTACACAATCAGAAATTTTAATTAGCTGTGGTCAGATCCTACTCCTATATCTATACAGGTTTTAAAACATCACTGTCTATTTCAATGACAGCAAGGAAGAGGTTGCTATGTAAGATTGCCTTCATTGTGGAATATTCAATCTAGATAAATTAACAAGGAGTCCAGTGGCACTTTCAAAAGACTAAAATTTATTTATCATATGAGCTTTCATGGGAGAAAAATCCCACTCCAGCATCTGACTAAGTGGGATTTTCTCCCACAAAAGCTCATGCAATAAATAAATTTGTTAGCCTTTACGAGAGCCACAGGACTCCTTGTTTGTTTTGCTGAACGAAACTAACATGGTTACCCCTCTGAAACTAAATGACGTACAGATTAATGGGACCTTGCTTTATTAAACAGAAAGACTGTGTTGAGGAGAATGTATTGTAATTATTTTGCTTTTCGTCATATAATGATTCACTTTTAAATGAAGAGGCAACAAACTCCATGTAGACTTAGCATTAAAATGCTTCTTAAACCTGGTTTTCTACAGGCTGTATTGCTACTTGAACTGCTAAGGTACTGAGCAAGTATGCAACACCACTCTACAGGTATGTTACTGCATTGAAGGTTACATACCCAGCCCACGAGCTGCAATATCTGTAGCAAAAAGCACTGCTGCCTTCTTGCGAACAAAGTCATTATAGACCTCCATCCTTTTCATCTGTTGCTGTTTGCCATGAAGAGCCAACACAGGTATGCCAGGGCGGAGCCTACAGAACACTCTGAACAAATACTGAACCTGTTGGTCAGCAAAGAGAAGAAGTGAATGTGATATTTTACTGTGATGGCAGTAGCTATCTAATAAGTTATTACATTCTTAGAACTTAAGGCAAAATAGCTTTCCTCCACCCTAGAAAGGGGACAGGACATGACCACATGAATGGAGAAGCTATCACCCCTTCCTCCAAACACCAGGACAGAAAGCTATTTGCGCAAGGAACGTGACATACTCCTCAGAGCAGTAGCAAGAGAGCTACTGTTCCTGACCTACATCCTGCAGAGTGCTGGAGGATGGGGGAAGTGGCACAGGGGAAAAATGCTAGTGCACCTTGGCAAGTTGGAGTACATGGACTGGAGCTGACCTCACAAGAGGTGATTCTTTCACAGGCACTTCAGTGCAGGTGCACAGATACCATAGCCACAATTAGCTTAGATAGACAAAAACAGACTAATTTCCACCTCGCACACACTCTTTCACCAAAACATTTGTTGCTTGTTTATCATGATGCACAATATTGTTTTTTAAACAAATAGTTACGGTAACTATAATCCTCTACTCAATAATGGTACCAGAATAGCTATAAAATATAAATTTATATCCTCCCTCCACAGTGAAGCCAGTAGTATGGCAACATGGATATTCGTATCTTCCTACAAAACTGGGACAGCAGAAATGGACTTTTATGACCTGTTTAAAAGATGTGAAAAACAAATACATCAATAAAGCCTTTCAAACCATCTGCAAGGCGTCTATTCAAGCACTCAGAAATTATTAAATATCTGTGGCATCATGGTAAAAACATTTATACACCAGTAACTTCAGTGAACAACTTGCTGGAGTAAAAACTACTTTCTTGAGTTAGCATTTGCAGGATCAAGTTATATGACCATAAACAAAATCATTTCAGATGTTCAACTGCCAACTTTTCCTTAACACCACAGTTTTCCCTATTTCTGGCTTACAAGGCCTTTATACACTATGCATTCCAAGTAAAAAATGCCCCACAACAGTTAAAAATACAACTGCCTCTTAATAAAACAACTTTCACCATTTTTTTTAAACATGTTAATTTTTACTCACTCACTCTCTTTCCCCCCCCCCCCACACCATTTAAGTGTCTCAGGCAGATTTCAAAGCCAGTGGTTTGACCCCTTGATACTTGAATTATATCCCAAAAGTGTGCCTATTAGAAGTGATAAATAGGAATCGTACCTCTTTACAACTGGCATAAAACACAATGCTCTTCTTTTTCAGGTGACTTTTCAGGAAGGAATACAACATATTTATTTTTTGCTGCAGCTCACAAACAATATAATTCTGGTCCAAAGTTGCAGGAGTACTGAAAAACAAAGGTCAAGATAGACTGTTCTCATATTATTAATGTAGGAAAACCAGAAGAGCCATAGACAAGATGAAAACAGAATGACAGATCTATTAATATCAGTCAGAAGTTAAATTTAAGTTTCACTGCCTCCATGTTAAGTACACTGAGAATTTCTTCTCCGTTTTCCTTGAAGCTCCATTGAAAGCCTCATGCTTTAAGACTTAACAATATTCTTACTAATAGCATCACTTTTTTAAACAAGGAGTCTAGTTGCACTTTTAAAACTATCAAATTTCTTTATCTCGTGAGCTTTTGTGGGAGAAAAATCCCACTATTTTTAAAGTGATTTTTTATATTTTTCTTTTTAATCCTATTATAGCATCTTTCCGGTAAGGTCAAAGCAGAGTCTAAATGTTCAAGAAAATACATTTTTAACTGACTGCATTATGACATGTTAAATGTCTCTGAAAAGGTCTAAACTGTCATCTTAAATTACTTTTCAGTTCTTTAAACAACAAAACAAACCATACTACAAAAGATTTGCTCTTAACATACTTCAAAATGCTGCTTTAATGCTCTCTACCTCCCACCCCAAATTGATCAAACTCAACAAAATGAAGTTGCATTTAATTTCACAGTGCCATTTGAGAGGATGAAACTGCAAATGCATTGCTCTGATTTTTATTCAGCTAGTAGCTCTACATTACGCTGCTGTAGCTTACACTTTGTGAATCATGTGCTGGAAACTGCTTTTCATAAACTGATGAAATATTGTGCGCCAAGGTGATCATTCTAAAACAAAACAAATACCTACCCTTTATTTTTTTGCTTCTTCTTACTGTTTAATTGCAGCTACTGAACTATTTCAAGAGCTCTCTCTTGAGGCTGTATTATAATAAATACACTCCCTTCTCAACAGAGTAATGCAACTGAGTGTACAAATAGCGACCCCAGCCCTCAAGTTAAGATAGGTATACATTTAGTTAGGTTTTTTTTTTATCATTCTTCCACCAAGCAAAAAGGGGATTAACAATGTAAATTGTGTTTCTAATATTTTGCATTATTCAGGATCCAATTTATTAGGTAATACTAAATCCAAAGTATATGCAGAACAATAAATAGAAAAACTAGTTCGAGCACTGGCGTAGTGGAGTCAGAGAGCTTGGATTCTGTTCTCTGGTCTACTGGACCAATGCGTGATTTTAGGTAAGTCATTACTTCAGTGCACCTTGTTCTCCCCTCCGTCTGTAAGTTAAGAAGCCAAGGATTTTTACACCTCACAAAAAATGTAATAGATTTAATCATTCAAGCAGGTCAGTAAATTTTTGTTGGAACACAGCATTTCAATTAAACCAGATTATTTTTTCTTTTTTTAAGCAGAACTACCAATTTTGAATAAATATGCTGTGAAAAAATTTCTACTGAATATTTTTTCCTGGATATTTTCAAATTCATTTCAGAACCAAGCTTTAGTTTCAAAATTACTTTTAAAAGTTATGTTTTTCATCTGTGTTTTTACACTATTTCATGATGGCGGTGGTGACAGTGCATGGTGGATCATGTGTCAAATCTAGACATTAAATACATTGCTTCCAATACTGGTGCATCATCATCATGACAAAACAGTCAAAAGTCTATTTATTTATTTTTTAAAACATTATGGGAACTTGCTACTTAGTACAAACTGAAACATCTTATTTTCTAGACCAAAGTCTCCTATTTTTATAGCAATGTAAAAGTTTGACGTAATACGCAACATTTTCCCCAATTCCTGTCTTGGTCTGGAATGTTTTCCTTATCTAGGCCAATGGTTCTCAACCTTTTGCAGGTCATGACACGCTTGGTGACATATTGCTACTCTACAGAACACGCCAGTCCACCTTGCCCCAGGCCAAATCCAGCCATTTCCCCAGCTCTCCAGGATGCACTAACTACTGTGTGGCAACAGTAATGTCAGCCAGTCCTCTATTTTGTTCAGTAAGTCGTAATCTTATTTTCTAGATCAAGGTCTCAAATTGTTTCATAACCACACAAACAGGAGACTGATCTAGAAAATAAGATGTTCCAATTTGTAATAAGTAGCAACCAGCCTTAATGTTTTTATAAAAAACAAGTGAAAATATAAAAGTAAAAAAATAAATTTTGAAATGAAGATTTTTTCCAAAAATATTAAGCTATTTTTCAGCATTTCCATTTCACAAAAATATAAAAAAATATTTATTTTTATTCCCATTCAGACCAAAATCAAAATCTGAAATTTCATAATTTCCCATGAAACAGGAATTCCAAGTTCTAAACAACTCCATTAAACATTTAGGTTTGTAAAGTGATCTGAGATTCGGGGGGGGGGGGGGGAGAACAGCCTAAAGGTTTTATTCAAAGAAATACTATTCTCTTAACTTAGTTTTGCTCTGATTCTCCCCCGGATTATACATGACACTAAAGCAGGGCTCAACAAATCAATATTTTTGGTCACTATGACCACCAGTTTTAGTATCCTGTCCCCCAGCTCCACTACAGAATGTAATGGAGGAGCATCCTATGGTGACCAAAAGTAAAACTGCTGGCGCCTAGCTGTGAGCCAATTTTGTCCACCCCTGCACCAAAGACACCATGAACCCTTTCACATCTAGTTATAGTTACAGATTAACATTCAAAGTGATACATCTTGCTGAAAATTATAAGGGAACCAGGATTGGTAACGCAGTACACTTCAGCTGCTTACTTTCAAAATAATTCATCAAGAACTAGTGCTTGAGTGGAGCACGAGAAGTTTAACACGGAAGCGTGAAATCATCCTACTTCCTAAAGGTTCTAGAAAAAAAAGTCAAGAAAAGCCCATCTACCATCACTTCCTTTCTCCTGTATAAGCACCAAAACAAACAACTAACACCTACCTGAACTTTGATTTTTCATGAACCCAAACATATTCTGGATCTTTTAAACTCAGACGTGCAAGATCCTTCACTGATTTGGTCTGTGTTGCCGAAAACAGCAATGTCTGACGTTTCTTTGGAAGATTTTCTACAATAGCATTCATTGTATCAGCAAAGCCCATGTCCAATATTCTATCAGCTTCATCAAGAACTAGAATGAGGAAACCAGGTTTAGGCTAACTGGATTTTGAAGTTCTTTTAAATTCTAATATTGAGATACAAAAATCAGAATTTGACGTTTCTATATTTTCAAAACAATGTCAACAGTAACATAAGAGACTTAGAACATGAAATACATAAACCCCAAATTTCACAGATTTTTCTTTAGAAATTTTCACATTCCAGTCAATATACAAATGCTACTATAAAATTTCTCAATTTCTCCCATAACCCACAAAGAACAGTTCTCAATTTCACATGCAGCAGATCAGGGTTTTAAGTGACTAGCCCACTAGTTTACGTGTGGATTACTTCCTGACAAAGGAGGGTTGGTTACTGAAACAAAAGAACCTAAATGTAATGTGAACATGTGTTTGAGGAGCTACGGCAACCAATTCACCCCTGCCTCTAGCTGCCATGCATAGAAAGTTGGAACTGTAAAGTACAAAGCAAAGGCCAATGCTAATTATTGCATTTCTGTGATGGCCAGTGTCCTACTTATCTAATGTAAATTGTATTTACTACAGAGACCTTAATATTGGGTATTTTGTCAGCTATGTCATGGGTCTGTAAGTTATGCTATGTAACAGCCTGCAGCAAGGAGCTCTCTTTGCTAGCCTGGTAACGAACTCTCCCACGCCACCAACAACTTCCAAAGCAGTCAAGAAAATAATGAAACTCTAAATTCCCCAAGCGAGTGCTACAGATCACACGTAAGCCTCAGACGCAGGCAGACTTTCTATTACACTGAACTCACTATTCAAGTAACTCAATAGAAAAAGAAACAATAGGCCAACCAAAAAAAAAAAAAGAAAGAGAAAGAGAAAAAGTTGATCTGGGTTCAATCTTTAAGAAATAAGATTTCCAGAAAGTAAGAGCATAACCAAGTTAGCCGAGTTGGATAGGCTACTAGTTATCACTTAAAGTGACCAAGAGGAAAGGAAGAAGGGAGACGTATTTCTGGAATGGGTCAGGTCTGAAAACTACTGTACATCAAGAACAAAATGGCACTGCATGGGGAACTGACTAAGGCCAATCTTGGTCAAGCTGCAGAGAAAGGATACCAAGAGGTGCCGAGATTACTTATAGATGCTCTGCTAGTCGCGCTACCTGTGGTTACTACTGGGGCCAAGCAGGAAGATAGGCTCAACAGCTGCTCGGGCTGGGCAAGAGAAAAAGCTTTATCTATACACAGCTAAAAATCATTTGCATTTCATCGGGATTCTATTAACTAAAAAGCAGTCATGGAGCAACAGAATAGGAGCCAGAGCTATAAAAAAGGGAGTTTGAGTGGAAGATCTCTTGAAGGACAAAGGAGGAGATAAACCCTTATATCTTAAGGGCACTGAGTGAGCTTTTAATAGTCTGTGCCCCCACATTCATCCTTTACAAGACTATGTTTTTGGTTTTTTTAGAAAACATGCTGTGCAAGGTATCATTTGAAAATTCACAATTTACTGATCATTACTGTCACGGTAAAATGCATGTGGCAACACTGTATGTAATGATATAAGATTCCACTGTATAATAAGACATGTTCCAACACGTTCTGTAGGACAAACTCGTTTCCCAGTGACAAAAAGCTAGCCAGTGCCTCAGCATGCGTCAACAAGCTCAAATAGACCATCACTTGATTAAGCAGCCACTTTGGCAGGAAAGAGGTTTGTGGCAAAAAACCTACATTTTGTGAAAGAAGCATTTGAAAGTTGCTGGCTTTCTGTATCTTAAACATCAACTAGAAGTGGTTCCGGTGCAAGAGAAAGGGCTATGAAAGGAGACAGCAGATGGCCAGATGCCAGTACACTCTCTCTTTTTGTCTCTATCAGAACGAATACCACCTACAGAGCAAAGAAGCAGGATTGGACTGCGGAGAGATCCTGACTGAAAGATTAAGCCAGTAAAACTTCTGAAATTTGTGGTGAAAGAAACCTTTGCTTCAAAATTCACTTAGCTTAAGCTGGGTTCCTGTTATTTCTTTTTAATCAATTCCAAATCCTATGCCTCATTACCTGTAATCATTTAAAAATCTATCTTTCTGTGGTTAATAAATTTGTTTTGCTTTATCTAAACCTATGTGTTTGGACTGAAGTGTTTTGGAAACTTCATTTGGCATAACAGGATTTGGATTTGTGCAATCACTTTCTATTGATAAGATGATGGATTTTATATGTGCTTGTATTGTCCAGGAAGGTGCTTGGCACTGCAAGACGTACTTCTGTGGGAGTCTGGGACTGAAAGTTTGCTGGTGTTGCTCTGAAGTCTAACTCACGAATGACTGGCTATAGCTGTCGTACAGTGTAACTTAGAGGCTGTGTGTGAGCAAACTATGAATGACTTCTCTCACAGCAAAGCAGTCCAAAAGCATCCCAGCTTGGAGAATTAAGATACACAGTTGTCAATCAGTCCAGAATGTACCCTGGGTAACATCACAGTGTATTTTGTGGGGTTTGTTTAGTTTTTTCTGTTCAGTTTGCAGAGGCTTGTAGGGTGCAATATGCTGTGAGAGAAGCAAAGCCGTAATTAGGAGGCAGAGCTTCCACAGTGGGCCTCCTACAAAGGCAGTCACCCCTCTTACCATAGCACAAGAGCCAGCCAACTGAACTATGTATGTGGAAGTCCAAGTGTGAATTTTGAATGGGAAGTTTGTGGAAGGAAGCGTGTGGTACTTTGGGTTTTTTAGAGTTTAGGTTTTTGGTATTCATTTGTATTTTTTGTGTTTTCCTTGATAGGAGTTCAGACAGGGAGGCTATAACAGAAACAAAGGCAACAGTGGTAGTGACCCAAGTAACAGAAAAGGCAATGATAATGACTGGATGTGGAAGCTGCAACATGTAAAAGATCCTGGTGTGGATACCTGAAAAAAAGCTGCACTTGTATAAAGTGCCCCCAGTAGAGGATGGAAGAGAAGATCCCAGGTTCGGAGATGCAAACAGAAAGTATGGATAGCTGAGTACCGAAAGGGATATGAGCGGACTGAAGGGAAACGAAAAGACTTGTGGATGCAAACTGGAATGTAGAACTCAGATGTAGGGATGCCAGATACCAAAGCATGGAAAGGAGGACAGGGAAGTACGAAAAGGACGACACTGGGGGACACATGGAGAAAATGCAATATTCTTCTGTTTTTAGGGGGCCCTGGCATGCTTCCCCCTAAAAATAGGGTGTTCCAGAGCATACTTTAACCCCTGTAAGTAAAAAGCCAGACAGAATCATATTTTTTTAAAATGTCTGCCAGACAGAGGACATAAAGGTAAAAAGGAGAACATGGCCTCCTTTTGCCCGACATCTCGTAACGCTACTCAGGGGGGGAGGCTGCTGGGTAAGGAAAGTGGCCAACAGAAGCATGTACATACCAGGACGAGCCAGAGGAAAAGACCAGCTGGTAAAGGAGACACAGACCTCAAGAACAGGTTTGCAGAGTTGGAAAATGAAGACAGAGCAAACCAGGCAACAACTGAAAGTGGGATGGGAAGAAGGAAAAAAAGCTGCTTTTCTTATAAGAGTAGGAGAAAAGCTAAAGGAGATACCCAGAATTCAAGAAGCACGATGACAAAAGATGGACTTGGAGAACAGTGCAAGAGAGAATAAAAGACAAGATGACTGACAGCCGGAAAGAACAGAAGGAAAGCCCATGAAGCACACCAGCATCAGGAAAAAACAGATCTATGGGATGGGTGACTCCTTGCTAAGAAGGACAGAGAGGCCTGTCACCAGAACTAAACCAGGAAACAGAAGGGTTTTCTGTCTGCCAGGAGCTAAAATACAGAATGTGAACTTGAGGCTGAAGAGAACACTAATAAGAGCAGAAAAGAATCCACTGACAGTACTTCACATGGGAACAAATAATACAGTTTGAGTCTCCCTGAAACATATCAAGGGAAACTATGCCAGGACAGGGAAAAGGCTTAAGAAAACGGTTCATGTTATCTTCAGTGGTATCCTACCTGTCCCTAGAGGAGGAAAACAAAGATGAAAAGACTCAGGAAGTAATGCTATCCAGAGGGCTTTAGATGTTTGACTACTAGGCAGCATTCAGGGACAAAGGACAGGTCTCATGAGACAGTCTCCTCCTGACTAGGAAGGGAATTAGACCTCTGGAGTGGAGGTTGACAACTGATTAAAAGAGCTTTCAGCCAAGAATTCAGGGGAGATGCTCGTGTAATCTCCACACCTGAATCTATCACTAAGCAGGAGGAAAATCAAGTAATAGAGGATACAGCAATGGGGAAAAGAACACCAGTGGGTAAGAGAATAGACATTGAAGAGTAAAGATAGATTTATTGGTACAGGCACTAACAGTTAGTTAGGCAGTACCAGCAGAAGAATGACTCTCTCCAGTCAGATAGGGAACATAGGCAAAGCCAAGTAAACAATTTACATTTATGCGCCATTGCAAGACGACTGGGTAACAAAATGGAGGAACTACATTAACTGTCCAGGAGTACAACCAAGGAGTCCAATGGCACTTTTAAAGACTAACACATTTATTTATTGCCTTTTCTCCCATGAAAACTCATCTGATAAATAAATTTGTTAGTTTTTAAAAATCCCACTGGACTCCTTGATTGTTTTGCTGAACCAGACTAAACAGTTACCCCTTTGCAACTGGTGCACAAAGTGAAATCAGGTATTATAGGGATTAACAGAAACATGACAACACAGCAGTCATAACTGGAGTACAGATATCAAAGAGTATGTGCTTTCAGGAAAGATAGAGAAAAAAGGTAAAAGTGGTGAAGTGGCATTGTATACTAATGATGAGGTAGACCTAAGAAATTAGAAGTGATGAAATGGGGAAAAAACAGTCTATTCAAATCAAAATCACTTTGGGGAAAAAAGCTACTAGAGGTTCCCATGGGACAATGTTTGGGGTATGCCATATAGACCACCAGGATCGAATATGGATATGGGTAGCCACAGCTAATGTAAGAAACAGTACTTGAAAGTCATGTGGCTATGGGAGATTTTAACTTCCCAGGAACAGACTGGAGGAGAAATGCGCTCCTAATAAAAATAAGGCCCTGATTTTCCTGGATGTGACAGCTGACAGATTTCTTCACTATACAGCTTCTGAACCAACAAGAAGTGATGTCATTTTAGATTTGGTATTAGTGACAAATGAGGACCTCAAAAGAATTGGTTGTAGAGGACAACTGTGGTTCAAGTGACTATGAATTAATTCTGTTTCAACTGAAAAAAGAAAGATAAACAGAAGTAGACCTGCAAGACCTTTTTGATTTCAAAAATGCTACCTTGAAAAACATAAGAAAATTAGTTAGGGAAGTGGCCTGGACTGGACTGAAGAACTCAAGGATCTGAATGTGGAGGAGACTTGGAATTACTTTAAGTTATTAAAGCCTGTATCCCAAGCAAAAGGGGGGAAAAATTGTAGGAAACAGTTGCAGAGCAACCTGGATGACTTAGCATCTCAGGTGATTAAGAGAAAGCATAAAGCCTACGAGGAATGGAAGACAGGAAGGATCAGCAAGGAAGTCAGTGTAGGGATAAAATGAGAACTGCCAGAAGTCAAGCTCAGTTGGACATTGTGAAGAAAATTAAAAGGCACAACAAACGGTTCTATAGCCACATAAATAAAAATAAGGAGAGCAGCTGGACTTCTAAGCACTGAGGAAAGATAATCAAGGCATGGTCTAACACCTGAACAAATACTTTGCCTCAGTTTTTAAATAAGGCTAAGAAAGAGTTCAGAGGCAGCAGCAAAGCTTTTAACAGGAATAAGGATATGTAAGTAATTAACCACATTCAAGGTGAAAGTCAAACTCAAACAGTTTAATGAGACCAAATCGGTGGGCAACAGGGGTAGATAACTCCCATCTGAGACTAATAGAGGAACTGGCACATAAAATTGTAACCCCAAAGCAAAGATTTATAACGAATCTGTAAACTCAGGACTTGTATCCTATGACTAAAGAACTGCTAATATATAGCCTGTTTTTAAGAAAGGGGAAAAAAGTGTCCCAGGAAACTGTCAGCTTGACCTCTGTTTTAAGCTAGGTCTTGGAACAAATTTTGAGAGAGTAGGTAAGGAAATAGAGGTGAACAGTAACTGGGATAAATTACAAGATGGTTTACAAAAAGTAGATCATGCCAGTCAGACCTGATCATCTTCTTTGAGAAGATAACTGATTTTTTACAAAGGAAAATTAGAAAATCTAATCCACCTGGATTTCATACAGGTGTCTGAAGGCATCTGACACAGTTTCACAAGGGAACCTGTTAGTTAAATTAGAGAGATGGGGATTAAAGAGGATTGAAGGTGGACAAGGAACTGGTTAAAGGGTCACTATAATGGGTTATACTTAAGACTCAGTCATGGGCAGTTTTAGTAAAAAGTCATAGTCATGTCTCAAACAAGAAACAAAAATTCACCGCCCGTGAGCTGTTCGTAACTATAAATACCATGAATAAATTTAGCCACTCGCAGGGCACCACTGTTCTGGGCAGGTCTCTAGCATGCCCCTGCTCCAGTACTGAGAACTAACTAACCCCAGCTGTCCATTACTCTAAGGCCCCCAGGACTGCTGCTGTCCCAGCAATCGCCAGAGACAACCACTCAGGCAGCCCTGAGGTCAGCCACGCCAGCTGCCAAAGCCACGGAACTCATGAAGGTCATAGAATCTGTGACCTCCACAACCTTTATGACAAACTTGTAGCCTTAGGTGAACTTCCGGCCAGAACGAGGTTACACTAATTGAGTTCCTCAGTAATCCCAAGACTGATCCATCTTAACATTTTATTAAATGACCTTTGCACAAAAAGTAAGAGCGCACTAACAACATTAGATGATACAGAGATAGTAGGTACTGCCAAAACATAGGTGGACTGAAATATCATACAAGAAAATCTGCATGACTTTAAAAACTGGAGCAACAGAAATGGGATATAATTTAATTTAATAGTGTGAAGTGCACTTAAGCTACTAACAAGAATTTTTGCTATAAGCTGGAATTTATAGTTGGAAGTGACAGAAAAGGAGAAAGACCTGAGTGTTTTGATCACAGGATGGATTATACAAGGCACAGGTGAGACCTCATTTGTAATACTATGTACAGTTCTGGTCTCCCACATTTAAGGAAGATGAATTCAGACTGGAACACAGGAAAAACTTGGCCACATGTTTAGGTTGGAAGTTAGATGAAGGTTTCTACCATCAGAAGAGTGAAGTTCTAAAACTGCCTTTCAAAGGCAGCAGTGGGGGCAAAAAACCCAACTGGCATTGAAACTGAGTTTGGTAATTTATGGAAGAGATGGTATAAGGCTGCCTACAATGGCATGGAGCTAATCCATTATTGTTAGTAGCAAAAATCTCCAATGACCAATGGTGAAAAGTAGATGAGGTGGGCCTCGAAGAATTCTTTCCCAGGTATCTGGCTGGTGGGCCTTGTCCACATGCTTAGAGTCTCCATATTAGAAGCTGGGAAGGAATTTGTCCCCCAGGTCACACTGGCAGAGACGGGAGGAGATGGAAAGTTTGCCTCCCTCTGCAGCATCAGGCACATCACTTACAGGTTTAAATGAGTGTAAATGATGGAGTATCCGTAACCTGACATCTTTGATTAATGATCTGAGTGAGGACTCCAGCAGTTCAGCCAGGTGTTACAGGACTATTAGAGGAGTGAGTTTCTATGATCTGCAATGCACAGGAGAGCAGACTAGATGGTCATGATGATCCCTTTTGGCCATATAGTCAATGTGTCCAACTACATTGTTAACAACTGAACACATAAGCAAGTTTTTTATTTACAGTTTTCAGACATTTTAACTTACTCAACATTTGGAGATCAGATGCATGAAAATATGAAGTTTCATCCATATGCTGGAGAAGTCGGCCTGGCGTGCAAATAAGTATATTTATATGGTGGATTTTGCTGGATTCTTCTTTCAGATCCTGAAAATTACAACACTTTAGTTCTGATCACACACCTCTAAGCTGACCCAACATGAAGCATACTCAAGCCATTTTAAATCAGCAATTAGTAGCATTAAGCCTATTTTCACTACTCTACCCTAATTCCAGAAACTGGAGTGCTATCTCTGTAGCACACTCAGGCTTCGGATTTGAACAGACAATATTTCAAGATAGCTTTTAAACTAAAGGGTGGTCCTGAAAGGTTTGGCAAAGGAGCCCTGCTCAGTCACTTTGCCTAGAAAACTTATAGGCACAATACTGAAGCTTCAAAACACACAAACACCAGAACAGAAAAAAAATAGTGGGATACAGTGACACAGAGGTTCCCAGTAATTCTTCTTCTTTCTGCTTTCTCCCCTAAATATTGTCAGGGAGATAACGTTTGCTCATTTTCCATACAAAAAACTGAAAGTAGTTTAAAGATGAACAAACCTTTCCACCAATGATCAGGCCAGCTGAAAAGTCATGATTCTTCCCCACCTTACGCAGAACTTCAAAGGTCTGGTAGGCTAGTTCCCTGGTAGGTGATATTATCAGAATTCCCAGTCCATCCATTGATGTCCACTGTTGACGATACAATCTTTCCAAAGCCTGAAAATTTATAACAGTTATGCAAAAAATAAATTTGGTAGTCTTTAAAAGTGCTACAGGACTCCTTTTTCTGTTTTACTGTGTAAGATGTAGCCGAAGAAATAATTAAAAGGCATGTAATATAAATACTGCTCTTTTGAATATCAATACACACATAAAAGTTGGGATGGCTACAATTCAATTATAATTCTGTCCTAAGTGGTATGACTGATATTTGTTAAAAAGAGACCTAATAATGGAATATGAGAAAGAACGGATATGGCTGCACTGGGAAACTATTTGTACATTAAAACAATTTCAACATGCAACTAATCTTATAATTAACACCATCCAATCAAGTTCATACAGTTTATAAAAGAATGGGATTCAGGTACAGAGTTGTACAACAATAATTTTTCTGCTCTTCTAATTGAGGAGTATTAGAAATAAGGAAAGTTACTAGAATAAAATCATTCAGCTGTGAACCCAGAAATATTACACTTACAATGCAGCCTCATTGCCAAAACAAAGCATTCCAACTGAAAAAGTACTGCTGCCAGAACGCAGGCTCATTTCTCCTACTACTGATTCACATGGTGACCTATCATTGTGTTCAGCTACTATGATGAAAAAGATTTAAACAGGGCTGGTCTAATAGCCCTACAGATAGTGCTTTCTACTGCCATGAAGGAGACCAAAAACTGTTTTCTAGACCCCTTAGTCCTAGTGATCACTAGACCCCTTCTCTACAAACTCTTTTAAATGCATGGACATTTAAAAATAAAAAAGCATACAGCTCTGGAAAAAGTTGTATTTCTCAATTACAGTTATCAGCTAATTAAGCAACCACTTTTTTTTGCTACAGTATGCAGAAAATTGTATTCCATACCCCGTCCCCAAATTTACGCATTTTCTAATGAGCATGAATGAGAGCTAGCATAAAGCACAAATATTTAAGCTTTCCCTAAATAACCTTTTCTGTTTCCATTGTTTTGCCACTGACCCTAATGGGAATAGACTGAACACTAATCACTAGTCAAGTAATTTAAAACCAAATTAAATCTCTCCCCTCCCCCTAAACCTGATCACCATTTGATTGGTTCCTCAATTTACATGACAAAATGAAAAAATCCTTTCTATAATAGTGAAACAAATAAATGCAAATCCAGACCTCCCAGACAAACTAATAGTAACTTTTATCCTGTAAGAACTATTTAAGCCAATTTTCAGTCTAATTTGCAAACCACCATTTTCATGAATTCTAGCCTAACCTACAATGAGTAAATGTATTACGTATTTAGTGAAGATTAAGAGTAAACAGGTTCCTTGATCAACTTTACCGTTATTCCACACAAACATTCAGTTTTAAATTTTAGCAGACAATTATATCAGTAAAGGACTATCAGGGGGGCCCCCCCCCCCGAAAAATGTACTAAGACTCCAAGATTTTTTAAAATGTGTCAGAACAAGATTTCAGAGCATCTCTAGAGAAAATATATATCATACCACCTTACAACACCTCAGGCAGCAACACACAAGTTAGTCTGTCATAGCTTTAAGTGAATGAATGAATGTTACAGCCAAATTATAAGTCTCCTCCTGTCTCCCATTAACAAAAGCATGCTGTTTAATGTGCGATACCTCCACTTTTACTTAGATCAAGCTTCCAGTGAGATATGAATTACTTACCGGGATAATAAAAGCCAAGGTTTTGCCAGATCCAGTCTTTGCAGCTCCAAGTACATCTTTACCTTGCAAAGACAAGCCTATGGTTTGCCTCTGTATCTCAGTGACCATGCGATATTGTGCTTCTTGCAAACCTGGTTTTTAGGATAGAGGGAAAAAAGATTAATAGGTTCTGTCTTAAATAATCATACATTTTCCCATAAAGAAAAATACTGTAGATAGCAACATTCTCTTGGAACTTTGATATTTAAAAACAAAAACTCCTTAACTTGCCAATGAATAAGACTGCATAAAATTGGTCTTTTATTCAAATACTATTCGAAGAACTGCACTGTACTTACCTTTCAAGGTTTTCTTTGACAATGGGAAATCTGAAAATCTTTCAACTTCATTTGGGTTTATCTGAAACAAAAGGATTTAATCAGTATTAGAACATGAAACATGGAATTTAAATTTCATCCTTTAAGTTGGTAGCATAAGCAGAAATTTTAGTGTGTCAATGCTAGGTGCAGCCAACAATCAACCTCAATCAGCTAATCTGAGGCAAAAGGTCTTGCATCTACATAAGGTTTTTCAAATCCTGACAATATTTCTTAATTGTAAACATAACAAAATGTGGAGCAAACACGCACTTAACATGCCTATGAAGTGCAGTAGCAGCTTAATTTAAATGTTAAATACAATCATGTCTTCAAGATGCCCAATTATAACAAAATGCTATGTTACATAATTAAGGCTTCAGCATTCCATATACTACTTGCCAAAAAGCCCAAGGCATGACATGCAATTAACGGTCCCCACTAAATAACTGATAAAACAGTATCAAACCTAACAGCAAAATTTCTCTAAATTTTTTTGAAGCTGTCCCAGACTTCACCTGATCAGTGCAATTGCCACTACGGGTAAAGTACTGCCAGTTTAGTATAACTAACTAATTAATTCATATATTTCCAATAGGCTGCAAGACATGCTGATGTAATCATCAATCACTCCTTGGTTTGCCTGCTTTCTTCTGGACACACAGCAGAGAAGCAATTCCAAAGATCAGAATCTGGAAGGTTACAGCAATAGATCTGTGGATCTAGTAGTCAGAATACTAGAAACACCTGTGGTTCTTCTTCTATGACAGGGGTCTCATGTTCCCTCTAAGCCGGTGATGCAACTGAGCAACTTATGGATGCAGCTGAGCAAGTTCCTGGGCCCGCACCGGGCCCCTGAGCCACTGCCCAACAGCTCCCCAAGTGCATCCGTAACTTGCTCAGTTGCATCACCAGCTT